>CM060913.1:311195788-311866621 GCA_030737875.1 Allium sativum | reverse complement strand
TCCACATCCTTAGACCTGATTTCAGTGTTAACGAAAAATATCGTTAATGTTTTGGCACTAGAAGGAGGGCCTGAACCTCCGATCCCTTTTATAATCTACCACATCCCCGGTCGTTCAATCCCGGATTGGACTATGCTTTGAAGAAGCAAGATCATGGAGAAAGGGTCCTGAAAAGTGTCTTCTGGATCTCAAACGGGAACGTCAAGAATCAGTGAACCAAGGATTATTGAAAGATAAAAGATTAATTTGTAAGCCTTACGAATCAAGAACAAAGATCATGAAGTAAAACCTTATGACCCTGATCATTTACATAGGACCAACCCCAGTCTTTGCTCTGAAAAATTCTACATCAAAGGAATACAACCTATTCACTCACCTGAAAGAATCCATTAATGCATAGGCTAGGGGACCTATATTTGAGCAAAGAGTATCAGAGAAGTTCATTCACTTTACGTGAAGATGGACTAAGAAGGTTGCACCTCAATCTCGTAACATAGCAAAAAGAAAGTTTGAAGATAAAGAGGATCCGACAAAATTAAGAGGCAAAAGAGCAATGCCCTGATGCCAAAAGGGAGTCCTCAAATCAAGATTACCAGAGGAATACAAGATTACTACATCAATTGAAAATATATACTTTCCAACCAAGCACAAACTTAACTTTTGGCCATCTCTAAAGAAAAAACCCAAGAACAAAGTCAAATTGGGAAGACCTTACTGCTAATATCATATGATGAATGAACACAAAACCAATCACTATAGAGTCCACGAAGGGATGATCACCATGTTTTGAATCAAGGCCAATTGTATGGATATGTAAAGAAGACTTATTCAACTACAACAAAAAATTCTTCGAAGTAAGAATCTCTAAATAGTTGGGGGCACAATCTCCCTAAAAATGTGAAACCACCCTAAATAGGTGAAGCTATCTACGATGGTAAAAAACCCTTGTCATCGCCAAGATGACCAGGGCAAGGCACACCTCGGAGGAGGGGGTGGAGTATAAGCCTTTATCCATGCCTAAATCAGAAAGGGTTAGGTTAAAACATCAAAAGTGTAAGCCTCCGCCTCATGATGGAGCGGCTAAAACCCTTATTCCCGCATACAATGGCCTGGGTAAGGCACCCCTTGGAAGGGGGTGAGTGCAAACCTTTATCTGCATCCAAATCAGACAGGGCCAGGTTAAAGCATCTAAAACCCTTATTCGCGTTTATGATGGCCAGGTTAAGGCACCCTTTAGAGGGGGGTGGAGTGTAAGCCTCTATCACCGCCTACGATGGCCAGGGTAGAGCATCAAAAGAGTAACCTTTTAGTTGTTCCTATGATGGCCAGGCTAAAGCATATAAGCCCTTATCACCGCCTATGATGGCCTGGGTAAGGCGCCTTTTGGAGGGAGGTCGGGTAAGTCCTTAAGCCCTGCTTGAGAATAAGCTATCCAAGTGCATCAGACACATAAGACCAGAGATTGGCTAACAAAGCACATACATCCTTTGCTTTGACAATCAAAAGCCTAGAGAGTGGCTAACAAAGCACGTACATCCTCTTCTTTGCAAATCAAACCTGAAAGGGGGGACAAAGCTATAAATTGCCAAATGTGGATATCTGGTCTTCTATCAAATACCTAAATCTAGGTTATGGTTTGGGACTTCTATTATTACCAGATGTGGATATCTGGTCTTCTATAAAATACCTGAATCTGGGTTATGGTTCGGGACTTCTATTATTACAAGATGTAGATGTCTGGTCTTCTATCAAATACTTGAATCTGGTAATGGTTAAGGACTTCTATTATTACCAGATGTGGATATCTGGTCATCTATCGAATACCCGAATATAGGTAATGGTTTAGGACTTCTACTATTACCAGAAGTGGATTTCTTGTCCTCTATCATTAATACCCGAATCTAGGTTTCAGAGCTTCTGTTCAGCATTGCTAGACATGGAATGTTGATTTTCTATTTATTAAATGCCTAAATAGGGGTTTCAAAGAATCGTTATACACTTCCAAAAGAAAGGATATTCTGGACTCCCAATTCAATACCCTAATCCGGGTCACAAGACTTTAATTATTATTCCTGGAAAAGTATTCGCAAAACAATAATTGGGTTGATATCATGAGTCAACTATCCAAAAACCTTCAAATGAAGATTGTGATCTTCCATCTTGCCTAAGGAGATTTTCTTAACCCATATGTACAAAGTGATTATTCATTATTCTGAAAATATATGGTGCGAATAATCAAATTATTTTGTTATCAAAGCAATGCAATAGGACACCTAATAAAGGGATACTCGAAAACATAAACTCAAGGTTATAGTGATAAACTTCTAATTCCATACAAGATTCTGTGTTTATTCCTAGATCGGTGTAGTTCAAACATCTAAAGACATGCAACAAAGTTCCTATCCTTATTTCAAGGTAAGAAGGTTGTCCAGACTCCCATTACTATGCTAAAATAAGGGGACTCAAAACTAGCTATCATCTATTCTGGGAAAAAGGATTTTCTTAATAAATACTCAAGTAGGTACCTTGACTCTTCCGATTAGAACCTTATAGCAAGGGTTATGTTTTCTCAACACCTCACACATGGAGGTCCTTTGAAAAACTCCTATTAAATAGAATTGTTATTCCTAAAAAAAATGTGAATAAACATATCATCCTATCATGCATTCATTTATTATTTGGTTGCAATGCAAATATTATCTCATAGAGAACAAGCAAGTTATCATATATATCCTATATGGTTAACACCAAACAGTGTGTGTTAATTTTGCGCAGGATAATACAATACGACTCTTGAAGAGAGTGATCTCAGCGAAAGCAAAGATCACGTGTTAGGTGTTATCTACATAACTTACAACCCTGTTTACAATACCATTTCACAAATTACCATATACAAAATATAATTACATCAAGTGTTGTATTTTCCCTATATTTGTATCATTCTAGCACCTTACCAAAAGTTATCAAATAAAGAAGTTTCATAATAACTATGCTTTTTGATCTGAGTTAGGATTCTTTAAGGCATATTCCCAGGAATTACAACTTGCTTTAGTATCCTCTAATTCAACTTCTAATTTGCTGATTCATTTAATCATTCTACTTATCTCTTCATCCGAGTTGGTAGAAGCACTGGCCCTTGGTTGCCTTTTCAAGTCAAAAATAGTTTCGTTTTATCTTTCAATCGACTTTCCAGAATAGATATTTGTTAATTTGGATTCCTATTATCACATTTTGGAGATAGTTTGACCTTTCCCGACTTGTAGAAGGAGCATCTTTAAAAATATCCCTTTGGCCTTACAATTTCTAATGATTCTTCTTTGGGTTGAGAAGGTGAATCTTTAGGTTGACTCCCATATTCATACGAAAAACAAAAACACAATCATTTACAAATCCTACTTCGAAAGAATGATATTGATAAATTATAATTTTTATTAACAAAGGAGTTTGTTACAAAAATACACATACATTAGGAGTTACAACAATAACCCTATTGGTCAAAGCAAATCTTATATCTAATTAAGCTCGATTAGCTGGGTTTTAAGTTTCTGGGACGACTTCCCATACATCACCTAGAAAATCTAGGGGATGCCCATATTTTATATAGATTCATCGAAGGTTACATATTAAAGGGTCTCTTTCAAGTTCGGATGTTTCTTGAGAAAAAGATTGCAACGAAAATTCCTTCATTAGACTAAAATATGAATGTAAAGCATCTCTTTAAAATGCATCTTCAAGTAGGGTAAGATTCTGTCACAACACAAAACGAAATAGGAGATTGAAGATATAAGAAGTTATTGTCAGAAACATTTCAAGGCTAAGTTACATACTTCTAATTATTATCTAACCGCGCTTTTATATTGGCAAACGATGTTTTCTCCTATCTATATGTGGTTATAGGAAACTGATTAGGCAGAACTGAAAGGGTAAGAAAAACACTGCTAAAGCAAAGGCCATACCTGAGCAAAAGAGACTTCAAGTTGACTAGGATGCACCATTCCTTTTTGTTCTTGGTTTGAGGAATTGTCGTCTTTGGAAAGAAGTTCCACTGAATCCAGGTCAGAAGAAGAATTCGAAGGACAAAGAATTATTTCTTTAGAAGCATGAATACCACCAACAGAAGGAGGTGGGATGGATTTTTCTCCACTTAAATCATCAAGAAACTCTTTACCTTTTGGGATATGGTCAACATCATCATCGTCTCATTCATCATTAGTATCGGTAGTTTTGTTCTCTCCCTCGTACGAGTCGAAATCATCCGAAAAATCCTCAGTATATGAAAGGTCTCCAGGCTTCACTAGATCCTCCTCAGTAACATCAATACCTTGCTTGAACTACTAAATTTTGTGCATAACTTGGCCGACAATAGAATGGTGAACTGAAGAAAATGCGACCTCTGGATACTTTTGAAAATTATCGGAATATGCCAACAAAAGAACATCTTCAAAAGACTAGCACTGCCTTTGGATAATGGGATTCTAGAAAGGAAGATATTCTATTTTTTGGCCTCATAAATTATGCACTTGGCATTGGAGAGCGCATTCTTAGCCCTGGAAAGTTGGTCATCATTTTCTTTTTGCCTTTTAGTATGATTAGCTACCATATTAGACTTCTCATCTTCAATTTCTTGCTTAAACAACTTAAGTTCCAATACATGGTCATTCAAAAGGAACTTAGCCTGCCTCTCATCCTCAAGCTTCCATTCAACCTTCTTAAGAGATATCTTCAATCCCGCCCACTCTTTCTTATGCTTCTTTGTCAAGGAATTAATTTTAGAAACCAATATTGCCTTCTCCTCTTTAAGTGTTGTTACTTCCGATGAAAGTGGAGTAACCATCTCCAGAAGGATGAACCATTTCTCGATAATCTGAGAAAAGGAAAAATCAAAGAAAAAAAAGAGAAATGAGGCTATACCGAAAGTTGTTGTTCCACACGTGATCGTCGCAAACTCATTAAGTCTAAAGACAAGGAAGGTAGTGAAATGTTGGCAATTTCATCAGCAGAAAGAAGAAGCCTTACGATTTCATCGAAATCTTGAGTCATTGAAGGAGGTTTGGAAGAACTGGCATGTCCGGGTGAAGAATGCGTATTTAGTTCTTGTTCCACTAAGTTTAAAGATCCAGGAGAATAGGTATCCAAATACAGTCAAGAAAGTCACTACTCGGGGTTGCAGTTTGTGAAGAAGTGGCACTATGGGTCATACCACTATAGAGGGTTGCAAGATCAGGTTGTGATGCTCACTAGGCTCAGCAACAACAGTCTCGTGAAAAGAAAGGAGGGCTGAAGTCCCATCCTTGTGTCTCTTAGAGGATGGTTCATCGATGATAGAGGTAAGACTTCTCTTGGTTGCAATATTTGATCGGGCCAAGGCATTTAAGTGGATTCCCCTTCAAAAGCTTGGGAAGCTAATCGAAACAATCATCAAGGAAAATATAATTAGAAAGATTGAATACGACACATGCCTTCACAAAAAGAATGAAAGAGTGCCTTAAATTGAAGTTTCGGGAAATAAAGGAGTTAATTATGTGAACACATCTGAGCCAAGAAATATGTTCTTAGTACTAGGAAAATGAATGGGTGGTCTCTTAGAATCTTTTGTCTAGGAGGAAGAAAACCGTATCTTTGAAAGTTACCCAAAGTCAGTTAAAACGGATCAATTTCCCAAATTCTCGGAAGCCTTATGAAGTGCATCAACAGTTCGAGCTTCCTCACAACTTAGACCCTTTCTCGTGGGAGCAGAAACTCGAATGGAACAAAGGTTAAACAAATCTTTAAAAAAACGACATAATGGGTACTAAAGAATAAAACTCACCAGGAGAAGTAAAAGCATCTAAGATACCAAGGGGCATCTGATGTAGAAGAATTGTGTCTCCCAGTCTGAAAATTGGCTGAGGTTGTCTCCAATTAGTTTCTTCGAAGGGTCCGCATGAAGAACATGAGGGTTTGTCCCTTTAACTGCTGACAGTGGTAACAATTGATGCACAAGGCGAGGGATGAGAGAAGGTTGTCCTGACTCAAGAGCTAGGAGTTCAAGGCATAGAAGGAAAGTATATGTATTTGGAGTCAGTTGAATGGAAGCTAACCTCAAATATTGCAAGAACCTTGAAGTAAGGTCTGGAAATGGAAAGAAACCGTCGTGCCAAATGTGGATGGCTGAGTATGCAATGAACACTTTTGGTGGATTCTCAATGTTGTCTTTCCCAGAGGCGGGAATGGTATTAACTCCAGTCATACCAAAAATTTTGATGATAGCTTTCACCTTATCCTGGGTTCGGACGAGAGAATGTCGCGAGATTCCTTCCGACCTCAACTTAGGGATTGAGGAACTGCCTGGGTTCAGTCCTCCGACGCTTTGCTTTCCAGACATGATGCTGCCAAGTGATATTATTTCATAAAACACATTAACACAATAATTTCATATAAGAAAATATGGATCATTCATAAGCTTAAAACCATCATACAACCTTAATGACATTAGTCACCCTATATCTGTATGGAGACTAGAACACATTATAAGTCATTAGAATCAAGTCTTTAATGTAGTTCACATATGATCATGCATTGTGCATATATGCCTAAAAATGGTTAAGTCTTTGGTGTTGTTTATACAAACTATCCCGATACCGAAGCCAAAATGGTCCCAGTATCGGGGTAGTTCGAAATTAAGATAACTCAAATTTTGGGTATCGGCTCGACCGAAACCAAAATTTAAAACTTGGTACCAATGAAATCAAAGTTAAGAATATTACAGTTTCGGTAACGGCCTATCTAATTCTGCCATTTAAAGTATTTCTGATACAGGAAAAGATATGACATTTGGTGCTACACACGTTAACATTTGTATCGGTAAAATAAAAACTAAAATCAGTTGCAAGTTAATAATGAGTTCATTAGTACCAAGGGGAAGCTTCATTGTCATAAAAAAGACTAAGGTCCAACATATATACATTTTTGCATATTTAACCTCTAAAAATATGATAAGGAGTAAAATGATAGATTTTCATCATCCTCCATTAATGATCATTACAGTTGCTCCATTTGATCAAATTCGTTATAATAAGAGATCAAGAACTTATGGATCTTGATCAATTTCATAATCAAATCGAAGAGATGATTTCTTTTAAAACTCTAGTCTAAATGTACCAAATACTCACAAAGGTGTAGTTGAATTTGTAACCTTCAAAATATGCAAAGAACGGTGATCTTGTGTAGAAATGATTACTTGTAGGTGAAAAAATGAGAAAGAATAATAACTTTTATATTTAAAGCGCCTCATAATCCTGGCCTCACAAATAGGCATAGATCAACGAACCAAATCAGCTCAAGAATACCAAAAGGCGGGAAATCCAATTTCAAGAATGAAAATCAAAGTTTGACTTGGAAAGTCGAAAATACCCTTTTATTAGGAAGAAAATGTTACTACTAGAATTCAACACCGAAACCTATTGCATGTGAAGGGGTATCGGAGCACATTTAACACAAAGAGGGTATTTCGGAAGCACAACGGCGACATCATACCACTAAGACAACCGATACCGAAAGCAAGAAGTTAAAGATCTAGCCAATATGCTATCGGTACTAACAAAGGAAGCAAAGCTTGGTACCGGTACGAGGAAGATAGCAGCAAGGCAACACTGAAAGCAACAGTGAGAAATCTAGAGTAGTTATAGTACCACCACCGAAAGCAATCAATCTGGTTTCAATTCCAAAAGCACACACTTCAACACCAAATTCCAAAGCCATGAGAGAGGAAGCATGAAACCAAGCTAGCATGGAGTAAAGGGCTACCAAAACCAATTCACTTGGTATCGATACCGAAGCAATATAGAAATAATTAGAAAGGATCCATAAGCAACACTGTCATAGATACGATACCGGAACTGAAGACTACTGAAATTAAGTCAAGAAAAGAAAATTCATCCACACTAACATGCTTAGTGTCGATACTGATACCAAGGAGAATGCTAAAGTAAAGATAATACTCAAATCAAAAATATTACAATTTCAATTTTTTTTCAGGCTTCGTTTGGAAAAAAGATCTGTTAATGGCGACATATTATCCGCCTTCATTCTTCTCGCGTTCATCCCCTACCGCAATCATTTCTTCTTCTCTCTTCTACAGCTTCTATACCGTATGATTTCGCCATACGTGGACCTTTTTTCCTCGCTCCACTTAACTTCCAGATCTAAGCCTTCTCATGTATAGATCTGAGATTCAAAACGCTTTTTCTCCACGATATCATCTCAAATCCGCAAATCCCTTTGGATCCACTTCTCACAACGACCTCAGCCTCTATTGTTGACGATTCCAGGAAACTTCATGCTGGCAACATGATCTGATGGTCACCGTAAAGAAAGGGGTCCTGAGCACCAACGTGGAAGATCTAGTGAGCAGCAACGCCTTGGTTGTTTTTTGTTTACGCATTTCCACAATTTGTTTGTGATGGGATAAATTGCAACCTTGGTATTCAATGTTCATCAAAATTGTGTCTAGTTGCTAGTCTCTAAGGCTTCGTTTGTTTAAAATGGCTGAATGCTTAAGGCTGATTGCTGATTGCTGAATGCTGAATAGAATGCTTAATGCTTAATGTTTTTTTGTTGTTTGATTATCTGCTTATCAAAATTCTGATTTTTTGTGAAATAATTTTGGTTGACAAATTCGCCCTTCATTTTTATTGTTTGATTTATCAATTTACTTTTTAATTCATAAAATATAAAAGTATGTAAAGGTATATAATATTTTTATAAAAGTATATATTGTCGTCGTATTTAGTACAACAGTGTCGTTTCTGTTTTTAACCCAACAAATATAAAACTACATAAAAATATAAATATGTGAAATACTATTACAGCCGTGTATTCTATGCAAAGTAAACAAAAGGAAAATGAGGAAGTGCCTCCTTCAATATACAGCTGCGGTAATGGAAAGAAAAAATATTGTTGCTTTTGTAAATATAAAAGTATACACTACTGTTATATATAAAGAAGAAGGACAAAACTGTAAATCATCACTTATTAGCAATAAGCAGTCAAAAAGCTTAAAATATATGCTTTTTACTATTAAGCTATTTTGGATGATTAAGCACTTAATTGTTAGTTCATCCAAACACCTTAAAAACACTTAATATATTCAGCCTTTTCCATTAAGCTTTGAAAAAGTTCTTTTTCACAAAAACAAACAGAGCCTAAGTGTTAAATCTGGGGATTTTGGGTTGCTGTTGTGTTATTTGAGGTGTTTGATTTCATTTTTTGGTTTTGGATCTTGGATCTAGTTCACTTTACTACAGGTGCTTGGCACACTTTTCATGTTAATTGTGTACTGTTCGACATGAACTTCAGATCCCTCAACTTAGTTATTGTCTGGTTATGTATGAATGGGTCAGCACTGAAGAATAATGGCAAAAACGAGATGCTATGCACTGATCTGTTGTTGTTTTGCTTGGTGTTGTATTTGCCTCTTTGTGCATTTCTGGGTTTCGATTGGCTTGAATTTGCCTTCGTCGAGCAGTATACTTTTGGTCGTCTTGACTGTGGAGCAAGAATGTGGTGAGCTTGTTTCAATACGGCATCACACTGTTGTAGTTTTGTTTTAGTTTTGTTGCAGGCATCACACTCTAATTTTCATGTTCCTGTGACTGCTTTTGGTGGAGAAATGACCATGTTTTCGGAAGGGAAATCTATGTGCGTATGTATTAAATAAGTTGACGGTGAAAACTGAAAGCGGTGAAAGTGATAAAATCCGATTAACTTTAATAGAATTTGGATAAACTTGATTTCCTTCATTATCTTTATAAACTTACTTTGTTTTAAAAAGTGGAAGATATTTAAAAACCTATGTCAAAATTAGCAAACTAATAACCAATATATCCTTTTCTAAAGTTTTGCTTCATGTTATCTATTTTAAAATAATTTATAACCTACCAAATAAAAACAAGACTGATTTAGTACCATTGTTAATACAGGTAAGTGGCATTTCTCCCAGTTTGGTCACCCTTCAACTTCCTCTATAGAAAAAAACCAAATTTTAGATTAATAACCAATACAGGAATCTCTGAGTCATCACACAAGAAATAAACAATAATACTTGAGGTGTCTTTAGTAATTGAATCAACTGTCGTTTGGAACTAATAACAAAACAGAAACCTATGAATGGATATTAAAAAAGCAAACAGGATGAAAACAAGATAGTTGGAATGAATCCTACCTTGGATGAATCTAGTGCAAGAAAATCTGCCAACCGAGACGGACTTGTACCTTCTATTGAGGCACGAAGTCGTGACACAATAGGGTGAATCAATGTCTTCTGATGTATCAACTTTACTTAGGGCTATATTAGTTTCCACTGGTGCTGGTCTCCCATTAGTTGTAGTGAAATTATATTTATTAATTAAATCTCTCGCGTATTTTTCTTGATTAATAAATATTCCATTCTTTAATTGATGAATTTGTAAGCCTAAGAAGAATGTTAGTTCTTCCATATGACTCAGCTCGAATTCTTGGGTCATAATATCTGAATTTTTTTATTCATTTGGTTATTGGTTGATCCGAAGATTATATCATCAACGTATGTTTGTACTAATTAAATATCATTTTTATTTCTTTTAATAAACAGTGTATTATCTATCTTACCAATCTCAAAGTTTGATTGTAATAAATACGTTCTTAATCGATCATATTATGCTCTAGGAACTTGTTTCAATCCATACAAAGCTTTTTTTAGTTTATATGTGGTCTGGAAAATTTTCACCTTCAAAAAGAGGTGGTTTCTCTACATATACGTCTTCTTTAACATATCCGTTTAGAAAGACACTTTTAACATCCATTTGATATAATTTGAAATTATTATGGTTAGCAAAAGCTAATAATATCCTAATTGCTTCTACTCTCGCCACGAGGGCAAATGTTTCATCATAATCTATTCCCTCTTCTTGAGTATAACATTGTGCTACTAATCATGCCTTATTTCTTACGACCTCACCATTTTCATTCATTTTATTTTTCTAAACCCATTTAGTTTCAATTACAGTTTTATCCTCTGCTCTTGGAACAAGTTCCCATACATCATTTCGGATAAACCGATTCAATTCCTCTTTCAGAGAAAGGATCCATGAATCGTCAGATGATGCTTCCTTTGGATTCATAGTTCGATAGTTGAATTAAAGGTTGAATTACTCATATTATTTAATTGGTTTTTAGTCCAAACAACAAATTCAATATCTCAAAAGATATTTTCTATTGGATGATCTCTTAAAAATATAATTCTTTTATTTGGTTGATTATTTTCATTATTTGTTTCATTAATTTCATTTTCACATTCAACTTCATTGTGTTGTGTTATATTTTTATAGTTTTCATCAAAGGATACATTTAAGGTTTCTTCTATAGTATTAGTTCTTAAATTAAAAACTCTAAATGCTTTACTTCTCCCTTAGTATCCAATAAATATTCCTTTATCAGATTTAGAGTCAAATTTGTCTAAATTTTCTTTAGTATTAAAAATAAAACATTTACTTCCAAATATTTTAAAATAAGATACTTTTGGGTATTTATTATACAAAAATTCATAAGGTGTTTTATGAGTTAAGGGTCTTATTACAATTATATTTAATATATAACAAGCAGTTGCAACTGCCTCAGCCCAAAAATTCCTTGGTACAGATAACATAGCTCTCGTACACTCTTGAATTGATATATTCTTACGTTCAACTACTCCGTTTTGTTGGAGGGGGTGGGGGGTTCTTGGGAAAAAAATATGGGTTATCCCCTATTTATTACAAAACTTTTCAAAATTTTCATTTTCGAACTCTCCACCGTGTTCACTACGTATCGTTTTGATTTTTAAAGATAACAAATTTTGAATTCTATTAGCAAAGGTTTTTAATTGATCAAAAGCATCACTTTTATTTTTAAGAAAAAAGGTCCAAGTAAATCTTGAAAAATCGTCGACTATTACATAAATATATCTATTGTGATTTATTGATTGAGTTTGGGATGGAACAAATAGATCCATAAGAATTAACTCTAATGGTTTCGAGGTTGTAATTTCCTATTTTAATTCAAATGAATATCTTTTTAATTTTCTGAATTGACAAGCGTCGCTTAAGTTATTTACTTTCAATTTCATTTTGGGTAATTCCCTAATTGAATCTAACTTTGAAATCCTAGAAATGTGTTTGAAATTTATATGACCAAATCTCTTATGCCAAATCCAAGGGTCACTTGTATTAGCCATAAGACATTGGTTATCATCCGAAATTTTCATACTTAGTATATAAAAAAAATTCTTTCTATCCCCTTTGAATATTACTTTTGAATTTCTATCTTCTATAAAACATTTATCTTTTTCAAAATTGATTTTATAGCCTTTATCGCAAAGTTGACTTATACTCAGTAGGTAGTGTTTTAAATTCCTAACTAATAAACATTAGAAATAGAAAGAGTTTCAGAGTTACCGACATTGCCAATGCCAACTATATATCCTTTTAGAGTTATCACCGAAGTTGACCATTCCTCTATCTTCTATACTATATTATTCGGTAATTTCGGATTTTCCATCATATGCCTTAAACAACCACTATCCAATATTAAGTTTTCCTTTTTGATCTCCATCATTTGTCCATTAGAATTTGAATTTTCAACAACCATGTAACACACCTTTTCAGAATTTGAATTTTCAGTTGCCATGTAACACACCTTTTCATGTATTGAACAACAATTTAGCAGATTACTTGATTTTTCAACGTAATTGGATGTAGACTCTTTTAATATTGATGTAATAAATGAATTAAAACTAGTATTAAGAATCTTTTCAAGATTTTGCCATTTAATATTTTCTAAATTCAGATTATGAACTTTTTGAAAACCTATGCTCTGATACCAATTGGTAAGTATATGGAATGCATATCTTATGGCAAAACTAACACTAGAGGGGGGTGAATAGTGTTTTAAAGAGATCATGAAAAATTTAAACAATCTAGAATAACTACATGAATCAAACAATGATTATCACACCAGAAATGATCACAAACACAAAAACGCGGAAAAGGAAATAACACGCCAGATTTTATACTGGTTCAGATTACTCCTAAGTCCAGTCCCATGCAACGCTGGATGGCGTGGAGTTTTATTATTATCAATGTCCAAATACAACACCCTTGATTTCACAGCTACAAGGCTAGCATCGATTCCAACACCCTTAATTTCACGGGTACATGGTTAGCACCACTCCCTTTCCTTGATTTCAGGGCTATAAGGAACACACCCTTTCCCAAACAATTATAATAGCCCTAGAACTCTTCAATTAGCACTTCAAACAGAGAGTAGATGATAGATAATGAAAAGAGAAGAAGAATGATATAAATTTTATCGAAACCAGCAGAGTATAAGTGTAGAAATCAAAATTTTAAATATTTTAATGGTGGAAAGTAAAGGGGTGAAGAAGGAGAAGAATGAATGATAAAAAATTCAAAATCAGCTCCTTTTTATAGTGTCCCAAGGGTTGCAATGCTTATGGAATGTTAAAAATTGTAAAAAGACACTTCCTTTGACAATTGAAAAAATGACAGTTATATGTCGACATGTCATTATGCCTATGTCGACATACCCCTTGTATATTTATTTTTAAAATAAAATTTCAAGTGTTTAAACTAATATATATATCCTAAAAATTCTTGAATCAAAACTAATGTTTCAAATGAAGTTTCTAAAGTATAAAAACATAGCGATATATAATATAAACATATTTATAAAGTTATATGATTTAAAATTATATATATATATTATAACCATATTATTAAAAAACTTTACAAACTATATATATATATATATTTGAAATCATTAAGTAAAATACTTATGATAATTTGAAATCATTTGGAAAAGAAATTTAAGAATAATTTGAAAAGGAATTTAAAAAGGAATTTGAAAGCAGAATTTGAAAATAGAATTTGAAAGTGCTAACCTGAGTTTTACATATAAACTAGACTCTATTTACTTGACAATCTTGAGCTCTCGAAATCTTGATATCTTGATACTCATGAGTCTTAAATCTCTTTGAATCTTAAATCTCTTGGATCTCTAAAACTGTACAGTCTTCAATTAAATCCTATATACAAATCCTGCATATATATATATATGTACGTATGTATGTATTATGTATTCTAGATAAAGATGTTAGTATATATTTTATAATCAATTAATAATGATAACTGAAATAAGGTTGTTATCATCAAAACTTCACTCTCCAACAATTGGGATTCCCTTCAACTAATAATGTAGCAGAATATGGATCAACGGTCGTTGGTTTGACTTTGGCAAAAGAGCTCAAGATTCCATAGACCTAAATTTTAGTGATTCTCAACTGATAGTAAAACAACTTAAGTAAAATACCAGACCATGGTCCCAAAACTATAATAGTATATTAAAAGACATGGGAAATGCTAACAACTTTCAAAGATATCTCGATACATGAAATATTAAGAGGAGAAACTCTCCTTAGCCAAATTGGCTAGCTCAAGAAAAGCTCCCGAAATCCAAATAATCCATGTTGGATATCATGCAGCACCAAGAATCGAGGAAAAATAAAATGAAAAAGGAAAATAATATTCGGTATTAACTAGATTCCAAGAAGTGGCCCAAACCGAAAGTAAAGGAGAGGATATACGTTGAGTTCGAACCGAAAGTCCTTCTGAGAATTCAAGGGAAAGTAACTGGACGACACTTGTACTTGAATTTATAAACAAGGATATATTACCTTTAGATAAGACCGAAGCTAGAAAAATTAAGAATCTGGCTTTGAATTTCGTTATATTAGCTCGAATTCTATACAAGAAAAGTTATGCACTTCCGTACCTACGACGTGTACACCTCAAAGACGAAAAAGAATTGCTAAAGGAAGAACACAAAGGATTTTGTAGAGATCACTCCAACGGGATAAACTTGGCCAAGAGAATGGCATGATAAGGATCCTTCTGGCCATAAATGACTAAATAGACCATATTGGCCTAGTTAAAAGGTGTGATAAATGCCAAGGATATTCTAAGATTCCTCGTCTACCCCTAAGTAATTTGACTTTCATGATGAGCCCATAGCCATTTGATATATAAGGGATAAATCTTATTGTTCCTATACCCATTCTGAAAGAGGGTGTAAGGTATGCAGTGGTTGCAATGTTTATTTCACTAAATGGGTAGAAGCAGAAACACTTATGGAAATAAATTCTGAAAAGGTTTTAAGATCTTCATCAAGAATGTGGTAACCAGGTTCGAAATAACCCCATAAATTCATGTTTGACAATGGAACTCGATTTGAGAGCGAATACATTTCATAATTTTTCTTTAAAAATTGTATAGTTAGAAGTTTCTCTTTGGTTGCTCACCAAAGAAAATGGAGCCATGGAGGCCGTGAATAAGATATTCAAAACCATATTAAAGAAACAACTAAGAAAAGGAAAAAGAAACTAGTTAGTATATTTACACTTAGTTCTTTGGGCTTATAAGACATCCACCAAAACGATAACGGGTCATACACCCTATTCTTCAACTTTTGGATGTGAAGTGATGCTTCCCATTGAAATAGAAATACCATCTCACTGAAGGGTTGCCTATGTTTTCGGTAGAAACAAAGAATTTAGAGAAAGAATCTTTGGATTTATTCCTCGGACTTCGGGATGAAACCGTCATTTGAAAAGCAGAATATCAAAGAAGAATACCTCAATACTATGACACCAAAGTAAGATCAAGGACGTTTAAGGAAGGAGACTTAGTCCTTCAGAGAGTAATGGCTAACACCAAAAGTCCCTCTGACAGAACGTTGAGACCGAATTGGGAAGGACCCTTAGTAATTCATATAGTAATACTAGCAGGAGCTTATCATTTGTGCCATCCTAATGGAAATATGGTTCCGAGAACTTAGAATGCAAAAGATTTAAGACCATATTTCCCTTCTTTGTAAGATGACAAAACCGACAAAGGAATCAAAGGAAGTAAACCCAAAAGAAGAAAAAAAGTTTAAGATATAAGGGAATCTTGTCAAAATTGTCTACACGGATAAAAATAAAGGAATATTATCTAAATGAAAAATCAAAAATAAGAGTTTCTACTTGGTTGGGGGTGAAATACCTTTTTAATAATGGATTAGCATAAAAAATTCTTGGGTATTTCCTGGGTCCTTCCCTCAAAAAGGGATTGGCATAAGCCTAGGGCATCACATGCCTGGCTCCAAGCCCCAGGTACATCTTAGGCGCCCCTTGAAGGGGGAGGCTAATCCGTCATCCACAACTCAAGGCTAGGTTGATGCACTACCATCCCTTTGACGAAGTCTTCTTGGCTTTTGGAGGAGGGAAGGGTAATCGTTGGTGCATAAGGCCGGTTCTGAATGAAGCACGCTCTGCCTCTGATCTTTTTAAGATCAAGACATGCGTCTGATACAACATAAACCCATCCCGCCTCTATTTATGTCTAGTCCCACTGAAGGGAATGGAAGCTTTAATAGGGAACTAAAGCATGCCAAACATCTTCTTTAGAAAAAGACTATAATGACAAAAGATATTACAAAATCAAAAGCGATTTCGTGTCTTAAATACCTTAAGAGGACATTTCAGGTGTCTATTAAAGCTGAAGATGGCTTCCTAATTATTAATGCCGAAAGTGAACATTCTGGGTATCTATTAAAGTTGAAGATGGCTTCCTGACATTTAATACTGGAAGAGGACATTTAGGGTGTTTATTTAAGCCGAAGTGGCTTCTTAACTATTTATACTAGAAGAGGACACTCCATGCCTTGATCAAATGTTGAAGGAGGCTTCATACATAATATTTTCAAAGTTAGGATTTCTGGATTTCTAAATTTATAAATACCCGAATCTGGGTTTCGGTATTTCTAATGAGCCGAAGGAGGCTTCGTACATAATATTTCCAAAGTTGGAATTTCTGGATATATTAATTTCTAAATACTCGATTCTGGGTTTTAGTATTTCTAATGAGCCGAAGGAGGCCTAGTACATAATATTTATATAGTTGGGATTTCTGGATTTCTAAATTTCAAAATACCCGAATCTAGGTTTCGGTATTTCTAATGAGCCGAAGGAGGCTTTGTACATAATATTTCCAAGGTCGGAACATCTAGATTTCTATGTACCCGATTCTGGATTTTGATATCTTTAATGAGCTGAACGAGGCTTTCTACATAATATCACAAGAGTTGAGATTTCTAAATACCACTCTGGGTTTCGGTATATCTGATAAACCGAAGAAGGCTTTGCCCATATATTCCCTAGGTTAGATTTCTTGACTCCTAAATTTATAAATACAAAAATTTAGGTTACGAGATTTCTAATAAGTAAAAGGTGGCTTCTTTCCTATTAGGATTTCTGGATTGTTAAATAATCGAATACGATTTCGGACAAGCCTAACGGGGTTTCACATATATTGTTTCCAGAATTAGGAAATTCTAACTCTCTGAATTGCTTATCACCCCAATTTAAGTCTCAAATATTCCAACATATTAAGGTATGCTTCATGCATATTTCTATAGTAATAAATCGAGGATGGTTTCCTATATATTATTTATTTCAAATAGAAAGGACTGCAGACTTTATTGCTCAATCGTACTCCAAACATGGAACAACTATCATCCTATGAATATGGGTTTCAGATCTGTTGTTAACCAAAAAACAACTTCACTACCGCTATTTCTTAAAGGAATTTTTTTAAAAACCTATTACCAACTCATTTGTAGGTTGCCAAGGATGAATCAATTGCAGAAGGACATTGACAAATTTCTTTCTTCCAACTAGGATATATTGTTGAAACCGGATAAAAACTTCAATAAAACCTATATACGGGTTTTGGGAAATATTTGACTTCTAGCTTAAAAATAAAGTATATACACGTATATTATGAAGGGCTTTAATTTGTAGGTAGAACTAGTCGAAGACTCCCATGATTTTTATCCTAAAGAATAAAACCTCCTTTCTCACTAGAGGGAGGGACAAACTGTACACCAAAATTCGGACTACATAAAGGTAAGGTGAAAGAGGACAGGAATAGAAAAGAGAACCTTTGGAAATATTCGATGCTTTAAAAGTTTCCTTAAGCAAAGATTAACAGCAAAAGCGAAAGCCTTGTACGGTGGTCTAAGGGATTATGTAAACAAACATGGTAACAAGCTAAAATAATAAGCTTCCGACGCAATAACTGAAAGAGGCCTCCCAGTGGAAAGGAACAAGAACTGGTTGCTTCCTAGATGAGCTTTTACCAACATAGCCCGAAGGGAAATAGTTTCGTACTTATCATCCCCAAATGTGAAGAGTTAAAACTTCATATACCTTTCAGTCAACCTGAAACCAGAATAAGGGAAAGCTTGAGCATCCACCAATAAAGCTCCGCAAGTGTAGCATCATACAAGAAGCAAAGATAGGCTTAAAGTGATATCAAAAGCCAGAAACTTCTGTAAAACCACTCCTTTCAGGGTCATACTATGACATCCACTTCCAAAAGACCCCTTACGAAATCCCCATAGCAGCCCTACAGTCACTCCTCAGGAGAATAGCAGAAAACATATTCACGAAGCCCCTAAGCTAAAGGGTGGCCAACCCATACCTATAAATACGACTCTAGGGGTTCAGACTCAAGGCGAGCAAATTCATTCTAAAATTAAACTCTAAACAAAGTGAAACCCTAATTTTTAAATCAATCTGGGAATTTCTCTTTTCTTGTAATCATATTTGGCAATTCATAATAAAAAGGAGAATTGAGAATCTCAATTTATGGAGTTTAATCTTAACAAAAAGGGAGCTTGATCATTTTTGGCTATTAACTCATTTACTAGCCGATTGCACACGATTTTTAACTTCTAACTAATTATCTTTATTCTAAAGTTACGAAACACATCCAAAAGGGCACAAAAGAAGGGTCCGAAGGTAATATATCTTTACCCTATAGGTGTAAGAAGAATGCTTGTCAATGGATCCAAGTCGTCTTAAGATAGCATGACTCTTTTCCCCTTTCATTTGGGTTTCATAACATTAAATTCTTCGATTATAACCTTACCAAATAAATTTTAATCCCTTCGGAGGAGAGTTGATGCTTCGACTTCATTTATATTCTTGTACGATCGAAACGAACTCCTGACTGTAACACCCCACATCGAGACCCACCCTAATAAAGAGTATTACTGGATAATACCATCTACTAAAGCAGAGAATAGGGCTGGTTAAGAGCGATCATACATAATTTTGTATTAAATAAGTCTTAAGTACGTCGACAGGGGCTCTTTTTTTATGTGGTTCGACATACGTAACACTTAACTTATATACAATATTACAACCAATTCAGAACAAGATATACATCCTCAGATATTTCAAAGTACACAAAACAATATCACATTTAAAGAGACACGCATATATACACATCAGGTACAACACAGAATACTACACATAGATATATCCCATGAAACAATATGTACAACAAAAGAGTGTTTATCACGAATGCATGAAATAGTCCTAACTAGCAAAGCGAACATAATGAAATGGGGCATCCAAGGTGAAGCTAAACAGCAAAGAGTCAACCTCATGCCTTACCTACGGAATCTTGGTCTGACCTGAGCATTAACACACATGGGGCAGTCTAGTTGAAATATCATAATAAGAAAATAAAGCAATAAAATAAATAGCCTTGGGATGATATGCTTTTACAAGATTCTACGACGTGTATATTCCATGACGTAGAGCTACTAGATAACAAAAGATATACATCTTACACAAAGGTTTAGGAACAACATAATTAGCCTAACTTCACAAAAGAATATAATCATATGGCATATCGCATAATATCACTCAAGAAACACCATTTTTAACACCATTACGACAACTCGAACCCGATAAGGGCCTAAAGCATTAAATGAATTCAACTAGTCGAGCTCCATTATTCGCCAACCAATGTTATGTATAAATTTAAATTATACTAAATAGGTGAAAACATTTGTATCGACAAATACATCAAGTCACACAAAAACATCATGAAGTAGTTATATAACAACACTTGGACTCAACAATCCGGTACTCCTACCAACGACAACTATAGGACGTCCAAATCATCTACCAACGATTGATTAAGGACCGACCAGTATAATATAAATCAAAAGATTATGGCATGCCTGGTACTATACACTATAGACCCACTAGTATCATCCGTCCACCAAATAAATTATGACCCACCAATCAAATGTTTGTCCCACCAGTCTTGTATTTTAGTGTAATTAGGACCTACCAGTCCAAGTACCAGTAATAACATCACCATAGAATATGCCACAGATTTCCAAATGGTAACCCGAGATGTGAAAATGGTACATCCCATACCGTATGTTTTCTCCAGTCGATTCACTATGAGATAACCGACTTCACACTAGAAAGCAACAAATTACTTCGGTCGACAAGTTAGGAATTAACCGAAACAATTAATCTACTTGTTCCATGCCATGTGATATATTATATCATTTAATTCACGTTCTCATATTCTCAAAGGTACAATCAGTGTCCAGTTTATATATTGAAAATACATGCTTTTTAAGGAAAACGACTTTATAAAATGGTTTCCAAATCATTTGGTTCACTTCTTTAATATATATATATATATATATATATATATATATATATATATATATATATATATATATATATGCACACATAAGAAAATACGGTTTATACTATTGCTTAGAGACAATTTAACTTAAATAGCAAATCCTTGAAAACGTTGTCTCAAAGCTAAATTTAACAAGAAAACACGTAATAAAATCATTCTGTTAAAACGTGCACATTGTGTAGGTTTATCATACAACAATCAACAAATAAACACCAAATATTCATAAAATTTTCATGCATAACATCATGCGAGCACAACAAACTTTTAGCCATTGGATTTTCATCACTATTAGTTGGCAACACAGACTAAAACATGAACAAAAAATGAAGCAAATGGGCTTCTTAAAGTATCACAACATAATGCAAAAGGGTTCCTCCCATCTTGAAAACAACGTTCAGGTAGGTTGACCTATGATTATCTTGGGTCTACCAAAGGGGAGGGTGGACGACCCACGTAGACGCGGTTTCCAAGTGGAAGTCTCCCCTCCTAATAGCGTTTTTCGACCAAAAATTAGTTGATCATCCAGTGTTTTCAAGCATTGAAAATTTGCATAATCGAAGATAAATTCTCAGGCTACACAATTAAACAAACATCACCCCAAATAAATATAGATTAAGAAACATATTATTTCACAAAGCTGAACCAACAAACAACTGAACTGAGAATTTACACGGTGCTCGGTTCTTATAGTAATACTAAAACACAGGTATGTTGTGATTTGTGACATGAAATCACATATGTTGACGGAGACTAGGCGTGGATGTGCTTGGTGATAGTGGAGATGGAGCAGCGACAGAAAAAAGGCAAGGAGGAGTAGTTTTATGCTATGTTTCAGCACAGACGTCTGAGGGATCTTGGCCAGATGTTTGTGCCTACAGGGTTTTGAAACCCGAGAGCATGGACAAACGTCTGACAGATATTGGTCAGACGTCTGAGCGGGTTTTCTGCTATTTGACTTGGTCTTTCTGTGACTTGTTTTGCAAGTATTGAACGGTCAAATTGGGTATTTTTCCTATACATTCTATTCTCCTATAAAAGCAGCACATAGGGTTGGATTAATGTATGACCGAATAGAGTGGCGGCTGCGTGCCTCTAGAGCTTGGTGCCCTAGAGAGCATTGGTACCTCCAATTAATCCAAGGGTTAGCCGTTGTTCTTCATTGTTCTCCTTCTCCAACAAGAGTTGTAGTCATCTTGATATTCTTTCCCTTTCTCAATAAGGTTATTGATTCTTGTAGTTTGTTTATTGTTGGTTGTTCAACCAGTGAGTGTAAACAATTTTTTTTTTTTAGAATCAATAAAAAGGGTGGTTGGGTGGAATATTTTGTGTTTGTGCATGTGATTTCATATCTGTGTTTGTTTCCATAGAAATCATCTTTAAGTAATTGGGTGAACAAGATCCTGGTCTCTTCTGCAAAGGCGCAAATTTTCATAACAATTGGTATCAGAGCTAGATCAACGTAAAGCTTAGAGTGATTTTGGATTGGAAAAAATTGATTTTTGTTCGGAAAAAATTGTTTTTTTGTTGAAAAAAATGATTTCTTTTATGTCGGATATGATGGCGCTGTTGGTGATGACTAATTTTGATTGGGGATTTGAAGGCCTCAATGGTTTGGTTGATGGAGATGAAGAGAAGCCCTCTGATGTGGATGAGGGAAGATGGAAGAAGACGAAGATGTTGGCAATTGATTTGATTTGCCTATACCTTGGTGATTCGGTTCATGTTTTCGGCAGGGGTCTTCATGTTGATGATGCTCGAGGGATCAGACATGATCGAGGAAGGAGCTCAGGTCAAGTGGTAGACGGGTGTCGATGTGGAAGGCGAGTGACAGTTGAAGAACCTAGTCCACAGCAAGGTGGAGAGGTTAATTTGGTCATTGCTGATGTGTTCGACAGGGGTCTTCATGTTGATGATGCTCGAGGGATCCGAGATGATCAAGGAAGGAGAACAGATCAAGTGTTAGACGGGTGTCGATGGTATTACAAGCACTTTTAGGCCGTTGGTTTATGCACGGTGCAACTCAGGTGGTAGATGCATCTTTTGCAGGCGGTGGGATGTGTTTGTAATTGAGGTGTGGTAGTAGTCCTTTCAAATCGACTGGGTGTGATTGTTTCCCTGAAATCAATTGAGTCCCTGTACTCGGAACAGGTGGGGTGTATCTCGTTGCCTGGAAATCGAGGTTGGTTTTAATTGAGAGAAGGTGTCGTTGAAAGAGCTAGATGACTTGTGTGTTGGAAGTTTGTTTGATATGACGTGATTTCATATCAAGGTGGAGCGTTGTGATCTGTGACATTAAATCACATATGTTGATGGAGACCAGGCGTGGATGCGCTTGGCGATAGTGGAGATGGAGCAGCAACAAAAAGAAGGCAAGGAGGAGCAGTTTTGTGCTATGTTTCAGCACAGACGTCTGAGGGATCTTGGTCAGACATCTGTGCCTACAGGGTTTTGAAACCCGAGAGCATGGACAGACGTCTGACAGATATTGGTCAGACCTCTGACAGATATTTGTCAGACATCCGAGCGGGTTTTCTGCTATTTGACTTGGTCTTTCTGTGACTTGTTTAGCAAGTATTGAAGTGGCAAATTGGGTATTTTCCTAGGCATTCTATTCTCCTATAAAAGCAGCACATAGGGTTGGATTAATGTATGACCGAATAGAGTGGCGGCTGCGTGCCTCTAGGGCTTGGTGCCCTAGAAAGGATTGGCGCCTCCAATTAATCCAAGGGTTAGCCGTCGTTTTTCATTGTTCTCCTTATCCAACAAAATTTGTAGTCATCTAGATATTCTTTCCCTTTCTCAATAAGGTTATTGATTCTTGTAGTTTGTTTATTGTTTGTTGTTCAACCAGTGAGTGTAAACAAAATTTGTTTTTGAGAATCAATAAAGAGGGTGGTTGGGTGGAATATTTTGTGTTTACGCGTGTGATTTCATATCTGTGTTTGTTTTAGAAATCATTTTTAAGTAATTTGCTGAAGAAGATCCTGGACGCTTCCGCAAAGGCGCAGTTTTTCATAACAAGGTAAACCTATTTCAACCAGAAAATTGTGAGTTACACTCACCTAAATTAAGGATAAGAATTTACATTAAGATTGTAGCAAAAACTCAAACTTGAAGCTTCAAGTGACCATATACTAGCCTGTAGAAAAGATTTCAGCAACATATGAAGCTAGGTTTAACATGCACAATAAATGAAAACATAAACGGAGAAAGAATTGATGGAACAAAACTAGTTTACAAGATGATTACCCGTTGGAGACAACAATTTATGACTCAAATTCACTAGTGTGAAGAATAAAGGAGCTGCAGTGTAACACCCCATAATTTTCAATATTAATGTTCACAAATTAAAGAATAACTAATCTCAGATGTGAGAATTAAGGGAAACGGGTTGCGCCATTGTGTTCGTCTTGGAATTCTGGTTGAGATAGAGTACGAGTTTGCGTGAATTGGACTTCGTATGAAGAAGTTATGGCCATCGGAAGTTTCAGAAAATTTAAACAGATTTCAAAAATTCGAATTTTAGAGTCAGATTGGGCTAGGCGGGAAATTTCCCGCCAGGGCCAGGTCGACCACGGGGTCGACCTACCCGAACCAGGTCGACCAGGGGGTCGACCTGCCCCCCCTCCCGGGTAGATTTGATTGATGACCTGTGTTGGCTAGCTTTTTTGACCAAGCCACCAAGGTTCACACACAAGAAGAGAGTATGAAACTTCATGCCTTTAGCCCATGAAAACCAGATCGTGGTCACTTCATCAAATCGGATCGTGGCGCCCTACCGGATCGTCTCGCTCCAACTCGATCCGATCCACCCCTGTAAGCTCGAACCGATCCGAACACCAGGAATCAACAAATGAAGGCTCTGACCAATTCTACCATGGGCCACAAATGATGGATCTCACGACACATGTCCACAACTGTCATATTGACCAATTCTTCCTCAAGCTACGATCCGATCCGATATTCTCGGGATTTGTGCCACGTATGACCGTGATCCGCCTGACAAAATCAGCTATAAATAGCCTAGAGCTTGGCAATTTTCAGGATCTTTTGGCAGTTTTGAGTATTGATTTCACCATTACTGTCCTACCACTATTTCTTATCAGTTTCACTTCGAGATTACTGAGAGAAATCATAATTGTAAGAGTGGGTTTGAGAGAAATCATTGGTTGTACTAGCATTCAAAGTATAATCAATAGCATATAAAGTGGACGTAGGCTCGTTAACGCCGAACCACTATAAACCTTGTGTGTTCTCTACTTTTTCCTCATTTTTCAGTTATAATTCTCTACGAATCAGAACAATTTGGGTGTTAGAGCCAAATTTTGATCTAACATTT
Source organism: Allium sativum (assembly GCA_030737875.1). Taxonomy (NCBI): domain Eukaryota; kingdom Viridiplantae; phylum Streptophyta; class Magnoliopsida; order Asparagales; family Amaryllidaceae; genus Allium; species Allium sativum. The sequence continues at coordinate 311,841,649 of CM060913.1, read as the reverse complement.
TGGTGCTTTCACTGAGAATTGATTTCTCAGCATATTGGATTGTTGTTCCGTTGTTTGGATATTCAAGTCCGAAGAAAATATTCCCAAAACTTCACTGTTCAGACTTTTGAAGATTCCAGCGGCATCTGATATCATGGCTGGAAAGAAGTCTAAGGAAGTACGAGTTTCACAGACGAATGAAGCCGCAAATGAAGAGATTGAAGAGAGCGTGCACGAACAGGTTGATGAAGGACCCTCGGATCGCGGAATCCAGGGGGTGAAGCGAAACGTCGAGGGCGACACGATCCGACCTACAGAAGGAGTCGTCACTCGATCTCAGGACAACGCCACGAACCCTCTTCGTAATGCTACCGCGATCCGACCCCAGGGGGGCGCTACGAGCCACAGACACGGGTCCACTGCGATCCGAAGTGATGACCAGACTACAACTCGACCTGGAAAGGAGGTTATGGCTCGTTCTTCCCGTCCAGGTACCTCTGTTCGGCCTGGCTCAAGTTCTCTGCGCATAAGAGAAAATGTTGATGGTCAATATGACCCCTCTGCTCTGGTCACTGAAGGAGATCTCTCTTACTTCTCTAAAATGTGGGATAGGTTGTTTGATGAATTAGCTGCTCAAAGGCAGGAGAGCTCTGTGTTGCGACAGAACTTGACTGCTATGGATAGAAGGCTCGATGATCTCGCAAGGCAAAAAACACTCCCAGTTCGTCCGCTTACCCCGGAGTACTCTTCTTCATCAGAAGAATCGCCAAGACCTCCGCGGCGACCGTATGAGAGGGCTGAAAACATAGAGCAGCTCCGATTTGGAACCCTGCCATCACAAGAGGAAGAGACACTTGGTGTAGGACCCTCGAACCGCAACTTGAATAATCGTGCCGCAACTCCTAGATCTCGAGTTGTGGACAATCCTGTTGAGATTAGACCACCTCAGCCCCTTCGCCGTACAAATACTCATGGTAACAGGGGGCAACGAAGCCCAATCCGAGCTCCGGATTTCGTGGCTGTTCCTAGAAGAGAGATCGGAGAATTCCACCGAGCGAGAAGCGCTGATCCCGAGCTTACGATGACCAGTGCAAATGTTGCAGCTATGGTTCATCAAATCCTGGAAGATAGCCGTGGACAAAGGAATGAGGATTGGGGGATTGACCGCAGTCACACCCCTTTTACTGATGACATTCTAGACGTAACATTCCCGAGGCTCTTCAACATGCCGCAGATGAACCATTACGCGGGTAGATCTGATCCAATCCAACATCTAATGAGATATTCTTGGTCAATGACCGCTGCCGCAGCCTCTGACGCTGTAAAGTGCAAAGCATTCCCTATATTCCTTGAGGATGTAGTGTTATTATGGTTTACTCGCTTACCAGCAAGATCAATTTCCAGTTTCAGGGAGTTGAGTGAAAGGTTCGTGGAACAGTTCCGCATTTATGCACAGAGGACAAAGAGTGTGATTGATTTGTTCCTTGTCAAACAACGACCAGGCGAGAGCTTAAGGGTGTATCTGGATCGTTTCAACCTAGCTGCCACTGAAGTCAAGGATCCTCATGAGCCAACTGTTGTGGCTGCCCTGATCGATGGGGTAGATAAAGATACTGAATTTGGGAGATACCTGGCCGACAAGACACCTCATACTAGAGAATTGTTCTACGAGAAAGCTAACGTACGCTTACGTCAGGAGGAGGTATACGCTAACCGGAAGATGAAAATGGCAGATAAGGAGGAGATCAAAAGTAATGTGGCCATCAAGCAAACCGGAGAAAGCTCGGGGAAGGTTGAAGTCAATGTTGGAAACCGAAACCAGGGCGGTGGCCGCCAGTCAGGAAATAATGATAATAACAGTAATGGCAATAATTGGAAGAGAAATCGGGGGAACGACTCCCAGAGAAGGACCCATCCCAAGCCTTTCAAAAATTGTACGCCAATAAATGATACTTTAGAGAATATCTTCATAGACTCATACAACGTTCTCCAGCATAAAAGGCCTCCTCCAAGAGATTCGACGGAGAAAGAACATGAGACGGGGAAGTTTTGTCTCTTCCATCTAACTCACGGCCACTCTACAAATGAATGCCGTCATCTGTGAGACGTAGTTGAGAGGTTGCTCCGGGAAGGGAAATTGGATGAGTATAGGGTGACTCCTAGAGACAGGGGGCAAGTTGTTCAGACCCCGAACCAAAACCAGAATCAACCAACTACCAGGCCAACTGTCTAGCAGAAAGGAAAGGATCTGGTTATCAATACCATAATCGGAGGGCTTCACCTAGCCGGGCATAGTTTCAAGGCGATGGATCAGTATGTAAACGCAGCAAAGCAGCTTCTTGAGGTAGGAGAGTGTAGCCACCCTGAGGACAATGTCCCGGTAAAACAGCAAAAGATGATGTCAGATGACGTCATTTCTGCAATCGAGAGAGTATTGGAGTCCACACTCCGACCGAAGATCCATTTGTAATCACAGTTCCTATTGGCCCGACCACTGTTCATAAAGTTCTAGTGGGTAACGGGAGTTCAGTCAATATTCTATTCAAAAAGACGTTCGATCAAATGAACCTTGAATTGAAAGATTTAAAGCCGTGTGAAGGATGGATCCATGGATTTAACGGAGCTTCAACTGCTCCAATGGGATATGTAGAGCTGCCGGTAACACTTGGGGAAGGAGAACGCTAGAGAGTGAGAATTCTTCCCTTCATGGTTTTGGGTATTGAATCGCCTTATAATGCCTTCTTGGGCCGACCGGCCCTAGCAAAGTTTAGAGCTTGTATAGCCCCCTGGTGCTTGTTATTGAAGTTTCCTACGGAAGCTGGTGTTGGCATAGTCAGAGGAGATCAGGTTGCCGCACGAGCATGTTACATCGCAGAGCTAAAACTACTCTATAAAGGAAGAGATATAGAAACTAAAGATGCTTCTTCCCCCACAAGGGAGGAGGCGTCATAGCAATTAAATAGAATGACTATGGGTGAGTCGCCTAGATAACTGCCTGAGGATATAGATCTCAGAGAGGACGAAGAAACTGGGGGCAGAATGGCGGCACCCAAAGAAACGGCTGTGGATGTACCGATCGATGATAGTGACCCAGAGAAGGTCCTGAAGATTGGATCCCAGTTGGATCCGGTTCGAGCTAAAGAACTAACGGATTTCCTGAAAGATAACTTGGATGTATTTTCTTGGACCCACGCGGACATGTATTGGATATCTCCATCAATCATGAGTCACTCATTAAGCATTAACCCAAAGCATCCCCCTGTAAAACAAAAAAGGCGAATGCTGGGCCCAGAGAGATCCGCGGCCTTGAAAGAAGAAGTTGAAAAGTTAAGAAGTAACGGATTCATCAGAGACTCAACCTACCCAGATTGGATTTCAAATCCAGTTTTTGTAAAGAAGGCCAATGGAAAGTGGCGTACATGCATTGATTTTTCGGATTTGAACAAAGCCTGCCCAAAAGATAGTTTCCGTTACCCAGAATTGATCAGTTGGTAGATTCAACGGCGGGTCATGAGCTTCTCTCTTTCATGGACGCTTATTCAGGATAAACCAGATCCCTATGCATGTTCTAGATCAAGAACACACTAGCTTCATTATGGATCTGGGATTATACTGCTACGTGGTAATGCCTTTTGGTTTGAAGAACGCAGGCGCTACATATCAATGGTTAGTGAACAGAATGTTCTACAACCAGATTGGGAAAACGATGGAGGTATACGTTGACGACATGTTGGTTAAGTCCAGACAATCACCCAATCACACTACAGACTTGGCCGAGATGTTTGGTATCCTTCGAAAGTATGGGATGAAACTCAACCTAACGAAATGCTCATTTGGGGTTGCCTCCGGGAAATTCTTGGGATTCATTGTCGGCTCGCGCGGGATTGAGATTAATCCAGACCAGATCGCAGAAATCAGAGGCATTCAGGAGCCTAGACAAATCAAAGATGTGCAAAGCCTTGCAGGGAAAGTAGCAGCATTAAGCAGATTCATCTCTAGAGCGACGGACAAATGCATTCCATTCTTTGAATTGATAAAGCGAGGAAAACGCAATTTTAAATGGACTCCTGATTGCATAGAAGCATTTCAGAACCTGTTGAATCATCTGGAGAGGCCTCCGATACTGTCTAAATCAGTGGACCACGAGGATTTATTCGTGTACTTAGCAGTGTCGTCCCACGCAATCAGCTCAGCATTAGTAAGAGAAGAAGACAAGGTTCAAAGGCCAATGTACTACGTAAGTAAAAAATTGGCGGCAGCTGAGCGCAATTATCCGAGAATAGAAAAGCCGGCGTACAGTTTATTGATTGCATCTAGGAAGCTTCGCCATTATTTCCAAGCTCATCCTATCACCGTGTACACTGATCACCCGCTCAAACAAGTTCTACAGAGACCGGAAGCCTCTGGGAGACTGCTCAAATGGAACAATGAATTGAGTCAATTTGATCTGAATTTTCAGCCCCGACGATCGATACGGGGGCAAGTGCTGGCAGATTTCATAGCAGAATTTACTGTCCCGGAGGATGACATAGTAAATGAAGAGGCTGACCCACCAAAACTGCTTCTCGATCCTAGCGCCTGGAAATTGTATACTGATGGTGCTAGGAATGATAAACGATCCGGTGCCGGAGTGGTGCTTGAAACTCCTGAGAAACGACTGATATCTTATGCCATCCGGTTGGAATTTCGCGCCACTAACAACGACTCCGAATATGAAGCCCTGATAGCCGGGCTGAGGATCGCAAAGGAATTAGAGATCGCAAAGCTGGACATATTTTGTGATTCCAAGTTGGTTGTAAATCAGGTCAATGGAAAGTTTAGAGCTAAGAGCCCAAGATTGATTTCGTATTTGGAGAAAGTGAAGGAGTTGCTGGCTGGCTTTGATCATTACAGTATATCTCATATTCCGCGATCAGAGAACCAACAAGCGGATAAGTTAACGAAGATGGCTAGTTCCGACGATCCTGAAGAAGCCGGGCTAGCCCCAGTTGAAGTACTTCAGTTACCTAGCATTGGTCAGATGGAAGTTGATCTGATACTAGAGACTGGGCCAGAAAGAGAGTCATGGATGTCCCCTCTAAAGAATTACTTGATAAATGGAATGCTTCCGACCAAGAAGAGCGAGAGGCGTAAAATAATCCTTAAAGCTTCCCGATACGTTCTGCAAGGCGGAGTCCTGTACAGACAGGGATTTTCGATGCCCCTTCTCCAGTGTATAGCCCATGACGAAATCAAGCGTGTACTGCATGAAGTACATGAGGGTGAATGCGGTGACCATACTGGAGGACAGACATTGGCAAAAAAGGTATTGCGGTATGGTTACTTCTGGCCTACCATAAACAAAGATGCGGCAAAATACGCACGACGCTGTGATGCATGTCAAAGATTTTCAAAAATTCCCAGGGCGCCTCCTGGCTAGTTAAAGACAATGATGAGTCCATGGCCTTTCTCTATGTGGGGAATTGATATCATCGGGAGCCTCCCTATAGCGAAGGGCGGAGCAAATTTCGTTATTGTAGCTGTAGACTACTTCACCAAATGGGTCGAGGCTGAGCTCGAACTCTAACCTTGGCAACTGCCAGGAGAGTATAAAAGCGTCTATGATTAAGCGCTGAGAAAGAGCTCTTATCACCGCTGAAGGATCGGGGGGCGACTGAACAGCTGAGCTCGAACTCTAACCTTGGTGACCGTCAGGAGAGTATAAAAGCGTCTATGATTAAGCGCTGAGAAAGAGCTCTTACCCCGCTGAAGGATCGGGGGGCGACTGAACAGCTGAGCTCGAACTCTAACCTTGGCGACCGTCAGGAGAGTATAAAAGCGTCTATGATTTGAGACGACCCCGAACCCCGTTCTGACGGTGGCAAGGGTAATCCTTGGAATATAACACATAAACAGATAACAGCAGAACAGAAATAAGTAAATACACCAGATAATGCACAATAGAATATACTGGATAAACGTAATCATCAGAGTTACACAGTATACAGGATCATACTTAGTACAAATACAGTTCAGCTATACATAAATGTCTACAGCGGAAAACAAACATAATATGTACAATAGGAGCCGAACAGCATAAAAAGATAAATGATAGAATCCATCTTCAGCTCCAGCTATCCGGATAAAGCCTGCTAAACCTGAATGCAAGGCTGCCCGTGTAGAAAAAGGGGTACCCGAGTTTGAAAGTGAAACAAACTACGAGTCAGTCATGGGACTGGTATGAGAAATCTACTCAACACATCTAATATTATGGCCAATCACAGGACCACGCCACTTTCGTGGAACGGGTTTACTCCATTGGATTGCCAGTGCTTTAAAACAAATCATTCTTTTAAACATCGCAATGCTCTTTATAAAAATGAAGCCATTATAAGACTCAGTTCCCATCACACAATGCAACGCAAACCGGAGGATAGAGTTTTACCTTATAATGGCCAAAATATGGTTGATACGAATAAAACAAAAGCATTTGATATTATTACTAGTGTTTACATGTTTCGAAAACAATTTCGAATCATAACTATCAATCATAGATGGCATGGGTACCATATATCATGTCGCCATATATATATATATATATGTATATATATATATATACAATCAAAACCGCACAGTCACGTATTTGGAAATTGGATTTCCGTCATGAACCAAGGCAAAAGATAGTCCTTACCGACTTCGAGACTGCCTAGCCCGAGTCTCAGGCAAGCGCGCAGGCAAGCCTTGGATCGTCAGGGCCGGTCCACCGAGGTGGATTATTATGCCTGAACAATACGTTTCCCCGCCCTTTGGGGCGTAAATGATCCAACGAATGGCTCCATCGAACCCACATCGTCTGATCTAACCGAGGCGCCTCGCAACAGCAACAACCACATAAGTCAAACTCGTCAGGGCGTGTAAAACCACTGACGCCACTACTAGCTAGGAAGAAACGCATGCCCTCCCTGAGGTCCGGCTCCCGTTTCTGGTTCATACCGGGGTGTGAGGCTCGCGAATTCACGTTATACACAAAGCTACGCCACACAAGCGGGGCTTTGATCATCAACCACAAGACTTTTCTTTTCAACAGAAGCCCTGATCACTGCATCTTAGCATGCCACACAGGCAATTCACGCCGTGTAACTGATGGCTATCAATCACACATAATGAATTCCAATGTCAGACACACATTCCATTTGCAAGTCCGTTCTGGGTTGGAACGAAACTGGAGGCACTAAACACCCCGCAAACCCATCGATCACCACGTACGTCTGGACGATCACCACTCATTATCCATATTTCGGGATGCCTCCCAATCAGGACCTCGGTTACCATCCAAACGAGGTGAAGATCTCCGGTCTTCGACCACCGTCTTCATCTTCGATTTCTTATCGTCGATTAAGTTATTCAGAATGGGATAAACCCGGTCTTTCTGAGCAACTCGCGTATATAATAAACAAGTGCAACACTAACATACACACGCATCATTTCAATTCATTAGTCACTAACCGTCAATCAGTAAGAGAACAATTTCCCAAATATTAACCCCGAAGGCCGAAACCAACATCAGATCAACACCCAAGGAACCATTCGGCTTAGCCAACCTTCAGTTAATTTCTAAATCACATCCATATCATTTATAATATTTTATAATGATTTATCGCTATTTTTAATTATTTTAAAATAACTTATTTATTCAAAACGACGCTTCGGGCCATAACGCGGTCGTGGCGCTGTTTTTCTTCAGATTTGATTTACACATATCTGAAAATCTAACCGTTGGATCTTCACAAAATTTACATCATTAGAAAGATCTTTTCTAAACGAATCAAACGGTTCCAGTTTCGGGAAAATCCGACGGTCGGATCTCCCGGTATAATCGTTTGAAGTTTCGATTTCAAAATACGAACAGCAGCGTCGTTATTCGATTAAATATAATTATATTTATATATATATAAATATAATCGATTCTGACGCTGTTTTTCTTCAGATTTGAATTAAACATTCCAGACAATCCAACCGTTGGATTTTTACAAAGTTGGTGCCGTTGGAAAGATATTTCCAAAGCGAACCCAACGGTTGCGATTTCAGGAAAATCTGATGGTCGGATCTCTCGGTATAATCGTTTGAAATCACGGTTTCAAAATACGAACTGCAGCGTCGTTATTCGATATATTTCAATTCCATTTATATATATATATCGACTCTTTGATTTCAAAACTATATTCTTTTCGTACATTGGATAAAAATGATATTTTTATCCAACTGTCTTCTATTTCAACACTTCACTATTTTTAACAATTCATGTATATAATAAAAATGTGATTTTTATTGTAAAACAATTTATTTCAAACTCGACTATTTTACATAGTTAATATACGTGATAAAAATAGGATTTTTATTATAAAACAATTTGTTTCAAAACAAGATTATTTTATACATTTCATATTGATGTTAAAAATGGGATTTTTATTATAAAACAATTTCTTTCAAAATATGAATACCATTCAACACATGAATTTCAATTCAACGAATGAATATCGATTCAACACATGAAGGTTTTCTATAGTTTATATAAATCAATAAAAAGTGATTTTTATATTTAAAACACGAATACCATTCAACACATGAATTTCAATTCAACGAATGAATTTCGATTCAACACATGAAGGTTTTCTATAGTTTGTATATATATATATATATATATATATATAAAGGTGATTTTTATATTTAAAAACACGAATACCATTCAACACATGAATTTCAATTCAACGAATGAATATCGATTCAACACATGAAGGTTTTCTATAGTTTGTATATATAGACAAAAATGTGATTTTTTTATATTTAAAAACACGAATACCATTCAACACATGAATTTCAATTCAACGAATGAATATCGATTCAACACATGAAGGTTTTCTATTCAACGAATAAATATAGTTTCAACAAATGAAAATAATTCAAACACATGAATATTATTCATAATTTCGACAGCATAACGGCGGGGTAGTTAAAACCGGGGCCGTCCCTACTACGGCTCCTCGCTCTACCTTAAAGCCTCGCAGCTTTTGACAATGGGGAATCATGCATCTAGTTCGCACGCAGGCGACATGTGTATTTATTTCATTTCCACAACCTAATCCTATGTGGTTTCAACCAAATATTTCAACCATAAACGGGTATTTTTCAACCACAATCAATCAATATCAACCACAAACAATTCCAATCAACCATTCGCTATCAATCACTTTTCACACCAATCACAACCAATAAATATCGTCCATGGTTTGTGGACGAGGGGCGTATATATATATATATTTATATATAGCAATTCACTTCTATTTCAACACATATATAATTTTTACAACGCATATACAACTTATACATCGAACGTACAACTTATACAACGCTTATACAAGAGGTGTACAACGCTTATATAACTCATACATCGACTATATAATTTATACATCGTCGTTTTCCATTTCGTTTATAAATTAGAAATCTCACATTGGTTTGTCGCTTTGCTAAAAATTGTAGCAAGCTCAGAAAAAAAAATCCCGGTCTCTTCTAGAATGTAGATGACGTCGCCACGGTCCCGGTGTCTCTTGTTTCACTGAATTTCGACCATATAGCAAAAAGATATGATTTTTCAAAGTTAATCACTTTTCGCAGCGCTTTAAAAGTGCTATAACCAGTTTAGAAATAAAAAGGCGTTACCTTTCTAAACTGTTCCAAACTAGGTTTTCAAATCTCGATCCAACCGCTGCTCGTTGTCGAGGTTAGGTTGCACCACACGACAGAGCTTCGAAAGGGTCTCCGGCGCCGGTGGTTTGGCTTGGATCGGTGGCGGCTGGAGAAAGTTACGGCGGTTGGTGCGGTCAAACCTCAGGTGGCCGATTTCGTCGCTACAGGTGACGATAGGGGTGGGGTCAGTTCTGATTTGAAGAGATGAAGGAGGCGGTTCGATTCTGGGTGGTGGCGCGGGTTAACGATGAACGGAGGCGCCGGATTTGAGGAGAGAAGGTGGGAAGGGGGTTCCGTCGTTAATCGGTTCAGCGGGGAGAGAGAATAATGACGTGGCCCAATAGGATTTTTCTTATATTTATAAATTTTAAAAATCCAAAAATACCCCCTTTCACACACGAACCCCAATCCAAACCCAACGACTGTCGTCCCTAGCGTTTTACCCCCATTCCGAACACAATGGGATATGTTTCGAAGGCCCATTCGAATGTTTCGGTCAGTTTCCATTCAATTTAAAATATATAACATTCAATATTTGATTTGAACGTACATTTCTATTTGCCAGGGCCAAAAACTGATTCGAAAAATTCCAGAAAAATAAATCTGGCTATGTTTTGACGATACGGTCCCAACAAAACTAGTTTCGTCGAATTCCGAGACCGTTTGCAAAAAGGTCCATTTCTGGTCGATCTAATTTAACTGTAATTGACCAAACACGTTTTCCTTTGCCACGCTCACATACTAGCTTCAAAAATTATGAAATTTGAAACTTAGCAATAACTTAACATCCCGGATCCAACAAAAGTGGTTTCGTCGAATTCCGAGGTCGTTTGCAAAATGGCCATTTTCACGGGCTATATATAAATTCCATAGCGACCTTTCTGAAAATTCATCTGGCCATAACTTTTGCTTCCTACTATGAAACTTCGATTTTTCAGATTCGTTAGAAAGATATTCATTAACAGATTTAAATATTTTTGGTTTCACTCAAATCCGTTTTGTTTTGCACCCGGTACAGTCAGTCAAAGTTTGAATTCAAATTTTGAAACTACAGGGCCATTTCAGGCCTTGTTTATAATTAAAATTAATTATATTCATTTTCAAACGTCGATTCAAACTCTCTTTTCATCGCTATTATTTAAAATATTTATTTTAAATATTTAAAATCCACTATTTTAGCCAATTTAAAAATTTTAAATTGGTTCAGATTTTCTGGGTCGTTACAATCTCCCCCACTTAAAACTTTTCGTCCCCGGAAAGGAACAAAGTCGAAAGTGGTTTGATTTATCAACTCTACGTTCGATCTGGCTTCCATTCTCTAACTTTCCAGTTTTTGAGAATTTTCAAATTCTTCAAAAATTTGGCTAACACCCGGAATTTTCGAAAAATTTCGCCATAACCTCCTTTGTACGGGGAGGGGTTTGGAAATTTATTGGGCCGTATTAGGTACCCAATAAATCCTAATAAGCATACACATATTTATAGTGATATATTCTGGTGTTTACAGGGGAGTGTGTATTGATAATAACTCCGGAGAATAAATTCTCGTCACCCTGTCAAAGCCTGAGGGAGTGTGTATTTTAAATGCTCCAGAGGATAAATCCTCGTCACCTCGTCCCGTGTGGGAAATAAATAGTCCATGTGCCGTATCTAATGACTAGAGAGACGTGATTATTGTCAACTCTAGACCCATGTGGTTTTTTTTTATTAATCTGGCAATTTAATCGTTATAATTTAAATAGTCCATATCAGTCATCAGTTCAACCTATAAAATATAGTCATCGCCATACAAGCCTCTCGCTCGTATGATAAATCTTCCACCTCGTCACACAAGCTCCAAATGCTTATGTGGTATATGATGAAGTATGCCTATCTTCAGTAGTATGCCATGTAGTGTAGTTCAAAATTAATTGTTACTATCCTATGGCGACATTTATTATTATACACATAATAACCAGCACTCCGCATCCAATGGCATTCACAGGAGTTGATATAATAATAAAAGTGCGCATCCAACTCATTAAGGTTTACCTATTTGTCGGACACGCAAATAAAATCTTTACTCAACAGCTATCCAATTACCTATTCAAACATATATAATGCACATGTATATATTTCTATCAATTTTTAAAACAGTTCAATGTGTGATTTAAATGAATAAATCCTATCATTATTCTCTTATCGATTAAATTAACTATCGTTTTAATAATTTAATTAATCTAATCTACTATCACACAACACAAGCAACAATCAAATTGTTTTTAACTTTTCAAAATCATACAAATAAATTTCTATATTCTTTTAAAATCATTCAGACTATAGAATTATAAGTGCACATCCATGGAAAGAAAATAACAACAGAGTAGAGAACAAATTGGCAACACAAAGTATGGTAAATGTACCTTGCACCGGAGTCAATCAGAGACATCCACTCGACATCTAGGATAGGCTTTCTGAATGCTCCCATCAGTTTCCCAAGTACAATCTTGCGGATCTCCACTCCATTGCACTTTGACCAAGTGAACCTTCTTGTTCCTCGGCTCTTTGGTTTCTTTGCCGATAATCTTGAGCGGCTCTCTTCTCACAGCTAGTTCTGGAGTAATTTCAATATCCTATTGAGCTGCTTCTTCCACGATCAAGTCTGGATCATGAACGTGCTTTTGAAGTTGAGATATATGAAATACATCATGAACTCTAGGAAACCAATCTGGCAATTTAACCCTATAAGCGAGAGTTCCGATCCGTTCCAGAATAGGAAACGGACCAATGAATTTGGGCGCCAACTTTCAAGTTGTACCGAACCGGATTACTCCTCTCATCGGTGATACTTTTAGATACACATAGTCGCCAACAGCAAAGGATATATCTCTTCTTCTCCTATCGGCATAACTCTTTTGTCGGCTTTGAGCGGCAAGTAATCGCTTCTTAATAAAGTCGACTTTGTCGGCAGCTTCTCGGATCATATCTGGCCCTAACACAAGTCTATTTCCAGGTTCGACCCAACAAGCAGGAGATCGGCACGGTCTACCATATAATGCTTCGAATGGCGACATTGTCAGGCTCGCCTGGTAGCTGTTATTATATGAGAATTCAGCCAATTGCAGATGGTCTTCCCATGATCCGCCGAAATCTAGAACACAAGCCCGCAATAGATCTTCTAGTATACGATTCACCCTCTCAGTCTGACCATCTGTCTGAGGATGATAAGCGGTGCTCAAGTTCAGCTTTGTTCCCAGTTCGACTTGAAATGCCTCCCAGAATTTGCTAGTAAATATTGTATCCCTATCACTAACTATACTGAGCAGCACTCCGTGCAGTCTAACAATTTCCTTGAAATATATCTGCGCCAGACTCTGAGCAGTTCTGTTTGATCTGACAGGTATGAAATGGGCGGTCCTCGTGAAGCGATCTACGATCACCCAAATACTGTCATTTCCTTTTCTGGTCCTGGGCAGACCATCAATGAAGTCCATGGAAATATGTTCCCACTTCCAACCGGGAACGTCCAGCGGTTGCAATAACCCAGCCAGTTTCTGCTGGTCACTTTTGACTAGCTGGCAAGTAGGGCATCGGCTAACATATAAAGAAATGTCCCTCTTCATCGACTTCCACCAGAAAGTGCGTTTGATGTCATTATACATTTTGCTTACTCCCGGATGGATACTAAGTTTTGACTTATGGCATTCATCCAGTACTTCCTTTCGAAGCTCGGGAATGTTAGGGACACATATTCGACCTTTGAGCCTTAGAATCCCATCATTATCAACTTGAAAACTCGAGGGTTCGCCTTATTGAATTATCTCTCTGATCTTCTGAATGAAGTGATCATCCTTTTGAAGAGCAGATATTTTATCTATCAATGAAGTCGTGATAATAAAACTGGCGATCATTTCATTTTTTCGGCTTAACGCATCGGCCACGACATTGGCTTTCCCTGGAGTGTATATAATCTCAAAGTCATATGCTGCAAGAAACTCCAGCCAACGTTGCTGCCTCAGATTCAAGTCTTTTTGGGTGAACAGATACTTTAGTGACTGGTGATCTGTAAACAGTTCAAATCTCTCACCCAGAAGATAGTGTCTCCGGATTTTCAAAGCGAATACTATAGCCAATAACTCAAGATCATGGGTGACGTAGTTTTTCTCTTGTGGCTTCAGCTGGCGGCTAGCATAAGCAATCACTTGACCTCTCTGCATTAACACTGCTCCAAGGCCTTCTCTAGAAGCATCAGTCCAGATTTTTAAATCCTGATTGCCATCTATGATGGTCAACACTGGAGTTGTCGTTAATCTTAACTTTAGCTCTTCAAAAGCCTCTTCACTTTCTGGAGTCCATTTGAATTTTGAGTGCTTCTTTGTAAGCTTCGTTAAGTGACCAGATATCTTCGAAAAGTTTTTAACGAACTTCCGGTAATAACTAGCCAATCCGAGAAAACTGCGGACTTCTGTAGGAGTACTGGGTTGTTTCCAATTCTGAATAGCTGTGATTTTACTTGGATCCACAGCAATTCCTTCTTTCGATACGACGTGGCCCAGAATTTTGACTTCTTCCTGCCAGAATATACATTTGGAAAACTTTGCTTGCAACACATTCTTTTTGAGAATTTCTAACACTTGTTCCAAATGTTTTTCGTGCTCGCTTTCTGACTTAGAGAAGATAAGGATATCATCAATGAAAACCAGAACAAATTTATTCAATACTCCTCTGAATACTCTGTTCATCAAATCGACGAAGTATGCTGGAGCGTTACATAAGCCGAACGGCATTACTAACCACTCGTAGAATAAGTCCAGACCTCTGAATGCTGTCATTGGAACACACCCTTCGGCAATTCGAAGTCGATGGTAACCTGTAGCTAGGTCCATTCGTGAAAATACTTGTGCGCCATTTAATCGATCCAATAAATCATCAATCCGCGGCAATGGATATTTGTTCTTTATTGTCTGCTTGTTCAGATCACGATAATCCACACATAGACGTAGAGTACCGTCAGATTTTGGGACAAACACCACTACTGCACCCCAATCAGAGAAACTAGGCCTGATCAGACCCTTCCATACTAGCTATCGTGTTTGATTGTCTAGTTCCTCTTTCTCTTTCAAGGACATTCTTCGAATAGCGTGAACTACCGGCCTTGCATTCGGAATTAAAGCAATTTTGAAATCAATTTCTCTTTGCGGAGGTAAGCGAACAACTTCCTCGAACACATCCGCATAGTTCTTGACGACAGGAATGTCTTTAATGAGGTCAGGAATATTCTCTGTGACTTCAGGGATATTTTCTATTTGAACAGGAGAAACATCCAAAGCAACCCATAAGTCTTTTCTATTAGCATTCTGACCTTCACAGGGAATGGTTATATAATCGCCTGATTTAATCTTTGCCTTAACTACTCTGTCGGCGCATTTAACCTCAGCTTCATATTTGGTCAACCAGTCTAACCCCAAGATAAGATCAAACTCTTTAAAATTCATGACGACCGCGATGGTAGGAAACCGATAACGAGAAAAAGAAACCGGCACTCCACAAACCCAACTGAGATCAATGGAACCCCCAACCGGATTCTGGACAGTCATTGGTTCCTTGAGATTCTTCAAATTTAAATCCAGTTTCTCAGCTGCATTCTTTGCAATAAAGCTTCGCGAAGCGCCGGTGTCAAACAGTACTTTAACTGGGATGTCTTTGACAGTTAGCGTGCCTTCTAAAACATCTGGCCTTTCCTGAACAGACGAGGAGACAGGCACTTCTGCCACTTCATTTACCTGAGCCTCTTTGGTCTTTTTTAACAGCCAGCAATCTCGCTTTATATGACCGGCCTGATGACAAAGATTGCACTCTCGAGTCACAGGAAACTTGCCCTTGGATTTAGACCCATCCTCCTTCCGTTTCTTCGAGGAATTACAATTTCTGGTCAAATGCCCCTGTTTATGGCAGTTACTGCAGATGGACTTCGTTACTGGTTCTTGCTCAGATCTGGCCCTTTTTCGATTAACTTTGGGCTTCTTACTGACCTCAGACATCATACTGGCCTCAGGACGATCAGTTTCAGACTCAATTTTATTACTAGAGCTGAATTCCTCCTCGTACTGTAACTTACCTTGCTTGTCTAGATCTTCGTACTGATAAGCCATGTATATCATTTCAGAAAAGGGGAGCTTCACGTTCCTCATTACACTATTCTGATATTTTCTTTGCAGGCCATGAATAAATCTCAGATTCTTCCTCTTTGGATCTTGAATCAGATGAGGAGCAAAGTGAGAAAGTTCGTTGAATTTCTTATGATATTCTGGGATGGTCATATCACCTTGTATCAAATAAGAAAATTCATCACATAATCACTCGGTTGCTTCGGGAGGAGTAAATCTTTCGTAGAAAATCACTTTGAATCTGTCCCAGGTGATATCACCTTCTGGATTATCTTTAATAACTGAATCCCACCAAAACAAAGCTTCTTCTTTGAGTGCCCAAGACGCCAGTAATCTTTTCTGATCGTCTCTCAGCTTTAAACCCTCAAAGATTTTCTCTGCAGAACGAATCCAAGCTTGTGTTTCCATAATGGACTCTTTGCCTAAGAATGGCGATCCACCCAGATTTCAAAATCTCTTGAATAGAACTTCTATATCTGATTCTGGCTGTGGGAGCACAACTGGCTCATTAGCTGGTCGAGCCATACGATCATTTCTTCTGTTCCTGTCACTCATTTTCTAGTGTGTCTGCACTTAGCAGACAAAGTGTTAGGTCAACAGAAAAGATATTTCAAAACATAGAGACAAATACTTGAATGTAAATGTGTCTACTGGGGTGTGTTTCATTCTGCTTTACTTATACTAGGATATTACTGATCCTATCGGTATAGAGTTACCCGTCCTAGAACACTACTGTTTCTATTTCTGACGAGTTCGTTAATATGTTATATTCCAGAACTAAGCTTAACCAAAGCTCTGATACCAAATGTGACGGCCCGCCCCGCACCAACCGACATTTACTCCAAAAGTGCGATGTACACATGTCCAGTTAGCACGGAACGGGTCGCCAGAAGGGGAAAAAGAGGAAGAAATGAACAGACAAGGATCCTGTAGAATGTCTCACAGCGCATAGAACAAAATATAATAATAACATACTTGACATAAAACAGGAGAGACAATGCATAAGCTGAAAATCAGAACTAAACATCATAGCAGCGGAAATTCAGAATACAGCTTATTACAACTTTCAAACTGTCTCAAAGCAAAACAAGATAAAGGAGGTACACTACTAATGCCCAAGTAGCGACCACCAACGACATAGGGAGAATGTGTATATATATATATATATATATATCATACGTGGAAGCCTCCTGCCCGCCTCCGGATCAGCTACTCGCACATCACCAGCTAACCTGTCTCTAGTCTGCTCGTGTGAG
This sequence comes from Allium sativum, assembly GCA_030737875.1. NCBI lineage: Eukaryota > Viridiplantae > Streptophyta > Magnoliopsida > Asparagales > Amaryllidaceae > Allium > Allium sativum. The sequence continues at coordinate 311,824,545 of CM060913.1, read as the reverse complement.
CACCCAGAGTAATAAGAGGAGACATAAAACTCTGGGTCAGACATAAAGCCTGGTATGAGCGATAAGCATCTAAAGTGAACAATAACAGGTAGACTAAAACATACCTGAACCTGGACCTGCAACCAAAGAGTTAGCACTACATACTGTACATCACTCTAAGGTATCATATCAAACAGTGTAAAGATACGGAGGTGGAGGAGGTGTGCATGTCATAATGATGGCAAACAATCAAGCATAGCATCCATCCTCACATCTCTCACTCAGTGCGTAAAGCATACAATATTCACCACTTCGATCACCCAACATTCCTTGCTACGATCACTTTGCCCCATGAAGTCATAAATGGCTTCACTGCACTGATAACGTAGCCACTAATTCCTCGCTATGTCCACTTGCCCTATGGAGTTATTCACCCCATCTGCGCTGGCTCATAGCCTTACTAATCCTTACTATGTCCACTTGCCCTATGGAGTTATTCACCCCATCTGCGCTGGCTCATAGTCTTACTACGCATCACCTTGCCCCTCAGGTCATAATGACCCTACTGCACTGATAACGTAGTCTTGCTACCATCACTTTGCCCCTCAGGTCATAATGACCCTACTGCACTGATAAGTAACCATCATCCATTCTTAGTGGTGAATCGAAGTTATGAACGTCGACAACTCCTTAGCACACGTTCCGCAGCAAAGTCCAACCATGAAGTGAACTCATTGGTTCCCATCTGGTTCCGGGATCCTGAGCTCTAACTTCCATCTGGACTACCTTTGCATCTCGGGTTATTGGTCATCACAATCGAATCGGATCGGATCAGCCTTCACATTCTTCGTCGGATCGGATCGGCCTCTGCGTTCGGATCGGATCGCGCCTCTTGCATCGGATTGGGTCGTGGTCCTCCAGCTCGTGGCTCCTCTTCCTGATTCGGATCGGTGTCACCACTTCGGATCGGATCGGGTTGCTTCATCCGGGTCGGGTCGTGTCTTCTGATCGGGTCGGATCGTCTCGCCTAGTACCCATCGACTCGTGAGCTCCCCACCCTCTTCTGGTTCGGATCGGGAATACTTGTTGGTTCGGATCGTGCTTCCACTACCGGATCGTGCCACCCAACTTAAGTCGTGACCATCTCCTTCAAACGGATCGTGACGCCCATGCTAGAACGGTTCGGGTCGCGCTCCCCTCCACCGATCCGATCTGGATTCTGGGTCATTTCCTACATGTTTCCTGCGACTGTTTTTACGCCATTCGACGGCGTTTTTGACCAATCTAACACTTCTAAACAACCAAAAAGCATACCATACAGTCATAGCAACATGTAGTGTCGATCCCAAACATCAAAACATAAATCATAGCATATAAAATGGATCAAACATACCCAAAATCCCAAATTTCCCCTTAAGCATACTTAGGTGAAACTAATGATAGGATTATCAAAACTTAACCAAATTAAGCCAAATTCATATAAGAGGTCTAAAACATCATTCCGAATTTTATAAATATTTTTCCAGAATTTTATCATGTTTAAATTCGCTAATTAACACTAATCAACCCTAATTAGCCATAATTAGTGCAAAACTAAGCAAATCACTCACCTTAGCCACAAAATAAACTAAGATCTGAAATGATTCTCTGATTTGATGCGAATTTCAATACCAAACAGCAGCTCCTTTGTTGATTTGGTGAAGATCCTTCTTGATTAGGGGTTGCTAAGCCAAATCCTTAACCTAAAGGTGATTTGGAGGTGATTTAGAGGTTGGAGGCCATCTTTAGGGATCCTTGGTGATAAGTGGAGGCTAGAAAAATGAAGTGGAATGATTCTCCATCTCATTTCAGTCCTCCTATAACCCTAATCCCGAAATGGGTTATGGGCCTACTCACTAATCACCCGATTTGGCCCGGTTAAGCAGTTTTTCACACTCCAAACCTTGTTTCAGCCATATCTCCCAAACGGTAAGTCCGTTTGGCTAATGTGACCACTGTACGGAAAGAGAAACCATCAAACGAATCAAATGGAAGTGGTTTCAGGTCAAAATTCCTTTCCAATCAAAAGTTATGGCCAAAACAGTACCAACTAGGGGCACAATGGTCATTTAAAAATCGACAAAAATCATAAGCATGGGAAATGACTCTAATAGATGTTTCCCAAAGTTACATGACCATACGGCTTCACATGGGAAAGAAATAAATATTCTACGATCCTATGATGTGTAGAATACAGGTCATTACACCAAATGAGACGACCCCGAACCCCGTTCTGACGGTGGCAAGGGTAATCCTTGGAATATAACACATAAACAGATAACAGCAAAACAGAAATAAGTAAATACACCAGATAATGCACAATAGAATATACTGGATAAACGTAATCATCAGAGTTACACAGTATACAAGATCATACTTAGTATAAATACAGTTCAGCTATACATAAATGTCTACAGCGGAAAACAAACATAATATGTACAATAGGAGCTGAACAACATAAAAAGATAAATGATAGAATCCATCTTCAGCTCCAGCTATTCGGATAAAGCCTGCTAAACCTGAATACAAGGCTGCCCGTGTAGAAAAAGGGGCACCCGAGTTTGAAAGTGAAACAAACTACGAGTCAGTCATGGGACTGGTATGAGAAATCTACTCAACACATCTAATATTATGGCCAATCACAGGACCACGCCACTTTTGTGGAACGGGTTTACTCCATTGGATTGCCAGTGCTTTAAAACAAATCATTCTTTTAAACATCGCAATGCTTTTTTATAAAAATGAAGCCATTATAAGACTCAGTTCCCATCACACAATGCAACGCAAACCGGAGGATAGAGTTTTACCTTATAATGGCCAAAATATGGTTGATACGAATAAAACAAAAGCATTTGATATTATTACTAGTGTTTACATGTTTCGAAAACAATTTCGAATCATAACTATCAATCATAGACGGCATAGGTACCATATATCATGTCACCATATATATATATCCAATCAAAACCGCACAGTCACGAATTTGGAAATTGGATTTCCGTCATGAACCAAGGCAAAAGATAGTCCTTACCGACTTCGAGACTGCCTAGCCCGAGTCTCAGGCAAGCGCGCAGGTAAGCCTTGGATCACCAGGGCCGGTCCACCGAGGTGGATTATTATGCCTGAACAATACGTTTCCCCGCCCTTTGGGGCGTAAATGAGCCAACGAATGACTCCATCGGACCCGGATCATCCGATCTAACCGAGGCGCCTCGCAATAGCAACAACCACATAAGTCAAACTCGTCAGGGCTTGTAAAACCACTGACGCCACTTCTAGCTAGGAAGAAACGCATGCCCTCCCTGAGGTCCTGCTCCCGTTTCTGGTTCATACCGGGGTGTGAGGCTCACGAATTCACGTTATACACAAAGCTACGCCACACGGGCGGGGCTTTGATCATCAACCACAAGACTTTGCGTTTCAACAGAAGCCCTGATCACTGCATCTTAGCATGCCACACAGGCAATTCACGCTGTGTAACTGATGGTTATCAATCACACAGAATGAATTCCAATGTCAGACACACATTCCATTTGCAAGTTCGTTCTGGGTTGGAACGAAACCGGAGGCACTAAATACCCCCGCAAACCCATCGATCACCACATACGTCTGGACGATCACCACTCATTATCCATATTTCGGGATGCCTCCCAATCAGGACCTCGGTTACCATCCAAACGAGGTGAATATCTTCGGTCTTCGACCACCGTCTTCATCTTCGATTTCTTATCATCGATTCAGTTATTCAGAATGGGATAAACCCGGTCTTTCTGAGCAACTCATGTATATAATAAACAAGTGCAACACTAACATACACACGCATCATTTCAATTCATTAGTCACTAACCGTCAATCAGTAAGAGAACGATTGCCCAAATATTAACCCCGAAGGCCGAAACCAACATCAGATCAACACCCAGGGAACCATTCGGCTTAGCCAACCTTCAATTAATTTCTAAATCACATCCATATCGTTTATAATATTTTATAACGATTTATCGCTATTTTTATTTATTTTAAAATAGCTAATTTATTCAAAACGACGCTTCGGGCCATAACGCGGCCATGGCGCTGTTTTTCTTTAGATTTGATTTAAACATATCGGAATTAACCGTTGGATCTTCACAAAATTTACATCATTAGAAAGATCTTTTCTAAACGAATCCAACGGTTCCAGTTTCGGGAAAGTCCGACGGTCGGATCTCCCGGTATAATCGTTTGAAGTTTCGATTTCAAAATACGAACTGCAGCGTCGTTATTCGATTAAATGTAATTATATATATATATATATATATATATATATATATAATCGATTCTGGTGTTGTTTTTCTTCAGATTTGAATTAAACATTCCAGACAATCCAACCGTTGGATTTTTACAAAGTTGGTGCCGTTGGAAAAATATTTCCAAAGCGAACCCAACGGTTGCGATTTCAGGAAAATCCGATGGTCGGATCTCCCGGTATAATCGTTTGAAATCACGGTTTCAAAATACAAACCGCAACGTCGTTATTCGATATATTTCAATTCCATTTATATATATATATATATCGACTCTTCGATTTCAAAACTATATTATTTTCATACATTGGATAAAATTGATATTTTTATCCAACTGTCTTCTATTTCAACACTTCACTATTTTTAACAATTCATGTATATAATAAAAATGTGATTTTTATTGTAAAACAATTTATTTCAAACTCGACTATTTTACATAGTTAATATACGTGATAAAAATAGGATTTTTATTATAAAACAATTTATTTCAAAATAAGATTATTTTATACATTTCATATTGATGTTAAAAATGGGATTTTTATTATAAAACAATTTCTTTCAAAATATAAATAACATTCAACACAAGAATTTCAATTCAACGAATGAATATCGATTCAACACATGAAGGTTTTCTATAGTTTATATAAATCGATAAAAAAAGTGATTTTTATATTTAAAACACGAATACCATTCAACACATGAATTTCAATTCAACGAATGAATTTCGATTCAACACATGAAGGTTTTCTATAGTTTGTATATATATATATATAAAAAGGTGATTTTTATATTTTAAAACACGAATACCATTCAACACATGAATTTCAATTCAACTAATGAATATCGATTCAACATATGAAGGTTTTCTATAGTTTGTATATATAGATAAAAATGTGATTTTTTATATTTAAAAACACGAATACCATTCAACACATGAATTTCAATTCAACGAACGAATATTGATTCAACACATGAAGGTTTTCTATTCAACGAATAAATATAGTTTCAACAAATGAAAATAATTCAAACACATGAATATTATTCAAAATTTCGGCAGCAAAATAGCAGGGTATTAAAACCGGGGCCGTCCCTAGTACGGCTCCTCACTCTACCTTAAAGCCTCGCAGCTTTTGACAATGGGGAATCATGCATCTAGTTCGCACGCAGGCGGCATGTATATTTATTTCATTTCCACAACCTAATCTTATGTGGTTTCAACCAAATATTTCAACCACAAACGGGTATTTTTCAACCACAATCAATCAATATCAACCACAAGCAATTCCAATCAACCATTCGCTATCAATCAATTTTCACACCAATCACAACCAATAAATATCGTCCATGGTTTGTGGACGAGGGACGTATATATATATATATATATATATATATATATATATATATATAGCAATTCACTTCTATTTCGACACATATATAATTTTTACAATGCATATAAACCTTATACATCGAACGTACAACTTATACAACGCTTATACAAGACGTGTACAACGCTTATATAACTCATACATCGACTATATAATTTATACATCGTCGTTTTCCATATCGTTTATAGATTAGAAATCTCACATTGGTTTGTCGCTTTGCTAAAAATTGTAGCAAGCTCAGAAAAAAAATCCCGGTCTCTTCTAGAATGTTGATGACGTCGCCACGGTCCCGGTGTCTCTTGTTTCACTGAATTTCGACCACATAGCAAAAAGATATGATTTTTCAAAGTTAATCACCTTTCGTAGCGCTTTAAAAGTGCTATAACCAGTTCAGAAATAAAAAGGCGTTACCTTTCTAAACTGTTCCAAACTAGGTTTTCAAATCTCGATCCAACCGCTGCTCGTTGTCGAGGTCAGGTTGCACCACACGACAGAGCTTCGAAAGGGCTCTCCGGCGCCGGTGGTTTGGCTTGGATCGGTGGCGGCTGGAGAAAGTTACGGCGGTCGGCGCGGTCAAACTTCAGGTGGCCGATTTCGTCACTACAGGTGACGATAGGGGGTGGGGTCGGTTCTGATTTGAAGAGGAGAAGGTGGCAGTTCGATTCTCGGTGGCGGTGCGGGTCAACGATGAACGGAGGCGCCGGATTTGAGGAGAGAAGGTGGGAAGGGGGTTCCGCCGTTAAGCGGTTCAGCGGGGAGAGAGAATAATGACGTGGCCCAATAGGATTTTTCTTATATTTATAAATTTTAAAAATCCAAAAATACCCCCTTTCACACACGAACCCCAATCCAAACCCAACGACTGTCGTCCCAAGCATTTTACCCCCATTCCGAACACAATGGGATATGTTTCGAAGGCCCATTCGAATGTTTCGGTCAGTTTCCATTCAATTTAAAATATATAACATTCAATATTTGATTTGAACGTACATTTCTATTTGTCAGGGCCACAAACTGATTCGAAAAATTCCATAAAAATAAATTTGGCTATGTTTTGACGATACGGTCCCAACAAAACTAGTTTCGTCGAATTCCGAGACCGTTTGCAAAAAGGCCCATTTCTAGTCGATCTAATTTAACTGTAATTGACCAAACACGTTTTCCTTTGCCACGCTCACATACTAGCTTCAAAAATTATGAAATTTGAAACCTAGCAATAACTTAACATCCCGGATCCAACAAAAGTGGTTTCGTCGAATTCCGAGGTCGTTTGCAAAATGGTCATTTTCACGGGCTATATATAAATTCCATAGCGACCTTTCTGAAAATTCATCTGGCCATAACTTTTGCTTCCTACTATGAAACTTTGATTTTTCAGATTCGTTAGAAAGATATTCACTAACAGATTTAAATATTTTTGGTTTCACTCAAATCCGTTTTGTTTTGCACCTGGTACAGTCAGTCAAATTTTGAATTCAAATTTTGAAACTGTAGGGCCATTTCAGGCCTTGTTTATAATTAAAATTAATTATATTCGTTTTCAAATGTCGATTCAAACTCACTTTTCATCGCTATTATTTAAAATATTTATTTTAAATATTTAAAATCCACTATTTTATCCAATTTAAAAAATTTAAATTGGTTCAGATTTTCTTGGTCGTTACATGATTAAGTGCTGAGAAAGAGCTCATACCCCGCTGAGGGATCGGGAGGCGACTGAAAAGCTGAGTTCGAACTCTAACCTTGGCGACCACCAGGAGATTATAAAGGCGTCTATGACTAAGCGCTGAGAAGGACGTTGGAGACTCAGCACCCCCAGAATTCCCTCCCCGCTGAAGGATCGGTGAGCGGATCATCGTACACGATGATGCAAAAGAAATAAACTTTCATTCATAAATTGCGAGCTTACAAGATAAAGAGGAACCTAAAACAAAAGTGAGGGCCATTCTCACAATTACATTTCGTGGCCAGTGGAAAGCCTGAAAACAAAATATGGAAAAACGTCTACACCTTACCTATGCTTGGGAGACGACTTGGATTTTTTCTCCTTCTTCTGTTGTTCCATCTCCGCCTTGCCAGCATCAGATTGATCACTCTTCTTTCTTTTTCTTTTTTCAATAAGGGGAGCTGAGGGAACATCAGAAGACTGGGAAGCAAACTGTTTGGTAATTGATTTGGGTTGGAGTTTTAGTACCAACCCAGTTTTGGGATTAAACTCTGAGATCGGAGGCACATTCAAAGGCTCTTGCTCATCTTTTTTTCAAGGCCAACTGTTTCTCTTGCCTAGCCCTCCTTTCAATCAAGGTTTCCTCATCATCGCCTTTGATTTCTTTAGTAATGGTGACTTCCTCTTCATCGTCTTCATGGTGCCCGTCCATATCTCTCAAAGCCTCGATGGGCTCAGTATCTCGGGGAATATCGGCACTGGGTGCGAGAAGGACTTTCTCCGTTGTCGCACCTTCGGACTGCTTGGAAGCGTCAGCGCTAGCACTTGGAGGGATGACAATCTTCTCCGCCTTTGTCTTCTTCTCAGCATCCTTATCGGCTGGCACGCCACCTGTAACATGAGAAACAAATGTTATTTCAGGAGAGAATGCGGTTTTCTCGGTTGATTGTTCGGCAAGACGGTGACAAGTGACGATCGCTTTGACAAATTGCGGAGAGAATATAGAGATACCTTCCGCTGAACCTCCATCCTGGCTAGCAGCAGAAGCTCCAACAACTGGAGGAGTCGGACCCAGAGGAATCAATGGATCATCCGGACTGTATTCCTCAATTTCGGAAACTGTGAGCTCTGCAGCTGAGCTCGAGCCTTCTTCAATTTAATTTTTGCCCTTGGCCAGAGTTTTCTCCTTATCCATCTCTTCTTGGAGTAGGTGTTTACCTTTCTCTAAATCCTCGGGTTCGTTATCCTTGAGAATGGTCCGCATCAGCTCATTCTCATCAATCTCATCAACTCCTAATTGCCATTGCTTGCCCTGGACGATTGCATGCCATATGTTGGCTAAAGTAACATGGTAGTCCGGGATCCAGGAGATGTTACGGGTCTTGATGACCTGGCCAAGGAAGTCAAACAGCATTTCTTCAAATCCTTCAATATCTTTCTCTCTCTCGAGGAGCTTTTCATTAGAAGCAGTAGCCATTTCAATGGCACTTTCCACATTATTTTCAGCAAGAACCGCACGCTTCTCTGATTGCGCAAGTTGATCATTCAGAATCGCTCTCTATTTTTCGGCCAGAGCTAAACTATCTTTCAAGCTTGCCATTTCTTTCTCCCAAGCAGCTTTTTCAGCTTCGAAATAATCCTGTGTTGTTTTCAGTTCGGTGTTGGCCATTTTGAGATCTTCCACCTCCTTCTTCAATGACACATGCTCTTTGCTGTTAGAATCGAGCTCATTATGAAAACGTTGCCTGGCCTCCTCCAGCTCTGTCTTATAATTTTTAGCATCTCGTTGAGCCAAGGCAAGCAAAGATTGTGCATCTTCCAAGTCCTTTTCCATTTTCACCCTGGCCCTGTCATTGTTATCTATCCTTACTCTGGACCTGTACGCTTCCATTTCTAGCGTTCGGATAACGTCTGAAAGATTGACAGCGTGTTTCTTCATCGCCTCATATTGCTTGGATACATGGAGAACGTGTCCGATGACTTCAGTATCCCAATTCCCAGGGACTGGTTCCAGGGTTGGAACGAACATCATCCTCTCGAAGAAGATATCGGGGAATTGTTCTCGTAATTTCTCCAGCTTAGCCTGAGTCTCAGGACCATGGATGTAGTCTCGTGCCCCGGGGGCACTCAAACTTTGTTGACTGGAGGGGACGATGTTAGTTTTCTCCTTCTCAGAATCCTTGTTTGGATCCTTGTTTTTATCCTTAGGCTCGTGGTGCTTTTTTGATGACTTACTATGAGACGGCGTGCTCTTTGGAGGAGTTAAGTCTTTGGGAAGTCGTTTTCCTCCTGTAGGTGGCACTTGATGACTATGGGGCTTCCCAGAGGTTTGTTTTAATGGGGATCTGGACGGTGAAGAGCGAGGCTTGTAAGAATCCCGGGACCGATGGCTGTCTCCCCCTCCGCTGCTGCTACGAGCGCACTCAGGATCTGAACGAAGACTTGGGGTGCCCGCACGAAGGGAACGATAAGAATAAGACTGTCTGCGAGTCATCCTTCCTGCAAATGAAACAAGCATATGTTAGAATTATGAACAGCAATAGTGTAGAAAGTGTTGTGGTGAGCGGTGCATGTGATCTGTGCATCCCATATAACCCCCTAACGGACCAGGGCCCGGAGCTAGGCTCGTCTGTGTAGTATCTTTTTCTCCAACGGAGGCATTCGCTTCCTCAGAGGAAAGAAAGAATGGTTCCTCATCAAAGTCTTCATGAGAGTAAATGGTGTCTGGCAGAGGGATCTTGTTTAGTTCCCCTATTATCTGCTCCTCCGTGAAATCATCATGAACGACGGGATCGACCGGTGGTGAAGTTCTTGAGGGAGAATGATCTTTAGAGACCGGAATTTCTTTAGACTCATCAGCCCGGATCTCATCTCCCTTATACTTATTCAGATATTCATCATCTTGACCAATGAGCGGTGAAGGACTCTTGTGAAGTCTAGTTGTTTCTGTAGCCTGTGAGGTTCCCTCTCCCCCAACTAGGGGCACATATTTATAAGGTTTGCCGTCCTTGCCCAGTACGAATCTTATGTCCAGAAGATGGTGCTTGTGAAGATTCTCATCAGTGAGACACAGCTTTATTCTCAAGAAATCTGATTCGCTTTTGAGAAGACGAGACAATCGGTTTTCATACACCGAGCCTTTTGTCTTGGGGAAAGTATGATCTGCATGGAGAAAAGAAACATGTTAGCATCTTGGCTATCTAGTTAAGTCACCAATCTGGAGACTTAAAACTCACTTGCTTTAAGCCATTTTCGTGCACATCCCGCCTGCAGTTTTATGTAAAACCAGTCGGCTTTGAGATCCCCTATGTTACTGTAACCGTCAGTTACGACCTTCTTATTGATCACTGATTCAAAGAAGGAGATATTTGGAGTTGCCTTGGAACGATGTTTAAAGAGGTAATAGAACTTTAAGTCTTTAAAGGTAAGCTCAGTCTGCAGAAACTCTAGGTATGCCACAGATAGAGTGTATAGAGCTGCATAAGCATTGGGGTGGAGCTGCATTGGAGCAATACGCAATCGCCTTAAAGTTTCGACGACGATTGGCGGAAACGGAGGAATAGTGCCTACCACGCACATTAATCTACTAATGGTCATGTATCCAGGTGGGGCAGAATTAGGTCTATTGTCCTTCCCTGGAGTTTTAACATCATCCCAGGATATCCCGTGCGTCAAGCATAGTTTCCGAAGCTTGGTATCGTCCAATTTAGAAGCCAGACAATTAGTAAACTTATCTATATCTTTAGCGCCCGGAAGCTCATCGGGAGCCCGATCGCCCGCTCCTTCGGAGGATGTATCGTCTGAAGACGTTGCTTCCGCGCCAGAGTCCATTTTGTAGTCAGGGTCGGACTTATCCTGACCTGAGGTTGAGGAAAGCATGTTGGGATCGTGATGCGCTGATGTCTCTGGTTCAATGCCTTTCTCTGGTATCTTAGTTACTTGTTTATCTGACATAGTTGTGTTGACAAGTATAACAGATTAGAATACAACTACCCTTCCCCCCGTGTGTGCAAGTGCCGGTGTGTGCCTGTGCATGCATTAAAGAAAAACATAGAAGTTAACAAGATCATCGAGATATTAGTCATTGCTTGTTGTTAAGTTATGCTGCTGGTCAGTCCAGAAAGTCTTTCTTGAAGGCTCTAACCTAACTGTTCAGAATCTTGTGATAGCAGTGTATTGATTAAGTTTAAAAAAATGTGTATGGTTCGATGGCTAAGTTCGGTTTACAAGAAGTGCATGGCCGAATCGCAGAAAAAATGTCGGATTGAGACGAGTGGATCGCCCCTCTTTTGGATCGCGTATATCAACGGATCGTGAAGCAGTTACAAGCTTGTAACAGAAACACCAACTCATGGAAGAGCGCCGGATCGTGGAAACCAGTACGGATCGTAATAACCCTTCGCGATCCGCCTCGACTAACCCGATCCGATCCGACGTTCAGATTTTGGAGCATCCGTTTATCCTTCTTGATCCGATCCACCGCTGCTGCCACGATCCGATCCGCTGTCCGCGTCCTTTCTCCCTTCTTCTCCCTCGCCTCTCCTCTCTTCTCACGAACCCAAATGGCCATACCCATCACCATCGTTCTTCCAAAAGCCGCAATTTTCACAAAACTCCTCGAATTCTTCTCTCAAATCAACGGAAACTCAAGTAAAACGAGGGTAGAAATGCGAGAATGTGTTTCTGATGTGATTACCTTTTTTAAAAGTGAAGAAATATGGGTTTTCTCTCTTTTGAGATCGAACAAGGTAGGGTTTCGGTCGAAGCTTCAGGCGGTTGTGCAAAGAAAGAAGAAAAACAAAAAGAAGAAGGAGGAGGGGTCGGACTTATATAGGTAAGTCTGTGGCCTTTGGCCTTCCATTTTTTGGCTTGCTCGGACCATGGGGGCCTGGTGGGCCACGAACCCGAGCCCATCGAGAAAAGAAGGCGGTCCCTCAACTGGCTCGTGAGAAGAACGGGCCCATTAAGCTTAAAGCCCACCTGAAAATCGCATTATAACAAGCGCCTCTCCTCATGGACCATGAAACACTTTGGCGATCCGACCGGACGAGCGATTGCCAAAAATTTGAAATTTCAGAAAATATTTGAGAAAAAATTCAAGAGTTTACCTGGCAAATTGGGCGGCGAAGTCTCTAAAAACTCCAAAGATGAGAATTATTCAATGAACAAAGAAATGATCGAAGAATTAGTTGGATATTTATACTAATCAAAGAAACGTGACTCTCCGAAGTAACACGACATTTTAGACAGACGCAACCATTGATTTGCATCTCCCTATGAAAAGATGTCTCTGCGGTTATGAAGCATGTTCTATCCTCGATAAAACATACTCCGAGGGGGCAAAATGTTGGCTAGCTTTTTTGACCAAGCCACCAAGGTTCACACACAAGAAGAGAGTATGAAACTTCATGCCTTTAGCCCATGAAAACCATATCGTGGTCACTTCATCAAATCGGATCGCGACGCCCTACCGGATCGTCTCGCTCCAACTCGATCCGATCCACCATTGTAAGCTCGAACCGATCTGAACACCAGGAATCAGCAAATGAAGGCTCTGACCAATTCTACCACGATCTGCAAATGATGGATCTCACGACACATGTCCACAACTGTCATATTGACCAATTCTTCCTCGAGCTATGATCCGATCCGATATTCTCGGGATTTGTGCCACGTATGACCGCGATCCGCCTGACAAAATCATCTATAAATAGCCCAGAACTTGGCAATTTTCGGGATCTTTTGGCAGTTTTGAGTATTGATTTCACCATTACTGTCATATCACTATTTCTTATCAGTTTCACTTCGAGATTACTGAGAGAAATCATAATTGTAAGAGTGAGTTTGAGAGAAATCATTGGTTGTACTAGCATTCAAAGTATAATCAATAGCATATAAAGTGGACGTAGGCTCGTTAACGCCGAACCACTATAAACCTTGTGTGTTCTCTGCTTTTTCCTCATTTTTCAGTTATAATTCTCTACGAATCATAACAATTTGGGTGTTAGAGCCAAATTTTGATCTAACAACCTGTTTATGACTGTATGCTGAGTCATTAGGGTTTCTGATCTGCTCTGAATGGCTGGGGTTAATTCTGGGTTGATCGGACGGCCTAAATTAATCCTAAACTCTATAAAAACACATGTAGACTCAAACCCTAAAATCAAATTAAAATTAGAATCATGGCCTCCATGCCGTCACCTTGCAACCTAGAATAACCGCCACTAATTAGAGAGGAAGAAAAGCTAATCAAATTCAATTCTAATTTTAACCGCAACAAATTGTCTTCTTCAAAGGAAAGCTAATTCAACTTCAGAACTCAAATTTCAGAACTCAAGACCTTCTTTGAGTTGTGAGTTCGATTTCTTTAATAAAATAATTAACAATTTAATTGGATTGAGCTATGATGTGGATTATATGGTTATGTTGTGAATTATTGACCGCATGTTATTATCTATGTTGTAAATTCTATGATGTTATCATCTATGTTGTAAAGTTGTGATGTTATCATTCTATGATTGGCTTATGTATAATCAATTCATAATGCTGTTTCATATGCTAGTTTGGTTATGTTGTTGGGACTAACTCATATGATAAATCATATGTATGTATGCAAGTTTAGAGGTTAATTTATCATATGCAAGTTAGTAAAAATTATATACAACCTTACATGTTTCATGACATCTATTTTATGTGTAAATTGGATCTAAAGTTAGGCTATGACATGTGTGAGTTATATGCTAGTATACAAAATTCTACATGCTAGTTTACATGTTTAGATGTAAGTTTACTCCATCGTTATGTTGCATAAATCACATATGCAAGTATATGTATATATATGTTTGGAGTATGAATCATGTAATGTAAGTTTGTGGTTATTGCCTATGTAAAGTTTACACCTTATGATTAGACCTATGACATACATGGTTTATGCAAGTTTGTGACTATTACCTAAACAAGTTCACACCTTTAGATTTAGATCTATGACATATGTAGTTTTATGCAAGTTTGTGACTTTGGCCTATGCAAGTTTTAGATGAAGAACCTCATTCACACATGCAAGTTCACCCCTTATGTTTAGATCTAGTTTTATCTATATGTATGTTGTGATGTTTTCTCTTTATTCCATAAGTTAGACTATTCGAGTCTAACGTATATTTTACGTTAGTCGAACGAACGTACAACGTGGGGCAATGGGATAATATTAAAAGATTTAATATTGAGAATTGGCATAAATGCCTTAAATGGCATAAAATAAATTTGTAATGAAAATTGGTATGATTTTGCATACCATAAATAGATGGACATAATTGAGTCAATTATGGCCATAGTTAAATTTAGAGTTGATTGATAATTTGAATAGGGAAATTAATTCAAATTGGGGAATAATTAATTTTGTGTAATTAATCGTCTAAGACACGAGGTTAGGCTCTTTTGTGGTGTAAGACTTCCCGGACCCGCCCGAAAAATCCAGCTGCCACAAATGCCAGTCTAATGTGGGAGTTCTTAGGCATAAATTAAATGCGTAACAGTTGTAAAGACACGAGGTTAGGCTCTTTTGTGGTGTAAGACTGCTCGGACCCGCCCGGCAAATCCCGCTGCCACAAATGTCAGTCTAATGTGGGAGGTCTTTACGAGGTTAGGTCTTAATGAATTAAGAAACACTTAACCAGATAAACATGTAGTGGGACATGAGGGGGGTTAAGTGGGTGCCTTGGGTGGTATGTGGAATTAAGTGGGTGCCTTGAGTGGCATTTGAAATACGATTAGATGCAATTAACCAAAATTTGAAACATGTAAGTGAACATGAATAAGAGGGTTAAGTGGGATATTCTAGAGGGGAACTAGCTTAGGTGGATAGCTTGTGTCAAGTAATGGGGGCCCGTTTCAACCAGTAACCCATAAGTATCTTTGTGGGCTCGACCCAAGTCGAGGACGGGACACGCATACTGGGCTTGACTGTAAGAGGCCAAAACGGGTTAGCGGTGGCAACGCAAGTCCAACGGGTTCATGTGCGTGTGTGGGCCCGGGCTGGTAGGTAAGACGTTGTTGCATCGTGTAGGTATAAGCCGTGCATTGTTGGTGGTATCGGGTTGCCACTTTGGGGAGTGATACACCACACTGTGGGGCTAGCACGGGTATCTACGAGTTAGGGAGCCGATCGCATGCGGGTAGTGGGTACACCTAGTGGAGATAGGGGCAGGCGGCACCTATGAAGGCAATTAGGGGTGCACGAAACTACCATTATCATTATTAAGTTCTGTAGGCGGGATCAACCCTTTAGGGTGACTAGTGGCGGTGTAGTATAGTAATTATCTTATAGTGGTTTAGGTGCGACTTTAACGTTATCTTTGTTCAATCTTATTTCCTTGTTTACTCTGTCATACCCAATTGTTCACAGTCATTTCCTTATTTTCCAACTTATGCCTAGTTATTTTGGTAATTATATTGTCAAAGTTATCGCACTCGCCAGACTTTATGTCTGACCCCTTTTGTTTCCACCTCTTTTCTTTCTTTCCTCCTCAGGTGCTCAGGGTGGAACTAGCACCAGTGGAGCTTGATTTTGGACAGCTGTATCTCTTGCTTTTAGAAGTTGCTTGGATCGCTGAAGAAAAAGTTCAGCCTATCTTATTTATGGATATTTTGTATTGGGGTTGTGTGTTTCAATTTATGTACTTTGATTTAGTCAAGATGGATATTATGTACTTTGACTCTGGTTTTTGATGATGTAATCAAACCTATGTGTTTACCGCTGCAATGAATAAAATTTTAAATTTTTAAGTACTATTTATATCTGTCTTGTTGTTAGAAGTTAATGAATTCTCTTTGTGAGTGACATTAATGGATGTGGGGTGTTATACGTGGTATCAGAGCTGAAGGTTACCAGAACAGATATGATTTTTGAAAAACTATTTTTCAAAAACACTTTTATAAAGAAGTACCTTCAATAGTATGTTTTGAGGAAAGTATTTTCAAGAGAAGAGCTTATTTTAGAAAACATAACCCCAAGAGCCATATATCTTTCCTTCGGTTCTTTTGTATTGAATCTTTCCTTTTTTGTTTCAGCATGTCTGGAATTCCCGAGATACCCGAGGGGATACCGATACCAGGATGGTTTAGGAGGTATTTGGAGACTAGGGCCACCACCGCAAGTCCAGCAAATCCTCCTCCTCCTCGTGTCGATACTTTTGCGAAGATATGTAAGGACTTTCGGGCAATGGGTGGAAAACTTTTTCACGGGATGGAGACATTTGTTGAAGCTCGAAATTGGCTAAAGGAGGTGGAAGAGTTGTTTGGGATCTTTGAAGTAGAAGATGGAAGAAAGGTCCAGTTAGCTGCCTGGCTAATGAAGGATGAGGCCTCATTTTAATGGGAGGTCACTAATGGAGAGCGTCCAGTTGATACATGGCCAGATTTCAGGTGGAGGTTTGAGGCAAAGTTTCTCTCACGAGCTGAAGAGAATCTATACATGGAAAGATTTTTGGCGTTAAAGCAAGGGAATCTATTAGTGAAAGAATACGTCAACAAATTCAATCAGTTGGAGAGATTTGGCTTGGACTTGGTGAATACACCAGAAAAGAAGGCCCTGAGATTTGTTAAGGGTTTGAACGAGCCGCTTCATGGGTTAGCTATGACCCACATCCCCATAGGGGCTACCTTTGAGAGACTAGTTGACATGGCGCTTATGCATGAAGAGGAGAAGGGCGCCAATGCTAATAAGGCACCCGAGAAGAAAGGGGATCAAAAGAAACTGCAGCAGCAACAACAGAACAAGAAAGGTGGTAAAGGCAACAATGGTAAGGGAAAGAAAAGATGCTTTAACTGTGGGACACCAGGCCATCTAAGAAAAGATTGTAGGAAGAAAAAAAAGATTGGCTGTTTCCACTGTGGCGAAGCGGGACATCTGATTAAGGACTGCCCAAGGAAAGGGAAGAGGGCATGGTCTACCTCGGAAGGACAGGTGCAGGCTCTTATGGCACTAGGGGAGGCAAGGGGGAAAGTTAAGGCTCTCGTGGTCCCACCGCTGCAAGAACGAGGTAGAACTATTTCCGTTGAAAGTTTAGTTTTTCTGTTTGATCATCCTGTCTGTACTTTATTCGATTCTGGCGCATCACATTCGTTTATCTCTACATCATTAGTTGAAACACTGCACCTAGATACTAGTTTAGTTACAGATCCCTTAGTAGTCACAAATCCTATTAGTGGTTCGGCTCATCTTTCTATGATTTGTCGGGATTTAAGAGTGTCTATCTTGGGCGTTGGGTTTGAATGCAACGCCTTTGTTCTTGGCTTCATGGGCTACGACTTGATTCTAGGTATGGATTGGCTAACTAGATATGGGGCCATCCTAGATTGTGAAAGAATGGTAGTTAGATTGTTGACTCGTTGTGGAAAGACCCTTGATATTTCTTGTGACCCTAGAGGTCCAGTAATGCTTAGCTACCTAGAATCCCTTGACGCATCCGATGATGATTTACATTCTGTTCGTATAGTCCGTGAATATGTTGATGTCTTTGATGAGGTGAGGGGTTTACCCCCAAAACGTGAGATAGACATCCGAATATATCTAGTAGATAATGCAAAGTCAGTTGCATTGCCAGTGCGCCATATGGCTCCAAGAGAGAGAAGAGAAATCAGTAAGCAAGTGAAAGAATTGCTTGAGAAGGGGTTCATAAGACGTAGTATATCGAAGTGGGGTGCTCCAGTAGTATTTGCCACGAAGGCGGATGGGTCCCTTAGACTTTGTGTGGACTATAGAGAACTTAATAAGCTTACTAAGAAGAATAGGCACCCACTGCCGAGGATTGACGATCTCTTCGATCGGTTAGTTGGCGCCTCAGTGTTCTTGCAGTTGGACTTAGCCACGGGTTTCCATCAGTTGAGAGTGGCCGAGGATAGCATAGACAAGACTGCCTTTAGGACTCCAGACGGCTTCTTCGAGTGGCTTGTGATGCCCTTCGGTTTGACAAACGCCCCCGCATACTTTGTTGATTTGATGAGTAGGGTGTTTAGGGAGTACCTTAATAAATTTGTGGTAGTCTTTGTGGACGACATCTTGATCTTTTCTAAAAGCGAGGAAGAGCATGCCCTACATCTTAGGGAAGTGTTGGAGACCCTTCGAGCGCATAGCCTTAAAGCTAAATTTTCTAAATGTCACTTTTGGAGGAAGGAAGTGCGATTCCTAGGGCACATGGTTACCAAAGAAGGGATAGTTGTGGATCCCGCGAAGGTAGTGGCCATCCAAGATTGGAAGGTCCCTAAAAATGCTACCGAGGTGAGGAGTTTCTTAGGGTTGGTTGGCTACTATAGGAAGTTTATCAAAGACTTTGCAAAAATATCAGCCCCATTAACACGCTTGACAAAGAAGAACCTAGTTTTCACATGGGACGTAGATTGTGATGATGCGTTCCAACGTTTAAAGAGAGCTTTGACCACAGCCCCAGTCTTAGTATTGCTAGATGGGAGTAAGCTATTTACCGTTTATACCGATGTTTGTGGGACAGGACTAGGCGCAGTCTTAATGCAAGAGGGAAGGGTAATCGCCTATGGAGAAAGGCAGTTGAGAGTGCATGAAAGGAATTACCCTACACATGACCTAGAGTTGGCTGCTATTGTTTTCACGCTTAAGTCTTGGCGCCATTATCTTCTTGGCGAGAAATTCGAATTGTTCACTGACCACAAATCGCTAAAATACTTGTTCTCTCAGAAGGACTTGAACTTAAGGCAGCAAAGGTGGATGGAATTCTTAGCGTCCTACGATTTCGAGATAGCATATACCCCTGGCAAGGGTAACGTGGTGGCAGATGCCTTAAGTAGGAAAAGGTTGTCCTTGAGTCCGTTGTTTGTTGAGCGGCGAAGCTTAGAGTTCATCTCTACGTTTGACTTTAGACCTTCCGTTGACTTTGTACCCGGTTTGCTAGCAACCTTAGAGGTCAGACCTACGCTTTTGGGATGGATTGGTGAGGCGCAACGAGATGACCCACAGTTGGTTGAGTTAGTAGAGAAGCTCAAAAGGGGGGAGTCATCGAGCCATCTCAGTAGGTATACCCTAGACGATAAAGGTAGGTTACGTAGGGACGATAGACTTTGTGTACCACGGGACGAGAATTTGAGGAAGACCATTCTTGATGATGCACATCATTCGAAGATGACCATCCATCCCGGCGGGGACAAGATGTACATGGACATGAGACGAGTTTACTTTTGGGCCGGCATGAAGAGGGATGTGGCTGAGTTTGTTGCTAGATGCTTGGTGTGCCAACAAGTAAAAGCAGAGCAAAAGAAACCCGGTGGGTTGCTTCACCCATTGGAGGTCCTACAATGGAAGTGGGAAAGTGTCTCGATGGAATTTATTGATGGGTTACTGAGATCAAGGAAGGGTAATACGGGGATTTGGGTCGTGGTAGACAGACTTACTAAGAGCGCCCATTTCATTCCCGTGAAGAGTAAGAGGACTGCCCCATGGTTAGCCTCCGCATACATTCGTGAGATAGTTCGTTTGCACGGTGTTCCTTTTAGCATAATGAGCGACCGCGATCCTACCTTTACTAGCGAGTTTTGGAAGAGCTTGCAAGAGGCGGTAGGGACTCAGTTATGTTTGAGCACCGCATATCATCCTCAGACGGACGGCCAGACGGAGAGGGTGAATCGCATTCTAGAGGACCTATTGAAGATGTGTGTCTTAGACTTTGGAGGTACATGGGAGGAACATCTTCCGTTGGTGGAGTTCGCATATAATAATAGCTTTCAGTCTAGCATTGGCATGGCACCGTTCGAGGCTCTTTATGGACGGCCGTGTCGTTCGCCTACATGTTGGTGGGAATCTACAGATAAGATCTTTCTTGGGCCCGATATGATTAGAGAGACTTCAGAAAAGATCGATTTGATTCGAAGGAGGATGAAGACGGCGCAAGATAGGCAGAAATCTTATGCGGACAAGAGGAGGACAGATCTTGAGTTTGATATTGGGGACATGGTCTTTGTCAAGATGTCTCCATTATGGAATGTTGTTCGCTTTGGGTCCGTTGGGAAGTTAGCACCAAGGTTCGTAGGGTCGTTTCCTATTAAGGAGAGGATTGGACAGATGGCATATAGAGTGGAGTTGCCCGAGAGACTTAGTGGTGTACACGATGTATTCCATGTATCACATTTGAGGAAGTGCTTGCATGAGACCGCGGAAGTGGTAGAGCCGAGCTTGCTCAGAAAGGTGGAGATAGAGCGTGATGTGACAATTCGACGAGCTCCTACGTGCATTCTTGGGTCGGAGATTAAGAGGTTGAGGAATCGAGAGGTCAGGCTAGTCAAAGTGCAATAGGGAGATGATGAGAGCAACGCTACTTGGGGGACGGAAGAGAAGATGCGTTCATTATACCCTTTTCTTTTCGAGGGTATGTCTTTTAATTTCTCCTTTATCGCTTAGCTTGTACTTATTTTATCTTTAGTATGTCCTCTCGCCAGTATCTTTGACCTTTGGATAGGGTAGTCCTATGGTTGAAACATGTGTTTGAGACATGTTATGTATGATGGATGCATGTGGATGCAAGTGGTTTCTAGTGGTTGCTCGTGGATATCTATACACACACTTTAGGCACTAGATCGGCTCAGTCACTTCATATTGCATATTGCATATAAATGTGTGTGCATATTTAAGTTAATGGATGAATAATGGTTGTGTTATCATATGGATGCTGCATTTTGGTGAATGGTTGTGCACACATGTAAAAATAATATGTATCGATAGGATTCTTTCGCATACATAATGGACGCATGGCACTATCATGGTTTGCATTAAGGAGGTCAACTGAATCAGTAGACCGCCTGATTTTGCATTAGATAAAGAACATATACACACACTTCTTGCATATGTTCATACAGCATTAGGAATTTTATAAGGACAATGGATGCCTGTGTTTGATGGTTTAGTAGATGGTTGTTTGGATGTTAGGATATGCATTCTCCTTAACTTGGAGATTTCGGGGGCGAAATCCTTTAAGGAGGGGAGAATGTAACACCCCGTAATTTTCAATATTAATGTTCACAAATTAAAGAATAACTAGTCTCAGATGTGAGAATTAAGGGAAACGGGTTGCGCCATTGTGTTCGTCTCGGAATTCTGGTTGAGATAGAGTCCGAGTTTGCGTGAATTAGACTTCGTATGAAGAAGTTATGGCCATCGGAAGTTTCAGAAAATTTAAACATATTTCAAAAATTTGAATTCAGAGTCAGATTGGGCTAGGCGGGAAATTTCCCGCCTGGGCTAGGTCAACCAGGGTGTCGACTTGGGGGTCGACCTACCCTCACCAGGTCGACCAGGGGGTCGACCTGCCCCCCCCCCCCCCGGGCAGATTTGATTGATGACCCGTTTATGATGGTATGCTGAGTCATTAGGGTTTCTGATCTGCTCTGAATGGCTGGGGTTAATACTGGGTTGATCGGACGACCTAAATTAATCCTAAACTCTATAAAAACACATGTAGACTCAAACTCTAAAATCAAATTAAAATTAGAATCATGGCCTTCATGCCGTCACCTTGCAACCTAGAATAGTCGCCACCAATTAGAGAGGAAGAAAAGCTAATCAAATTCAATTCTAATCTTAACTGCAACAAATTGTCTTCTTCAAAGGAAAGCTAATTCAACTTCAGAACTCAGATTTCAGAACTCAAGACCTTCTTTGAGTTGTGAGTTCGATTTCTTTAATAAAATAATTAACAATTTAATTGGATTGAGCTATGATGTGGATTATATGGTTATGTTGTGAATTATTGACCACATGTTATTATCTATGTTGTAAATTCTGTGATGTTATCATCTATGTTGTAAAGTTGTGATGTTATCATTCTATGATTGGCTTATGTATAATCAATTCATAATGTTGTTTTATATGCTAGTTTGGTTATGTTGTTGGGACTAATTCATATGATAAATCATATGTATGTATGCAAGTTTAGAGGTTAATTTATCATATGCAAGTTAGTAAAAATTATATACAACCTTACATGTTTCATGACATCTATTTTATGTGTAAATTGGATCTAAAGTTAGGCTATGACATGTGTGAGTTATATGCTAGTATACAAAATTCTACATGCTAGTTTACATGTTTAGATGTAAGTTTACTCCATCGTTATGTTGCATAAATCACATATGCAAGTATATGTGTGTGTGTGTGTGTGTGTATATATATATATATATATATATATATGTTTGGAGTATGAATCATGTAATGTAAGTTTGTGGTAATTGCCTATGTAAAGTTTACACCTTATGATTAGACCTATGACATACATGGTTTATGCAAGTTTGTGACTATTACCTAAACAAGTTCACACCTTTAGATTTAGATCTATGATATATGTAGTTTTATGCAAGTTTGTGACTTTGGCCTATGCAAGTTTTAGATGAAGAACCTCATTCACACATGCAAGTTCACCCCTTATGTTTAGATCTAGTTTTATCTATATGTATGTTGTGATGTTTTCTCTTTATTCCATAAGTTAGACTATTCGAGTCTAACGTATATTTTACGTTAATCGGACGAACGTACAACGTGGGGCAATGGGATAATATTAAAAGATTTAATATTGAGAATTGGCATAAATGCCTTAAATGGCATAAAATAAATTTGTGATGAAAATTGGTATGATTTTGCATACCATAAATAGATGGATATAATTGAGTCAATTATGGCCATAGTTAAATTTGGAATTGATTGATAATTTGAATAGGGAAATTAATTCAAATTGGGGAATAATTAATTTTGTGTAATTAATCATCTAAGACACGAGGTTAGGCTCTTTTGTGGTGTAAGACTGCCCGGACCCGCCCGGAAAATCCAGCTGCCACAAATGTCAGTCTAATATGGGAGGTCTTAGGCATAAATTAAATGCGTAACAGTTGTAAAGACACGAGGTTAGGCTCTTTTGTGGTGTAAGACTGCCTAGACCCGCCCGGCAAATCCAGCTGCCACAAATATCAGTCTAATGTGGGAGGTCTTTACGAGGTTACGGTCTTAATGAATTAAGAAACACTTAACCAGATAAACATATAGTGGGACTTGAGGGGGGTTAAGTGAGTGCCTTGGGCGGCATGTGGAATTAAGTGGGTGCCTTGGGTGGCATTTGAAATATGATTAGATGCACTTAACCAAAATTTGAAACATGTAAGTGAACATGAATAAGAAGAGGGTTAAGTGGGATGTACTAGAGGGGACCAAGCTTAGGTGGATAGCTTGTGTCAAGTAATGGGGGCCCGTTTCAACCAGTAACCCTTAAGTATCTTTGTGGGCTCGACCCAAGTCGAGGACGGGACCTGCATACTGGGCTTGACTGTAAGAGGCCAAAACGGGTTAGCGGTGGCAACACAAGTCCAACGGGTTCATGTGCGCGTGTGGGCCCGGGCTGATAGGTAAGACGTTGTTGCATCGTGTAGGTATAAGCCATGCATTGTTGGTGGTATCGGGTTGCCACTTTGGGGAGTGATACACCCCACTATGGGGCCAGCACGGGTATCTACGAGTTAGGGAGCCGATCGCATGGGGGTAGTGGGTACACCTAGTGGAGATAGGGGCAGGCGGCACCTATGAAGGCAACTAGGGGTGCACGAAACTACCATTATCATTATTAAGTTCTGTAGGCGGGATCAACCCGTTTGGGTGACTAGTGGTGGTGTAGTATAGTAATTATCTTATAGTGGTTTAGGTGCGCCTTTAACGTTATCTTTGTTCAATCTTATTTTCTTGTTTACTCTGTCATACCCAATTGTTCACAGTCATTTCCTTATTTTCCAACTTATGCCTTAGCCTAGTTATTTTGGTAATTATATTGTTAAAGTTATCGCACTCACCAGACTTTATGTCTGACCCCCTTTGTTTCCACCTCTTTTCTTCCTCCCCCCCCCCCTCAAGGTGCTCAGGGTGGAACTAGCACCAGTGGAGCTTGATTCACTTAAGTAAAAGTTCAGCCTATCTTATTTATGGCTATTTTGTATTGGGGTTATGTCATTCAATTTATGTACTCTGATTTAGTCAAGATGGATATTATGTACTTTGACTCTGGTTTTTGATGATGTAATCAAACCTATGTGTTTACCGCTGCAATGAATAAAATTTTAAATTTTTAAGTACTGTTTATATCTGTCTTGTTGTTAAGTTTCTGTTCTATACACACCTAAAACGCTCCATAGAAGTTAATGCATTCCCTTTGTGAGTGATATTAATGGATGTGGGGTGTTACATGCAATTTTGATTGGGATGAATTTTCTTTGGTTTCCTTCTTATAGCGTTTTAAAAGAAGAAGAAGAAGAGGAAGGAGGAAAACAACGTACATAACTTTTCCTCCAGAATACTCCTTCCTTAACTAAAGAATTAAGGCCAATTAAGCCTAATGAGGTTATTAGCAAAGTAATTAGACCTTTCTGATAACATTTTGGACTAAATACTTTAGTATATTATGTATTTAAGAGATTATTGCACCCAAATCACATCATTACCGCTTTACTAAACATATTTTACACCACAAAATGCACAATAAAATTATAAATGCTTACTTATCATATTTTTGCACTATTTAGAGGTTGTAGTTAAAGCTTACCAATTTTCCAAAGTTTAAGCTTTTCTATTTTCTTTTTAAAAGACACTAACAATTTAAATGTTGTACTAATTCAATCAACTTGAACGTGCTACCAAAAAATTTCACAACTTTTAAAATTTTGTTTTTAACACATTCATTTATATTTTTGCAACAAAATGAAATTAGCATTTCATGTTTTTATTTTACAAATGCTTAAAATTGCCACTTAACACAAAAGGTCATTATTTGTTTATATTTGCAATTTGATCAAACTAATTATTCCAAAAGTCACAAAACACTTGTTTTTACGTCAGAAAGTCATTTATTTTTCATTTCATCCTTTACTAAAAGTGAAGTTACAATTTATTATAAAGACCTAATATATATATATATATATATATATATATATATATATTAGATTATATTAAATTACATTAAATACTCATAACCCATTATTTAATTTATTTATTCCAATTTCACCTTGACTTCATTCTTGCGTATTCCCAAGCATGATACGTATATCTATAAAAAGTCAACAGTTTATATTTATATGGATTTCCACCCAACTCCTATATATTATCAAATGACCTTTACAAAAAAATTCCCAACAATTTCCTCATATAAGTGAACCAATTCCCCGATTTGACCATCTAAACTCAAATCGTTTTATAATGACACATATTTCATGATTAACATATTATAATTCACATTATAATTTATTTGTCACTATAACAGGTTATCATCTAAAAGCAGGGTTGATAAAGACCCCCTTACAAAAATTGCGTCCTCACAAATTTCTTTAAGGGTAGACTATATACAGCCTAATTTATTCCATCAACTCAAGGAGTAAACATCGAATGAGATAGGATTTCTTTTTTCCAAACTCAAAATCTTAAGAAATATCTTTGCTACAAACCAACGAATAAAACAAAGAACAAAAACCAAATAGCATGTCCTCAATCTAGAAGTCAAAAAACACTTCAAAGACTCCTCTGGAGCAACAAGATGATTGTAAGCATGAATTTTCGTATAAGGTTTTGGAAGGAACCATGCTCACATATGAACCCTAGCCGAGGCACAAGAGGGTTAAGCAATAGGGTATAATGGATTTCCTCAGAACCATTGGTCTAAAACACAGGCAACACATATGTTTTAACGACACAATTAAAAAACCTAGACTGATCACTAGAGGATGGAGGAAAATACTAGAAATTAAATCATGTACCCAAAGCCACTAAAAATTCAGCCGGCTTATGAGCGTGACCAACAAATTATAATCACAAGCAATGTGAGAACCAGTTCGCATAAAACTGACGACTTCAACAATAAAGAAATCCTAGATGGGGATGTAGAAGGAATCCTAGATGGGGATGTTTAAAACACACACAAAGATTATACATCAGGTGATATCCATACAAATTACAAAATCATTTTGCCAATTTATTTACAAAATCACTCCATAGATGGCCAGATGTAAAATGTTGAATCTTGACATTACTCTTGTTACAAATTCCATTCATTATGTAAACCTTGATTAGAGCAATGCTTACCATGGTATGAGCAGGAAATTAAACATTCTACAAATAACTAATGCAAGAGATGATAACTACATTTATTGCTGAAAACGCAAAAGGAGTTCCGGATACAGATATTTGTGACAAAAGCAAAATTCATGCTCAACACCATGCATACAGAAACCAAGGATTTATTCACCGAAGTATTTTGCTAAGTGATTACATCCCGGAGATGAGAAACAATGCAATATTGAAATCAGAACTTAAGCGCTTTCGAAATCAAGCCCTCAGAAGCACGACTACAAATCTATCTATCTATTACTTAAACAAGAAAGGAGGAACTCAACCAGCGTTACATATCCTCGCCTCCATCTTTTATTTCGAAATACTGTCATTTCCTGCTTTCAACGCATAATTTTACCGTTTCCTACAACTGTTTACATACACATTACCCACTATCTCTCACCGATGGAATTCAACTGCTTTTCTCCCCCTACTGCCTTCGTTCCACTGTTCCCACCACTATCCAAACAATTATCCCTCCCCAGAACTACTTCCCCCCTCTCATAGCTTCTCCAAATAAATCACTTCCCCGTTTCATATTCTCTACGTTGCTACTTTTTTCGTCCGTCAAATTGAAAAATATCTTCACTTTTTCTCATTTCTCTTATTCTTACAGATGGGGAGCTGCAAAAATAGTTTGCAACCAACAGATATATCAAACTGATTAATCTATCTCTTGGCTGCAAACTGCTCGAACACGTGCCCTTTACATGGATGTTTGGTTTTCACTTCAATTTCGATTCTTTTCCGTGCATCGTTTTTGATCCTTTTTTGTATTTTTGGTGTTTGTTTGAGTTCCTGTCCATGAATTTTCTTGCTTGTTCTCTGATTAAATAAAATTTATAGTCGAATTCGATGATTAGGGTTACCTTAGAACATGACTGACTGTAGAATCTGGATACCATTACAAACGGCTGAAAACCATTGCGGAACTAAGTTAAATTACAGGCTGGGTACCAATAAAAACGAATGGATCTGGATGATTGCCTATCAACCTTGTGGCCATAGCACATACTGCAAATCTTGAGAGAGACGTCGATGTAGATCTCCGGTTCCTGGACAAATATATTTCACGAACATGAACCCTCGACGTCAGGTTGAACTTAAATAAAAATGCTGCTTCCATTTAACTACGTTTTGTTTATTTTATTCCTAGAGTGGATTTTTATAACAAATAGTTCCCCGTTATGGACAAAGTTAACCACTGTTCATGTCTTTTGCTATATATCGTATGACATTTCCTTTAATGAAATATCTATAATTTTGTGCCCTTAAGCTAACTGCTTCCATTTATAGTTGACTAATGATGCATTGTTAGTATTAGGGTATCAAGTTTAAAAATATTACCCTTTCACGTTTGTCTACGGCAATAAATTTAACATTCGAAGAGTTGGTTCTAGCCATATTTGAAGAATCGGTACTCTTTTAAGTTTGCATATGGAGTTAGCCCTGACCTTTGTCAATTATTTGATTTATGTAGTAAAATGTATCCTGATTTGGCCATATGCACTTGTGTAATAGACCTGATGCTACTGGATTGTATAAAACTGAGTCTCTTATGTTATGTTATGTTAAACGTTCTATAACTTGTCTGCTATTCATATTTGGATATCTCTAAACCTGTATTTTAAAATCTATAATCTTAGTTTTAATAGTAATGTATTATACGTAGCTCATGTTGACTTAATTTCTTTGGGTGGGCGGTGGTGACTCAAACGCGGACATGGGTCGGTTTACTGAAATGAACGGTTAAACAAAACAACCAGCCGTTCATAGTTGGCAATTTGGTAAACCAACTTACGGTTAGGTTTGGCCAAACTATAGTCACCGACTGACTACGAAATAACCAGATAATCACAGTTAACAATCCAAGGTAGTTGGTTCATTGTATGGTTAACAATCCAAGTTAGTTAGTTGGTTAACTATATGGTTAGTCGTGTTTAACTATCGGTTTGGTTAGTTGTATTTATAGGTTAAGTCAGTTCTGATGATGTCAGTTATATTGGTTAAGTACGTTCACTGCCCATCCCTAACTTTGAGGGTTATCTTTCAACGACATGATGGTTGAATGCTCATCCCTAACGATGTATGTTATCTTTCAAGGGCATAATGATTATTAATCAAATCATTAGTATTTTGTATTCGTTGCTCATGTACATTTGGCTGAGCGATTTGAATTATATCGTATTGTTACATCTATTGTGTGTAAACAGATAACTAGCTACATGATTTAAACTTGTAGCATATTAATTATATCTTTGGTTTCCCCATGAATAAATAACTGATCTATGATTATGTGATATTTCTTACTAATTTTTGTTGTAGTTCATAACCATTATCTTTATATTACTTAATTGTGCAATGAAAAAATCATCTCAAATTTGTGGTGCCAAGTTATACCTTGAGGATAGGGACTTAACATTGCAGATTACTATGTGACCTTGAAAATAGGCTAAGTGGTAGTGGGGAAGATCAAATCAAGGTACTTCTGTTAGCACATGAAACTTCAATATTACATTTTTTTTCCCATACATACTTCTTCTGATTATGTTTTCTTTTCTCAGGCTCAGCATTAATTTTATGGTGTAGCATGGGATACATTTTGTGAATCTGAAGCTGCATTTAAGCTTGAAGTCATCGATGAGTTGGATACGCAAAACTTCTTAAAATGTGACGAAGTGAGATTATCACTTTACATAGCTCAGGATTAGAGCCAATACAAAAAAAAAAAAAAAAAAAAAAAAAAAAAAAAAAAAAATTACGTATGTGCTTAACCGTCATACGTTCCCCACTCCATCCAAAATACTATGTTCACGTAGATGGCTAAAAAAAAATACGTCACACGTGAAGGGGGAGTGATGAAAATAATAGTCTCACATCGGGAAATAATCAACTAAGATCCTAGATAAATACTAAGAGGCTATAGTTCACATTAACCAATTGGTTTTGTGAACAAACTATATAGCTCTCTAAAGTTATATAAAAAAAAAATAAATGCCAACACTATATTGGTTGATGACTATGAACCTAATATCACATTTAAGCCTGTCGCAAGGATGAATTATATGTATAGAACTTCTTAAAAGTTGATGAAGTAAGATGATCATTCTACATTGCCATGTGATTTTATACCGATCGCTAGCTGTCTATGCGTTAGTACTTCTCAGTTTTCCTTTAAGAGTTTCTTAATTAGTTTCACATATACTAATGGATTGACCTATGCCTTTTATGCTTTGCCATTTAATTTTCTTAATTATCCCTTTTCGGTTCACTGCGGCGCCATTCTGCTACTAAATCCAGTCGATGTACATTATGATGAGAAGTCAAATTGTTGGGACTTAATGTTTGGTTGCTAAAATTACACTTTCCTTTAAGGTAATCACTTAGAATTGTTCAAATAGTGGATTCCATATTTACATTTTGAGAGGCCCTTCCCATTGGCCATTTTTTGATTTGTTAAAACAAAGCGCCATCAGAATTAGTCTCCCAATCAAATTCTATATGACTTCTGATGGTAAAAGAGGTTTCTCTTATATACTGAATTTCTTCTTAGTTACATTGATGTGTTCTCTTTGTTATTGAACTTTTGTTCTCAATAGTTATTCCCGTTTGGATTATGAATTGAATATGTTGTTTGACCATGTAGTATATTATAATTGATATGTTTATTATGTTGTTTGCAATGCTACAATAAATGATGCTACTTTTCTTACTTTCAAATTTGAATCAATTTTTACTATTACTGTGTTTACAAACAGCTGGAGCAAAAGAGAAAGACTAGGCACTGATTGGTTATGAAATTAGGGAAAAACTTGCACAACAAACGCTCAAGCCAGAAAGACTGCTGGTGAGAACGTAGTGTCGACTTGATATTTTGGCATTATTGTAGTATTGGAGTTCTTGAATTTAATTGTCATTTACGTATGTTTGCAATATCCGCGTTGTGAATTTACCCACTATCTTTGCGCATTTTCCTGCTCTGTAACACATCAACTTAAATGTTCCTCATGACTAATTTTATTTCCCACCAATCGCAGTTGAACCGCCATCAAACTCAAACGGCACCTACATGGATGTAAGCGTTGCCGGAGAAGGCAAACTATTTCCAACTTTTTCTTGTCCTATCAGATTACTAGAATTTCAACCCTGTTTTCAATTCATAAATAATCCACTTTAACTGCGTATGCATCCCGCAAGAAACTATAATCTTGATGCTGCACGTGCGCAGGAATGGATTTCGGTTGAAAAGTTTTCCTTCGACCCCAATACATTGCTCCGTACTTAGATTGTTTCTGGAAATGACGAACATGTCTATTGATTTGCTAAATAATTTCGTTAACGAGGCACGATGGGAACTGTGGATGGTTTAGTTGATCCTAAATATCCAGGTCGGCATCTGGGTTTTGTTTTTTTTAGTAAGAAAATTTTCCATAACTTCTTCTACAAAAATTTATTGGTCAACTCGACTACTGTTTTGTTTCCTGTGTCCCAAAATACTAAACAATCTCATGTAATTATAACGTACAATTTGCTATCTCCATTGATTTGGTATACCAGTTCGCTATTTCTGCTTACCGGATCTACAAATATTGAAATCGGCTTTAGTTTTCAGTTACTTTGTTGTTGGTTGCAATTATTGTTATAATGGGCACAATATGAATACCCTTGAAACACATATTGACATCCATCTAAAAGACCTTAGTTCTGATTTTTATAACCATTTATTAACAACTAAGCCAGGTGGTTTTCACATATATTGGAAAACTAGTATATTTTTTCGACTTCTTTTTGTTTTCGGCTAAACACAAATACCAACATTTTTATCTTTCTTTTTAAATTTATTTATTTATATATTTTACTAGGTGGCAGAGATAATTTATGTTCGAAGACCAAGGAATTCTATTTGAAAGGTTTAACCATTTTTTTATTTCAAGTATCAAACATATATTCTGATTCAAGAATGATTAGGAGAGAACTTACCTTTTGAGTATCTGGATTAAAAATATATTAGCTAATGCCTGCCGACTAGCTCAATGTGGTAG
This sequence comes from Allium sativum, assembly GCA_030737875.1. Lineage (NCBI taxonomy): Eukaryota > Viridiplantae > Streptophyta > Magnoliopsida > Asparagales > Amaryllidaceae > Allium > Allium sativum. The sequence goes on along the minus strand of CM060913.1, from coordinate 311,793,007 downwards.
CATTATGAAAATGACACTGTTTAAAGTATAAATTGCTATGTCAATGTGTGTGTCACCTTCATCATAAAGCACAAAAAACATGGTTGGAATCTGAATATTTATCCATTAGTAATTTATTTGTTGGGTTTTATAACATACGTACTTGATTATCATCTATCATTTTTTTATGTTATATACAATATGCAATCATCAGTTATGAATATTGCTTCTACCTTTACATTTCCTACTGAACCGTAGAGTCTGAGAAGATTTAATCCATGGAATATTCTAACCATTGAGAACTTTTATAAGCACAAATTATTCACTGTTTTATGTCTTTGTGCTAGGTTGTTGTCTTCTCCACATCCTTATCCAAAATCATTTTCAGATACAAATATCTTTTCCCGTTGATAATGTTGGAGTATTTTTATCTTTTCCCGTTGATATATACATTGCATTTTATGTGGTTCTCAATGTGAATTAATGCTTACATCAATATTCTGAATTTGATGTTACCTAAAGAAAAAAACACTTACTCGTATTGCGAAGAATATGGGCCAAATAAGCATGTCAAAGAATACTTTAAAGTGCGGTTGTTGTCTTCTCCACATCCTTATCCAAAATCATTTTTAGAAACAAATATCTTTTCCCGTTGATAATGCTGGAGTATTATATATTATTTTATATTTTTATCCATGAATAATCGACAAGTCTTAAGATATTTTTTTAGCATACAATCATAAAGTGCAAAAAATATAGTAAATGTAGTAACAAAAATACTATTGAAAACTAGGAATACGACGTGCATTTTATATCTGTTAAAAGTATCCTATTGATAATATACTATATCGTGACCAAAAAGTTGGATATCTTTTTTTATGCATTCGCTTATGTTTTTCTGGATTTCAAAAATCTATTTAGTTTTGAATACTATTGCGGAAGGATTTCCAATTTTTTAGATATTCACTGTCAGACTAGCAAAAAAAATCTAAATATTTGACTTTTGAACATGGCTGTACTGATCAAGTGCACTAACTACATTATATCTTGCACATAATACATGGTGCAGGACAATCTCATGACTTACTACCAAGAATAGTATGAATTAAATCATCGACAAAATACTATCTATAATGTACTGTATTCCGGTATGCAAAGCACGGACCCCGTACCAGAATTATTTACTTGCTTGAATTTGTATCTCTGTTTATTTTACTTCTCAAACTACAGGAATTAGCATAGTATGGTCGTCATCCTACACTGGGAATTTTGGTGCAAGTTGAATTACGAAAGACGAGATTCAGTTGCTCCTTGTTTGTTTCTTAAAAAGGAGAGCAGCAAGCCAGCAACCATCATTTCAAGCTTCGCTTCAAGGAAAAAAATGTCGCGATTCATTATAATTTCATTGTTTCACCTTATTTAAGTTTATACAAATTATGTTGATTACTTTTGACTGACAGTCGGGTTGAGGGACGTTTAACTGGTTGGATTTTGCTATTTCCAATAAGCAACTGACCCTTCTTAATCAAAAGTATGTCATGCTCAGCATTTCATTTTAATTTAACAGTCGTTCACCATATAATGCTTATTTCGGTGCAGATGAGATGGACACGAACTTGCCTATGTCATTTGAGACTATATCAGAAGTTTTACAGCTGATACTGATACCAAAGTGCATAGTCTAACCTAAGGCAAATTAATAGGCCAGCCATGCGTTTTATACACGTCACACTATTGGGATGTGTAAGATGACCAAAATAGATACCCTTTTTTGAAAAGTTATTGAGTGTATAAATTTACTGGGCAAATTCCATCAAGCTCCGTTATCGACATCATACCAAAATTCCGTCATATCTATATCTGTTGGCTACTGTGATCAACGATGCATGTGGTGAGATTACAACTATATGGATCAGGAATTTGTTGTGTTGGATGGATGAAAATTATGCCGCCGCCTACTTTGCGCCGATTGGAGGGGTATTCTAATAAATTTTGGTTCATTTATTTCATGATTTGAGGTACTGCCTATACTTTGTCTATCCAGTTTATTTTTGCTGATTAGTTGTTTATATTATAGAAGTTCCTAGAAGAATTATTGATGTTGTCATAGTGGCAAATTGAATAGCTTCCAAAGTTACATCTTCATGATATCATGATAAAATTTACAAATTTCAGCTGGCGTTGCTATACCAAGTTGATTTAGAGGATGTTTAAGGTTATGAATCTTAACTTAAACTTATGTCAGTTAATTGCTAGTCCTATATATTTCATTGAACGACTTATATATAATCATGCTTTTTGAATTTTGTTGACTGCTGTTTAGAATTCGTACAACTACAACATTGATTGTTATATATAATTCATTATACACAGATAAAATCAATCTACAAACTATCATGCTTTGGCATTAAGTGCAATTTATGCTGTGGTTTGTTTTTTTCTTGACGAGTGCGCAAAGACAAAATAAATGAATTAAAGACCTAACAGCCTCCTTATTAACATCACACCTTCATTGGAATGCATTGTTGTCTAACTGATTATTGAAGCAACATTTATCTACATGTTGCCAATATTGAGAGGTTACTTGTATGGCAATCCGATCATTGATGAGTTAATTATTAAACATCAATGGCAAAATGGATGTAATATACTGTATATGCTGTTTGTTATTTTGTTCCACATTTAAGTTAAGATATTTTACATGTCAATCTCATTATGTCTTTGTTTAAACTATAATGAATCATCCACTGGTTTTCAACATCCCATGCATTTTGAAATTTGTCACTGCGTTTACATTATTGGTAGAATAAGATATCTTACAGGAGTTCCATTTACCTTATTCCAATGATTGCAATACTTTGGTGCAGGTTGTATCTGTAAAGCTACTCAAGAATAAGCAGTCCTAGCAACTAGATTGTTGTGGCTTTACACAGTTCAGAACTACTGAACATTCTGAATTCTTCTACATCGGTTTTTTCCATAGAAAATGTACACCTTTGTGCTATGGTTTCAATTATTAACCATTTGCTATTACTATACTGGAGAAGTTCAGTATGTTCTTATTCCCTCCTCTTTCAATGCATACAAGTTGTAAAGATTAACTGATTAAGGTTCGCCAAGCCTAGACTGCAACATTGTTTTGGTAATGATGTGCATAACTCAATTGTCAAAGTTCATTTGGTGCTAAACAACAGGATATTAATTTTCTTCTATTTCATCTTTTGTGTTTGCTCACTGTATTAATTTGGAAAAGTTATGTATTTTTATTCAGATCGTGTTATACATATGGTTGGACCAGAACGTGTTAATCTATCGCTTTTGTTTACAAAAATAACTATTATAAATGAAATTGTGCGATACTACATCAAATTATACTGTTCTGTTTCATGCACCAATTCTTTTTTTTTTTTTTTTTTTTTATAATGATTCTACCGTAACCGCCTAAATTAACTAAGCTGCAGTAAAAAAAAAAACTTCATATGAGCAGGCCCGGCCCGGAGGGGAGTCGGGAGAGACCGTCGACTTGGGCAACTGACGTCGAAGAGGGGGAACAGGTAGTGGTTAGGGCAACAAGTAGAAATTAATCATGCATAGATATCTTGCAACAGCAGCCGCTAACAGTTGGATATAGTGGCAGGTTGGTACGCTTCACCAAGTATGCTTCAGCTGGATAGCATGGACTTTGCAAGTTATTTTTTCCCCCGAGACCTACATTTGCAAAAGTTTGGCTAGGGCAACGAAATGGGTTGGGCCGGCACTGCATATGAGCAATGTTAACTTCCCACTATTTGTCTTGTTAGGAATCTATAAAAAAACAAAACCTTAAATACCATCAATTCCCAATTCTTAGTGCAAAGCACGGGTGTAAAATAAATGGAAACACAAATCAAATCATTAGACAGTCTCTTATCAATTCACTTTTCTTCTTTTCTTAACTGACGATTGGTCATTTACCATGTTTAAACCTATGCATTCCATTTTCTTGCATGAAGTTAATTTCTAATGCATTTTTGTTAGCAACTGAGGATAAAAGGTTACAAGATAATTCTTGAATCATAATAATGATAATTACTGTAGTATACGTGGAAGGGATAACCATGACCGAGCATAATACGACAGCAAATACTGATAATTCTTCTGCCCATTGCCTTTCTTACCATCCTATGTTTCCATCAGCTAACTCCCATGCATACTGTCATTTGGTTTCATGCTAAAAACGCTTACCACATATGATTTCTACAAAGATCTTCAACATACACTACTACTCAAACTTCTAACAATGACTTCGCTCCACAAACTTCCCGTGTGCGCGAAGCATGGGCCTCAACCTAGTTATTTGAATAATCTCCAGGGCAAGAAACAACTCTCTTAACCTTGTTCAAAGAATTAGCAGTAAGAGTAAAAGTAGAATCGAAGGGAATTTCAAATCCTTCGGGTGTATAACGGGGGGCATTTGCGATAATCTGATTCCTCAGCCGGTGGGCTATCATAACCACGGGTTAACTTCAAATGGTATGTTCGAACCTCTTTTAAGAGTTTACCCTTCTCTTCACCCAAAAAGTCAAGGCGGAGCCGAGGACATTGAGTATTAACCCTCTCAAGGTCTCTAATGAAGCAATACCTTGCTAATTTTGAAGATCTAATAAGAAGAGACTTCTCATGGTACCCTCTTCTCGATCTAACATAACTTCCTAGGAAGTCCCTTGATAGCGGACCCGTCGCAGGAGATGAATTCTAAGAAAGCATCAAGAAATCAGGAAAAAGCAAATTTATTACAGTAATGCCAAAAATTGAAGAAACACACATATTACAAATAATACTATTGTTCGTACAAAACGTATCTCTTAAACATTTCAGACACAAATCTATTCATGTTAAACTTAAGTTTAACTAAAGGTAATTCTCTGGGAATTGAGTAGACCCGTGGAAGATTCCAGCAAGCTCCCGAGTGGAGATCAATGCCACGGTCGTCTAGACACCTTATGTGGAGACGCCTAAGCAAGCCTCCACTAAAATTACCTGAAAAGGAAAAGTCTACCGTTTCATCTCTACTATAAATTTTGTATAAAATGTCTACTAGAATATTTCTATCATCAATTAACATCCAGAACAGTGTTGTGAGCTTTGCATTCTCTCTCAAGAGTCTCTCACAATGCAACCGGGGAGTTTTTAACCTATGGGCCGCTTCTTTTTCTTTGAAAGACAATAGTCTTGCAGCAATCTTATCAAGATGATGATATCTATCATATAAGGTGTTGTACTCATCCGTTTGCTTATTTAGCTCTCTAACAAGATAAGCTACTTCTGATCGTGCTCTTTCAAGACGAACTTGCCTAAAACCTAACTTTTTCCTTTTCATCTAATTGGAAATAAAGAGGATAATTATTAAAAAATATAAGCAAAAATGATACCATAGAAGTTACCATACCTTGGAGATAGGAGCAGAGGCTTGTTGAGTTTCAACATTTTTAGCACCCTTTGAGCTCAAGCCTTCCACCGCTTCTTGTGTGTGGACAGAGTTGGGGGTTGCAGCAGGAGTGACATCATGATCATGGATTTCAAGGTCATTACTTGGCACTTCATCCTGGTTGGTGGGATCTAGGAAGATATGGCTAGTATCAAGTTATCACTATGGTGTCTTTATCTCCAGTAATATCTCTAAGGTCGGGGTTGTTATCATCAATACAGACGGTTTTTGTTCCAATAATAATGTCTTCTCCGACATCAATACCTAACTCTTCTAGGGGAAAGTTATCTATGAACAGAAGTTTTGCCACATCAATCTCTGCCCTCTCAGGAATGATGTTTCCCTCTTTTACATGGGTTACCTTTGACATAAACCTTTCCATCAAAAGTGGATCAAGAGAAGTAAATCTTAAGTCTATACATTTTTCTATGTTGTCTGCATAAATAAGCAGGAAAGCATCCTCGAATGAGTTAACCATAATATCATCCAAGGTGGTTTGAAGAAAACAATAGAGCCCTTGTTCGACATCGTTAGTCATGCCAATAGATTTGATCAGGTAGAATTCAGTCTTATCAAGCTTTTTTCTAAGAAAGGCATTCTTCTCTTTAAAAATAATTATGTTCTTCTAAAGAAAAGAAGCTAGAATTAAGCGCAGTGATTTCCCCTTTAGACCTTTCCAAAGTTTCTTTTAGAGTTTTAATTTCCTTGGATAAAGATAGATTGATTCCCTTCTCCTTAGCTACAGAAGATTCAGCATCGACAAGAGCGCTCTCTAACATTTCCTATTTCTTCATCATATCCTCTTTGGTGTTGATAAGAGCAATAATTTCTTCTTTCAAAGAAAGGTTTCCTTCCCTAAGCTTTGATAAATCAGGAGAAGCTTTGGAGATGTCTTCTTGTAATAAGAACCATTGTTTGATGACATAAAAGAAATAAAAGCATGGCAGAAATGAAGAATACAATAACAAAGCCAAGAAAAGTAGGAAATAAAAGATCGTATCGAAAGTTGTTGCATAATCAAAGAATGACGATAACTAGAGAAATCAGAAATAGAGAATGGAAGACTAATACTGGAAAACGGAGAAGAAATACCAATTCATCAAATCCCTCAACAATAGGAAGCACAGGAAGTCCCCGAGAGTTAAGATCTTTAGAAGAAGAAGAAAACCCCATCGCATGATGAATCATGGTAAAATTTCCAATAGTCTCACACAAGCGTTCATCTATTTGGGGAGTTATCCTCGAGAAGTGATTATAGGATAATCAACACTCACATCAAGGCAAGGAGTTTGGTTCGCAATACCCTTGGGTCTCTTAAAAGGGGAACCCTCAAAAATGACATCTATAAGTTTTCTTTTGGTAGTTTCTCTAGACTTGAGTAAAGCATTCCTTAAAGTGGAAGCCCCTGCTTTTGGGGTTAAGGAAGATGAATCGGTTTTACCTGATTCAGAGAAAATAAAACCTAATGTATCATAAACAAAACATGTCAAGCAACTGAATAAAAGGGGCAAGCTATTACTAAATTTTACGTTACCATGTAAGTTACTTACTTGAAACATCGAGAAAAATAGGAGAACTGGAGGAAAAAGGAGCGTTCCTTCCCAACTATAAAGAAAGAATCCCTTTGTTAAGGGAGACTGGAGGAGGTTGCCCGATAATGTTCTGACCAGTCGGCAAAAGAGTGTTTTCAAAGAACACCGGGAGTCAGCAACGAAGACCTGTTACCCAACTTTTCAGAGGCGGCATTATGAAGGTCTATTATCCCCTTATTTGCAAAGCTAGGGAGTTTGGGGGCTACATCTGCAGTAAAAAGGGAATAAAAACAAACATATATGATAAAAGGGGATTGAGAAAGGCAAATAAAAGGTAATCAAATTCCATACTTGGAGTGTTGAAAATGATAGAAATACCAAAAGGGGACCGTATAAAGAAAAAAACGAGTCTTCCAGTCTTTGAACCTCACTGTTCCTTCAGATAGCAGTTTCCTTGTGCGATTTGCACGAAAGATCTGATGGTTCAAATCATTAAGCTTGGAAGGTGAATCAAATATTCTAGCACTGAAGGATTTAAAGAGTAATTGTCGGATTTCAAAGATAGAAGCTATAAACCTAAGAGATATGTGTAAGTGTTTGGAGAGTTGGATAGGGGCAATCTTTAAGTATCGCAGGAAGCGAGCAATAAAGTAGGAAAAGGAACAAAACCCCCATGCCAAATATGGATAGCAGAGCCAAAAAAATACCCTTTAGGAGGAGAAGTAATGGTGTCAGTCTTGCAAGGAGGAATGGCATCCACATCGAAAATATTAAAGTCTTGAAGTATGGCATCGACTTCCTCTTTTGAAGTAATTAAAGAATGTTTTTCAGTAGCACTAATCTTCTTTGAAGATGAAGATTTAAGCGGTAAGGTGGAACTTTTAATGGGTTTAGTCGCTGTATGATTCTTTCCCTTAATACCAGGTATTATCTGTTCAAATCAGCATAATTTTACATAAAAATAAGAAGTAATTTCTGTTCTTCCGAAAGCACTACAAAAATAATAGTATTGCATTGAACCATGCAACATATGTCTTCGAAGGAATAGGAAACAGTAGAAGCACTCAATTTTACGATCAATCAAAGCACAATTGATTAGAGGAAGTTGGGTTCGGCAATGAATCCCTAACCGATTTGCACTAGTCAATCCTACAATTGCATTAAATTAGCTAGATGGAATTGCTTGATAGTTAAATGAGCAATCTAACTACATAATCAATTTGATGTATGTTAATAATCTTTCGAAACCACCCAGCTGAAACCAAAGAGGAAGATTATTATACTCAAATCCAGATTATGCAGTTATAACATAATAGATTTAATGGTACCTAAGCTAAAATGATAAAACATTTCAACCCATTTTGAAAAATATAGAGTAAAGCTTACCCCTACTGATGCAAATTATGAATGTAAGAAAATTGTTGATACTCGTGCTAAATAATTTAGAATGTAGAAAGAAGATAAGGAAAACATAAGAAGCTTGCAAAAGGGAATGAAACAAGTATTTATAGGCAAAAAGAAGCAGATATTTGAACCGTTAAATTGAAAAGTCATGCCCCTTTACTTGGGGGAGAGACAAAATGTTACTACCGGATTTCGGTACCGAAACCGAGCAGAGGTGAAGGGGTATCGAGATGGAACTAGCATCAGAGTGGAAACTAAAAAAGATTACAGTCGATACCAAAGCATCAAAGAAAACTGATACAAGAAGCAAGAGGGTAGAGATTTGATCCACATGCTATCGATACCAACATAGGGAGCAGAAGCTTCATATCGATACAAGGAAGATAAGAACAAGATGCAGTATCGGTATCAACACATAACAAGTATTCTAAATGGGTGTCGGTACCAGACACCAAGAGTAGGGACAAGCAATCCAACGTCAATGAATAGCAAGAAGTGAAGACACTCAATTCGGCGCCGTAGGCTAAAGGCATATGATTCGATACTGAAATGCAAAGCCATTAAAGAAGAAACATGGCTGATAACCAACATAAGAGCAAACATGGTGTTATCGTTTTCAATTAGCTTGTTATCGATACTTTTTATAAAGCTACGTTCTTTATTTATGAATAGAACACACCTCAGTCTGATTCGGTCCGATCCGTTTATATTACCTCTAAGATACTTTCTTCATTTATGAATTATTCACTTATGTATCATAAGGAAGACGAATCATAAGAGTGGTCAAAATTGTTTTTTCACAAGGAATGATTAGACAAATTGTTTGGCTTCTTTCTCCTTTGCCATGAACTGAAATTTTAAACTTTATGAGTTTGAGTAATTCAGTTTTATCCACGCATTTTATAAATTATGGTGAGTTTCATGCTTATCTTTGTTGAACCCCAAGTAGAGTAGGTACTGCTAAAAACTTTTTAGTACAAATATTAACGATGTTAATATCGCCATTAGCCTTATCACACCTCCATCTTAATGATGAGATGATCGGTTTATATAGTATCATTAATTGCTACATGGGATGTCTAACACTCCATCAGCGACCTTTTTTTTTGAAAAGTCTATGCAAAGCACATATTCAAAATTTATAGTTTATTTATCACTTTTGAATATGAGTCACTACGTTTTTTTAAAACCTATTATTTTTCTTGAAAACACTCGATACTTAAATTTTAACTAATACAGAAAATATTGCGGATTTGTGATCATGTATACACATGCATGCACTATATAATACGAAAATTTGCTGATTTAGGCCTATTTTGAGAACTTATCACAGAAACAGGCCAGTTTTAAAACTAATTACAGATTTAGACCACTTTTCATATACTAGCGTTATACCAGATAACGCCAGTTTATGTTTTTTTATTTTTTTGATGGCGTTATCTGAGATAACGCTTAAAATAAGCGTTATCTGAGATAACGCCCAAAAAGGTAGAAACCCTTCTAGACCTTTCTTTCCTCATTTCCACTTTTGTTCTATTTCCAGCAAAATACAAAAAATTTCGCCCTCTATCATTTCCAGGCCAAAAATCAAAATTTTCCTCTATAAATAACTTCAACGGCCTCCTCTTATTGTCAACTGCCTCCTATTATTAATTTTACCTAACTTTGTTGTTTAAAGTTTGTAATTTCTGAAATTTAGAGTTTTCATGTTTAGGGATTTCTACTCTAATCCCTTCTTTTGTGGAAGAGATGTGTTTTTAAGTTCCTACGGTGTACAAGTTATAGCTTACATCAATAATTTCATGATTTTGGGTTTTGTATGTGTATGTTTAAAATTAAATTAGGGATTTAAGTTAAAAGTATCCATATTTAGTTGTGTATTTGTATGTGTTTGTGCATGTGCATGTGTATGTGTATGTTCATGTTTATAGATTAGTGAGTAAAGTTCCAATTAACCATATATATTTAGTATGTGTATTTGTATGTGCAAGTTTAAAGTTAAATTTGTGATTAAAGTTCAAATTATCCGTGTTTAGTTGTGTATTTGTTGATTTAGTAATGTACTAATGCATATATCTTAACTGTTTACAGACTATGAAGAAATGGAACATAGAACATATATGTATTCATCCAAGGCGTATGATGCAGATGAAGCGTGACCAAGCTAAAGGTTTTAAGTTAATTTTTGGTTAAGAATTTACTCGGTGATCCACCAGGTGGATGTATTTTAGCACACGGACCTAATCGGGCTTTCATGCTTTATTAGCTTTATTCAAATGACAGATTTTGCTTCACGTAACGTAATGAAAATTGCAACTCCTTGCAGTTCAGCAATTTATTTTGAAGCAACTTTTACAATATTTGAAGTAAATTGTGTAGTGTAAGTAATACACATTTGTGCTGCTGTATGGAAGTATTTTCCTGAGGTTATCTCGTTTTCTTTTGCTGCAATAGAAAAACGGATAACCCCATGAAAACATTTGCCATGTAGAACAACATAAATGTATTACTTGCACTACACAGTTTGCTTCAAATATAATAAAAGTTGCTTCAAAATAAATTGTCAAACTGCAAGGAGTTGCAATTTTCATTACGTTACATGAAACAACATTTGTCACTTGAATAAAGCTAATAAGCATGAAAGCCCGATTAGGTCCGTGTGCTAAAATGCATCCACCTGGTGGATCGCCGAGTAAATTCTTAACCAAAAATTAACTTAAAACCTTCAGCTTGGTCACATAATGTTCGATATGCAATTTAGATATCTTGTTGCTATGTTCGATATGCAATTCAGATATGTTGTTGCTATAATCGTTATGTAATTCGGATATGCTATTGCTATTTAATTCGAATATGCTATTGTTATGTAATATGAGTATGTTATTGTTAAGTAATTCGGATATGTCATTGTTATGATTCGAATATGTTATTGTTATGTAATTCAGATATGCTATTGTTATGAAATTCGGGTATGTTGTTGCTATGATTATTTAGTTGTCATGTTGTTGATTGCGTAGTCGTTTCATACTTAGATTTATTAGCGCCGTTTGTTGCGGATGCATAAATATGCAAGGAGTATGCTCACTATCTCCTTTTGAGGCAATATTCCTTTTTAATAGCGTCATCTGGTATAACGTTAGTTAGCGTTATCCGAGATAACGCTACGACAAATGTTCACTGCCTCCTCTTGAGGCTGTGGACATTTAAAATAGCGTTAATGCTAACTAGCGTTATCCCAGATAACGCTCTGATATTTATTCATTGCCTTCAAAGGTGGCAGTGAGCATATTCGGGCAGCCACTATATAGGGTACTAATAAATCTAACTATGAAACGACTAAGCAAAATACATGACAACTACATATTCACCAGTTGAAACATAATCTTATTCAAATTACACGAATTTAAATAGTTGAAGTACAACGATTCTTCTTGTGACCAACACCACCGCATTTGCTGCACATGTTTCCTTTTGAAGTTTGACGTTCGTCCATAGTATTTTTGATTCTGGCGGACTTCGGGAGTCCAGACAATCTTTTCACAACAGGAGGTAGGGCCAAATGATTATCCATTAACGACCAATATCACCTATCTCTAACGGGGTGAAATTCCAACGTGTATGCAGCTAGGTATTTTGCGACCATATAATACAGTGAAGTAAAATCATGATGAGCTCTATTAGCTACAGTTGAAACTAACGAACAAGCCGCCATTACATGTAGAGAAGGTAAATGTTGTAGCAAAGGAATGACAAGATCTCCGAAACTAGAAATGACGACGTTGTCTGCTTGTGGTTTATGTTAACCATTGGATTCACGCATTTGTGTCCGCTTGAATATTTTCTTACAATCTACCAACTTTGCTCGGCTTTTTTTGAAATAATCGCATGAATTCTCCATGGAAAATTGACATTACATATGGCAATATATTTGGTTTTGTTAGACTTAATAGGTTTGAAGGAGACAACATGAAGAATTGACCATTCACTTAATTGTATGATTTTTTCTTTCATTTCAAAAACCATACCGACTTTGAAACAATTTTGGACATTCAATGTGGAAAAAAAATTCTCATTTTTAAGTTGCATACCTGCAACATTTGAATTCGCCATTAGCTGGGCCGTACATAAGTCATCATCAAGGGGAACTTCCATTTCATTCTCATCACTATCTTCAGCAGATCTACCTTCCAAATCAGCAAAATCAAAGTCTAATGGTTCGTTATTTACTTGCATGCTCTCTATCAAGGAAACATCATTCTTGGGTATGCACACTACATCCATACTATTAATAGAGGCATCCTCATAGTTTACTGCCTCATTTGCTACAATGCCCTCGTTCACTTATTGGGTATCTAATTGTGTAGCAATGTCGTGGATTTGAGCAATGAAGATACAAATAAAACAACCATGACAACTAAATGTATTACTTCACATATAAAATCAATGAGTTAACTATAAATATTTTGCATACCTTAGACTTAAATGTTGTAACTCAGATTGCATAGGATGCATGAAAAAGGACATGTAATAATTTGACAGTCCGACAGAGCAGAAGACTTTGATTGTTGAGTAACAATACTGCATATAAAACAAAGTACTTACGCACTTCAATAATAACATATGCTTATATATTAATAACCAAAATGCAGTCAACCTTTCCATCATGTGTGTGAAACTTCCTTGAGTCAAATTGGGTTCACTGTATCCAATATCTTGTTGATAGCTCGAACATGGTGGAAAACCAAAGGATGTAGTATTAAAACTCGAAGGATTAAAGCTCGACAAATCATTTTGATGACCAATTGTATCATCAACATTTTGACAATCAAGGTTATCTTCTACTGGAGATGTATCTTCTTTGACTTGAACCCATTCACGTTTTATAACATAAATTCTATGGATTTTGTTATGGCTGAAAACGTTATATCAACATCATCATCATCGGCTATTTCAGTGGCTTTCGGTCCAGAATCCGTAGGCCAGTTACAAACCAAATCAATGTCAAATCCATTCGATTTAATCTTAGTCGATTTGTATACCGAAGCTTTCAACTAAACTAAGTTACATCCTCGAACTACTTTTGCCGGTTTATACGACCCTCCAACTTATTTGCCAAAGTTATCATCGTCTACTACCAATTCACCATCAAATTAACAAATGGTAGGAATATAGTTAGGAGACATTCTATATACACAAGAACAACAATTTAACTATCTATAACAAACCAACTTTCACAACAAACCTAAAATCAGATATTATAAAATTCAAAAGTCAATAGCCATACCTTGAACACAAAACGAGATCTATAGCTTGTTGAGTGATAAATAGATCTTTTAAAATAATTTTGGTTCTAATACTATTCGAGTTTAATAAAAAGGTAAAAGATTTTTTTTTTTTTAAGTGTGAAATAAGAATGGAATGAGGAAATAGGAGAGGAAGAAAGAGGCTGAAGGATTATTGTCCTCCTGGCGTTATCTGGGATAGCGCCAGTACAAAATTAAAACAGCGGAGGCGTTATCCGAGATGACGCCTTCATTAAAAATAAATTTTGTACATTCATGATCTAGGATAACTCCAGTACAAAAAATGTGGCCTATTTCTGTAAATAGTTTTGAAATATGTCTATTTCTGTTATTACTTTACAAATGTAGCCTAAATAAAAAAAATCCCTACATAATATGTACACGTAGACATGTTCACGTATATAAATGTTAGTGTACGTTTTGCTTACAGTAAATATTCCAACCCATTAGAAGTTGTCTAAACATATTTAGGTAAGTCAGTTGAAAATGAGAACAGTAATGTGATAGTTAGAGAAATATAGTATGTATTTCAGCAAATGTGTAATAGTGTCTGTCAACTCCTGTCAGGGGCCAGTGGAAATAGATTGGATTTAACAACAATCGATGCTTCGAATCAAAGTTTAATATGGTACAAGAGTTCATGATATGGGTCAGTCTTAGAAACATATAACATATAATGAATATAACTGGCAACACAAGATAATATTGTTAGAAGTTATCTCATTCATAAAGGCAAGATAGTTGAACAATAAGAACTGCCATGCATTGGTCATACTTTGAATAATTCTATGTATATATGAAGTTGAAAATAATATAACATTAGTGGTTAATTGGTTACGTTACTGATTAACTATTTACCTTCTTACACTAAGATAAGATGAGGTTAAATAAAATCCAACAAAATTAATGCTATGTATTTAGATTTTACATAATACTACATATTCACTACTTACAAAAAGGACTGGTACGTAGTAACCCGTAAGTATATCATGGGTATGCATTGGCGTATCATTATTAATGGTACTATAGTGTATTTCAATGTTTTGTATCAAGTGTTGGGTGAATAAATGACCATTTAATTAACTAGATATGATCATTTATCTTACCTAGCAGCTTCTTTTAGTTTTCCATGGTCAAGTACTTACAAAGACAATACCCCCGTGTTTAAATTCCTCAATAACAATTCCTTTTAGACTAACTTTTTTTGATATTTGTCTTTCCTTTTGTCTATCCTACAAAATTATCTGACTCACAACGTAAAATTGAAATGGGAAATAGAATCTATCATTTACATGCACCTGAAGTTGTTATTTTGATAATGCATGCTATAGTCTACACAAACTATATAAGTTGTGTGTGTATAAAAGTTTGACACCAAAACTGTAAATACTATCATATGCCATTTAACAACCACAATTCATTTTAGAGTGATATTTATTAATAATAAAAGAAATGTATGATATTGCATTCATTAATAATGACGTATTATGTATATTAAGAAAAATTCTTACAGGTAGGGTTTTGTTCCATAACGGTTAATTTTGCACGAGATGTAGAATGACTTACGAATTAACACTCATGTAGGAAGCATGATCATTTCATGCTTTTTGACACTATGGTGGTCCTTTTTGCCTATAAGAAACCATGGTATTTCTCCAAAACCTAAATGGCTAAGTCACAAAATACTAGATTCAAAATGCATGCATATATCATTTGCCTTTATGTACTTCTATGAAATATTGGAGGAAACAAATCGTTCCTATGGTATTATACATATATTTTCAGCTCTATAATTCAGAATATCAGAGGAAAGTATTAATTGCCTCCATAAATTCAATTAGAGGGAAGAAATGAACTTACAATATACTACTAAAATTTAAATTAGTACATACGCATGCATTTATCTCTAAAAAAATAATTAGGGGCTGAAAACTTGGCAAAATTTCCTCTACAAACAAGAGAGATAGAATAAGAAATGCCTTAAAAAAAGATCGTCCCTACTAAGTTGTAGAGGTGGAAACAAAAATTAAAATGCCTTCACTGCTAACGTGCACACGTAACTTTTAAAAATGATAGCATCACTTACAAATGCCCATAATAATTTGATACCGGTACACACAACGCCAAATTATATTATAAAATTTGAGGCATTCACAAGTGCCCCTGCTGTGCCAAAATAAATAAAGAGGTCGCCTGCTTCATTGTATAGTAGATTGTATATATAAAAAAAGATAGAGCCAAAGATTTTCATTTCAAACTTTTTCATTGTACAACAGATAAAGAAACAAGGAACCATACACAAATCTTTTTCATTTCAAACAACTACAAACAAAAATAAAGCCAACAGTGTATATACAAACTTTTTAATTTAAGCAACGTACAGAACATATTTCAGGTACAAATAAAATACTAAGTACAAACAAGGAAACTGTTATACAAACCTTTTGACTTAAGAAACTGCTATGACTACTTCAGTTTCTGCACATGTAATGCCAAATACAAACTACCAAGTGCATGTTGACATAATTAGGCATGTGTACATGGAACGCTAAAAACTAAATTACTCCATCTTGCTTTCACTAATACGCACAGGATGTAAAGTGAAACATTGCTCATCTCATATGTTAAGAATTTGAATTTTACAGTGTTATATAGCAGCCTTAGCACAGAATCTTCGAAATGAAACATGACCATTTTCTTCAAAAGTTCAAAATGATTATTAGTCATCCATAGATTTTTCTACAAATAAATGCAAAAAAACATAAGTAATTGTATTCATTTCATGCCGTATAATTGGGCTAAATTATCTTGTAATTATAAGTTTTCCACACGACAACCATCTTGCTTCTAAATATTAAGTCCAGCTCCATACTTTCTTAACTTATAAGCAATCTGAGTACTCAAATATAGTTCAAACTTAGGTAAAGAAAAAGCTTCACGCATGAGAAAGTGGCATCAAGGAAATCCCCCTTTCTTCTTTTCAATCTCTCTCTTCTCTGATTACTTCACTCCATTCTCTCGTCTCCACAAATCTGTAATTCTCTAATCACCTCTGGTCCGACTACACCATATATGCAAAGTAGGTTGTGTTTTGGGCCGCTCTAATGCACTTAGGCACGACTATAAGTTGTATCAAAAACTGGCGTGTTTAAATATTAGATATGCTCATAAGCTGTATCAAGATCAAAATTCGATACGACTCTTAGCCGTATCTAAAATTTAAATAAATACAGTTGTAAATCATATCTCAATGCAAATAACATACAGCTTTAAGCTGTATTTGAGTTATTACTAGATACAAATATAAACTGTATCTAAATTATCTATAGATATGAATATATACAAAAGGCCAGTAAATATCATACAAACTCTATTTGATAAATTATAACAGTAAATGAAACAATTGTACGAAATATTTCATTACATTACAATATATAATGATACATGCTGTTCCATTACATTACCATAAAGAAGATACATACTGTTTCATTACATTACAAAAAAGAAGATACATACTGTTTCATATATATAATGTTTCATAATTACATTACAATAAAGAAGATAAACTCGGTATTTTAGCAACTTTAGAGGCCACTCTTCGCTTTTCAAGTTCGAAGATCGACCACTTCGATCTGCAACCAATCCATTCATCGAGCTGAAGGTTTAACTTTCTGATTTTACTGGATGATCAACCAAGTGGATGCATTTTAGCTTACGTTCCTGGTTCAGGTATTTATCCTAACTTATGCATTTAACTAAGCGCCAGGACTAGCAAAGGAGATAATATCAAGTGTCATATGCTACTTCACTAAACCTTAGGAAAAAGCATTTGACACTTGATATATCAGAGTACACAAACTAATACAGCGGAAAAATACCAGAGGATAATAATTTCTTTGGATCCGCAATGTTAAATTATTGCTAAAGTACAATTTCCGTGATTTTTGAAGTCATCTATAGCCACTTTTGCAAACGAAGTCGGAATTCGACGAAACTAATTTTTTTGGATCCGCAATGTTAAATTATTGCTAAAGTACAATTTCCGTGATTTTTGAAGTCATTATGTGGCCGTACGGATTTTTAGAGTGAAAAATAGTCAGTATTTTGATGGTTAAAAATACGCTGTGTGAGCATACGGAATCGGAATTCGACGAAACCAGTTTCATTGGGACCGTAATGTCGAACTGTAGCTACATGACCATTTTCGTGATTTTTGGGTATCGTATGTAATCATGAAATTTTTTAGAAGGCGAAAGCGAATATAATAAGATTAAAATAAAATATCTAAAACAAAATATCTAGATATTTTGCTCTCCTTATTAATACCCCCCTAAACAATCCTTAAAACCTAATTCCTCAATCAGAAATTTCCGCCATCGGTTTGTTCTTCACACAGCAAACATGGCAAGCAAAAACAAATCAAAAGAAAATCAATCAAAAACATATAAATCATAAGAGGTATGTAGACGAGTTCGAGGTTGATTTCTCTTCATCCGTATATCATTTTCAAGGGGTTCGATCCCTGTTTTGTGCACCGGAAATTTGTACAGTGAACATAGGGTTCAAGAATTTGGGGAATGTATGTATCGATTAGAGTTTTGGAGTTTGTTTTTGGGTTCCTGAGATTGGTTAGCACTTGCGCGTGGGTTCTGGAGTGGTTCGACGACAAGAGATGTCGATGAGGTTTACTGTGTAACGAACGTGAGATGTCGACGCACAGTGTAGGAGTGGTGCGAGTTCTTGGAAATGGAGATGGAAGGAAGGAGATTGCAGAGAGGAGTTGAATGGTGGTGTTCTTGGGTGAAGCGGTGGAGTGATGGTGGAGCATTGGGCGCTGGAAATGGAGGAGCATTTACTGGAGAACTCACGGCAAATTCATTTGGGGAAGAAAAGGGAAAGCGGGCCTAGGAAGTTAAGGTAGTTGGGCCGAGAAATATGGGGTGAGGCCCAAGTTTTAAAATAGGAATTTAGTTCATGTTTAATTCGAATAGTATGATATCTTGTAAATTCAATAACTTGATCATACGATACCAGATTGACGAACCGTAAGTTGCGTCGGGATCGTATGGAGGGTGGCTACACACTGGAACTGACTGGGAGCGAATCCTAGCTCGTACAATTTATAGTAAAATAAATTGTCCGTCTGAATCAAGTGATGGTTATCGTTATTAACGATGATCGTCCAATGTGAGTAAATCTCACTAACTCTGAACAGTTTATATTTTCATATTGTATTTTTAGAACTGTTAAAAATTGTTTGATCGACTGTGTGTTGACTGTTTGATTGAACTGCTAGTCAGTTAGTGGTAATTACATATATACATATATATATATATATATAAACCATTAAATCCATATATATATATATATTGATTCTGTTAACAGAATAATTCATATTGAACTGAAAGTGATGATAATCATATTGTGTAACATCTGTGGATGCAGGGAAACAGGTTGGAGGAATCGGACTGGATTCCACAACAGTTATTTTATTGTTTTTAATATATTGTGATATATGATGTAGTTTATAATCTGTGGTTGATTATATGTGTTTGGATGATATTGGTCATCGTGATTTGATGTGTTAAGTACCATAAATTATCGGAATGGAAAAAGGAGATTTTCAAAGTGATATTGAAAAACAGAAACATTTATAAACTGGAATATTTATAAATAAGAAATATTTATAAATTGGAATATTTATAAATAGGGGATTTTTAGAAAAGGGAATAATTATAAAATCAAAGGATTTTATAAAAGAGAAAATATTTATAAAATCAACATAAGATTTTATAAATGGAGATAATTTATAAATGGAACTTATTTATAAAAGGAATATTTATAAATAGGAAATATGTTTAAGTGTAATTTTATATGAAGGGAAATCTTTATAAATGGAATATTTATAAAGTGAATTATTTATTTAGAATAAATAAATTAGATATTTAAATGGATTATTTATTTGTTAAATAAATAGGATAAGATAAAGAGATATTGACTTAGAAAATAAATAAGTTATGGAAAGGACATTCAGTAGGAAATAAGTTATAAAAAGGGATTATTTATTTAGAGAATGAATAAAAATATATTTGTAAACCATTTACAATAAAATAGAAAGAGAAATATGTGTAAAACATGTACAAATAGATTATAAAGGAAATATTTATCATTTGAATAAATATATATATATATAAGTCTGAACTTATATATGAAGAAGTAAACGGAAAAAAGAGCAGATTGATTTATAAATGATATTTATAAATTAAATACTTATCATTTGGATAAATAGAATATATAAGTCAGGACTTATATAAAGAAGTAAAAATTGATTTCAACATCGATGTTTGAAACTGAATAAGGACAAAGAGTTAATCAGTTAGGGTTAACCAATTAGAGTAAAACCATTAGGGTTAACAAGTTAGGTTAAACTGTAGAGTTAAACCAGTTAGAGTTAATCAGTTAGAGTTAAACCAGTTAGAGTTAATCAGTTGGAGTCAATCGAATTTATTTTATTCGAATAGAGTTGAAATGAGTTAATCGAATTTAGTTATTCGAAGAAGTGAATCGAATCAGAGATATTCAAAGTGAGATAATCGAATCAGAAATATTCGTAGCGAGTTGATCGAATCTAGTTATTCGACAAGAGTTAAATCGAATAAGATTTATTCAAAGAAAGAGATTATCAAATATAAGTATTCGAAAGTAAGCAAATCGAATATAAGTTATTTGAATAAGAGTTAATCCAGTAAGAGTTATTAGGTTTGAGTTATTCAAATAAGAGTTATAGATTAGAGTTAACCGAATAGGAGTAAATAAATTAGTTGTCGTTACATTATTCGAGTTACGAAATAAAAATCATATTAAAGATAATATATTTCGGATGCAGGAGATTATAACACCATTGTTATAATCACGTAAACTTGTAAAAGAAGGGGGTTCGTAAATAGAATCCGAGGGTTTGTAAGGAAGTGTTAAAGAGTTAAAAGGGTGAATCTTACCTATTTCGAGATTTGAAAGGTGGTTCAGTTAAGGTCTGAGAGGTAGCTATACCCCAACTTGATTGACTGCGTTTTTAATTAAGAAATGGTTATGGTTCGAGTGTGAAGTGGTTAAGTGGATTTAATAATTTAGTATAGTGGTTTGAGTCGTCATCGCAATATAGTTTTAAACATCTGTTTAAATCCCAATTAAGAAGTTTTGGAAATGTTTTCCAAACGAGAATCAGAAATGTTTTTTGATAATAGAAAATAAGAATTTAGAATATTTGGAAACAGGAGATAAGTAAATTTATGAAATAAAGAGATAAATGTTGAATGATGATTGATCGATATAATTTCCTCCTGGAAATAATATCGTTGTTTGCACACCTGTTTTTCTTTGATGGTTAAATCACAGACTATCGAAGTTTTGACCATTTTAACGTTGTTAATATGGAGAGACCGGTTGGATTATTATCCAAAGAACCACTTTGTATTGGCATAAGCGTTGCGAATCATATATGCCCAAGGAAATTAAAGACGGAGTAAAGTGCAAGGGCTATTGTATAAGTCTTAGATAACAGTGCATGGATGTACTAAATAGTGCCTTCGGTTCATCCTGTTCCTGGATGACTTGTATAGATGAATGTCTGACAGAGTATTTCCAGAAAGGTCATGTACATTGATCTCTTCAACCGTACCAAGAGTGGAAGCGGAGAAGGAAACTTCTTTAGCTAACACGTAATGTACTGTTGTAGACGTCAATTAGTGATTTTCGATGGATCTGACAATGTGGCATTCGAAGTGAATCTGATGTGATGATAAAGCGTAACCTCAAGCCTCATCAACCGGTAAATGACAGAAATCGGGCAGGTAGCATGACTATGTAGGTCGCACATATTAGGGTGTATAATCACCTGATCTAGAGTTTCATTTACTTCTAAAAATCTATTGTTGATGATGTTCCATTCGGGAAACGGTTGCTGATCCCAACCGTTGGTGATATACATTCGATACACTCAAGCGAAATGAGTGGTCAGTCATGTGTGGCTGGGTTGCAAGATGTTCTTGTTGAACCCAATGTATTCCTCTCTAGAGGTACACTAGCGAAAGGTGGTTCCATACCTTGTCATAGTTGGAAATCCATTACCCAATACGTGCTTGCGGTTTTGATTGTATACTATATATGTAGAACGTGAGATGAAAGCGTTTCAGCTAGATGATTATTATATTGTGATTGATAGACATTATTATAATATCAAAATGTATTTGATATAAAGATATTTTGGATTCTCATAAGGGAAAAACCCGTTCCGTTATACGGCGTGGTCTTATGAGATATCGTTTAATGGCTCAAATTGTTTTAAACTATTTTACTCATACCAGTCCCATGACTGACCCGGAGTTTATTTTGTTTTGTTTTCCCTAAACTCTTGGGTACCCAATTTTGTACGGGCAGTCAAGTAGTCGGAATTTACAGATACTTGAAGAGCTGGAGCAGGAGGCTTCAGGATCATATAGCTATGGTTTATTTCCGCTGTGTTGTAAGTGCCGTACTTGATGATATGTATATTCAAGTACAATCTTTTATTTCAAAGATATGTTATCTATTATATGTTATTCGTTCCGCTGTGAGGTTCGTGTTACTCTGATGTTGTGTTCTTCTTCTTATTCTATTCTAAGTTTCTATCTTATCTTTCCTCACCCCCTAATTTGTTTCATTAACTTTCCGGTATTTTTCGATGTTTGGTTAGTCATCATTGAGTTTATGGCGATAACCAAAGTTAACAAAATCCGGGTCGTTACAGAACCTTTACCAAAGTATAAGAATATTCTGGATTGGAATGAGGCGTATGTTGTGTTTTTATAACACTTTTTTATTATATACGTGAGTTACTCAGAAAGACCGGGTTTATCCCATTCTGAATAAATGATTTGACGATATGTCGAGGATGAAGACGGTGGTTGAAGACCGTATCTTCACATCGTTTGGATGATTACTGATGTCTTGATTGGGCTATACACCCAAGACAAGGTAATAAGTGGTGATCGTCCAGACGTACTTGGAGATCGATCGGATAAGCGAGGGCCTCTCCCCTGTATTGGACATATGGGGGAGGAATAAGGTGCCTCCGGTTTCGTTCAGACCCAGAACGAACTTGTAAATGGATGTGTGTCTGACATCAGATTTCATTCTGTACGATTGATAGACATCGTTTGCATAGCGTGAATTTCCTGTGTGGCATGCTGAGATGCAAATGATCAAGACTTCTTTGAAAAGCAGAGTCATGTGGTTGATGATCAAAGAACGGCTTTAATATAGCATAGCTTTGTGTAGCGTTAATTCGTGAGCCTCACACCCCGGTGTGAACCAGAAACGGGAGAGGACCTCAGGGAGGACATGCGTTTCCTTCTAGCTAGGAGTGGTGTCAGCGTTTTACTAGCCCTGACATTTTACTTATGTGGATGATGGATTGTGAGGTGCCTTGGTTATATCGGCCGATTCGGGGTCGATGGAGTCATTTGGCTCATTTACGCCCTATAGGGCGGGGAAACGTATTGTTCAAGGTTTTTTAATCCACATTGCACTTTGATGGGCCATCCCTCACGATCCAAGGGCCCACCTGAGTCTGGGTCCTGAGACACGGGCTAGAGCGTCTCGAAGCGGTAAGGATGATCCCTTGCCTTGGTTTACAGAAGGAAATCCAACTTCCAATACGACATTTTGCGGTTTTGATGGTAGAGCCTAGTTAGGCGACATAGTGGGATGAGGCACTTATGCCGCCTATGATTGATACATTTATATTTGAAATTGTTTTGACACTATACACTTATAGTAATAGTAAAATATGAAATTTCACGTACCATGCATTTTTGGCTATTATAAGGTAAAAACCCTCTCCTCCGGCTTGCATTGCATCGTGTGATGGGACCTGAATCTTATGATAGCTTCATTATTCTTTACTTAGCATTGAGCTGTTTGTTTTATGCACTGGTTTTCTTGGGGGTAAACCTGTTCCGTGTTATACGGCGTGGTCCCTTGATTTACCTAACTTTAAAACCAAATTAATAACTGTTTTAGTTCTCACACCAGTCACATGACTGACTGGAGTTTATTGTTTTATCCTAAACTCTGGGTGCCCTTATTTTCCATGGGCAGCTAGTAGTTTTGGTTTTGTAGATTTATATTCATAGGATCCTGGTTTACAGTTGGAATGATATTCGGAAAGCTCTGTATCCGCATATTCTTTTCATTTTTATTATTATTTTCCGCTGCATTGTAACTTGTAAATCTCTGATGTTTAGTAAATGTGTAATATTTATTCATACTCTGTTATATTCTTGTATTCTGATGAAATTGTTGTAATAAGCAATGAAATGTTCTTCTGTTTATGTTCTGATTTGTCGTGTTCTCAAAGCAATCCGGGCTTTTCTTTACGAGGAAGTTCGGGTCTTTATATTTGGTATCAGAGTTTTGGTTTACAGAGCTCGGAGAACAAGACACGTTAGAACCAAACGAAAGAATTCATCAGAGATTGGATTAGTAATATCCAACGAAAATGACTCGTTAGAGATAGGATCAGTAGTATCGCAGAACGAGTATGAAGAGTGATATATTTAAAATAAAGATGAAAACAATTTTTGCTTTGAAAATTTAAACCTGTTTATATGTATTTGAATATTTATTTTAAATCGATTTGGACTATCGAGTAGATAGAGATTTTAAATACGTCCGTTCCACTTGTATTGAAGCCTCAAATATACAGGATGGATATAGGATCACACTATAGTCACTCGGAGATGATTCTGATGATCGCTCGAGCATCATCAGCATTTATGTTCGGGTTTCGAAAGTGGGATTTCTAGATATTTCCAATTGACTGGTGTGGGAACCAAAACTAGATAGGGTTTATTGTTGTGTTTTGGCATCAAAAACATGATTTTTGGATACATAAAAGCTATAAAATTGAAACGTTAATCAACTAATTGATTGATGGTTGTGTTGTTTGATTATTAGCTTAACTAATGAGATTGTTGAAACTAATATGTACATGAAAGGTAAATTTAGCCAAATCAAGCCAAATTTGAACTGAATTGAAATTTATTGCATTTGCATATATGTACATGTATATACATTGAACAGGTCATAGCAGGAGGCTAGAGCAGAGGAATAAAATTGTTTGCCCGACAAATAGGTACATGTTTATTGTATTTCTTGGGGTTTTGATGATTTTATGAGCTGATTGGCTAGCCGCTTGGATGTTTCTTTTTCTTTTTGGATTGGAGAGGCCTGTGTCGCAGTTTGGGGATTTTCCCGGTGCTCCCATACAAAGGAGGTTATGGCTAAATTTTTCAAAAAGTTAGATTGTTAGCCAAATTTTTGAAGAATTGGAAAATTCTTAGAAACTGAAAAGTTGAAGAATGAACGCCAAACTGAAAGTTGAGTTGATTAGTTAAACAACTTTCAGCTCCGTTCCTTTTCGGGGACGAAAATATTTTAAGTGGGTGAGATTGTAACAACCCGGAAAATCAGAACCAATTTGAAAATTTTATTTTGCTGATTTTAATGAATTTTGAATATTTAAAATGATTCAATTTAAATAATAACAACAAGAAATTTATTTTGAATAGAATTAGAACGTATATATTTATTTGAATCAAAGTTAGAATATAAATATTTATTTTAAATTATAAAAGGAATTGGAAAGGGCGCGGTAGTTTGAAAATTCGATTTCAAATTTCAAATGAATGTACAGGATTCAAAATAAATCGTATTTTAGCGAAACCCAAAATATTAGAATCTATTTGAAAATATCTTTCCAACGAATCCGGAAAATTGAAATTTCATAGTGGGGATAAAAAGTTATGCCCAGTTGAAAATTCAGAATGGTCGCTATGGAAAATATAGCCCTTAAAAATGGAAATTTTGCAAACGAACTTCGTTTTCGATGAGACCACTTTTGTTGGATCCGGGATGTCAAATTATTTCTAGATTACAAAATTCATAATTTTTGGGATTAATATGTGAGCGTGGCGAAGTAAAACGTGTTTTGACAATTTCAGTCAATTTGGATCGACCAGAAAATGGCCATTTTTCAAACGGTCTCCAAATTTGATGAAATTAGTTTTGTTAGGACCGTATCATCTGTACGAAGTTAGAAAATATTTTTCGGGAATTTTTAGAGTCTGTATGTGGCCCCGGTAAATTGAAATGTGCGTTCAAATTCAATATATAGATTTATATTTTGATTTTGACGGAAACTGATCGAAACAGTCGAATCAGCCTACGATACATATCCCATTGTGTTTGGAATGGGGGTAATTATCTAGGGGAGATAGTAGTTGGGTCACGGTTGGAGTTCGAATTAAAAATTAGTTTAAGGAAATAAATAATATTATATTATATACTCTCCCTCACTTCCTTCTTATAACCGGTCAACTCCCTTCCCCCTTTCCCAAACCCGTCGTTCAAACTGAATAGAAAGAAAAAAAATCGATCGAACCCTAGCCCACCGTCTGACCTCGTCGCTGACCCCCTTTCTCCGCCGCGAACGCCGCTAGGCCAGCCAGCCTCCACCGAGCAGCCTCACCTCCCCCTCTGCCCTCGTTTCTCTCTCCCCTTCCTCGTCTAAAAACCCGCATCACCTAAACACGAACGGGAACCGTTGTTGCCCCTTCTAGAGCCGCCACCGGTCAGGGATCCACCTCCGGCGACCACTGCAGACCTCTGGCGCCCCTCAGTCCTTCGACACATGAAAACAGGTTGAGATGAAACAGATGAGAAACATAATCCAAACCATTCAGAAATGATCGAGAATGAAGGAGTGGATCCCAAAGTTGAGAACTTCTCATTTTTATTTTATTTTCTAGTTAAAATATATACTAGGATGTAGACGGTGCTTAGTAGCACCCGACACCCGTCGTCCACAAACCGTGGACGGCTTGTTTGTTTGTTTGATTGTGTTGTGAAAATTGATTGTGTGATGTGGAATGGAAACAAATATTTTATAGTTAAAAATATAATTTTTAACGCTTACATAAAATAAATATTCATAAACAAATCGGACGATTTGTTTATGTACACACATTTGACTGATATTGATTGGGACGATAAATTTTACACATCGCCCAACTGCACAAATAAAATTCATTATTTGTTGATTGAAACCCCACACGGGTATTGGGATGATATTGGACATACACTAATCCCAATAATTAGCTGTATGTCGATCGATTGATTGACAGGCTATTGTAAGCTTTGAATATTTATATTTGATGCTTATGTAGTGCAGAATGCACTCTGCATGATGGTTGACTATGTTTGATTGTGGTTGTGTACATGTATGTATGAAATCCATATAATCAAATCATATGGTAATTGACTATGTCTGATTCCAGTTCAGAAAGAATAGATATTTTAAAATAACGAATATTTTAAAATAATGAATATTATAAGATAATATTCAGTAATAGATCAAAATGTGATTTTGATGTCCGATTTGGGATGGACACGAATATATATAAATATATAAAGCCGTGTTGATTAGTTTGATGACATTTGGACGTGGACGATATTTATATCGATTTTAGTCATTTTTATAATGAATATCGAAAAGGAAAGGATTTCAAAATCTAGTGTTTTGAAAATACTATCATTTTTATATTGATGATATGGAATATTCAATTTTGATTTGAAATTGAATATGAAGTTGAAATCATTTTGAAAACGAATTTAAAACGATTTATAAAATACGTTTTGAATGGGAATCAATGAAATATATATAATATATATACTATATATATATAATGGCCTAAATAGAACGCGCCGCGCTGCGGTAGTTCGCGAATTTCGACTTTTGACTTTGAAGGACATTACGGGAGATCCGACCATCGGATTCTCCTAAACAAGGAACCATTGGGTTTGTATCGAAAAGAGCTTTCTAACGAATATTAATGATATGAGATCCAACGGTTGGGTTTGGAATTATGTCCAAATCAAATTCGGAAAAGGTCTCCGTAAGTGCAGTTCGATGGCCGTTTATGGAAATCGACTGTACGGGCCTTTGTAAAAATATAAAAAATATCAATAATTAGTGTAAAATCATAAGAAATGATTTTGAAAGAATTGGGATGGAAAATTCCATATTTGAAAAGATAAAAATAGATTTTTATCGAAATGAACTAGTTTTGAACTAGAATTATAATCCAATTAAATTTTTTAAAAAATAAATAAATAGGATTTGAAATGGTTTTATAAATAACTAGAATTTCCAATATACGAATTGGAATGGATTTGAATCAGAAGTATCTTCGGAATATTTCGATATTGGATTCGTGATTATACGGATATTGTGGAGGAATTTGGAAGATATATATATCGTTATTCCAATACGATATTTGTTGATTTCAAAATTTGATATTGAATATAAGCCGATATATTTTCTATTCAGAGATTTGTATTTAATATCAAATGGGATTTGGGCTTTTCGTGAATGGTGTCTTCATTAACACTGTTCTTAAACCCAGTTGTGAAAAGATTAAATCTTTTTATTTGGATTTAATGAAGTATACCAATTAATTAATATTTACTTGTTCTTTAACCCGATTATAAATGGAATGTGAATTGGGATGTTGTGAACTGTGTTTTTAGTTACATTCGTTCTATAACCCCATTTACATTAAAATGTGATTTGGAATTTATAAATCTTTTGTTAAGATTTAAAGGAAAATCTCCAAAGTGAAGTTTTCAAATTTAATAAAATAAATTAGAATAGAATGGAATTTGATTTGGTAATAATCGAAGTGGACTTCTGTGGAGGAAGGTTGTTAATATATATGGAATTTAAGTGGCTTGGCCATTATTCAATTTATAGTATCGGTTGGATATGGAAGTACATATCAATTATATATATTGGTCTGTTTTCTGTGAAGATTCCATTGTTAATGGAATGAGATTTTGGGTTTATTGTGAGCTATGTTTTAAATGACATTAGTTATTTAACCCAGTTAAAGATAAGATTAATTTCTTAACTTTGAAGAAAATCATTAACTAATGATTTCTGGAAATTAAAACTGAATTAGAGTTTTAATGAATCTTTAATTAGATTGAAAGGTGAATTTGATTACTAAAATTATCAAATTCAAGAAATGATTGAGAATGGAGTACCGCCAGTTTTACTCCAAGCGATAGTTAGATCTTTAATTAGATTTGAACGTGAAATGGTAATTAATTTTACCAATAACACCGTGGTGTTAGATATGAAGTATTACCAGTTTTGCTTCATGGGATGAATAGGTTGGGATTGGGAAATTAAACAAATGATTACTTCAGTAAGGCTCGCTAATCCCGACTAGTTTGTATAAACCATAATTTGGTTTGAATTGATATTCAAAGGAAGATTAAAGAATAAATTTAAAGAATTTATCTTTGATAAAATTAATGGGAACATTTCCCAAAGTATAAGAATATTCTGGATTGGAATAAGGCGTATGTTGTGTTTTTATAACACTAGTTTATTACATACGCGGGTTATTCAGAAAGACCGGGTTTATCCCATTCTGAATAACTGATTCGACGATATGTCGAGGATGAAGACGGTGGTTGAAGACTGGAGGTCTTCATATCATTTGTATGATTACTGATGTCTTGATTGGGCTGTACACCCAAGACAAGGTAATAAGTGGTGATCGTCCAGACGTACTTGGAGATCGACCGGATATGCGAGGTCCTCTCCACTGTATTGGACATATGGGGGAGGAATAAGGTGCCTCCGTTTTCGTTCAGACCCAGAACAAACTTGTAAATGGATGTTTGTCTAACATCTGATTTCATTCTGCGCGATTGATAGGCATCGGTTACATAGCGTGAATTGCCTGTGTGGCATGTTGAGATGCAAATGATCAAGGCTTCTGTTGAAAAGCAGAGTCTTGTGGTTGATGATCAAACCATGACTTTAATATAGCTATAGCTTTGTGTAGCGATAATTCGCGAGCCTCACACCCCGGCGTGAACCAGAAACGGGAGAGGACCTCAGGGAGGACATGCGTTTCCTTCTAGTTAGGAGTGGTGTCAGCGTTTTACTAGCCCTGACATTTTACTTATGTGGATGATGGATTGCGAGGTGCTTTGGTTATATCGGTCGATCCGGGGCTGATGGAGTCATTTGGCCCATTTACGCCCCATAGGACGGGGAAACGTATTGTTCAAGATTGTTTAATCCACATTGCACTTTGATGGACCATCCCTGACGATCAAGGGCCCACCTGAGTCTGGGTCCTGAGACACGGGCTAGAGCGCTTGAAGCGGTAAGGATGATTCCTTGCCTTGGTTCACAGATGGAAATCCAACTTCCAATACGACATTTGGCGGTTTTGATTGTAGAGCCTATATGGCGACATAGTGGGTTGGGGCACTCATGCCGCCTATGATTGATACATTTATATTTGAAATTGTTTTGACACTATACACTTATAGTAATAGTAAAATATGAAATTTCACGTACCAAGCATTTATGGCTATTATAAGGTAAAAACTCTATCCTCCGGCTTGTGTTGCATTGTGTGATGGGACCTGAGTCTTATAATAGCTTCATTGTTCTTTATTTAGCATTGTGCTGTTAGTTTTATGCACTGGTTTTCCTGGGGGTAAACCCGTTCCGTGTTTTACGGCGTGGTCCCTTGATTTACCTAACTTTAAAATCAGATTAATAACTGTTTTAGTTCTCACACAAGTCACATGACTGACCTGGAGTTTATTGTTTTAGCCTAAACTCTAGGTGCCCTTATTTTCCACGGGCACCTAATAGTTTTGATTTTGCAGATTCATATTCACAGGATCCTGGTTTACGGCATGAATGATATCTGTATCCGCATATTCTTTTCAGTTGTGTTTTGTATTATTTTCCGCCGCATTGTAACTTGTAAATCTATGATGTATAGTAAATGTGTAATATTTATTCGTACTCTGTTATATTCTTGTATTCTGATGAAATTGTTGTAATAAGCAATAAAATGTTCTTCTGTTTGTTTTCTGATTTGTCGTGTTCTCAATGCAATCCGGGATTTCCTTCACGGGGAAGTTCGGGTCGTTATATAATAACACATACTAAAACTTAAGATACAACTGATGACAACAGATGTTAACATGGTAATAACACCTAAATCGTAGGATACAACAAATTTAAATGCATAAATAAGTACTAAAATTTAGGATACAGTTGATGTTCACTTGGAAATAAGTACTATAAAACTAGATTTCATGTTCAATTTCTAGGGCTTCCACCGCAGTTCTAAGACGCATTATTTCTTGTTCTAACTCGTTAGCATACGAAATCACCCTTGGACATAAACGATCATCGGTCCATTCAAAGAAATCGCAGCTGTACAACCATAATGAGCATAACTGGAGCTTACGACCAATATTTTCTCCGTCTTCCCATACCACTACCTGGACCGCGTACCCACAGTCGCAGCAGATGGGGTATAAGCTTACCTATTGATCACTTGGAGGTTCATAATGAGGTTGAACCACCGAGAACTGATCTATCACTTCTTGAGCTGGAGGTTCAGTAACAGTAGCCGCTTGTACCTCTTGTTCATATGCAGGTTGAACTACCAGATGACTAAAATCAGGAACATAATCAATAGGTTATTGAAGTATAATTAGTCTTAGATCTGGGAAATTACGACGCACCTCCTTACAGTGTCTCTCTTGGTATTCGATAAGCCAATCAATATCGGTTCTTGAACTAGCTGTCGGTGGTTGACACCAAGGAAAATCAGAATCCATTGATAATGGCCATGAAGGCATTGTTTTTGATAACTTAAATTGTGGATAATAAATAAACTTGTTTAGGTGTAAATTTATGAGCATTACCCGTAGAGATATATAGCCGCTTACTATGCAGTGAATCAAACAATTTTTGATGTGATTGGACACTGAAGGGAATCTGCTTTAAGGACTGACCTTCACTATTTGGTCTGACCGTCTACTGTAGGGAATTTGCTTTAAGGACCGACCTCCATTATTTGGTCTGACCGTCTACTGTAGAGAATCTGCTTTAAGGACTGACCTCCACTATTTGGTATGACCGCCTACTGTTGGGAATCGGCTTTAGGATTGTCCACCATTATTTGGTATGACCGTATGACCATCCTTGTAGAATGTGCCTCCAACTAGTGTTAAAAAAGGAGGATGACCCTTTCTGTTTATCTCATAACTACCCCAAAGTACAATGGACCCATTAACTTTGACGAGTTCAAGAGTTGAGCTTTACTTACTTAAGCATACAAACATTAATAAAGTACACTAATAGAAATATATGCTTCTAAAATAAAGATACAATCAGTAATAGACTTCAATTCAAACACACCCACTACTAACTTAACGATACAAGCATTAATACGGTTCAATGCCAGTACAAACCTTAACAATTTAAAGATAAAAGCGTACGAAACAGATATACCCTCTTCGACCATACTAAGTACATGTCCTCCACTAAAGGTTTCCATTACGCCTATTGTATTCCTCAATTCTTTTTCCCGTGTGTTTCCTCTGCAATGGATTGAGGTTATTCAAGTTGCAGCTAATCATCATAATATCCTCTGCCGCTTGTTGCCTAACCGATTCTTGTCTTCTTAACTCCAACTCTTCAGCACATTCCATCTTAAATTCCTCTCGATCACGTTGGCGTTCTAAATCTCTTTGAATCTCTCTCTCTCAAGCTTACATGCTTCCATATACCTCTGTGTAGTCTGTTCAGCGGTATATAGAATCTCACTAATTTATTTGTAGTGCTGAGTATAATCAGCTCATGTTTTTTTTCTTTCCCTTAAACTTCCCTACAGGCCATCCTTCAGCACTAGTAGTGAATAGTGTTTCTGTCTGTCCGGCCGAGCTACTAGGGCTGACTTCCTCACCGATCTTCCTTGGTTGGAACATAAACGCTAAGTGTTCTTATTGCACCCTTGCCTACTTGTCCTCCTACGACAGTATGTCATAGCAATGTTGCATGTTGAATGGTTGGTTGTTGTGCCCAGTCAAATATAATGCATGTGCCTGATTAAGCTGCACATGAAAATAAACGTTACAACAAACTTAGAACGCAGAGGAAAACCACTACTTGATACAAAAGCATTACCAAATCAATGTCATTTGCCCCACTTTGTTGTCTTGAATGCAAACCCGCCATTATTTCTTTCCAGCATTGACAATCTATATTAATTCTTTTCCATGACTGCTTCAACGAATCAACCGTTCTAGTTAGGCATGTTGAACGTCGCTCATTGAACAAGTTGCAAATAGAATTCCAGAAAGATCTATCGATTTGGCTAGTACCTTTTACTTTGTCTTTTGAACATTTAACCTAATAGTAGGATAGCTCAACTTGCTCGTTTACCAACCAATTACGACCTTTCTTCGCCCGGTGGGAGTTTGATGTCCATACTCCTCATCCGGCGTTTCATTGATGTTTATTCCTGAATTTCTCTCCTCAGCACTATCAATATGAGTGTCTTCAATACCCCACTCACTATTACAAAATTGAGTATTCAAATTTCTCCTCATATTAGGAAGCGGATATGGAGACATTCTATGATTTTGGCTAGTAGGAGAAACGTAATCTTTGTCAAAATTGCAGTTTTGCTGAAAAGTTGCGTTTTGAGAGTAATTAGAATTTTGTGAATTCTAATACATGTATGAATTTTGCAAGGTATTGGAGTAATTTGGATTTTGAGGAGGAACGAAGCAGGTGTTTTCGGAATGAGGCTGAATATGGCTTGGTCATTGCTGCGATTGAAATTGGTTCTACATTCTTTGTTGCTGAGATTGGAAATTGGGTCGGGGTTGCGATGCACTTCCTTTTTCTTTCTGTTGTTCATGCATTTTCTATATATTTTGATGATTTGTGAAGCGTTATAGGTAAACATAAACATCACAAGACAGATATAAAATAGCAGCGGAATTTAAAACTTAATTTTTCTAATAGAAAACATCGTGGTCCATAATCCAGTTACAATATAAGTCTGAAATATAGATAACCTATTACATCAAATTAAAATATCTTCCTTGTACTAAAATCATTAGAGTACAGTAATATAAAATCATAATCCCCAAAAATAGCCATAGCAAGGTAGACAGGAAATCAAAGCGGTACATCTAAGCAGCTCCAAACAGAAAGAGAAAGGAGTATCCTAATCAAGCCTGAGTATTCCCACCCTGAGAACCTTGGGGGGAGGGAAGGAAGAGAGAAAAGGAAACAAAATGGGTCAGATATAAAGTCTAGAGAGCCCAGTTACTTTTAGCATATAAATAAGTAAAAGCATCATGACAGGAATATAAACTGGATAAGAGATAACAGTGTCACATGATAGGTAATACAAATTGAATAGGATAAGCAGGACGAACAGAACATATTACGCTTCTCAAGTACTTTTATCTACACCAATACTAGTATAACAGAAACAAAATGATCCCAACAGAAACATAATGGTAGGCTTAAGTGTACTTCTAGTGACGGGTTTTACCCCCAACGATAATAACAGGCAACCCAACAGAAATAATAGGTGTTACCCCCGAACGATAATAACGGGCACCTAAACAAGCAGGACTAGACGTACCCTAATTACTACCCAATTGATTCGGCTCCCTATCCTGTAGATACCCTGTGCTGGCCCCATAGTAGGATGTATCACTTCCTAAACCGGCAACCCCTTTTTCTTGATAGGCACAACCATATCTACTGGTGCTATAGCGTCTTATTTTCTCGAGCAAGCAGATCCATGCACGCACATGATTCCGTTGGAACGCGCCATCAGACACCTCCACCTAGATGAACCTCTTATAATCTGCTCAGTAAGTGTGCCCTGACCCCTACCTCGTTCGGGGTCCCCTTTTGGATACTAGTATGGGTTACTAACAGATACGGGTCCCACACCACAAATGATACAAGCCACCCCGAGGCTTGCATCCCCACTACTAGGATTTTGATATATTATTCCTAACAGATTAACAAGCCCGCATAACCCCAACATATTAAACATGTTTAATTTATCGGGTTCATATAACCCCCCCCCCCCCCCCCCCCCCCACACAGATTTAACAGATTTACTTAACCCCCCATTGATTCAAACAAGCTTACTTCACCCTTACATAATTTGACAGGTTCATATAACCCCCTATAAATTTAACAGGTTAAGTATTACATGTTAACAGGTTATTATCATTTCCCGTTCATACATGTTAATGCACCAGACCTCTCACATTAAGTCTGCCAGTTTTGGATGCTGGATATGCCAGGCAGTTTAGGGCAGACTTCTACCACATTTGGACTTAACCTCGTGTTCTTGCACTATTACGTGTATATTTACACACTAGACCCCTCACATTAAATTAACCACTTGTGGATGCTGGATATGCCGGGCGGTTTCGAGCAGACTTCTACCATAAGTCGAATTTAACCTCGTGTCCGAGTGCGGTTACAATTTCTATTTACTGTAAATTTAGGCATATTCATTCTTAAACAATTATTCATGTTCATCATAGGTTATGCCCACAAATCCCAGTCCTGATTCACGATACAAGTTATGCCCCAATTTATCTTTCTCAAGCCTTCCCAATTTCGTCCGTTCACATATTTCAGCGATGGGCCTAGGATCGAAGGTAACCTAGGCTATAAAAATATAAAGGGAAAGAGAGAGAGAGAGAGAGAAGAGAATATAAATAGGCATAATAACTGAATAGGCATAAGATGACAGAAATAGGCATATGAGAACTGAACAGTGGATCAAGTGTACATGTAAAGTCAGATCAGTTTAGATACAAACCAGATTCTTAACAGACATAGGTTTAGATCCAGATTTATTTACATGTCAGGATTACTTGTTAAATGTTTATATCTAAAAATAACATGAACTCACAGAGACTGGATCTAAAGAACTGAGAAAAGAGTGTTGATGCTGCAGCAGAGATTCTTGTATGCGTATAAGTTGTTGCAAAAGAATATGCTTATTCAATCTTAAATGGGGCAGTATCTCGTTGTCTCCATTATTTTGGGTGAATAAATCAATAGAATAAGTTCCTATTTATAGCCTCAGGCCAATGAATCAGGTTAAGAAATGCGTCCAGGTTCATAGAAAGGATCTGCCCCAGATCTGGTAGGGTCGACACCCCCTTGTGTGGGTCGACCCCACGGGGAATGGGTCGACCCCAACGGGCTGATTTCCCGCGTGTCTTCCCGCTCTTAAATTTTGATTTATGGACTAGTTTTGTATATATAAATATATATACATACATATATTACTTATACGTATACAAACTTCAAACCTTAATATCTTCTTCATACGATGACACAATGGTGCAGTCTGTTTCCCTTAATTCCCAATATTTAATTAAGTATTCTTTATTTTATTGTTATAATTTCCTTTAAAATTATGGGGTGTTACAGCGATGGAATAAAAGAAGAAAATTGTGTGGAAATTATGAAGGTAGAAGAGAGGTATACATAGAGATGTGGTAGAAGGAGGGCAACAATCCTCTGGAAGACCGTTGCCCCTTAGCCGGCTTTATAAAAGCCGGCTAGGGGAAACAGTCAAAAATTGATTGTGGCCCCTACCTTAGCCGGATTTATAAAAGCCGGCTAAGGCCAATGTTGCCAGGAAACTAAATGGTTGCTATGGCAACCTTGGGTGTTGCCAAAGCAACCCCTAGGCTCCAACTGACCCCTTGTTGGGGTTCAGTTGGCTCCCGACCCAACCCTGGGTTGGGAATGCCCTTATGGTACAAGAGTTGATGATATGTGTTGGAGAATGGAGTTTTGATGACAACAACCTTATTTCAGTATTAATTGATTATAAAAGATATACTAACACCTTTGTCTAGAATATATATATATATACACATATGCAGGATTTATATACAGGAATTATTACTAAAGACTGTACATTTTAAAGATATTAGAGATTCAGTATTCAGAGATGATTCAAAACTCATGAGTATTCAAGATTTCAAGAAAATATAGTAATAGAGTCTAGATTATGTAAGACTCTGAATGACACTCCAGATTCAAATTCAAATTATGTTTTTCAATTTCTGATTACAAATTCTATCTTTAATCTTTATCTTCTCTATTTCGTTTTTTATACTTTACTTTTGATTTCAAACTCAAGTTTTATAAGTTTTATATATTTATACTTTCATATATATACTTTATATTTATATAGTTTTAACTCTATAATTTTATAAATATGTTTATATGGATTATATTTATGTTTTCATATGATTTCCTACTTTATAATATTCATTTATAACACTATGTTTTAATTCAAGAATTTCTAGAATTATATATATATATATATATATATCAAAACACTTGAAAAATTCTCAAAAATCTATTTTGAACTAGAGTATGTCAACATACATTTTGCCCTATGTTGACATATAACTGTCATTTTTTCAAAATTGAAAGGAAGTGTCTTTTCACTATTTGTGACGGTTCAGAAACGTTGCAACCTTTCAAATGTTATAAATAGGGGCTGATTTCGAATTTTACTATCATTCTTCTTTTCCATCTTCATTTCCTTTCTTTACACCATTATATCTTCTCATTTTTATGATTTCTACACTTATACTCTATCGAATTAAATTCTATTTTCATTAAAATTCTTCTCTTCTTACTCTCTACTCATTACTCTCTGAATCAAGTGCTTTTGAAGAGTTATAGGGCTGTTTGTAATTGTTTGGATTTCGTAAGTAATCGGTGGTATCCCTTGTAGTCGTGAAATCAAAGACATGTAATCGGTGGTATCCCCTGTAGCCGTGAAATCAAGGAGGATATATTTGATCAAGTGTGTGTGGAATCGGTGGTATCCCTTGTAGCCGTGGAATCAAGTAGGATTGTAATTGGATATTGATATAGTAATAAATCTCTGCACAATCCAACGTTGTGTGGGACTGGACGCTGGAGCATTTCAGGACCAGTATAAAATCCAGTGTGTTATTTCCTTTTCTGCACTTTATTTTTGTTTATATTTGTGTTTGTGTTTGATTCTGTGTTGTGATTGTTTTTGGGGTGTTTGTTTCATAAAGTATATCATATAAGTTTTAGATTTTATTTACATTCTCAAAAACACTGTTCACCCCCCTCTAGTATTTGTTTTGCCTTAACGATCCATTCCGCAATCCCTAACAATTGGTATCAGAGCACGGTCTTTTAAAAAGTTCATAATCTAATTTTTGAAAATAGTGATAATGGCAACCAACTCTGGTAGCAATAATAGTTCTTTTGTAGAGGGTCAGTCCACTGTTAGACCAACACCGTTTAATGGTAGTAATTATTCATATTCGACATGTAGAATGAAAATATATTTACAATTAGTAGGATTAGACACATGGAATAGTATACAAAATGAATTTGTTGAACCCACAACTGCTTTTGCACAATGGACAAATGAACAAAAGACTGCTGCTAAAGAAATTCTAAAGCCATGAATATGTTAATCTGTTCATTAGATAGGAATGAGTTTAATAGAGTGTTAGTATGTAAAACTGCTTATGAAATTTGGAGAACTTTGCAAGTTACTTATGAAGGAACTAGTAAAGTTAAATAGACTAAAATAGCAATGTTAGTAATCAGTTTGAGTTATTCAAAATGAATGAGAATGAGTCTATTTCAGATATGTATTGTGGATTTTAAGAGATAGTGCACTCATTAACAGCACTTGGAAAAACTTATTCTGAATTAGATCAAGTCAGAAAAATATTGAGTTCATTGACTCTAGAATGGGATCAGAAAACTTCGGCAATTGAGGAAGCCAATAATGTCAACGAAATGAAGATTGAGGAGTTAATTGGAAATCTGATGTCTTATGAAGTTCAATTACAGAAGAGGAAAGAAAAAAGGCCAACTATGAAGAAATCTATTGCATTAAAATCAACAACAAATGATTCTAACTCGAGCAGTGAAGATGATGAAGAAACAACTCTTATGAAAAATCATTTTAGAAAATTTCTGAGATATCGAAGGAAAAATTATAACCAAGGAAGTCCAGAAGTAATGATGGTCGATGTTATAACTGCAACAAACCAGGTCATATAAAGAAAATGTGTCCATATCCAGATAAATCGACTCAACAAACCGACAACAGCACTTCGTCAAGAAAGTGAAAGAAAGCATACACAGCAATGTTAGATGATTCAGATTCATCATCAGGTGATGAAGAGCCAGAAACTAGAAATTCTAATATCTGCTTTACGACAATTCAGAATCTTTCGAAGAAAAGGATCTAAAAACTGGTACACCTTAATTAGTTTTCAATTTTATTTGGTTGAATGGTTGCTTGCTTTGTTTTGAATTTAAAAACTTTAAAACTTAAAATTGAAATTTGAAATTCAGATTTGAAATTTGAATTTTGAAATTCAAAATAATAATATAATAATAAATAACAAATAAAATAATAAAATAATTTTTTGAATGTTTGTTAGGATTAGAAGTATTTCAGGAAATCGTTAAACCTGAAATATGAATCGATAATATAAAGTTCAATTCACAAAAATTTAATTTCCTTTGAAAATAGGCACATATGTCGACATACATATTTCCATATCTCGACATATATTGACCAGAAATTTGAAATTTAAATTTTGAATTTCAAAGGTTTAAACTTTCAAACTTCCCTCCAACTTCCACCAACTCCTAAGGTATGAAAGGTGTCATTTAAGTCTGAAAATTTGTGCCTATTCAATTCATATCCATTAAACTTCTATATATACACCTATTCTCTCTACCTTTCATTCAGAATTCAAAACAATATTCTTCATATCTATTCTCTTCAAAACTATCAATTCAATGGCTTCCTCAAGTTCATATGAGAAATTGAAGTTAACCAATACTAAAAAAGGTTATATTTATAATGACAAAGAAGCTATCAAAACCTATGTTAATTATTTAGCAAGTGATAAAGTTAACACGGGTGCTTTCGCCGTCTTTAGCGATTTTCCCTCTTATGATCTTGTCTCTCTTTTCGAACACAACGAAGTCATGAGTCTAATTGACTCTCGTATAATGACAAAGTGTGTTATTCTAAGCTTGTCAAGATAATCTATGTGAATCTTTATCGCGGATTTTACGAAGGAAAAGAAGACCAAATTTAGAGTAGCGTCAAAGGCACGCAAATTGTTCTTGATGCTGAATAGGCAATATCTTAAATTGTCTAAGCATAGGTTCGTATTTTTCGGATTTCATTATCGATGAAATCGATTTAGAGACCTATCATGACATATTCGAAAGCGATGCTCACATGGATTTAAAAATCGCTTTTTCCATCCAAAAACAAGAATTGTCAACCTCCTCCTTCAACATACCGTCACTCCCCACTCCGGAAACTTTAATAATCCAACTCTTTAAGTCCAAAAAGTTCTCTTTGCAATTATGGGTGGCTATAACATAAATTGGGCTGATATGATTTTAAAAGAGATCAAACCCATAAAATTGTCATCAAGAGAAAACACTCTCTACTGTGGTGTTTGTCTCACGTGTATCTTCAAATATTTTAGAGTCGATCTTCATGGAGAAGAATTTGTGCATAGAAAAGTGTTTGACTCATCAAACATACATCTC
The DNA here is from genome assembly GCA_030737875.1 of Allium sativum. Classification (NCBI taxonomy): domain Eukaryota; kingdom Viridiplantae; phylum Streptophyta; class Magnoliopsida; order Asparagales; family Amaryllidaceae; genus Allium; species Allium sativum. Next base: position 311,752,732 of record CM060913.1, on the reverse strand, counting down.
ATGCAAATTCCTCTCACTTTCCAACCATGAGACATTCGAAGCCAAACAGGCCCGAATGCAATAAGAATAAGCGCTAATGGAAGTTGAAGAAGAAGAAGAGACTTCTTTAGAAAGTGTTGAGTGTCTAACCAACATTAGACACATTTCCAAAGAGACGATTGTTTAAACTCAAGTAAAGATTGCCAATAATCAAAAGAAGCTTAAGAAGAACTTTTCAAAAATGACCAAGTTCATGGTCAAGATTGGAAGAAAGCTTGGAATCTCACCTCCCTTATCATCATCTGAAAACTAGTCTATCTAGTTTAATTTATCTTTATGTATTAGCTTATGTATTTGCTTATGTTTTGCTTTCGAATCCCGTGTTTAGTGTCTTAATTAGTTTGATGTATTAAGTAATGAATGTAGTTTTATTTATGTCACAATCATCTTTAAATTTTTGTAAAAACTTTAGAATTAATTATAGTTTAATATAAGTTCAAAAGATTAAAAATTTGAAAAATTCCAAATTTTTAAATAGGATATGTCGACATACATTTATGTATATGTCGACATATAACTTCCAGATTTTCAATTTTTTTTAAATAACAACTCATATCCATTTAAAATCCAACGAATTTTAGACCCTATTTAAGCCTGATTTTTCCAGAAAATTTCATTATTTCAATTCACCTTCTTCCTTATTCATTTCCTCTCAAATTCATGGCAAACCCAATTCATAATATTAGTGAAAATCTTGAAGAAACCTTGAATTCTTTCAAGAATACTCTCTCTATAATTCTACGAAACCAGCGTTATCTCAAATTAAGCCAAATAAAGATGTTTGAACAACAAGAGAAGCATTTTGATGCAATTCGATGGTCAATCTCTTCTCATTTCAGAGATGAAAACAACAAAACATCACTTAACAATGAAGAAGCATGGAAGGACATCAAGAAGAACCCAATCAGTGGGCAAGATGAATGGGTTGAAGTTCCAAGAAACGTTTAAGTATGGTTGATTTGATTGATTTGTTTGAAATTTGAATTCTATGACTTCAGACTTATATATATTAAGCATATGCTGTAGTGTGCTTTGATTTGATTTGGTTTGTATACTTAACATGAAACATATGTAATTATATACTTGTATTGGTTTTGATTGATGATTGCTAATCCTGATGTTAGGAATTTCTACTATAGGTTTACATAGATCGAGGGGGAGTATTCTACTTTAGGAATTACGGGGAGTATTCTACTTTAGGAATTACTTAGTTACTTATAGGTTTTATTTAGATAATATACGATTTAGGGGGAGTAGTTTTAGATTTTCTTTTTGATAATGCCAAAGGGGGAGAAATTATAAAATATAGACATAGTTTATAGGATTCATACAGACAGGGGGAGTACTTGAAGGATCATCATCAACAGGTATATACAGGTATGATATTTTATAAACTAAGGTTGTCATCATCAAAAAGGGGGATATTGTTGGAGAATAGAATTTTGACGACAACAACCTTATTTCAATATTAATTGATTATAAAATATACACCTTTGTCTAGAGAGTGTGTGTGTGTATATGTATATATATATACATACATATGCAAGATTTATGTACATGAATTATTACTGAATACTATATAGTTTAAAGATATTAGAGATTCAGAATTCAGAGATTATTTAAGACTCATGAGTATTCAAAATTTCAAGAGTTCAAGACAAATATAGTAATAGAGTCTATATTATGTAAGACTCTGAATAGCACTCCAGGTTCAAATTCAAATTCTGTTTTCTCAATTTCTGATTTCAAATTCTATCTTTAATCTCAATCTTCTCTATTTCATTTACTTTACTTTTAATTTCAAACTCAAATTTTGTAAGTTTTATATATTTATACTTTTATATATATATATATATATACTTTACATTTATATAGTTTTAACTCTATAATTTTATAAATATGTTTATATTTATGTTATCACATGATTTCCTACTTTATAATATTCATTTATAACACTATGTTTTAATTCAAGAATTTCCAGAGTTATATATATATATATATATATATATATATATATATATATATATATATAAAAACACATGAAAAATGCCCAAAAATTAGTTTTGAACTAGAGTATGTCGACATACATTTTTCCCTATGTCGACATATAACTGTCATTTTTTCAAAATTGAAAGGAAGTGTCTTTTCACTATTTGTGACGGTTCAGAAACGTTGCAACCTTTCAAATGTTATAAATAGGGGCTGATTTCGAATTTTACTATCATTCTTCTTTTCCATCTTCATTTCCTTTCTTTACACCATTATATCTTCTCATTTTTATGATTTCTACACTTATACTCTATCGAATTAAATTCTATTTTCATTAAAATTCTTCTCTTCTTACTCTCTACTCGTTACTCTCTGAATCAAGTGCTATTGAAGAGTTATAGGGTTGTTTGTAATTGTTTGGATTTCGTAAGTAATCGGTGGTATCCCTTGTAGTCGTGAAATCAAAGACATGTAATCGGTGGTATCCCTTGTAGCCGTGAAATCAAGGAGGATATATTTGATCAAGTGTGTATGGAATCAGTGGTATCCCTTGTAGCCGTGAAATCAAGGAGGATTGTAATTGGATATTGACATAGTAATAAAACTCTGTGCAATCTAGCGTTGCGTGGGACTGGACGTAGGAGCAATTCCGAACCAGTATAAAATCCAGTGTGTTATTTCCTTTTCTGCACTTTATTTTTGTTTATCTTTGTGTTTGTGTTTGTATTTTATTCTGTCATTGTTTCTGTGGTGTGATTCATATAGTATATTATATAAGTTTTATATTTTGTTTAAATTCTCAAAAACACTATTCACCCCCCTTTAGTGTTTGTTTTGCCTTAACGGTCCATTCCGCAATCCCTAACAATGTGGGTTAGTCTTACAAACATACAACAAATCATAAATATAACTGGCTACACATGATAATATTATTGAAAGTTATCTCATTCATAAAGGCAAAATAGTTGAACAATAAGAACTATCATGCATTGGTGATCATACTAAATAATTCTGTGTATGCATTAAAGTAGAACATAATATAACATTACTGGTTAACTGATTATGATTACTGTTTAACTATTTACGAGCTTACACTAAGATTAGATGAGGTTAAATAAAATCCAACAAAATTTGTGCTATGCACTTAGATTTTACACAAAACTACATATTCACTGCTTGCAAAAGGTACTGGTATTAACCTATATGTATAGCATGGGTTGGCACTGGCGTATCGTTATATTAATTATACTATAATGCATTTCCATATTTTTATTAAATGTTGTGTGAATAAATGACCATTTAATTAAGTAGATATCATCATTTATCTTAACTAGTAGCTTCTATTAGTTTTCCATGGTCAAGTACTTACAAAGATAATACCCCTGGATTTAAATTCCTCAACAACAATTCCTTTAAGACTTTCTTTTCGATACTCGTCTTTCCTTTTGTCCATCCTAAAAATTGTCTAACCCACAAAGTAAAATTGAAATGGGAAATATAATATACCATTTACGCATACATCAAGTTGTTATTTTGATAATGCATGCTACAATCTACGCAAACTATATAAGTTCTGTGTTTGTATGAAAGTTTGACGCCAAAAGTGTAAATACTATCATATGTCATTTAACAACCACAATTCATTTTAGAATGATATTTATTAATAATAAGAGAGTTGTACAGTACTACATTCATTTATGATGATGTATGTTAAGAAAAATTCTTGCAAGTGGGGTTTTGTTCTATAATGGTTAATTTTGCACGAAATTCAGACTGACTTATGAATTTAGTGCTCATGTAGTAAGCATGAACATTTCATGCTTTTTGATATTATGGTAGACCTTTTTGCCTATAAGAAACCATGGTATTTCTCCTAAAACTAAATGGCTAAGTCACCAAAAACTAGATTCAAAATGCATGTGTATATCATTTGCTTTATGTAGTTCTATGAAATATTAGAGGAAACAAATAGTTCTAATAGTAAGTTACATATTTTTTCAGCACTAAAATTAAAAACATTGCAGAGAAAAATATGAATTGCCTCCATAAACTCAATTAGAGGGAAGAAATGAACTTATTATGTTGCTAAAATTAACATAAACAAAATAACTTCAATTGAATATTAAAAATATAATCACACATGTTAGTGTTTTAAACCATACTGTTTGAGAATGTGAAATGTGCAATCCATATTATCTGATTTACTTCTCTTCGTTACTTAGCCTAACTCAATTATTGTAAATCTGGCTATGTGGGCTACCTGTATCTAAGACTATACAATAGGCATAAACTAGAACTCAGATTCAAACCATGCACATTTATCGGGTATGCTAACCGTCATAAAGGTCCTAAATGATTGAATAAAAATGGGAAGATCTTTGTAAGAAGACATGTAGTATTCAATGTGTAACAACCTCAATTATAAGATTACTTTTTTAATGATTTAATTTAAATTTTGGTTTTATTTGTTTTATTTGTTTGGGTTTTATTGAAATAATAATATTGATTTATGATTTAAGACTCATATTGTTTTAGAATTTTATAAGATAACTATTTTGATTTATGATGTTAAACAAATTTATTTTGATTTTATATAACAAATGAAATTGATTTTTTTATGTATATAATTTAATAATACAAATTAATATTTGTTGTTTTAGAATCTTATTTATTAGAATGTTTTATCGAGTTTATGTATTTGAATTCGAATTCATTCTTAAGATTTTATTTTAAACGTTTCTTTTGGATTTGAAAATCTTTGTTCACTCCCAAACCGTTGCGTGAAGTCCCATGTCATTTCATATAAAGAAAAAAAACAAATGGATAGTAATCCTGTCTTCCCATCCAAAAATAAAATGGCATATGCTACTTCAACCGATTTTGGATAGGTCAAATACTCCGGCAACTTCAACAGCCGTAGGATTGTTTTTACCCGCTGAATTACATCCAATTCCACCTGTATATTTTCGGATCTGTAGGTTTTTCACCGCAAAATTAGCGGTCATTCTAGCATTACTCAAAAAAAACTATTCACTTTCCGCCCCTTCCCCTTCTTCACAAAATAAATACAACTTTTGCTCCCACTTTCCTTCTTCACGAAACAAAACATTACTCCTTCCCATCACCCAAAAAATGAACGTGATTTGCCCCTCCAAAAAAATATACTGGTCGCAACAGTCTTCTTCTCCCATCATCAAATTTTCTCTCTTGCTATACATCTCCCCCCCTCACTCGCGAGCTACCTGGTATGAGCTCTCCACCCACGTTCTCTTCCCCACCGTGATGATAAGCTAATGTCGCCTCCAACATCCAGGCCAACTCGAGCTCGCCTACGACTAGCTACTGAACTCCGCCCATCAGCAACCCCCTCCACATAAGCCTCTAATAGCCGAAGCCAAGCTCTGACTCCCCTCTGCACCCGAGACCACCAGCTTTCCTTAACCTAATCCCAGCCCTTCCTCTCTATCGACCCTGGATGTCCCGAACAGTCGTTCTTACCCCTCGCCTCACCCATCAGCATGTGCTTGCGTGTATGTTTGTGTGTGTGGGTATATCTTGTTTTGTGTGTTGTGTTTTCTGCGTAGGTGTGCATGTGTCATTGTGTGTGTTGTGTTCACATATATGGGGCGTGCGCATGTTGAGTTATGTCTGTGTGCTCGTATGGGTGTGAGTATGGTGTTTCCTTGAATGTGTGTGTGTGTGTGTGTGTTAGTTTATTGCTTTATATATGGGTTAGTTGTGTGCTTTATGTGTGTATACAGTTTGAATGTCTTGTGTGTATTTTGTGGTGGTGAGTGAGTGTAGTGAGTTCCTATGTGTGTATATACACACACTATTTTGTAAGAATATAGTTGTGTTTATTCTTATGTCCAGTGTGGTGTAGAGTTCGAAAACCGTCCCAAAGACCCAATAGTCGTACCGATCCATTGAGAATTTCCCTAACCTCTTCTTGTAAAATAAAATATATATTGAGTGGTTATCATGACTGAATCCATTCTGAGTCGTGCTCTAGAAGTATTCATTTCATTCTGTGTCCATCCGTTTGCCGACTGCATTTCTATGCTATGAAAGACGGGTTTATCTCACACTTGACCAACATTTTTTATGGATGTTAAATTCAACACAAATGAACTATTGTGAAATGTATATGATTGCTAGTAGAAAATTGTTTATTTGATATGTATACACATTCCATATATGACACGATGATTATATATGACACTAGGTGCACTGATGATATATGACTTATGATGTGATTAATGCTATGTAATGACTTGTTTATATTGTTGATTTCCATAGTTTTAGAAAATCACTATGGGTGAAATGATACGTACTCAAACGGACATTAGAGTAGGAAAAAATCGTTATAGGTTGAAACGATAGACCTGAACGATTTTTACTGAATTTGAGATTACGGGTTGAAATGATATATACCCGTAAAATTATAAATTACGGGTTGAAATTTTAAATGCCCGTATCACTTGACCATAGGGTAGAAAACTATATACGGACACCGTTGTCATATTTCAAAGTATAGTGATTTGGAGACTTGATTTTAAAATAATAACTTAAGATTTTATATTTTCACACACATGCGCGCGCACACACACACATATATATTAAAGATTTTAAACTTAAATTTTTTAATTTTTAATTTTATGTTTTAAAAATGATTTTATGAGTAAAAATGGATTTAAATGCTTATTTAAGAATTTACTTATAATTTTATTTATTTTAAATCATATAATTTAATCATATATGTATTTTCAAACTTTAAATTTATGATATTATAATAAATAATTCTTTTAAACCATTTCTAAATTATTTTTAAACTTATTTTTATAAAGTTGTTTTCTATCACATTTTAGAATTTATAAACTTATATTTATATCTATTTTCAAAATTAATTTTGTATACTTTAATAATAAACTAAAATGTGGATAAATTAAGGTTTTCGCGATTTGAGTTTGAGGTTTAAATATTTAAATTTATATGACGATACTTGACTTAATGAATGGACTTATATAATATATGAACTTGAATTGATATTAACTTACAAGTGATGAACTTGAATGTGAAATTGTTTTCTGAATTTGAATTGCCAAATTTAAGGAATGAATTTGAACCTATAATGGATATGAAATGAATTTGATTATAAATCAACTGAATGCGAATTTGAATTAGAGTTAATATTGATTTTTTTATGAAATGAACGTGAATTGCGTCATTGATTTTAATTTGAATTTATAATTGATATGAATATGGATTCGATTATAAATCGACTAAATGGGAATTTGAAAATATAATTGGATTTTGTATGGAATTGATTTTTATAAATCGTTTGGTATGAATTAAGAAATTTATTAAATCAAATTTATAAGAATGGTTCTTAATTATATAAATTGTATGAATTTATGAAGTTTTGATTCGAATTTATAAGTAATGAATTTGAATTGTACGACTTGAGTTATAAAATATAATATGATTGTTGAAATTGAAATATAAGATTTGTTTTGAATTATATAATTTGAAATAGAAGGTTTGATTTGAATTTTATATATTGAATTCGAACTGAAATGTTGAATTTTATGAATCGACTTAAAACAAAATTCTATAAAGTGGAATTGAATTATTTGAATAGTTTGAACCTGAAATTTTACGAATATAAATCACACTAAAATATCATCGAAGTTAAATAATTTAGTATCGATTTAAATGGAAATTTAGACCTTTAAGATATGATTTTGTTTAAATCAATTTTAGTTAAAAATCGTTATGTGAATATTTTTGGAAATTAAATAAAATCGAAGCAAATATTATAGTACTGGTTTATACTATATTTTGAGATCTTTACGATGTGATTTTCTAAATCAATTTGATTAATGCAATTTAAGCGAGTTGTTTTCAAAATTAAATATAATTAAAGTTAGATATTTAATTTTGATTTCGATTTGAATTTGAGATTATGTATAAATAATTTTATAAAGTGATTTATAAAATAATGACCAGAGTGTGAAAAATGTAAATGTTTGGTTGTTAAAGAGACTGGGATCGGATATTGTCATACTCTCTGCCAATACCGAAAACCACTTCAGCAACTTTGCACGTGGTGAAGAATCCAGAATGAAGTAGGATGATTTGGAGGCGATTACTGGATTTGAAGATAGAGAACGATGATGGATAGCCTTGACCTTCGGGTCATAATTGAAATGATTAAAATAGGAGGCATACCTGGGCCAATGTGAATTAGCCGCTCTTAGCAAGCATGCTTATTCAGTACCATATATATTACTTTGTGATTTATTTGGGCGCCTTTAATTTTGGGAGTATTGTCTAAGGTGGGTGGTAGTCGCGGCTATGCATTACCACCAGCCTGGGTCCGTAATCGAGTAGAATCCTACTGATGGGTATTACCTCGATGCCTTGTTATATTATCCTGATTGATCCCCCAATGATTTTAATTTAACGTTGTCATATAGCGGCGCATCCCTATTCATCGACGTACTGGTGTTTTATATGCAATGTTTATGAGAATGTATAAACAATGTATGGGTAAAAATTGTAACAACCCGAATTTTAATAACATGTTGAAACAAGAAATAAAGGTATAATTAATTTTTAAAATGAGAATTATGGGAAACGGGTTACGCATTGCGTTCGTCTCAGAATTCTGCATGAAATAGAGTCTGAGTTTTCGAAAATCGGAGTCCAAATGAAGAAGTTATGGCCTGTAAAAGATTCAGCAAATTTCAGGCAGCACAGAACCAGGCAGGTCGACCTAGGGGTCGACCTACCCTCTACAGGTCGACCAGGTGGTCGACCTCCCCCCTTACAGGTCGACTTGGTCATCCTGTTTTGGCCCAGAACCTATTTTTGAAGCCCGGGACGTGTTTTGATGGTCCGGATTGATTCTAAGGTTGATCTAAAGGCCCTAAATAGTTCCTACACCTATAAATACACCCTAAAACCTAACCTAATTCATAACACCTTACACCGAAATGCTGCTGAGATCCCTCTTGATCATGGCTGCCACCTGTAATAAATTTCCTAAGCTTTCATACACCGTCCAATTCGAAGATTAAGGCTTCTACAATGATTCAAGACAATAAATCAACAACGCCGCAACATTTTTACAACAAATTCAGTTCTTAATTCCTTTTCCACGATTTGTAAGTTCTAGTTATTTTCAGATTAAAATAATTAAACTTAATATGGACATGTGATGAAGTGTAATTGGACTTTTGATCCAAGTCCATTCTTGTTTCTTCTTTGATCTTCATTTTGGGAACCTTTCTATCTTTATTCTCATGACAAGTTTATGGTTTATTCAGCTTGTTGTAAATCAATTTTCTTGGTTCATGTTGATATTATTATCAAGATTTATTCTTTATGCCTGAGATGATGTTTTTATGCCGTTTTCTCTCTGATCTCGTTTTTATTGCAATCTTCTACCTTCCCCTATTTATTTTGTTTTGATGAACCTAGGTCAATTTCGGACCTAGGCCTAAACTACGATATACGTGCGATGGTATACGGGGGAAATATTGGAATATTGCCTAGTGGAATATATGTGTTTGGTGGAATCGAAGGCATAATATGAAAATTGGATGTTTGGTGATAATTTACCATTAATATGAAACGGGGTAATTTTGGGTATTGTCATTATAATGGTTATTGCGCGATTGGGATTGATATATGTAATTTGATATGGATCTTGATATATGTAATTTGGCTAGAACTTGTTATGGGTAAATTGGTGTAAACGTGGTATACATGTAATTTTGGGTATAAAACTTGATCTATGTAGATTGAGCATAGCCTTGTAAACATGTAAATCCTGAATCTTGACATAGATAAAACGGCATGAAACTTGGTATATGTGTAAAATTGGCATAAAATTGGCATACATGTAAAACGGCTTGAATTGAACATATGTAAATTTGGTATGAATTGGGCATATGTAAAATTGACACGTAATCTAGATCTTGGGCATATGTTAATTATGTAAAATCTGGAGTTGAAACGTATATGATAATTTATGACTTGGTAGAGGTTTAATATGAACGCGCCTAAGTTGGGTTTTGGGTAGTTAGCGTGTATTGTAAATAAAAGGCTATAACTTGGCATAACTTTATAGTGTATTATGATAATACTTTGGGAATACGTTTTAGGGCAAAAACGTGAATTATGAACTTGGTAATTGGCATATAACTGGAAATATGAATGTGGTTGAAACATGAACATGAATATGAGTATGAACACGAACGTGAACATGGCTAACTCGAGGTTGGGTTGAGTTTGCAGTGTAATTCTGCCCGGAACCGCCCGACATATCCAATGACCGCAAATAATAAGATCCAATGTGAGAAGTTAGTCATATCATGCTTAAACCCGAGGTTAGACTAAGTTGTGGTGTAATTCTGCCCGGAACCGCCCGGCATATCCAGTGACCGCAACAACAGGTCTAATGTGAGTGGTTAATGCATTAATAATTAATTAATGCTAATAAACAGGCATAGTAAGAATAGAAAGGTTAAGTAATATGACTAGACTAATGACATTTAACTGATATGACATGAATGGGTAGGTTAAGTAAACCTGAACTTGATTGCTCGAGAACACTTAACCATTCTAACATGTTAATTAGACAAGTGGACAGGGTTAAGCAAATTAAGGACACTTAACTAATACAACATGTTAATTAGATAAGTGGGTGCGGTTGAGTAGATTAATAACACTTAACCAACATAATATGATAAGTGGGTGGGTTAAGTTAATTTGAATTGATTGATATCACTTAACCGTTATAGCATGACTAGCGAATGGGTTGGTTTAACTTGAATGGGTTGATAACACCCAATCGATATAACCTGATGTGTGGTAGGGTTAAGTAAACACACAAGGGTAACACTCAACCATTATAATATGACAAGTAGATGGGGTTAAGTTAACATGTGCTTAACCAATATAACGTGATGCATGGTAAGGTTAAGTAACAACAGAGGGTAACACTTAACTGTCACAACATGATAAGTAGGTGGGCTAAGTCAACGTACACTTAACCAATATGACATGACATGCGGTTGGGTTAAGTTAACACAAGGGAGAACACTTAGCCGGTATAACAAGACTTTCAGTAGGGTAAAGTAACACAAGGAGCAACACTTAACCGATATAACATGATGTGTGGTAGGGTTAAGTGAAACAAGAGAAAACACTTAGCCAACTTAACGCGATGGACGAAGAGGGTTAAGTACATATCGGGTTGGTGGGTAATATTAGTAAATATAGGCCCACAAACTTAACTATTAATAAACATGCTTGAATCAATGGGTTAAGTACATTACGGGTAGGTGGGTAATATCTGTATATATAGGCCCACAAACTTAACCATTAGGAAACCCTAGTAACGGGGACCCATTTCAGCAGTAATCCACATAGATGTATCATGATACCCTGAAACTAGGCAGGGTGGGGCACGACTACTGGGCTGATTGTAAGCAGTCAAAGCGACGACGAGTGGTGCAGCAATGTAGGTTCTAACGGAATGCGGGCGTGCACGCACTTCGGAGCAGAAAAAGCAGGCACTGGGCACCAGTAGTATACACTATGCATTCTAGAATTGTGTCGGGCCGTCACCATGGGACTTGATACACCCCATGGTGGGACCAGCGTAGGTATCTACAATGATTGGGGGCCGTATGACACACGCGGGTAGCATAATCCCTAGTTGGACCTAGGTCGCGTAAACCCTGGTTGAATCTAGGAAGCGCCCGATAGAAAATCCTAGATTAAAACTAGGTGATAAATAATAGATGTACACCTGAAAGCAACCACAATTTCGGGGATTGGGATCACGTTATCATATGATCATTTTATATAGATCACTAGTAGGGACACTAGTCAGGTGGTGCAGAGCAAATAGATAACACTGAAATATTTTAATGACGAAGCTTAGAAATCTTGCGATGTTATACTTGATAGAAACCTTGCGATGTGATACTTGGTAGGAACCTTGTGATGCTACTCTTGATAGGAATTATGGGATGTTATACTTGATTCATCGTACCTGTAGCTTAACTTGTCATCATGCTTATGTTTATTTTCAGTTTATTCATGCCATGTTATCTTTACCTGTTTTAATGCTGAAAGTCACTAGAACTTACTCAGTCTTTATGACTGACCCGTTTTGTTTCGCCTCTTTTTCTTCCGTTCCCCCCCCCCCCAGGTTTGCAGGGTGGGAATACAGCTTAGTTCGGATCTTACCAAGCTCCAAGGCTCTTTCATGTACGACTTGGATTTCTCTTGGCTATGGCTTATCTTGATTTATTGGGGAATATCAGAATTTATTTTTATGCTTCTTTGTTTTTGAGCAAGACAGATATTTTAGCTATGTAATTGGGTATTGAAAGTTGATGGGCTTTTATTGTAAACAATTATATTTAATAAATGATTTGAAGTACTCCTACTTTACTTTCCGCTGTTTTATATATGTCTATCTTGTAATATTTCTGTTCCAGTACCCATAATGCTCCATTGAAGTTAAGGTATTCCCTTTGTGAGTGACCTTAACAGATGTGGGGTGTTACATTTGGTATTAGAGCAGAAGGTTTCCAGACTGGGCAAAAGCTTTTAAAAACCTTCTGAAATTATTTTCAAGACGTTTACAAAGAAGCATTCTTATAAGAAAAGTTTTGTTTTACGAAAGGCATATTCCCCAAAGCCATATGCACTATCTTTTGATTCTCTCTTTGAATCTCTTCTTTCTTTCTTTTTTCGCCATAATTTTGTAGGTGTACGACATAAGTCGGAGGGCAAAGAAGTGCCCCACCTCCATCTGTAGCCGAAGTAGTTCCATCTGCGACTAATCTTATTTCAAGCTTTGTAAGGTTGCAGTGTGATGGAGGTAACTTTCGAGGAACCGACCAACAAGCTATACAAGGATAGTAAGAACGAGGATAAATAACACAAGCCTAAGGATGAGAAACTTGTTGATATGGCTTAATCCACGAAGGAGGAAAAGGTGAAAGGGAAGAGGCCAAAGTGAAGGAATAATAAAACCCATGACAATAGAGATTATCTTTTGTATGGTAAAAAGGGACATGTAGTTAAGTATTATAGGACAAGGACAATGGCAAAGAACAAAATCGTCGAGAGGGCAATTGTATGCTCTCACTATTAGCGTACCCTAGAGTGGTGGTAACGATTTTGTTAAAGGTTTAGCTTTTCTTTTCTATCATCCCACTAGAACTTTGTTTTTGTACATCGCATCCTTTTAATTCTGCTTCGATAGTTGAGTCTCTGCACCTTAGTACTCGCATAGTAGAGGATCCCATTTTTGTCTCAAATCCTGTTGGGGAATCAGCTCATTTATTCATGACTTGTTTGGATTTGAGAATGTCTATGCTAAGTGTTGAGTTTAGAAGTAATGCTTATGTTTTTGGGCTATGGGTTGATTTTAGGGATGGAGTGGTTATCCAAAAATGATACCATTTTCGAGTATGAAAAGAGGGTAGTTAGACTCTTGACTTGCCTCGGCAATACCCTCGAAGTCTAGTGTAACCCTTAGGGTTCTACCATGCTTAGTTACCTAGAATCTCTTGATACATTTATTGATCTGCTCGAGTAGTGTTAGCCACTAAGGCGGATGGTTCATCTTGCTTATGCATGAGTTATAGAAAATCACCTTAGTAAGTACACTTGGCAACATGATTGGCATTTGTTTATTTTCAAGAGATAATTCATTTATGTGGAATACCTTCTAGTAAGTGAATGAGATCCGAGATTCACTAGTGAATTTTGGGGAGCTTGGATGAAACCATGAGTACGCAGTTATGTTTGAATCGGGTATACTAGAAAGAGAATAAGTGAAAGTGGAACGAGAGGCGACAGTGAAATGAGTTCTAACTCATATTTTTGAAATAGGAATTAAGAAGCTACGAAATCACGAAGTTAAAGAAGGTCAAGGCACAATGGAGTTAAGCTCAAGGAAATGCGGCTTAGACGATTGAAGACTAGATACGCACATCATATCTCTTTTTAAGAGTATATCCTTGATCCATCTTTTCCTGTAGAGCTTACTTGCATGATATCTTTTAAGTATATCCTCTCGGTCCTATTCTCAATCCTATTTCTGTTGCAAACCCCATAGGGAGTATGACTCATCTGTTAGTAATACGTGTTGGGGCTTGAGGGTATCCGTTGGGTTAACTAAACTTTTTGGGTTTTATAGGATATGGGTTGTTTTAGGAAGGGATTTCTTGTGACCTAAAAGGAGTCTATCATGCTTAGTTTCCTAGAATCATATATATTAGTTGGGTTGAGTAATTCTTTGGGTGTCAGTCTGATGTTGATTTCGGTCTTCGAGGCTGGTGCTTAGGGAGTTCTTCTCCTAATCAGTATATATGTGACGAAAATTTCCAGTTTTAACATTGCCTAATGGGAACAAAGTTTTTACTTGCTTCTATCATTCGACTATATCTTTAGGTAGGAACAATTGGGTGTAAACATGTGTTTGAGACATGTTATGATTGATGGTTGCAAGCGGTTGCAAGCGGTTGCTAGTGGTTGCTCGTGGATGCATATACACGCACATTAGACACTAGATCGGCTCAGTCACCTTTCATATTGCATATGCATGAGTGTTTATACTTGTTTATGGATGAATTTGAATGTTTTATCATATGGATGTTGCATATGGATGGATGTTTGTGCACACATATAGTGTTAATGTGACTAGGACTATTTGCATACATGTTGGACTCATGGCACTAAACATATTTTGCATTAAGAAGATCAATCAGGCCTGATCATTTACATTAGATAAGGAACATATACACAGACTTCCTACATATGTTCATACAGCATTAGAAATCTCTTACGGACAATGAATGCCTGTGATTGATGATTGAGTAGATGGATGATTGGATGGTAGGAACATTCTTCTTAACTTAAAGATTTCGGGGACGAAATCCTTTAAGGAAGGGAGAATGTAACAACCCGAATTTAAATAACATGTTGAAACAAGAAATTGAGATATAATTAATTTTTAAGATGAGAATTATGGGAAACGGGTTGCACCATTGCGTTCGTCTCAGAATTCTGCATGAAATAGAGTCCGAGTTTTCGAAAATCGGAGTCCGGATGAAGAAGTTATGGCCTGTAGAAGATTCAACAAATTTCAGGCAGCACAGAACCAGGTAGGTCGACCTAGGGGTCGACCTGGGGGACAGGTCGACCAGGTGGTCGACCTACCCCCTACAGGTCGACCATATGGTCGACCACCCCCCTTACAGGTCGACCTGTTTTGGCCAGAACCCATTTTTGAAGCTCAGGACGTGTTTTGATGGTCTGGATTGATTCTAGGGTCGATCTAAAGGCCCTAAATAGTTATATACATATAAATACACCCTAAAACCTAACCTAATTCATAACAAATCATTCTTACACCAAAATGCTGCTGAGATCCCTCTTGATCATGGCCGCCACCTCTAATAAATTTCCTAAGCTTTCATACACAATCCAATTTGAAGATTAAGGCTTCTACAATGATTCAAGACAATAAATCAACAACGCCGCAACATTTTTACAACAAATTCAGTTCTTAATTCCTTGTCCATGATCTGTAAGTTCTAGTTATTTTTAGATTAAAATAATTAAACTTAATATGGACATGTAATGAAGTGAAACTGGACTTTTGATCCAAGTCTATTCTTGTTTCTTCTTGGATCTTGATTTTGGGAACCTTTCTATCTTTATTCTCATGACAAGTTTATGATCTATTCAGCTTGTTGTAAATCAATTTTCTTGGTTAATGTTGATATTATTATCAAGATCTATTATTTATGCCTGAGATGATGTTTTTATGCCGTTTTCTCTCTGATCTCGTTTTTATTGCAATCTTCTACCTTCCCCTATTTATTTTCTTTTGATGAACCTAGGTCAATTTCGGACCTAGGCCAATACTGTGATATACGTGCGATGGTATACGGGGGAAATATTGGAATATTGCCTAGTGGAATATATGTGTTTGGTGGAATCGAAGGCATAATATGAAAATTGGATGTTTGGGGATAATTTACCATTAACATGAAACAGGGTAATTTTGGGTATTGTCATTATAATGGTTATTGCGCGATTAGGATTGATATATGTAATTTGATATGGATCTTGATATATGTAATTTGGCTAGAACTTGTTAGGGGTAAATTGGTGTAAACGTGGTATACGTGTAATTTTGGGTATAAAACTTGATCTATGTAAATTGAGCATAGCCTTGTAAACATGTAAATCATGAATCTTGACATAGGTAAAACGACATGAAACTTGGTATACGTGTAAATTGGCATAAAATTGGCATACATGTAAAACGGCATGAATTGAACATATGTAAATTTGGTACGAATTGGGCATATGTAAAACTGACATGTAATCAAGAACTTGGGCATATGTTGATTATGTAAAATTTGGAGTTGAAATGTATATGATAATTTATGACTTAGTAGAGGTTCAATATGAACGCGCCTAAGTTGGGTTTTGGGTAGTTGGCGTGTATTGTAAATAAAAGGCTATAACTTGGCATAACTTTATAACGAATTATGATAATACTTTGGGAATACGTTTTGGGGCAAAAACGTGAATTATGAACTTGGTAATTGGCATATAACTGGAAATATGAACGTGGTTGAAACATGAACATGAACATGAATATGAGTATGAACACGAATGTGAACATGGCTAACTCGAGGTTGGGTTGAGTTTGCCGTGTAGTTCTATCCGAAACCGCCCGGCATATCCAGTGACCGCAAATAATAAGATCCAATGTGAGAAGTTAGTCATATCATGCTTAAACCTGAGGTTAGACTGAGTTGTGGTATAATTCTACCCGGAACCGCCCGACATATCCAGTGACCGCAACAACAGGTCTAATGTGAGTGGTTGATGCATTAATAATTAATTAATGCCAATAAACAAACACGCTAAGAATGGAAAGGTTAAGTAATATGACTAGACTAATGACACTTAACCGATATGACATGAATGGGTGGGTTAAGTAAACCTGAACCTTATTGCTCGAGAACACTTAACCATTTTAACATGTTAATTAGACAAGTGGGCAGGGTTAAGCAAATTAAGGACACTTAACTAATACAACATGTTAATTAGACAAGTGGGTGCGGTTGAGTAGATTAATAGCACTTAACCAACATAATATGATAAGTAGGTGGGTTAAGTTAATTTGAATTGATTAATATCACTTAACCGTTATAGCATGACTAGCAGATGGGTTGGTTTAACTTGAATGGGTTGATAACACCCAATCGATATAACCGATGTGTGGTAGGGTTAAGTAAACACACGAGGGTAACACTCAACCATTATAATATGACTAGTGGATGGGGTTATGTTAACATGCGCTTAACCAATATAACGTGATGCGTGGTAAGGTTAAGTAACAACAGAGGGTAACACTTAACCGTCACAACATGATAAGTAGGTGAGCTAAGTCAACGTACACTTAACCAATATGACATGACATGCGGTGAGGTTAAGTTAACACAAGGGAGAACACTTAGCTGGTATAACAAGACTTGTGGTAGGGTTAAGTAACACAAGGAGCAACACTTAACTGATATAACATGATGTGTGGTAGGGTTAAGTAAAATAAGAGAAAACACTTAGCCAACTTAACGCGATGGACAGATAGGGTTAAGTAAATATCGGGTTGGTGGGTAATATTAGTAAATATAGAGGCCCATAAACTTAACCATTAATAAACATGCTTGAATCAGTGGGTTAAGTACATCAAGGGTAGGTGGGTAATATCTGTATATATAGGCCCATAAACTTAACCATTAGGAAACCCTAGTAACGGGGACCCATTTCAGCAGTAACCCACATAGGTGTATCATGATACCCTAAAACTAGGCAGGGTGGGGCACGATTACTGGGCTGATTGTAAGCAGTCAAAGCGACGGCGAGTGGTGCAGCAGTGTAGGTTCTAACGGAGTGCGGGCGTGCACGCACTTCGGATGAGAAAAAGCAGGCACTAGTAATATACACTATGCATTCTAGAATTGTGTCGGGCCGCCACCATGGGACTTGATACACCCCATGTTGAGACCAGCATAGGTATCTACAATCATTGGGGGTCGTATGACACACGCAGTTAGCATAAGCCCTAATTGGACCTAGGTCGCATAAACCCTGAATCCGAGAAGCGTTCAATAGGTAGCATTAACCCTAGTTGGACCTAGGTCGCGTAAACCCTGGTTGAATCTAGGAAGCGCCCGATAGAAAACCCTAGATTAAATCTTGGTGATAAATAATAGATGTACACCTAAAAGCAACCACAATTTCAGGGATTGGGATCACATTATCATATGATCATTTTATATAGATCACCAGTTGGGACACTAGTCAGGTGGTGCAGAGCAAATAGATATCACTGAAATATTTTAATGACGAAGCTTATAAATCTTGCGATGTTATACTTGATAGAAACCTTGCGATGTGATACTTGGTAGGAACCTTGTGATGCTACTCTTGATATAAATTATGGGATGTTATACTTGATTCATCGTGCCTGAAGCTTAACTTGTCATCATGCTTATGTTTATTTTCAATTTATTCATGCCATGTTATCTTTACCTGTTTTGATGCTGAAAGTCACTAAGACTTACTCAGTCTCTATGACTAACCCGTTTTGTTTTGCCTCTTTTTCTTCCGTTCCCCCCAAGGTTCGCAGGGTGGGAATACAGCTTAGTTCAGATCTTACCAAGCTCCAAGGCTCTTTCATGTACGGCTTGGATTTCTCTTGGCTATGGCTTGCCTTGCTTTATTGGGGAATATCAGAATTCATTTTTATGCTTCTTTGTTTTTGAGCAAGACAGATATTTTAGCTATGTAATTGGGTATTGGAAGTTGATGGGCTTTTATTATAAACAGTTATATTTAATAAATGATTTGAAGTACTCCTACTTTACTTTCCGCTGTTTTATATATGTCTGTCTTGTAATATTTCTGTTCCAGTACCCATAATGCTCCATTGAAGTTAAGGCATTCCCTTTGTGAGTGACCTTATCGGATGTGGGGTGTTACAAAAATGTAATCCCTCTTACACTATTTTAATATTTTTCATTTCCGGTAAACACTATTATAATAGCGTATTATATTATATGTATGTAGTTTAACAGATCCTTAGAGGATGGTGATCCCAAACATCCTTTAAGTTACTAATGCATTTCATCGAACATTTCATTTGAGTTGATGTACTTCCATGAGAATGTTAGTCCAGATCCGAGTTGTTTTGTTTTTGCGTTATTGCTCGGGTCAGATCGAGCATTACAGCTTTTGAGATTTACTATTGGAGTTTGTAGCTTATATTGGGTTTTTCTCGCCTGTGTCTACTATTCGATTTCTCTAGTTTCTCAACTATGCTTGTCGTTTATGTTTCATACAGTTATCATTTATTTATGAATTAGAAATTCATTGTATTAAACTTCCGATGTATTGTTTATGTAAACTCTGTTATAAAATTTTATTTAGTAGCTTCATGAACTCTATTGTATTATTTATTTTTCGCTGTGAGATATTATATTACTCTGTATATGTGTCTATGATATATGATTCTGTGATTTATTATATTTACCCCAGAAGCTAATAACAATCCGTTGTTTTGAACGGTTCGAGTTGGTTTTATTACCAGCTTGAAGTTGTCGAAAGGGCAGGTTGTTACACAATGAGAGCATCTTCCCACTCACATCTAAAAACATTAAAACACAAGCACAGTATATAATAAAAGGGATTATATAATACACCTGCAAGATATGGAGGTCAAGATCAACAAAATAATGAAGACAATGAAAGCAATCAGGGAGAGCAAACAAAAAGCAATATGCAACAAGAAGAAAGTACTAGTGAATCTGACATTGCTCCACCTATCATTTTCAGTCATCCCATGATCACCATGTTGGAATATTTCGACAATTGGGTCACATATGTAAAATAAAATATGTTGCGCTATTTCGTTGTAAAGCCTGACAAAGTGATCTAATTATAAATTAGAGTTCGGAGGCTTAATACTTATATTATTATGGGTATAATGCGTAGATACCGGGGCATTTTAATTAGTTGAAGGGCCAAATTACAAAACTTCAGCTTTATAAATAAAGGGTTATGGCCCCTAAATTACACAAGCCTTAGCTACTCTCTAACCCTCTTCTACGGAGAGCTAATTTCAGATCTAGGGTTTGTGTCAATTTGGAAGACTAAACCAAATTCATCTTCTCCTTAGCAACCGACTATGGATTCGGGTATTGCAATTATTAAATAAGGATTCAGGTACGCTTCCGCTAATCTATTTATTTGTTCCCTGATTTGTTCTCAATTAAATCAATATGGGTTGCATTTTTGGATCTAGGATTTCATGACCAATTATTGATTAAGTATATTGAAATCCTAACAAGTGGTATTAAAGTAGACCATTTTTTATTTTATTGAGAAATTTTAATTTCAGATGTTAAATATATACATTGAAATTGGGGATCAAATATATAATTAAACGGTGGATTTTTTTATATAAACACATTACGGATTCCATTCTACTGCAACATCAATTAGTTCAATGGTTATCTCAATTAATGTGGACAGTACAATAGCATATAAATGAATTCAAACATCTATTAAAGACTTATCTGTAAGTGGTTTAGTTATTGTCTTATTATTATTATTATTTGCATTCAGCAGGTTTAGATTTACTAATATAAGGAATGCTGGCGGCTGGCCTTGTCTTATCTCTTGTATATCTATATTAAATTATACATATAAAGTAATTATGTTATTGTGATGTGAAGTGCTATCTTTGCAACTGTAAATTAGATCTGAATTTAGTCGTTAGATATGGAAGATTGTTTGCTGAATGGATTTAGTATTCAGGCTGTCATGATCATGTATATAATTCCCCCACTATTGTTTTTGTGATAGGAAGCTACTATAAATTTGGTATTAAAAAACATATTTCATTTGAATAAATCTTCCAGCATAAATTGTGAATTTATATTACAATTCGTTATCCTTACTTTTTCTTAAAGGAGAAGGGGTTCATTAATACAAATAGCTTATTTGGAAATATGGTAAGGGTGATTTTTTGGGGATTGTTAAAGGGACTCCACTTTTGGTTAAGGGGGGGGGGGACATTTTTAAGGGGACTTCACCTTAAAAAAATATTGTTAAGGGAGGGTTTGGTTTTTTTTATTTTAAAATAAGCATGGACTAGACTGCCCCTCGTAACATTAATTAATTAGACATGCAATGATTAACTATATTTTAATTTGTTAATTACTTCTCATAATTCCAGGATTAGTTTTGGATATGTTTGGTATTGACTTTCTTTGAATACTTGCGTAAAATCATCTACGCTATTTATATCATTACCAAATATAAGGTACATGCAAATGTAATTATTGTTTTTTTATTTTCTCTATTATTTATTTATTTATATATATGAGTGATAAAAGCATGATTTAAACTGGATTACTGAGAGGCTAATTCTATTTATACACCAAAAATTGCTAAATATATATCAAAAATATAATAAACTACTATACACCGTGTATTACTTTACGTACACGTTTCTTTTACTAAATTATTCATGTTCTCATCTTCTTTTTCTTTCCTCTTTCGAACTTAAAACAAAATTAGCCAAAATTCGAAATTATTTGCATCAAATTGAGTAAAATTTAACAAAATGAAATTTATTTCTTGTGCTAATATTGTAACTTTTATAAAAATTTTGAAAAAAAAAATCAGTTTCAACAAAATTACTATGATTCTACAAAATAAATCAACACTTCTAGATTAGACATTATTTCTGAATGTTTTTCTAATAGAAATTTTAGACTTCGTGAATAAATAATTCATTAACATATCTAGTTTGTATCATGTTTCAATATTTTTAAGAACAATTTGACTTTTTATATCCAGAAGTTTTAAAAATCAATTATGAGGAAAGGGTAATTTAGTAATAAAATTTTATAAAAAAATAATGGTGTATGTTGAGGAATTTTCGGTGTATAAATAGAATTTGCCTTATTGAGATTATATAAACTTTGTTTGAATCGGGGAGAGTTGAAGGAGGTGAATCTTCGTTTGATTGTTATTTCTTTTTATTTTCCTTTTAAGTTGAATTATAAAAGGTCAGTGTATATTGTTTCTAAATTTATTTTGCAATTTGCAGAGTTAATTATTCATGTATCTTATTAGACCAAGAAATGTTAATAAGTGATGGTCTGACTCATGCTTAAGTGTTTGAATTCATGCAAGTGTGGTCTGACTTATGCTTAAGTGTTTAAATTTATATAGTTATTTGCAGGTGTGCATTAGTTTTTCTCTGTTATAGGGATAGTACTGGAATTTTTAATTATATGGTTAAGGGGGGCTAACTTATTTTGTCCTCCCCTTAACAATTCATCAAAAATTGAAAAATTGTCCCTCCCTTAACAAAAAATGGAGTCCCTTTAACAATCCCCCTTTTTTTTCCCTGCAGTGTCAAATATGGATGACTTGGTAATTTATGAATGATTATTCAAATAAACTTGATCTCCATGAAATTTATAGGGATGTGATTACTTATCTTATGTTGTCAGCATTAATGATTTTAACATAAGGTTCTATTTCACTGTTACTTATTGCTAGTCAACTATTGATTTAGCGGGATAGCAGGTGCCTTTAGTTGAATGAATTAAAATCGTTACTTCTGCCATGCATTTGTAATTGCTTTGTTGTATGGATTGGTCTAGAAAATAAGCAGCGAAAAGTACATGATGTATTATATTATTGAAGTGTGTGATTTGTTGATTCTACTGTACAGTTAAAGCACTTAACGGGTTTGTAGCGGTGAGGATGCAGCGGAGATTAAGCGGAGAAATAGCGAGGATATAACGAAAGTGCAAAAAGGTACATCAAATATAAAAATAAGTATTTTAAAATTAATTAATTATCATTTTTATATCATCTATACAAAAGAAACTAATATCTGTTAACCTTATATAATAAAATCAAAGAATATCTTGGTTACACACATTAGAATTGATGACTATAATAGATTTCTACCGTATGTTAGACTCTTATGTGTTAAAATTATCTCTTTACACAAAATTTATTGATTTTTTTTAAAAAAAGAGGACTAGTCAAATCAAGATTCGTATATTAATATTGCTCAAGCGATGCTAAAATGCATTGATTTTCGAATGTAGTAGAAAATAGCGAGGCTTAAAGTGGATCTATTTTTCATCAACGCTAAATAGAAATAACGTAGCGGTTGAAGTGCGCAACGGACAATAACGGGAATTTCGCGCGGTTTTAACGGGAATTTAACTGCACATATTCTACCAATCCGTTGAATTCAATCGCATGTATGTGGATTAAGTAAGGCTCTTGAAGAGGGACAATTGAAGCTTGACTTTTCACCTATTGCTATTTTTTTTACATATGCATAAAATTATTACATATGAACTAAGTGTAGACAAGTTCAGTCAACGTTCAAAGTATATATTATAAGTTGACTTTTTAACCTGAAAGTGACTTTTGTTTGTACAATATTTAGATGGATTTGTCACTATGTTAGTGTATATGATTTGGTATTTATAAAAAAAGATAGCATAAAGTAAGGATTAGTCACATGGATTCATCCATTGATGGTAAGTTTAATATATAGATCAGTCCCGTGCAGTTGCACAACTGCGTTCAATCAAATATTCATTCAGTACCGTGCTATATAACCGACACGTTCCACATTGCTTTTTAACTTCATAAACAATAACATGACATAAATCGTAAGGATCAAATTCATATGCTATTTGCTAACGTATAGAGTTGCCAAAAAATGCTAATAAATGCTTTTCATGTTACATATACAGACTTTAATATGATTCAAGCTAATCAAAATTGCTATATTTTGGAAGTTACGAATACAGTAAAATATTAGATTAAATAATATTCATTTGGCCAGTAGTTTACAAAATAAGGCACAGTTGTAAAAAATATGATTTTGTATTAATACTTGTAGAAATATAGATATGAATAATTGTAAGTGCATGCCTAAGATTAGTTATCAATCCATGCTTATTAAAGCAATATTTAGTCCATATAGTATAAATTATAATTTAAGCGGCAATTTATGCACTGATCCAATACAAATAGCAGTCTATAATATAGATTGGTGTGGTGTTGCTGAAAAAATGTTGCATCACCAATTTTATAAACATAAAACAAAAATTCATAAGTTTTCATTTTTTTAACCTAATATAAAATAATGATTTTTTTCCACTTTAGACCCATGCCCTTTTGCATTTTATCCAGTCAAACTGTTGCAACCGGTAATTGGAGAAGCATGTGGATCGTAATGCATGGGAAATATGAGATTCCTAATCAAACCATTCAGTCATGCCTACATATGTTAACCATTGGATCATATAGCAGGCTAGACAGCTTTCTTATTCATTGTTTGTTTCTAATTATTTAAATTTATAGTAAGTACTAAATACAACTCCCTGCTGACAAAGGCCCAGCAAAAGGGAACTCCAACAATCAGAGTGAAGTAGCTAAGCTCGCTCCAACATCCAGATCACTCGGCTCAACTTTGACCAGCTAGACACCTTTGATGGCAGAAGGATCCCTAACGCTGAATAGCTCCACCTAAGCAATCCATCGAAGCAAAGCAAAGAACGCGAAAAACCCAACGATCACCTGAAGAAAAAAATTGTTTGTTAAGAATATTTTTGTGTGAGAAAAAGGACATGAGTTGGTCTAATTATATAATTTTATTATCTTGATGAAGAGACTATAGAATGTTGTAAAAAATAGATCTGTAAAGGTGTTATTCAGTGAGTTGCGAAACATTACTAAAGGGAATGTCTTCTTTCTTAAAAATATAAATTAATTTACGTGTATGTATTGTACATCTTAGTGTGATAACCAAGAGAAAGAAAAAAAAAACCTCAAGCTCCTTGCCATAATAAAACATGCAAAAATGGATTAAAAAAAACTTGCAGCTAACAGACAGATCTCATCCTTCGGCAAAAAACTCAATTGAAACTCCGTCTTCTCCAAATAGAACTTCTTTGAACATGTTGGCTCCCAGGAAACACCTGAAAACATATCAAATCAGTTCGAAGAGCCTCAAAAATGAAAACCATTAAAAGTCAGATCCAACTTCTCCATCACCCATAACCATTATAGCATATTACGAACATACTACAATAAATAAAAAGCAAATTAAACATACTCAAGTCAAATGGGAAAGCTTTTAGTCGAACTCACCCTCCACTAAGTGCTTTGGAATAGTTCATCGGATTTTTTATTAACTATTCATGCAGGTAATATATCTTGCATGGTATGTAACCAAAGTTGGAATCCCTTAAGAATCAAAACATATACATCTTATCTCAAAGTATTTATGAAAAAATGCAGTCAGGTAGTAACTTAAAAAAGGCATGTATAATTACAGTCGTATGGGCTGGAACTGTTCTGGTTGACTACTGATTTAGGGGTTCAATAGCATATTTGCATGCATTTATTATGAAAGATTGATAGTTTTGGTTTTCAACACTACCATATAAATTTGGAATGTCTTTCTTTTACATTGCGAAAATACTGATGGTTATTGTCAAGTCAATGTTCCTAACACTACCATATGTACAGTTTAATTTTTCCACAGTGGTTTCTGTATATTTCCGAGTGGCGCTATGAAAAAACTAAGCAAGTTATTTTTTTGTTTAAAAAAGAAACAAATCAGATTCTGCAAATCATATAAATTGGAATTTGGAAACTGATAGGTTTTTCTAGTAGTTCCTATCAATTCTTAGCGTCCAAGTTGGACAACTAAGCAGGTTATTAAGAAAATCCATATTAGATTCGGCAGACACTACTTATGATATGCTTCTTATAAACTAAAGTTTCAGATTTGTTCTCATTTTCATGTTCATGCTCCTTGTACTGGTCTTAAACAAAAAATGTCCTATATTATGTAATCATGTCTGAAATCAACTTCAATAGTACAAACCTCATTTACCACCCTTACCTTGGTTCTTTAATTCAGATAGAGGTATTAAGGGATGAGGAGGAGAGTTATTAGAGAGGAACAATTGCAATTTTTATTGATGCGAAATATGATACAAAGAGCACATATATATAGTGCTATGAGCCCAACGGCTAGTACAAAATATACCAAATACGTATGAGCATAACGGCTAGTATTAAATATGCCAAGTATGCATGAGCCTAACGGCTAGTAGATAATGACAAACCTTGCTAAATATGATAAAAACGTGTTGGCACTCTAACGGCTCTATTGTCTTCGTTATGCCCCCTCAGTTCGAACTAGGGTTTCCTTGCTCATTCTGGCTTCCGCCTGCACTGATAACGCGAAGTTCCTCTCTCATTCTGATAAAATTTTTGGTCGAAAGGGCCTTTGTGAGAGCATATGCTCTCTGATAGTATGCGGGCACATGACATATTGCAAGTCTTCCTGATTGCGTTCTTTCTCTCACAAAGTGGAGATCAATTCCAAGATGTTTCATCCTTAAATGTTGAATAGGGTTTAGAGATAAAGATACTGTGCTCTTATTATCGCACCAAATGACCGGCTTTCGTCTTGGAGTAAAACCAAGCTCCTCCATCAGTGATTCTATCCACATGATTTCGGCTGTAGCGCTTGCCAGTGCACGGTACTCAGCCTCTATGCTAGATCTTGATGTTGTCTGTTGTTTCTTCGTACACCAGGAAATGATATTGGAACCGAGGTAAACGCAGTATCCTGAGACAGACTTTCGATCGTCAATATCGTTGGCCCAATCGGCATCGCTAAAGCACTGTAAGTTAAGTTCCTTTTCTGAATTTAGGCGTATACCGTAATGTTTTGTGCCTTGTAAGTATCGTAACACTCTCTTTAATGCCATCCAATGTTCTGATAAAGGGTTCTGCATGTATTGACCGAGTTTATTGATGCTGTAGCATATGTCTGGTCGAGTAATAGTTGCGTATTGTAACACTCCTATTATGCTTCTATATTGTTTGGCATTGTCGATAGCTTCTCCTTTATGCTTAGATAGTCTTAGGTTACTAATCATAGGCGTAGGTAATGAGTTTGCCTTGTGCATATTTGCCCTTTGTAGTATTTCAGTGATATAATTTTGTTGGGATAATATTAATTCACCATTGTTTTTCCTAATCACTTGTATTCCAAGAAAAATTTTTAGTTCCCCCAAGTCTTTAATGGCGAAATTTTGATCCAGCTTGTGAACGATTCTGTTTATTTCTTCGCTGTTGTCTCCTGTTATTAGCATGTCGTCAACGTATACTAGAATGAACACAGTTCCATGTATGCCCTTCTTCATATATAGAGAATTGTCCGATTTAACTTGTGAGAAACCCAAGTTAGACAAAGTTGACTTTAGCTTTTCATACCAAGCTCTCGAAGCTTATTTTAAGCCATATATTGCTTTGTGTAGTTTGCATACTTTATCACCAGTACCATATCCTTCAGGCTGTTGCATGTATACCTCTTCAGTCAATTCCCCATTCAAAAAAGCATTATTGACGTCCAGTTGCCTCACATTCCATCCTTTATTTAGAGCAATGGTCAGTATAATTCTGATGGTTGTGGGTTTTATGACTGGGGAAAAAGTTTCATTGAAATCAAAACCAAATTATTGCGCGTAACCTTTTGCAACCAGTCTGGCCTTGTATTTGTCAATAGATCCATCTTCTTTTCTTTTTATTTTGTATGTCCACCTACAACCAATCACATTTTTGTGTTTTGGTTGAGTCACTAAGCTCCAAGTGTTGTTTTTTATGAGAGCTTTATATTCAGTGTCCATTGCCTCCTTCCATTTGTTTGATCTTATAGTGTAATAACCCGGAAATTCTGAGCCAGTTTAAATTTTTTATTTTGGCAATTTTGGCGAATTCTGAATATTTAAAATGAATTATTTTAAATAATATCGACGAAAATTTATTTTGAATATAATTAGAACGTACATATTATATACGTCGTCGTTAGAATATAAATAATTATATATAATTATAAATAGAATTGAAAATGGCGCGGTAGTACGATAATTCGATTTCAAACTTCAATTGAATGTACCGGGTGCAAAATAATCCGGATTTTAGTGAAACCAAAAACATTAGGATCGATTTTAGAATATCTTTCCAACGAATCCGAAAAATCAAAATTTCATAGCGGAATCAAAAGATATGTCCAGTTGAAAATTCTGAATAGTCGCTATGGAATTCAGGCCCTTAAAAATGGGAATTTTGCAAACGACCTCGGATTTCGACGAAACCACTTTTGTTGGGTCCGTGATGTTAAATTATTGCCAGATTCCAATTTTCATAATTTTTCGAATCAATATGTGAGCGTGGAAAAGGAAAATGCGTTTGACCAGTTTCAGTTGATTTTAATCGACAGGAAATTGGCCATTTTTCCAACGGTCTCAGAATTCGACGAAACTAGTTTTGTTAGGACCGTATCGTCAATACGAAGCTAGAAAATATTTTTCTGCAATTTTTAGAGTTAGTATGTGACCCCAGTAAATTGAAATGCGCGTTCAAATTCAATATATAGAGTTATTTGTTGATTTTAACGAAAACTGATCCAAAGGATCAAATCAGCTTGCGATACATATCCCATTGTGTTCGGAATGGGGGTAATACGCTATGGACGACAGGCGGTGGGCCTCGTTTAGAGGTCGTATGTAAAAGTCAACTTTTTGCAAATTAAATTAAATAAAAAAATAATATCTTCTCTCCCTCCCCTTAAATCCTCCTGCCCCCCCCCCATTTCGATTGAAATCAGAAAAGGAAAAAAAAAGGAGAAACCGATCGTCGAACCACCGAGCACCACCGAACCCCATCCATCACGAGCCACCCACGTCGTCGCCCTCTCCACGCGAGCCCCGCCCCCTTCCTCCTCTCCCCGAGCGCACCAAAGTCCAGGTGTTTCGAGCGATTCCAGGGCCGACGACGAACTCGAGCTCGCCAGAACTCCTGGAGATGGTGGAGGGTCCGACGGTGCTTCAGGGGGACGTCTCTGATCTGATCCCGACGCCGCCATTTTCGAGCAAGGTTGAGCCCTAGTTCTGGAGCTCAGTTCGAACGAGATACAGAAGAAAGGTGAGCGTCTCTTTATTCTTCAATTTATTTAAATCCTTTTGTTTTAAATCTGAAATTTATTTAAATAAAATTGTTTTTAAAAATAAAAATAAATTTATACTTTTATTTTTGAAAGTAGGAAATCAACATTGTTTTAAGAATAAATATATGAAATAGGGTTTTTATATTATTTTTAAATAAAGGATTTGATTTTTAAAAAGGACAAAATTATAGTTTTTAATTATGAAACACAGGTAGAAAATATACTAGATATTAGTTAGTAGGAAAATATACTTGGTTTCAAAAGTGGAAAAATATACACCATTGTTTTCAAATATAAATAGCATGAGGTTGGAAAATATAAATAGCCTAGTGTTTGAAAAATAAAGTTTGCATTGTTTTAAAAATTTGAAAAGGCGAAATCTTTACAATAGAAAAGGCGAAATCTTTACAATAGAAAAGGGGAGATTTTTATATATTGAATAGCAAAGTAAAAATTCGATTTTTACATATTGAATAGCAAAGTAAAAATTCGATTTTTATATATTGAATAGCGGAGTAAAAATTTGATTTTTTATATATTGAACAGCGAAGTAAAAATTCGATTTTTATATATTGAATAGCGGAGTAAAAATTCGATTTTTTATATATTGAACAGCGAAGTAAAAATTCGATTTTTACATATGTAGTGGCTACAGCAACGAAGATGACAAAAATGCGATAACGATGAAGATTTCTATCAAAGAAGAGTCAAGATGATTGGATGGCTATTGGTGAGAATTTCTCACCTTTCAATTTCTTTTTCTAGTTATATATATATAAATTAGGATGCAGACGGTGTTTAGTAGCACCCGACACAATCGTCCACAGACCATGGACTTGTTTGTTTGATTGCAAAAGTTAGTTCGAATATTTGGTTTGAATTGAATTGTTTGGTGAAATGAAATTGATTTGATTGATGTGTGAATGGCGTGGGCCTTCACTAGACTGGGGATAAGGCTAGGCCTTGTCCCATTTCTAGTATCGTGCCGTTATGCCGCCGAAATTTTCTAAAATAAGTTAGAAAAATAAAAATATCATTTTTATTTGTAAATGAACGGAATAAAAATTCATGTGTGAAGATAAAATGTTTTATCATTAAAAATATAATTTTTAACGTGAATGTAAATAAATAAATATTCATTTACAAACCGGACGGTTTGTTTATGTACACCTATTTGAAGGACATTGATTGGGACGATAAATTTTACACATTGCCCAACTGCACAAATAAAAATCTGTGTTTGTTGATTTGAAACCCCACACGGGTGTTGGGATGAAATTTGAAGTTCACTCATCCTGATTGATTAAATATGTCGATCGATTGATTGACAGGCTGTTATAAGCGTTAGATACCTATATTTGATGCTTATACAGTGTAGTGCACTTTGGTCGATGGTTGATTATTTTTCAATGCTATTATATACATGTGTTGTATGAAAATCCATATAATTAATTTAATATGGTGATTGATTGGGCCTCATTCCAATTTAGAAGATAAAGAATAATATAATATAAAGGTTCATGTGTTGACAGTACTCATCCGTTGAGATTAGTCATGTGTTGAACGAAATATTTTAATAATAAAATTTATATCTTTATCACTATAAAGTAAAGGTTCATGTGTTGACTGTACTCATCCGTTGAGATTAGTCATGTGTTGAACGAAATAGTTTAATAATAAAATTTATATCTTTATCACTATAAAGTAAAGGTTCATGTGTTGACTGTACTCATCCGTTGAGATTAGTCATGTGTTGAACGAAATATTTTAATAATAAAATTTATATCTTTATCACTATAAAGTAAAGGTTCATGTGTTGACTGTACTCATCCGTTGAGATTAGTCATGTGTTGAACGAAATATTTTAATAATAAAATTTATATCTTTATCACTATAAAGTAAAGGTTCATGTGTTGACTGTACTCATCCGTTGAGATTAGTCATGTGTTGAACGAAATATTTGAAATAGAAATATTTGAAATAGAAATACTTGAAAATAGAAATGTATGAAGCCGAGTGGATTAGATTGACGCCATTTAGACGTGAACGATATCTATATCGATTTTATTCATTTTGAAATGAATATTGAAAAGTGATTTCGTAATGAATATTGAAAAGTGATTTCGTAATGAATATTGAAAAGTGATTTCGTAATGAATTGAATATAAAGTGATTTCGAAATGAATTGAATATAAAGTGATTTCGTAATAAATTGAATATTGAAAAAAGCGATTTCGAAATGAATTGAATATAAAACGATTTCGAAATGAATTGAATATAAAGTGATTTCGTAATGAATTGAATATAAAACGAATTGAATTCAAATTGAATAGAAAACGAATTGAATTCGAATCTAATTAAAATCGATTTGAAATCAAATAGAAATGAAAGTAAAAAGGATTTAAAATAGGAAATTCAATTTTGATTTGAAATTGAAATAAAGGTTGAAATTGTTTTTGAAACGAATTCAAAACTATTTATAAAATTCGTTTTAAAAAGAAATCGACGAAATATATATTATATATATAATATAATGGCCTGAATAGAAAGCGCCGCGCCGCGGCAGTTCATATATTTCGACCATTTATTTCAAACGGACATTACGGGAGATCCGACCGTCGGATTCTCCTAAAACCGGAACCGTTGGGTTCGTGTCGAAAAGAGCTTTCTAACGAATATTAGAAATTTGAAATCTAACGGTTGGATTTGGAGATACGTCCAAATCAAATTTGGAAAAGGTCGCCGTAAGTGCAGTTCGATGGCCGTTGATGGAAATCGACTGTACGGGCCTTGATAAAATTATTAAAAATATCAGTAATTTGTGTAAAATCAGAAGAAATGATTTGGGAAAATTTGGGATGAAAAACTCCATATTTGAAAAGTTAAAAATAGTTTTTTATCGAAATGAACTAGTTTGAACTCAATTTAAAACCCGGGTTTTTATTTTTAAATAAATAAATTAGATTTAAAAAGGGGTTTTAAATAATCGGAATTCCTAATATATTTGATTTGAATTGAACTAGAATTGATTTGTGGGTTTATCGTGAACTGTGTTTTAAACAACACTAGTTCTTTAACCAGATGGTAAATAGAATGTGATTTGGGTTTGTCGGGAACGGTGTTTTAAATGACATTAGTTCTTTAACCCTATAAAAGGAGTTTTAACGAATCTGCAATTAGATTGAAATGTGAATTTACAATCTAAATTATCAAATTTAGAAAACGAGCGAGAATGGAGTATCACCAGTTTTGCTCCAAAGCGATAGTTAAATCTTTAATTAGATTTGAACGTGAAATGGTAATTTATTTTACCGATAACACCATAGTATTAAATATGGAGTATTACCAGTTTTGCTTCATGGGATGAATAGGTTGGGATTTGGAAATAAAATAAATAATTACTTTGTTGTGGTTCGCTAATCTCGACTAGTTTGAAAAACCATATTTTGGTTTGAAATGACATCCAAAGGAAGATTAAAGGATAAATTTGAAAGAATTTATCTTGGATAAAATTAATGGGAACCTTTCCCTAAAAATGTGATTTTGTGAATAAAAGAATATTCTGAATTGGAATGAGGCGTATGTTGTGTTTGTGTAACATTTGTTTTTAATATACGCGGGTTGTTCGGAAAGGCCGGGTTTATACCCATTCTGAATAACCAATTCGACGATTTGTCGAAGATGAAGACGGTGGTTGAAGACCGGAAGTCTTCACATCATTTGGATAATTACTGACGATCCTGATTGGGCTGTACACCCAAGAGGATGGAAATAGTTGGTGGTCGTCCAGACGTACTTGGAGATGGATGGATATGCGAGGAAAGTGCCTCCGGTTTCGTTCAGACCCAGAACGGACTTGTAAATGGATTGTGTGTCTGACATTGGATTTTATTCTGTGTTGATTGATTTCTGTTAAATATATATCTGTTTGGCGGCGGAGAATTTATTCTCTAGCTTAACGCCCTTCTCTGAGACGTACGAGCTTAGAGGTTATATATCGATAGATATCAATCGCATGGTATGAATTGCCTGTGTGGCACGCTGAGTTGCATTGATCAAGGCTTCTGTTGAAAAGCAAAGTCTTGTGGTTGATGATCAAAGCATGGCCTTTGTGGCGTAGCTTTGTGTAAAACGTGAATTCGCAAGCCTCACACCTCGGTATGAGTCAAAAACGGGATACGGACTGCAGGGAGAGCACGACGTTTCTTTCTAGCTTTGGTGGTGTCAGTGACTTACCAGCCCTGACATATATATATATATACTTTTCACCTTTGTGGTTGTTGGATGAGGCACCTCAATTTTAGGTCTGTAAGGACCGGGAAACGTGTGTTCAGGAATTTCCAATCCTCTAACATAAGTGAGGACCGGCCCTGAAGCATCCAAGGGTTGCCCAGAGTGCGTAGCCCTGGGACATTTGCTAGATTGTCTCGAACGCGGAGAGGAGCTTGCCCCTTGCCTCGACTCATGACGGAATCCAATTTCCAATACGAGATATTTCGGTTTTAATTGTAGAACTAGTATGGCGACATAGTAGATGGTAGCTATGCCGCCTATGATTGATATTTATGATTGAAATGTTTTGACACTATACACTTATTATAGTATCAAATGATTTGTTTTAAACGTATCAATCATGCTTTGGCTGTTATAAGGGAAAACCCTATCCCCCGGCTTGCATTGCATTGTGTGATAGGACCTGGGTCTTATAACAGCTTCATTTTTCTTTATTTTGCATTGCGCTGTTGTTTTATGCACTGGTATTCTTGGGAGGAAACCCGTTCCGTGTTATACGGCGTGGTCCCTTGATTTACCTAACTTTAAAACCAATATTAATAACTGTTTTAGTTCTCACACCAGTCCCATGACTGACCTGGAGTTTATTGTTTTAACCTAAACTCTGGGTGCCCCTATTTTCCGCACGGGCAGCTAGTAGTTTTGGTTTTGCAGTTTATATTCGCAGGATCCTGGTTTACAGCTGGAGTGATATCCGAAAAGCTTTGTATCCGTATATCACCTTCAGTTGTGCTTTGTATTATTTTCCGCTGTTATATAATTAATTGTAATCTCTGATATTTATTCGAATGTAATTTATTCATTTATACTCTGTATATTCTTGTATCTGATGGCATTGTTGTAATAGCAATGAAATGTTCTTCTGTTTGTGTTCTGATTTGTCTTGTCCTCACAGTAATTCGTTCTTTCTCATCTCTTCGGAGACCGGGGAAGTTTCAGGTCGCTTCATTTGGTATCAGAGCTTTGGTTTACAGAGCTCGAGAACAAGACACATTAGAACCATACGAAAGAATTCATCAGATATTGGATTAGTAATATCCAATTAGGATGACTCGTTAGAGATAGGATCAGTAGTATCCTAGAACTAGTGTGAAGAGTATATTTTTCAATTGAAAACAATTTTGTTTTGAAATTTAAACCATTTTACCTGTATTTGAATAATTTATTTATTTTGAATATGGGCAATCCAATATATAAAGGTTTTGTATATACGCGTCATGAACGTATATTCGAAGTTTTAATATACTGGGTAGATATAGAATCACATTCTAGATATCCGGGGATGATTCTGATGATGGTGCATCATCATCAGTATTCATATTCGAATTTCGAAGGTGTGATTTCTATATATTTCCATTAAACTGGTGTGAGAACCAAAACTTATATAGCTAGAACACATTGTTGTGAATTGGCATCAAAAACATGTTTTTCTATATATATATATCAAAATTATGAATTTGAAACGTTAATCCACTAATTGATTGATGTTTGTGTTGTTTGTTTATTTATTTGATAATTTTGAACCATTATGCCTAATTGAACCAAACATTGAACTGTATTGAAAATTGGTCGCATTTGCTTGCATATACATATACTTACATTGAACAGGTCATAGCAAGGAGGCTAGAGCAGAGAATAAAATTTGTTTGCCCGACAAATAGGTACATGTTTACTACATAATTTACTGTTTTGTTTGGGTGATGATGATTTTATGAGCCTATTGGCTAGCCGCTTGGCTTTTTCTTTTTCTTTTTGAGATCAGAAGGCCTATATGGCAATTTTGGGATTTTCCCGTGGCTCCCGGTGCAGGGGAGGATATGGAGAAATTTTTCGAAAATTTAGGGTGTTAGCCAAATTTTTGAAAATCTGAAAATTCTCAGAAACTGAAAAGTTGGAGAATGGAAGGCGGATCGAACTTAGAGTTGATTAATTAAACCACTTTCGACTTTGTTCCTTTTCGGGGACGAAAAGTTTTAAGTGGGGGAGATTGTAATAACCCGGAAATTCTGAGCCAGTTTAAATTTTTTATTTTGGCAATTTTGGCGAATTCTGAATATTTAAAATGAATTATTTTAAATAATATCGACGAAAATTTATTTTGAATATAATTAGAACGTACATATTATATACGTCGTCGTTAGAATATAAATAATTATATATAATTATAAATAGAATTGAAAATGGCGCGGTAGTTCGATAATTCGATTTCAAACTTCAATTGAATGTACCGGGTGCAAAATAATCCGGATTTTAGTGAAACCAAAAACATTAGGATCAATTTAAGAATATCTTTCCAACGAATCCAAAAAATCAAAATTTCATAGCGGGAATCAAAAGATATGTCCAGTTGAAAATTCTGAATAGTCGTTATGGAATTCAGGCCCTTAAAAATGGGAATTTTGCAAACGACCTCGGATTTCGACGAAACCACTTTTGTTGGGTCCGTGATGTTAAATTATTGCCAGATTCCAATTTTCATAATTTTTCGAATCAATATGTGAGCGTGGCAAAGGAAAACGCGTTTGACCAGCTTTAGTTGATTTTAATCAACTGGAAATTGGCCATTTTTCCAACGGTCTCAGAATTCGACGAAACTAGTTTTGTTAGGACCGTATCGTCAATACGAAGCTAGAAAATATTTTTCTGCAATTTTTAGAGTTAGTATGTGACCCCGGTAAATTGAAATGCGCGTTCAAATTCAATATATAGAGTTATACGTTGATTTTAACGAAAATTGATCGAAAGGATCAAATCAGCTTGCGATACATATCCCATTGTGTTCGGAATGGGGGTAATACGCTATGGACGACAGGCGGTGGGCCTCGTTTAGAGGTCGTATGTAAAAGTCAACTTTTTGCAAATTAAATTAAATAAAAAAATATCTTCTCTCCCTCCCCTTAAATCCTCCTGCCCCCCCCCATTTCGATTGAAATCAGAAAAGGAAAAAAAAGAAAAAGAAAAAAAAAGGAGAAACCGATCGTCGAACCATCGAGCACCACCGAACCCCATCCATCGCGAGCCACCCACGTCGCCGCCCTCTCCACGCGAGCCCCGCCCCCTTCCTCCTCTCGCCGAGCACACCAAAGTCCAGGTGTGTCAAGCGATTCCAGGGCCGACGACGAACTCGAGCTCGCCAGAACTCCTGGAGATGGTGGAGGGTCCGACAGTGCTTCAGGGGGACGTCTCCGATCTGATCCCGACGCCGCCATTTTCGAGCAAGGTTGAGCCCTAGTTCTGGAGCTCGGTTCGAACGAGATACAGAAGAAAGGTGAGCGTCTCTTTATTCTTCAATTTATTTAAATCCTTTTGTTTTAAATCTGAAATTTATTTAAATAAAATTGTTTTTAAAAATAAAAATAAATTTATACTTTTATTTTTGAAAGTAGGAAATCAACATTGTTTTAAGAATAAATATATGAAATAAGGTTTTTATATTATTTTTAAATAAAGGATTTGATTTTTAAAAAGGAAAAAATTATAGTTTTTAATTATGAAACACAGGTAGAAAATATACTAGATATTAGTTAGTAGGAAAATATACTTGGTTTCAAAAGTGGAAAAATATACACCATTGTTTTCAAATATAAATAGCATGAGGTTGGAAAATATAAATAGCCTAGTGTTTGAAAAATAATGTTTGCATTGTTTTAAAAATTTGAAAAGGCGAAATCTTTACAATAGAAAAGGCGAAATCTTTACAATAGAAAAGGGGAGATTTTTATATATTGAATAGCAAAGTAAAAATTCAATTTTTTTATATTGAATAGCAAAGTAAAAATTCGATTTTTATATATTAAATAGCGGAGTAAAAATTTGATTTTTTATATATTGAACAGCGAAGTAAAAATTCGATTTTTATATATTGAATAGCGGAGTAAAAATTCGATTTTTTATATATTGAACAGCGAAGTAAAAATTCGATTTTTACATATGTAGTGGCTACAGCAACGAAGATGACAAAAATGCGATAACGATGAAGATTTCTATCAAAGAAGAGTCAAGATGATTGGATGGCTATTGGTGAGAATTTCTCACCTTTCAATTTCTTTTTCTAGTTATATATATAAACTAGGATGCAGACGGTGGTTAGTAGCACCCGACCCAATCGTCCACAGACCATGGACTTGTTTGTTTGATTGCAAAAGTTAGCTCGAATATTTGGTTTGAATTGAATTGTTTGGTGAAATGAAATTGATTTGATTGATGTGTGAATGGCGTGGGCCTTCACTAGACCGGGGATAAGGCTAGGCCTTGTCCCGTTTCTAGTATCGTGTCGTTATGCCGCCGAAATTTTCTAAAATAAGTTAGAAAAATAAAAATATCATTTTTATTTGTAAATGAACGAAATAAAAATTCATGTGTGAAGATAAAATGTTTTATCGTTAAAAATATAATTTTTAACGTGAATGTAAATAAATAAATAATCATTTACAAACCGGACGGTTTGTTTATGTACACCTATTTGAAGGACATTGATTGGGACGATAAATTTTACACATCGCCCAACTGCACAAATAAAAATCCGTGTTTGTTGATTTGAAACCCCACACGGGTGTTGGGATGAAATTTGAAGTTCACTCATCCTGATTGATTAAATATGTCGATCGATTGATTGACAGGCTGTTATAAGCGTTAGATACCTATATTTGATGCTTATACAGTGTAGTGCACTTTGGTCGATGGTTGATTATTTTTCAATGCTATTATATACATGTGTTGTATGAAAATCCATATAATTAATTTTATATGGTGATTGATTGGGCCTTATTCCAATTTAGAAGATAAAGAATAATATAATATAAAGGTTCATGTGTTGACAGTACTCATCCGTTGAGATTAGTCATGTGTTGAACGAAATATTTTAATAATAAAATTTATATCTTTATCACTATAAAGTAAAGGTTCATGTGTTGACTGTACTCATCCGTTGAGATTAGTCATGTGTTGAATGAAATATTTTAATAATAAAATTTATATCTTTATCACTATAAAGTAAAGGTTCATGTGTTGACTGTACTCATCCGTTGAGATTAGTCATGTGTTGAACGAAATATTTTAATAATAAAATTTATATCTTTATCACTATAAAGTAAAGGTTCATGTGTTGACTGTACTCATCCGTTGAGATTAGTCATGTGTTGAACGAAATATTTTAATAATAAAATTTATATCTTTATCACTATAAAGTAAAGGTTCATGTGTTGACTGTACTCATCCGTTGAGATTAGTCATGTGTTGAACGAAATATTTGAAATAGAAATATTTGAAATAGAAATACTTGAAAATAGAAATATATGAAGCCGAGTGGATTAGATTGACGCCATTTAGACGTGAACGATATCTATATCGATTTTATTCATTTTGAAATGAATATTGAAAAGTGATTTCGTAATGAATATTGAAAAGTGATTTCGTAATGAATATTGAAAAGTGATTTCGTAATGAATTGAATATAAAGTGATTTCGAAATGAATTGAATATAAAGTGATTTCGTAATAAATTGAATATTGAAAAAAACGATTTCGAAATGAATTGAATATAAAACGATTTCGAAATGAATTGAATATAAAGTGATTTCGTAATGAATTGAATATAAAACGAATTGAATTCAAATTGAATAGAAAACGAATTGAATTCGAATCTAATTAAAATCGATTTGAAATGAAATAGAAATGAAAGTAAAAAGGATTTAAAATAGGAAATTCAATTTTGATTTGAAATTGAAATAAAGGTTGAAATTGTTTTTGAAACGAATTCAAAACTATTTATAAAATTCGTTTTAAATAGAAATCGACGAAATATATATTATATATATAATATATTGGCCTGAATAGAACGCGCCGCGCCGCGGTAGTTCGTATATTTCGACCATTTATTTCAAATGGACATTACGGGATATCCGACCGTCGGATTCTCCTAAAACCGGAACCATTGGGTTCGTATCGAAAAGAGCTTTCTAACGAATATTAGAAATTTGAAATCTAACGGTTGGATTTGGAGATACGTCCAAATCAAATTTGGAAAAGGTCGCCGTAAGTGCAGTTCGATGCCCGTTGATGGAAATCGACTGTACGGGCCTTGATAAAATTATTAAAAATATCAATAATTTGTGTAAAATCAGAAGAAATGATTTGGGAAAATTTGGGATGAAAAACTCCATATTTGAAAAGATAAAAATAGTTTTTTATCGAAATGAACTAGTTTGAACTCAATTTAAAACCCGGGTTTTTATTTTTAAATAAATAAATTAGATTTAAAAAGGGGTTTTAAATAATCGGAATTCCTAATATATTTGATTTGAACTGAACTAGAATTGATTTGTGGGTTTATCGTGAACTGTGTTTTAAACAACACTAGTTCTTTAACCCGATGGTAAATAGAATGTGATTTGGGTTTGTCGGGAACGGTGTTTTAAATGACATTAGTTCTTTAACCCTATAAAAGGAGTTTTAACGAATCTGCAATTAGATTGAAATGTGAATTTACAATCTAAATTATCAAATTTAGAAAACGAGCGAGAATGGAGTATCACCAGTTTTGCTCCAAAGCGATAGTTAAATCTTTAATTAGATTTGAACGTGAAATGGTAATTTATTTTACCGATAACACCATAGTATTAGATATGGAGTATTACCAGTTTTGCTTCATGGGATGAATAGGTTGGGATTGGGAAATAAAATAAATAATTACTTTGTTGTGGTTCGCTAATCTCGACTAGTTTGAAAAACCATATTTTGGTTTGAAATGACATCCAAAGGAAGATTAAAGGATAAATTTGAAAGAATTTATCTTGGATAAAATTAATGGGAACCTTTCCCTAAAAATGTGATTTTGTGAATAAAAGAATATTCTGAATTGGAATGAGGCGTATGTTGTGTTTGTGTAACATTTGTTTTTAATATACGCGGGTTGTTCGGAAAGGCCGGGTTTATACCCATTCTGAATAACCGATTCGACGATTTGTCGAAGATGAAGACGGTGGTTGAAGACTGGAAATCTTCACATCATTTGGATAATTACTGACGATCCTGATTGGGCTGTACACCCAAGAGGATGGAAATAGTTGGTGGTCGTCTAGACGTACTTGGAGATGGATGGATATGCGAGGAAAGTGCCTCCGGTTTCGTTCAGACCCAGAACGGACTTGTAAATGGATTGTGTGTCTGACATTGGATTTTATTCTGTGTTGATTGATTTCTATTAAATATATATCTGTTTGGCGGCGGAGAATTTATTCTCTTGCTTAACGCCCTTCTCTGAGACGTACGAGCTTAGAGGTTATATATCGATAGATATCAATCGCATGGTATGAATTGCCTGTGTGGCACGCTGAGTTGCATTGATCAAGGCTTCAGTTGAAAAGCAAAGTCTTGTGGTTGATGGTCAAAGCATGGCCTTTGTGGCGTAGCTTTGTGTAAAACGTGAATTCGCGAGCCTCACACCTCGGTATGAGTCAAAAACGGGATACGGACTGCAGGGAGAGCACGACGTTTCTTTCTAGCTTTGGTGGTGTCAGTGACTTACCAGCCCTGACATATATATATACTTTTCACCTTTGTGGTTGTTGGATGAGGCACCTCAATTTTAGGTCTGTAAGGACCGGGAAACGTGTGTTCAGGAATTTCCAATCCTCTAACATAAGTGAGGACCGGCCCTGAAGCATCCAAGGGTTGCCCAGAGTGCGTAGCCCTGGGACATTTGCTAGATTGTCTCGAACGCGGAGAGGAGCTTGCCCCTTGCCTCGACTCATGACGGAATCCAATTTCCAATACGAGATATTTCGGTTTTAATTGTAGAACTAGTATGGCGACATAGTAGATGGTAGCTATGCCGCCTATGATTGATATTTATGATTGAAATGTTTTGACACTATACACTTATTATAGTATCAAATGATTTGTTTTAAATGTATCAATCATGCTTTGGCTGTTATAAGGGAAAACCCTATCCCCCGGCTTGCGTTGCATTGTGTGATAGGACCTGGGTCTTATAACAGCTTCATTTTTCTTTATTTTGCATTGCGCTGTTGTTTTATGCACTGGTATTCTTGGGAGGAAACCCGTTCCGTGTTATACTGTGTGGTCCCTTGATTTACCTAACTTTAAAACCAATATTAATAACTGTTTTAGTTCTCACACCAGTCCCATGACTGACCTGGAGTTTATTGTTTTAACCTAAACTCTGGGTGCCCCTATTTTCCGCACGGGCAGCTAGTAGTTTTGGTTTTGCAGATTTATATTCGCAGGATCCTGGTTTACAGCTGGAGTGATATCCGAAAAGCTTTGTATCCGTATATCACCTTCAGTTGTGCTTTGTATTATTTTCCGCTGTTATATAATTAATTGTAATCTCTGATATTTATTCGAATGTAATTTATTCATTTATACTCTGTATATTCTTGTATCTGATGGCATTGTTGTAATAGCAATGAAATGTTCTTCTGTTTGTGTTCTGATTTGTCTTGTCCTCACAGTAATTCGTTCTTTCTCATCTCTTCGGAGACCGGGGAAGTTTCGGGTCGCTTCATATAGCCTAAGTGAAATTCAATGGTTCGATCTCACTGGCAGAAATATTATATACTTTGGGTTTGAAGATGCCTCTCTTTGACCTGGTGATCATGTGATGTCCAGTTGATTGTGGTGGTGTTTGCTGCTGTGTATCATTGTTGCTGGTATTGTCAACATGGTTGTTGTTTTCTGTATCTTCACTATGTTGCATGTTTTGATGTATGTTTGTATCTTCTGAGTCATTGTGTGTCTCATTGGTTTGCTCGTTTGTTTGATCCATAGTTTCTTCCTGGGTGTTTAAATTGCTTGTGCGTTGTTGCTCTTCATTTCTATCAATTGAAGGTGGTTCAGTAATGAATGGCTCGAACTGTATGTTATTGTTTATGCTTTGTTCCCCATCCTTTTTGCCGATTTGCTTTTCTACATAAGGAAACTTGTTTTCATCAATTATCACATGCCTAGAAACATATATTTTTCCATTTTTGTCCATGCACTTATAACCTTTTTGGTTTTGAGCATACCCAATGAATGTGCATGGGCTTGATCTCATACTTAGTTTATGATTGTTATAGTCTCTCAAACATGGAAAACATAGACACCCATAGGCTTTCAGAAAACCATATTCTGGTCTAACACTGTATATCATTTCATGTGGGCTTTTATTGTTTAAGACTTTGGTTGACAACTTGTTAATGAGGAATACAGATGTGTAGAAAGCTTCATTCCAATATTTCATGGGTAATGAGCTTTGTGATAACAAAGTTAGACCAGTCTCTACTATGTGTCGATGTTTTCTTTCGACTAAACCGTTTTATTCGGACGTATGCGGGCAAGTTAATCTATGTTTGATCCCTCTTTTGAGAAAGTAATTAGTTAGAGGTTTAAACTCAGCTCCCCCATCTGTCTGAATAACCTTAACAGTACTGTTCATTTGTTTTTCGACATGAGTTATAAATTACATAACTGTATTGCAAGCTTCTGATTTAGTTTTCAGCATGTATATCCAAGTATATCTAGAATAAGCATCCACAAAAGAAAGATAATACCTGTGTCCCTGATATGAATTTAGAGGCGCGGGACCCCACAAGTCAGTGGCTATAAGTTCCAGTGGCTCATTATAGCTGGTTTCAGAATCACTAAAAGGGAGCTTGTGGCTCTTGCCGAGTTGGCAGTGCGTGCATGTGTGTTTGATAGGTACATTTTTATAATGAATGTTATTATTACGCAGAACAGTCTTAACAGTTTCCAGATTAGGATGTCCTAATTTTATATGCCAAGAATTAATCACGTTACATTCATTGCTATTATTGTCATAATCAACGTTATTGCAACTATTTCTAATACAGTCATTGTCACTACTAGCATCTACATTATTGTACCAGAATTCTCCACTTGAGTTTGCAGTCTTGAATTTGTATAAACCATCGTATAGGTTACCTCGAAGTAATATTTCATGATTTAGGGAATCTTTAACTAAACAAAACTTAGGATGAAATTCAAAGTAAACATTATTGTCGTTGGCAAATTTTGATACACTTAACAAATTTTTATTAATCGTAGGTACCCTAAGAAGATTGTTTAATTTGAGTTGTCTTTTCCCAAAGATAGTCCCTTTGCCTATGTGTGTGATACTAGCAGTACTACCATTACCCATATGCAAATTTCTCATACCTGAGTAATTTCTGCTCCCAATGTTTAAATTATGAAGATTGCTAGTTATGTGGTGAGTCGTTCCTGGGTCAGGGTACCATTCTTCGAAGCCATTGTCTTCATTTTTTACTTCATCATCATCTGCAGCACTATGTCTTCGGTTTGCGTTATTATTATTTTGAGTTGAATTCCCTGCTGTTGCCATATTTGCTTGTGCTCTTCTTTGTGAAAAGTAATTTTGGCTTGCCTGTTGTCTACCTGTGTCTGAATTATACCTGAAGTAACATTTGTTCGCCATGTGACCAAACTTTTGGCATATTTGACATTTCACACGATAGTTGTTGTTATCTCATTGTATCTGCTTATTTCTGACTGTGGTATAATTGGCAGAGAACTTATTTTGTGTTGTTTTCCTTTGGTCAATTCTGCCTTCATGAGCAAGGAGTGCTGATCGAACGAACTGTAAATCAGGTAAAATTTGTTGTGTGGCTAACACAGTTACTAGAGATTCATATTCTTCATCTAATCCACCAATAATAAATAGGATTTGCTCATTGTCGCTGATCTTATGACCAACAGCATTTAGTTTGTCACACAGTTTTTTATTTTTTCCTAACTATTCTTTCATGCTTGCCTCCTTTTTCTAGAATTTTGTAATTCCCTTCTATATTGCATGATTCTAGTAGCTGATGGTGAACTGAAAATTTGTTCAACTGTTTTCCATATTTCATAAGACGTGCTACATCCAACTATTTGTGATAATAAATTCGAACTTACTGACGATAGGAGCCATGAGGAGAGGAGGCTGTCTTGTTTTTGAAACTTTGTGTAGTCTTTATTAGGCACAATTTCTCCTTCCGAATTGGTTATCGTCACTGGTGGGACTGTTATTGTCCCATTAATGTACTGCAGTAAATCATACCCTCTTAAAGCGATCTCTACTTGATATTTCCATAGAATGTAATTGTCTTCGTCTAGAGATGTGGTGATAATTTGGCTTTTTGGTTTAATCAGGTCATGATGGTTAGGTGGAGCACTATACCCCATACTTCTTGAAACAGCGGAGGTTACTTCATT
Source organism: Allium sativum (assembly GCA_030737875.1). Taxonomy (NCBI): domain Eukaryota; kingdom Viridiplantae; phylum Streptophyta; class Magnoliopsida; order Asparagales; family Amaryllidaceae; genus Allium; species Allium sativum. The sequence continues at coordinate 311,707,981 of CM060913.1, read as the reverse complement.
GTTGTTGGCCATAAAACAAAAACAACTTTCTGCTTGATGATTAAGCCTTTCGGCATTTTGGCTCTGATACCATATTAAGGGATGAGGAGGAGAGTTATTAGAGAGGAACAATTGCAATTTTTATTGATGCGAAATATGATACAAAGAGCACATATATATAGTGCTATGAGCCCAACGGCTAGTACAAAATATACCAAATACGTATGAGCATAACGGCTAGTATTAAATATGCCTAGTATGCTTGAGCCTAACGGCTAGTAGATAATGACAAAGCATGCTAAATATGATAAAAACGTGTTCACACTCTAACAGCTCTATTGTAACGGCTCTATTGTCTTCGTTAAGAGGCATGACTGATATTAACCCCAATCAGAGTCATATACAATGAAAAGCCGCTCTAGATCTGCAAAATTTAAGAAACAAATTCAATAATATACGGTATTATCAAAATAAATAGAATATAAAACTTATTATAGCTTTTCCAATCAGAGTCATACGCATTGTCGTTACTTCTCGAAAGTATAAACATTCTTCCCACACATGCAATAATAAGGAAAAATGAATTAATATTATACTCACAGAACCTCTATTTACAAAATGGGAAAGACTTGGTAGCATATTACCTGAATTGCAATATACAAAGAATTATCCTGAATATATGTTTGTAAAAGTGATAGTAAAATAGTGACAGTTAAATATCTGAAAATTTTAACATATCAAACAATTATATATATATATATATATATATATATATATATATATGCATGCTACAAATGGATAGTTACTGACCGAGAAGAGGGGAAAAAATTAAAGCCTACACAATAAATTTTCTATATGAGTGGGACAAAGGACAATAAAATTCGTATGTTAGAATTATGAATCTTGATTTTCTTATTTGCATGCAGTTCAATATGATGACATTTTAAGTGTAAATTCACCTCATCGACTCAGCGTGTAATATATCTACTGCACTATATTTTATGCCCCGATACTAAATTAATATTAGATTCATCACCTAATGAACATACGAACTCGTTCTTCACACACGGTTTGTCGCAAAAATTTATTGATAAATACTATAAAAGATGATTTTTAAAAGAAAAGGTATTGAAATTTGCAACTAATTTTTAAATGTAGCATGATGTATTTTAATTTTCTATGCATCCTAATAATTGTATTTAAGCTATTTGCATTTTTCCTAGACTTGCAAACCAATTATTTCAAATTTAATACAAACTACCATGATTTTACCGGTAAACGTCACATGCTTCTTTTTTTTACCCATTAAATTATTCCAAAAAGTAAATAATCAAGAAGATTAAATGTGTTTACGCTGGTGGATGCTGAAAGCAAATTCTTTGCATTAGGTTTATACACACACAAAAAAACATTGCCATAATTTTGTTTGTACAATAAATGTGTTCAGAAGAGAGATATCAACTAACATTTGTTTTTCGTTTCAAAAGAAATCTATCAAACACTAAAATATTCTAACATTTTAAAGTTTTTATTTGTTATATACGTTCAAATGAGTCATTCTACCATAAAACTCAATCTTTTATGAGGAAATTAAAACATCAACAAACTAATCAAATCAATGTAAAATATAAGATATGAAACGAAGCTATACATACACGTAAGATTAGTATAAAATCACTACCTAAAAAATCAAACTGCAAAAGAATCCACAATGTAGCTATAATTATACTATAACCTTGTAGGCAAAAGGATATAAAATCAAACTTGCTTGCATGATGTTACCTAAACATTAGAGAAGTACCCACCTATTTTAATGCTCGAAGTTTGTTTGACAAATTAGTCATGCACAATGCATCTTCCATTGCATATAATTCAAAATTCTGAAATGTTGAACATTGTGTCAGCTAAAAGGTAAGTATACCGCTACTACTGTTTGCTTCTTCTGGTATCTTTAGCATAATGTAATACTGAATTTTCTTGAGAAAAAGTACTTATAGTTCAAAACTTAAATTAGAGGGGAAAAAAGTTCAACCCAACTAAAAAAACAAAAGACAAATAAGAAAATTAAACCCAATCTACTGTCACTTAATCAAATCGTTCTAATATGTCCCAATATCGGTACCTTTACAAACTGAAGATTCCCTCCCTTGTATTAATAGCCACCACTTTATAATCGACATTCAATAGCTGAAGCAAGGCATGGCTTCCAACGTATCTAGCTCCCCCTCCCACTGTTTGTTCCCTAGCAGATAATTGTGAAATCAAAATCGATAGCTATGAAGTGATAACCCTTATCTGACTTCAGGATTTCCAGTGATGTTGTGTGTGTGTGTGTGTGTGTGTTTGTGTACACACATCAACAAATATTATGACATATATATGCATTTAAAATCATAAATTTATATATGTGCTAATTAAAATAATTACTTAGATGCATAGTATACATACCTTTGTATATGAGTCTAAAGAAAAGAAGAATATTAAAATAGAGTACTTGATTTAACTTTGTATCAACAAATGATTTGAGAGAATTGCGCTTGACTTGCCCGTCTTCCTTCCATGGTTGTCTTGATGATTCGTCATCTTGACTATTAGACTGTTAGCTCTATGCTTCTTTGGTTTTTTGTTGTCCTCTCCCTATACTTACATATTATGAAACAATTCCAAAATACATGAAGCAAATGATAAATGTTCCACTGTGAAGAAAACTTCATTTGGATTCTGAAAAGAATCTGTTGACTGAAGGCACAGTCTCAGGCCTTCTATTGCGAACAAATCTACGAACAACGTTCTCTTTATAGTTCCTTCCTGTTACTACAAAAATCAACTCCGAAAACATGCTAACGGTGAAAGGTTATCGGATGACCGCAAGCACGTAGGCATTCTCCAAAAGACAAGAGCCAAACACCAGAAGGAACAAAGAGTAGGAAAGAGTGATCCGAGAACTACATAAACCGACACCATCCTAGGGAAAAGAAATTCAGACGCCACATAGTACCGACAGGACATCTCCGGCAGGGCCCCTCCGATAGGGGAATCTTATAGCAAAGGGTCACTTAAGTCAGAAGCTAAAAAAGAAAGAGGCAAGATTCCTGGAAATGGAAACCCAGAAGGGCGGAAGGGTTGCCGGTAACAACCCGCTTAATATCGATATACCAGAAGATAAAGACATCAAGAGTATCAAGCCAAAGGTGCATAAGGATTATCCAGAACCAGCCTTCGAAACATCCACTGCATGAACACTAAAAGGTCACACTGATAGGCGATAGAAAACTCACCTGGAGTTACCTTCCGGTCTTCTATATTAATACCCAAATCTGGGTTGGTTCAATTCTTCACAAATACCGGAAGGGGATTCCCGGTCCTCAATCTTATATTACCTAAATATGGGTTAATTCGGGACTTTAATTAATACCAGAAGGGAGCTTCCGGTCTTCAATCTTTAATTACCTGAACAAGGGTTGGTTCAGGTCTTCTATATTAATACCCAAATCTGGGTTGGTTCAATTCTTCACAAATACCAGAAGGGAACTCCCGGTCTTCAATCTTATATTACCTAAATAAGGGTTAATTCAGGACTAATATTAATGATGGAAGGGGATTTCAGGCCTTCAGTCCTTAGATTACCTGAACAAGAGTGGCCTAAAGGCTATTATCAAAACAAGAAATTTGTTATCAGCTTCCAATCTTTAATGGTCAGTTAAATGCTGGTGTAGTAATAATACCCTGAAGATTTCGTTGCGCCATCCCATGTTAAGAAAGTCAATAAAGGAAATTTTGACTTGGAAAGTCGAAAACACCCCTTCACTAGGGGGGGAAATGTTACTACCAAAATTAACTCCAAAAACAAGCGAACAGTGAAGGGGTATCTGTAACGACCCGTATTCTACGCATCGAAAAATCGTAGGATATTTATTTCTTTTTCTTGGTAAGTCGTATGGTCATGTACTTTTGGGGAACGACTAGTGGGGTCATTTCCCATGTTCATGACTTTTGCCGATTTTTAAATGACTGTTTTGCCCTTAGCTGATCTTGTTTCGGACATAAATTTTGATTGGAAAGGAGTTTTGACCTGGAACCACTTCCATTAGATCCGGATGATGGTTTACCTTTCCGTAGAGTGGTCATATGTGAAAAAGGGACTTACCGTTTGGGAGATATGGCTGAAACAAGTTTTAGAAGGCGAAAAACAGCTTAACCGGGTCTAATTTGGGTGATTAGTGAGTGGGCCCATAACCTATTTCAGGATTAGGGTTATGGGGAGGCTGATAGGGTTAGGGGATTCAGTTTCTATCATTTTCCAGCTGCCACTTTTTGTTCCTTCAAGTTCAGTCATGGCCTCCACTTTCTAAAACACCACAAATCACCTTCTAATCGCTAATTAAGCCTAATATACATCAAATTAAGGAGAAATAGCACCAAAGCAAGGTTAGAGCTGCTGCTAGACATCAGTATTCATGCCAATCGGAGATTCGTTTCTGATTTGATATTTATTTGTGGCAAAGGTGAGTGGTTAGCATTGTTTTTACACTAATTACAGTTAATTAGGGTGATTAGTGTTAATTAGCGAATTTAAACATGATTAAATTCTGAAAAAATATTTATAAATTTCGAAATATTTTTTTAGGCCTCTGCTAGAAAATTTGGTTAATTTGGTTAAGTTTTACTAATCCTATCATTAGTTTTGCTTAAACATGCTTAGGGAAAAATATAGGGTTTTGGCTATGTTTGATCCATTTTAACCTATCAAATTATTGTTTTGATGTTTATGGTTAGTCCTCTATGTTATTAATACTAATTGTAATGATTTGCAATTGATTAGAAGAGTTAGATTGGTCGAAAACGCCGTCGAATGGCGTAAACAGTCGCTGGAAAGAAGTGCAGGAATTTGGCCGAGCCGGATCGGATCGGAGGAAGGAGGCCGAACCGAACCGATCAGGAAACCTCTCCACGAACCGAACCGCCCCTCCAAACTGTTGTATCCATGAGACGATCTGGAAAATTTTGGAGATCATTACCGAATCGGTGCACCATTCCGACCCGAACCCAATGGGTGCCACAAGCCGATCCGAACTGATGCGCCGTGAATGGACTTGAGAGACCCGACCCGATCCGGAGTGCTTGGGAAGATGGACCGAACCAGAGGAGTTCCCCACGAAGCCAGGAGATGTGGACCCCGACCCGAACCACTGGAGGAAGGTCATTACGATCCGAATCATCTGGAGAGGGTGCTACGAACCGATGGGAACTCGAGCCTCGATGATGATCATGAACTGAATGAAGACCGATCCAGAGAAGACCAATAACCCAAGATGCAAAGGTAGTCCAAATAGGAAGTAGAGCTCAGGATTCAGTTGGGAACCAGCGAGTCAACTTCATGATTGGGCTTTGATGCGGGACGTGTGCAAAGGGGTTATCGACGTCCATAGCTTTGATTCACCACCAAGACGGATGTTAGGCTACGTATCAGTGCAGTGCGGTAGTCATTACTACATGGGGAAGAGTGATCGAAGCAAGGCTATGAGCCAGTGCAGTGGAGCCATCACGACTCCATGGGGCAAAGTGGACATTGCAAAGGATTAGTGGCTATGGATCAGTGCACTAGTGTCATTATGACTCCATGTGGCAGAGTGATCATAGCAAGGAATATGGTGATCAAAGCGATGGATATCGTATGCTTTATGCACTGAGTGATAGATGTGAGGATGGTTGCTATGATTGATTGTTACTATCACTATGACATGCACACCCCACCCCCGTATTCTTTACACCATATGTTAGTGGCACCTTAGAGTATTGAGCGGTATGTTGTGCTAACTCTTTGGTTGCAGGTCCAAGTTCATGTATGATTTAGTATACCTGTTATTATTCTGTTTTGCTGCTTATCGCTCATACCAGACTTTTGTCTGACCCAGAGTTTTATGTCTCTTCTTATTACTCTGGGTGCTCTTAAACAAGCATACTAGAGACATGTTAGGTGGTATGCATGAGTAGTTGTACCGGAGACGAGCAGGAGGCTCCCACGTATGATATATATAGATATTCTCCATGTGTCACTGCTGGTCACTACTTTGGGCATTAGTAGTGTACCTTCCTTATTTGCTTTAGAGACAGTTTTCAAAAGTTGTAATAATGATGATGTGGAACATAAGCTGTATTGGGATTTTCCGCTGCTATGATGTTTAGTTCTAGTTTCAGCTTATGCACTGTCTCACCTGTTTTATGTCAAGTATGTTATTATTATATTTTGTTCCATGCGCTGTGAGACATTCTACAGGTTCTTTATTAGTTCCTTCTCTTCTTTCCTTTCCTTGGCGACCGTTCCATGCTAGTCGCGCATGTGTACAGCACACTTTTGGGGGAAATGCCGGCTGGTGCGGGGCGGGCCGTCACACTTGGTATCAGAGCTCTAGGTTGCGTAGTTAACCTAGGGAAAGACACCAGAGAGAGATAATACGTATATGAGAGCGCGTATTTGTAATTTTTTTGGTTTTCGAAAGCTATATATATACTATTAGTATAGCTAAGGATGAAGTCGCACTGCACTAACACCACAAAGAAGATGGTTAATCGTTTCTCTTTACAGATTGAACGATGAGCCGATATACGAGGGGTACTGGTAGGGGAGCTAATATTGGGAATGCTCCTGATATGAGGACGATGTTCATTGACTTCACGAGAGAAATGCTTAGAGATGTGCAAGGAGCAGTTCCTAATGCTGATAACGGTAGTGGTGCAGTGGTGCAGGCGCCTAGGGCTGATTTCGCCAAGCTCTGTAAGGACTACACTAGTCTTGGTGGGAAACCGTTCCACGGAACGGAATTGGCTACGGATGTTCAAGATTGGTTGGATAGCTATGAGCGTATCTTCGAAGACTTGGACATCGAGGATGCGATGAAGAGAAAGCTAGCATCCCGTCAGCTGCACGGATGGGCAATGAATTGATGGAATGCTATTAAGGCAGCTACTACAGAGAATCAAGTTATTTGGGATCAGTTCAAGACCCGCTTTAGCGATAAGTTTATTCTAGCTGCTTAGAAGTTAGTATTGTTTAAGAGGTTCTTGGAGCTTAAGCAGAATGGTAGAGTAGTCTCGGAGTATATTGCTGAGTTCGATACTTTATCGAAGTATGGATTATCCCTCATTGACACTCCCGAGAAGAAAAATGAGAAGTTTATAACAGGCTTGGATCAGTACTTGGGGGAAAGGCTTATTAACCACATTGATGAGACGTTTGAATCGATTGTGGGGAAAGCTTTGAGATCGGAGAGTCTATACCCCAAGTCGAAGACTGAGGTTGCATCTGCGGAAGAGCCAAAGCCGCAAGCAAGCGGTGGAGGCAAGAATGGTTCTCAGAATAAGAGAAAGCAGAATCAGACCAAGGATGGCCAAAAGAAAAAGAATAAGAAAGATGTTGAGTGCTTCAGTTGTGGTAAGAAGGGCCACTATGCCAAAGAATGTCGAGCCAAGCCAGCGGATAGGAAGTGCTTCAACTGTGGCCAAGTGGGACATCACAAGGATAAGTGTCCGCAACCCCCTAAAGAAAAGCAGATCGTGAAAGCATATGATATCAATGATGTTCCTTCTTTATCGAATGCCCCAACTGCGGCGGAGAAAGGAAAGAATGTTGTTATTCAAGGTATGCTTTCTGTTTATGATGTTCTAGTTAGAGTATTGTTTGATACCGGAGCTTCCAGTTCCTTCATATCTAGTGACCTGGTAGATAGGTTGGGATTGGAACCCAAGATAGTCGATAGACCTTTAATTGTAACGAACCCGATTGGTGGTTCGACTAGCCTTAGTACGATTTGCCGTAATGTGTTCTTATCGAGTCATGGATGTATGTTTGTTTTTGATTGCTTTGTTTTGGGCTTCACTAGGTTTGGCATTATTTTAGGAGTCGATTGGCTCCAAAGATACGGAGTGGTGGTAGACTGTGAGGGCTTTTTGGTGACAGTTAGAGCGGATGATGGGCGGAGGGTAGTGTTTGGTGGTCTACCTAATGATGGGGTAATGGCTAGTTTTCTAAATTCTCTCGACATCCCGCATGATGAGTTGTCAGATGTGCCCGTGGTTGGTCAGTATCCGGATGTCTTCGAGGAAGTGACCGGGCTTCCACCACATTAAGAGATTGAGTTCCATATTGATTTAGTGGAAGATGCCAGACCTATAATGATGCCTCTTCGTCGTATGGCACCAAGAGAGCAGCGAGAGCTCGGGGTGCAAGTGAGCGATGTTTTGAAGAAGGGGTTTATCAGAAGAAGTATTTTTGAGTGGGGAGCACCAGTTGTGTTTGCTACCAAGGCCGATGGTTCCCTTCAATTGTGTGTAGACTACCGCGAGTTGAATAAGGCGACGAGGAAGAATAAGTATCCTCCACTGCGGATAGATGATTTGTTTGATCAGTTGAATGACGCGAGAGTGTTCTCTCAATTGGATCTCGCGAGAGGTTTTCATCAGCTTAGAGTGGAAGCTGAGAGTATAGCTAAAACAGCCTTTTGGACGCCGTCTGGGTTTTATGAGTGGTTGGTCATGCCATTCGGGTTGACCAATGCAGCAACATATTTTGTGGATCTTATGAATAGGGTATTCAGAGATCAGTTGAATAAGTTTGTTCTTGTGTTCGTGGACGATATCTTGGTTTATTTAAGGACAGAGGAAGAACACAAAGAACAATTGAGGGTAGTGATGGAGGTGTTGAGAAAACACCAATTGAAAGCAAAGTTTTCTAAGTGTCACTTCTGGAGGAGGGAAGTGAGATTCTTGGGCCATGTTGTTTCAGAGAATGATATTGCCATGGATCCTGCAAAAGTCGCTATGGTACAAGATAGGTCTACGCCCAAGAATGCAACAGACATAAGAAGTTTCTTGGGGTTAGCCGGATGTTATCGTAAGTTTATCCAGGACTTCTCCAAGATAGCAGCATCGTAGACTCAGTTGACCAAGAAGAATCAAGCTTTCGTCTGGGACGAAAAGTGCGAGAATGCGTTCAAGAGTCTAAAGGAAAAGTTGACATGTGCACCAGTGTTAGTCATTCTTAAGGGGAATGGAGAGATGACGGTACATACGGATGCGTGTGGTACTGGACTAGGAGCTGTGTTGATGCAGGGAGGTAGGGTTGAAGCTTATGCAAGTCGGCAACTGAAACCGCATGAGAAAAGATACCCTACCCACGATTTGGAATTAGCAGCGATCGTGTTCGCGTTGAAGATGTGGAGACATTATCTCCTGGGAGAAAGATTTGAGCTGTTTACCGATCATAAATCGTTGAAGTATCTCTTCTCTCAGAAGGATCTATATCTCTGATAGCAAAGATGGTTAGAATTCTTGGCTTCCTATGATTTCGATATCGCATATATGCCAGGAAAGGGAGATGCGGTAGCTGATGCATTGAGTAGAAGACATGCCAGTTTAGGGGCTATGTTTTTAGAATGGAAACAATTGGAATACATTGCAGGTATGATTTCAGACCTAAATGTGAATTGGACCCATAGATGTTAGCAAGCTTGACGATCAGACCGACTTTGATTGAACGGATTGGTTCTAATCAGAGGAACGATCCTAACATATTGGAAATCATCTCCAAGTTAGAGATGGGCATCGACAGCGAGGAGATGAACAAGTATGTATTTGATAAAGAAGGATGGCTTAGAAAGAATGGAAGACTAGTTGTACCCAATGTTAATGGATTGAGAGATGAAGTGCTTAGGGAATGCCATCACTCGAAACTAACCATATATCCCGGTGGTAACAAGATGTATCGAGACATGAAGCAGACCTACTAATGGGAAGGAATGAAGAGAGATGTTGGAAAGTTTATATCCAAGTGCATGAATTGCCAGTTAGTTGAAGCTGAGAAAAAGAAGCCGAGTGGTTTGTTGCAACCATAGGAAATTCCTGAATGGAAATAAGAGCAAGTTTCAATGGATTTCATCGATGGTTTACCGAGGACTAGATCGGGCCATGATAGCATTTGGGTGATTGTTGATCGTTTGACCAAGAGCGCAAGGTTTATACCAGTCAAGTCAAATAGAACTGCAGCTAAGTTATCAGAATTGTATATGAAGTGGATAGTGAGATTTCATGGAATACCCAAAGGCATTGTGAGTGACCGAGATCCGTTGTTCACTAGTGAATTTTGGAAAAGCTTACAAGAGGCGTTAGGATCAGAATTACATCTCAGTACCGCATATCATCCTCAAACCGATGGTTAGACAGAGAGGGTGAATCGTATATTAGAAGATCTCTTGAGAGCTTGCATATTAGGTTTTGGTGGATCATGGGATGACCATTTACATCTAGTAGAATTTGCATATAATAATAGCTACCAATCCATTATTGGTATGGCTCCATTTGAAGCTTTGTACGGAAGACCGTGCAACTCGCTGTCATGTTGGTTAGAAACTGGTGAGAAGTTTGTGCTTGGACCAGATGTGATAAGAGAAACTTCTGACAAGATCAAGGTTATTCAACAGCTAATGAAGGCTGCCCAGGATATGCAGAAGAGTTATTCTGATAGGAGGAGAAGAGAGTTGAAATTCTCCGTTGGCAACTTGGTGTTTGTCAAGATTTCCCTGTTAAAGAGCGTGATTTGATTTGGTAGGAGAGGCAAGTTAGCACCAAGATTTGTTGGTCCATTCCCAGTTCTCGAGCAAGTTGGGAATTTGGCGTATAAAGTTGAATTACCAGACAAGATGGCGGGAGTCCACAACGTATTTCATGTTTCCCAGCTAAGGAAGTTCGTGCACGACCCCGATATGACCATTTCACCTGATCAGTTAGATGACTTCGAAGTAGAACTCGAGGCAGTTGGGAATCGCAAGCCGATTCGTATTGTCGGGGACGATACGAAGCAACTTCGAAGGAAGGCGGTGAAACTAGTCAATGTTCAGTGGGGCAAGGACGAGAATGACTGTACTTGGGAGACAGAGGAGAGCATTAGGGAGACGTATCCAGAACTCTTTGCCTGGTAAGATTTTTCTTTGCGATTTAGTCTTTCTGCATGCTAGGATAGATCTGTTTTGTTTGTTTTTCTTGTTTGATTGTTGTGAATGGTTGGTAGGCATGCGGGATCCTTTGCTTGTTTCTTAGTTAAGGAATTTTGGGGATGAAATTTCCTGTAGGGGGAGGGGGGGGGGAGGGGGGAGGGAATGTAACGACCCGTATTCTACGCATCGGAAGATCGTAGGATATTTATTTCTTTTTCTTGGTAAGTCGTATGGTCATGTACTTTTGGGGAACAACTAGTGGGGTCATTTCCCATGTTCATGATTTTTGCCGATTTTTAAATGATCGTTTTGTCCCTAGCTGATCTTGTTTCGGCCATAACTTTTAATTGGAAAGGAGCTTTGACCTGAGTCCACTTCCATTAGATCCGGATGATGGTTTACCATTCCGTAGATTGGTCATATGTGAAAAACGGACTTACCGTTTGGGAGATATGGCTGAAACAAGGTTTAGAAGGCGAAAAACAGCTTAACCGGGCCTAATTTGGGTGATTAGTTAGTGGGCCCATAACCCATTTCTGGATTAGGGTTATGGGGAGGCTGATAGGGTTAGGGGATTCAGTTTCTATCATTTTCCAGCTGTCACTTTTTGTTCCTTCAAGTTTAGCCATGGCCTTCACTTTTTAAAACACCCCAAATCACCTTCTAATCGCTAATTAAGCCTAATGTACATCAAATTAAGGAGAAATAGCACCAAAGCAAGGTTAGAGCTGCTGTTAGACATCAGTATTCATGCCAATCAGAGATTCATTTCTGAATTTGATATTTATTTGTGGCAAAGGTGAGTGGTTAGCATTGTTTTTACACTAATTACAGTTAATTAAGGTGATTAGTGTTAATTAGCGAATTTAAACATGATTAAATTCTGGAAAAATATTTATAAATTTCGAAATATTGTTTTAGGCCTCTACTAGAAAATTTGGTTAATTTGGTTAAGTTTTACTAATCCTATCATTAGTTTTGTTTAAACATGCTTAGGGGAAAATATAGGGTTTTGGCTATGTTTGATCTGTTTTAACCTATCAAATTATTGTTTTGATGTTTATGGTTAGTCCTCTATGTTTCTATGACTGTTTGGAATGATTTTCGATTGATCAGAAGAGTTAGATTGGTCGAAAATGCCGTCGAATGGCGTAAACAGTCGTTGGAAAGAAGTGCAAGAATTTGGCCGAGCCGGATCGGATCGGAGGAAGGAGCCCGAACTGAACCAACCAGGAAACCTCTCCGCGAATCGAACTGCCCCTCCAAACTGTTGTATCCACGAGACAATATGGAAAATTGGGGAGATCACTACCGAATCGGTGCACCATTCCGACCCGAACCCAATGGGTGCCACAAGCCGATCCGAATGATGCGTCGTGGATGGACTTGAGAGACCCGACCCAATCCGGAGTGCTTGGGAAGAAGGACCGAATAAAAGGAGTTTCTCACGAAGCCAGGAGATGTAGACCCCGACACGAACCGCTGGAGAAAGGTCACCACGATCCGAACCGATCTGGAGAGGGTGCTACGAACCGATGGGAACCCGAGCTTCGATGATGATCATGAACTGAATGAAGACCGATCCAGAGAAGACCAATAACCCGAGATGCAAAGTTAGTCCAAATAGGAAGTAGAGCTCAGTATCCAGTTGGGAACCAGTGAGTCAACTTCATGATTGGGCTTTGCTGCGGGACGTGTGTAAAGGGGTTATCGACGTCCATAGCTTTGATTCACCACCAAGACGGATGTTAGGCTACGTATCAGTGCAATGGGGTAGTCATTATTCCATGGGGCAGAGTGATCGTAGCAAGGCTACGAGCCAGTGCAGTGGAGCCATCACGACTCCATGGGTCAAAGTGGACATAGCAAAGGATTAGTGTCTATGGATCAGTGCAGTGGTGTCATTATGACTCCATGGGGACTCCATGGGGCAGAGTGATCATAACAAGGAATAGGGTGATCAAAGCTGTGGATATCGTATGCATTACGCACTGAGTGAGAGATGTGAGGATGCTTGCTATGATTGATTGTTACTATCACTATGACATGCACACGCCACCCCCTTATTCTTTACACCATAGGTTAGTGGCACCTTAGAGTATTGAGCGGTATGTTATGCTAACTCTTTGGTTGCAGGTCCAGGTTCAGGTATGGTTTAATATACCTGTTATTGCTCTGTTTTGCTGCTTATCGCTCATACCAGACTTTTGTCTGACCCAGAGTTTTATGTCTCTTCTTATTACTCTGGGTGCTCTTAAACGAGCAGACTAGAGACAGGTCAGGTGGTATGCACGAGTAGCTGTACCGGAGACGAGCAGGAGGCTCCCACGTATGATATATATAGATATTCTCCATGTGTCGCTGCTGGTCACTACTTTGGGCATTAGTAGTGTACCTTCCTTATTTTCTTTAGAGACAGTTTTCAAAAGTTGTAATAATGATGATGTGGAACATAAGCTGTATTTGGATTTTCCGCTGCTATGATGTTTAACTCTAGTTTCAGCTTATGCACTATCTCACCTGTTTTATGTCAAGTATGTTATTATTATATTTTGTTCCATGCGCTGTGAGACATTCTACAGGTTCTTTGTTAGTTCCTTCTCTTCTTTCCTTTCCTTGGCGACCGTTTCGTGCTATTCGGGCATGTGTACGACGCACTTTCGGGGGAAATGCCGACTGGTGTGGGGCGGACAGTCACAGTATCGGATGACCGCAAGCACGTAGGGATTCTCCAAAAGACAAGAGCCAAACACTAGATGGAACAAAGAGAGGGAAAGAGTGATCCGAGAGCTACATAAAACGACACTGTCCTAGGGAAAAGAAACTCAGAAGCCACAGAGTACTGATAGGACCTCTCCGGCAGTGCCCCTCCGATAGGGGAATATAATAGCGAAAGGTCACTTAAATCAAAAGCTAAGAAAAGAAGAGGCAAGATTCTTGGAAACGGAGACCTAGAAGTGCAGAAGGGTTGCTGGTATCAACCCTCTTAATACCGATATACCAGGAGATAAAGACATCAAAAGTATCAAACCAAAGGTGCATAAGGATTATCTGGAACCAGCTTCCGAAACATCCACCGCATGAACACTAAAAGGTCGCACTGATAGACGACAAAAAACTCACCCGGAGTTACCTTACGTTAGACTAGGTTACACCCGGAAACCCCACCAGGAGGCAAACTGGAACCTTAGAAAGGATATAGGTTATCCATACTAAAGGACTTGGTGCAAGCACCGACAGCGGTTCCGAACCAGTAGCTATCTACGCACTTCTTGAGGACAAGCTTCTCTAAGTATTTATAAGAAAACTGGAAGCCTACATCTAGAAGCTTACAACCGAGAGCGTGCAACAGGAGGTTCAAAGACCTTCCGGTAAAAGCTACTGTATCAATAAGCTCACGTCACTCTCACAGAAGCCCAAGCTGGCCGGGGCCTTCAATCCGGAAGTTGTTATCCGCATCACAAAGAAGCCGGAGCTAAAACAACCGAAACCAAGGAGAGAAGCAGCCGACAAAGGCATTCGCAGGCCCAATGGCCCAATAGCAGAAGGGTCCCCGATTTCTCTATAAATAATATCCCAGGGGTCACACTTTGGGGAGGGTTTACATTTTTTCTGAATCTTGTTCTTTCTGCTCTAAAGAGCAAACCCTAAATTCTAACTCGGATTGGGGAATCATTCAACTCTTGTAATATATCTACAATTCACGAACGAAGAAGTCTGAGACTTAAACATTTCATGATTCGGTAATCATATTGCGCCGTTTATGATGGAATAGGGAGTTGACACTAACCTTTCGTATGAAAGAGTTATTTACCACACCCTTGATGATAGGAAATACCTCTTGGAAACCCAAAGTCTTTCCCTTTCTTCATCTCGAGGGTTGACAACATGAATCAACCCTCTCATGATGAGCCTAATGCTACTCAACTCAGGGAAAGAGGTTGGCTGCACGCTTATGGTTTGATTACTAATGCATCCAAGGCCTTTTGGGTTGACTCAATGCCGAAAGGATCATTTAAGTTAATAAATGTTGTAGCACCCTTAACATCTGAGTAATGGGAAGCACTAGCGTGTCTTCCTTTTATCACAATGTATATCATTTTGCCCATGATCTAAGAAATAGATGATTTGAGTGGTGAACACTGACCTCGGATTATCCCTTAGCATCCTTAGATCGTGAACACACATATTTTCCTAAATATGTGCTCCATATAACTCATTCCGGGTGTTGACGAAAAATATCGTGAATATTTTGGCGCTAGAAGGAGGGGTTGAACCTCTGTTCTTAAGGTTAATTTGTCAGCATTAATTGGGTAAATTTATTACCCCATGGCAGGAAAGATGAAATCAAAAAGATTGGAAAAGAGAAATAAGGAACCGACTCCTAATGCGACCCTTGAAGGAAACATGGATCTAACACTTAATCTGAACAATAATGAAAGAGGAGCCACATCCAGTCCAACACAACCACCAAATCTAAACGCCATAGAAGACAATGTCGCAAGAAGTATGGCCTTGGAGAAGCAACTCCAAGAAATGCAAGCTCTGCAAGCTCAGATGAATGCTGCTCAAATGCAGACGTCTTCAAGACTCACCAAATCTAGTCAAAGAGAGACGAATGAATCATCGAAAAGAAAAGCTCCCATTTAGAACTTTGAAGCAAAAGAGAAGGTCAAAGAAACTTCCTCCAAGAAGAAGAAGTCCCATTTGACCGGAGTATACCATCAAGGAAATCAATGCGACCAAGAACAATCCGGGAGTTCCACCTCCAAAGGTTATGATCCCAAGAGAATAAACTACGACAACACAGAATCTTATCTTAAAGACATTGCTCATAAGACTATCAAGGACTTATTGGGAAGAAATGGGAAAAGGACCCAAGACGACAGGGGTAACGACAACGAAAGAGTAGCTCCTTTCATCATGAAATTATGAACACAATAATACCATCTAGGGTAAAGATTCCAACCATAAAATATCTTGTAACAACGGACCCTGATGATCATCTAATGGCTTTTGACAGTCAGATGGATCTTTACAATGCTTCAGGAGCCGTCAGATGTCGTCTTTTCTCAGTGACCTTTTAGGGGGTGGCAGCAAAGTGGTATCATCAGTATAGAGAAAACACCATCTATTCGTGGAAGTAGTTCACCTACGAGTTTTCCGCACAGTTCTGCGTTTGCAAAGATCTGACAATGGACTACACAGTCATCGCTAACATCAAACAGAGGCAAGGGGAGTCTCTAGGAGATTACTTGAAAAGGTTCAATATCGAGGCGTTAAAGCCAAGGATATGAACGACCGTGACAAATTGATAGTTGTGCATTCGGGCTAATCGAAAACACCCCCTTCTGAAAAGAATTATACATTAACGGCTGTAAAGACTTACAAGACATTCACTTTCGGGCTGACAAATTTACTTGCATGGATGAATTGTACTTCACCAAGAAAAAGTTCGGCCCTTGAGGGGAAGGGGGAAGACCGAACTTTGGACAAAATCCCCCGGAAGGAAATCAAAAGAGATCAAGATGGGAAGATTCTAATACCAATTTAGTTGCTCTGAACAAGCCCATCTCGTTCGTGTATGCTGTCATAATAGAAAGAGTTAATAACTTCCCCATCTCGTTCAAAGCTAAGAATTGACCTGAACCTTATTCTGGTGGTAAGTATTGTGAATTTCACAAGACCAACAGACATAAGACTGACGAATGCAAGGTATTGGACGGGATTATTCAGAAATTAATCTGAGAGGGACATTTGAAAGAATTTGTTTTAAACAAGACCACGTCAGCTCATCATACAAATGGACAATAGAAGGTTTCAGCGAATGCAATAGAGACTACTTTAGAAGAGAGCAACCTAGACTTGTGTCCCCTGTAAATCGAATCAATGTAATCCACGGAGGACCACACCCTACCGGAAACTGTCTTAGAGCCAGGAATCAATACATGAAGGAAGCCATGGAGGTAATGATCTCCATTCAAGAAGAACCATCGTTGAAGAACGCACGTTATGCTCTCAAAATGTACAACCTAGTGGTTTCTCTAGAAGAAATGAAGAGAGGGGTCCGCCACCCACATAATGATCCCTTATGATAACAGCGCAAATAGGACTCTCCGTCATCTCCAAAATCCTTGTGGACACCGGGAGCACCTTTAACGTCATCTTTAAATATGCTTTCGATCAGATGGGCATCTCTGAGAAGAAGTTGGAGTCAGACAATGAACCGATCTTCAGCTTCAACAACAAGGGATCAACTCTAGTGGGACAAATCAATCTTCTGGTTTAGGTTGAACTGTCTCCGGTTCATAGAACCTTCGAAACTCTCTTTGTTGTGATCAATCAACCATCCTATTACAATGTCTTCTTTGGACGACCGGCTTTGGAGGAGATGGATGCTTTCGTCTCTTCCAAATACCTTATGCTAAAATTCCTAACCAAGCAGGGATGAGGTACCATCTGGGGAGAACAATTTAGTTCTCGCGAATTGTATTTCGCAAGAATTGACTAATACAAAAGGGAGTGTTCTTCGTATTTTGATTCCTCTACTATTTTTATGCCTTCGGATAAGGGATTCTTACATCCCGCGTTCGAAGCCAAAATAAAAGTTAACAAAGCTGACAAACATTTAAATGGTAGGTACGCTTCTTTGAAAAGAAAAAGGAAGAGAGCCGATGATGTAAACTTGACTGAAGAAGGATAAATTATCACGAGTTTAAATTCTAGAGGGACATATTGAAAGAATGAAACCAATAGAAGATGTGGAGGAGGTGAACGTCAATTCAAAGGATAAGTCGAAGGTTGTCAGCGTAGGGAAAAGGCGGATAGAGCCCCTTAAGAGCAACCTAATTCGATTCTTGTAGCTCAACAAAGATGTCTTCATCTGGACCCATTCAAACATTGTTGAGATCAACCCCTATATTAAAACATTAATCCTTCAGTAATCCCGGTTCGGCAAAAGAAGAGGCAACATAATAGAGACCGGTCTGAGGCCCTAAAGGAAGAAGTCCAAAGGTTGGAGACAAATGGGTTTATCAGAGAAGTTCTTTACCCAAAGTGGTTAGCCAACCCCGTGCTAGTAAAGAAGTCCAATAGGAAGTGGAGGATACGTGTTGACTACACGGATTTAAACAAGGCTTTCCCAAAGGATTGTTATCCCCTTCCACGGATAGACCAGTTGGTCGATGCAACAAGCGGCCATAAGATACTATCCCTTATGGATTCTTACTCTGGGTATAACTAAATTTCAATGCATAAACCCGAGGAAGAGCATACAAGCTTTATCACTGATTGAGGAACATCTTACTATATGGAAATGCCCCTTTAGGTTGAAAAATGCGGGAGCAACATACCAAAGGCCAATAAATAGACTGTTTCAACAGCAAATAGGGCGCAACATGGAAGTATGTAAGAAGTTACCAAATGAAGTTAAACCAACAGAAGTGTTCTACTGGAGTTCAATCTGGGAAGCTCCTAGGGTATGTAGTAAGTGAGCAAGGGATTGAGGCTAGCCCTGACCAAATCCTATCCATAAAAGACATGGAAGAACCTAGGACGAGCAAAGAAGTCATGAGCTTAAATGGGAAAGCAGCAGCCCTTAGTAGGTTTATTTTCAAAGCCACTGAAAAATGTGTCCATTTCTTCGATGTTGTAAAGAAAAAGAAAAATTTCGAATGGAACGAAGAATGTAGAAAGGCCTTTAAAGAATTGAAAGTCTATATAGGAACTCTTCCGATTTTATCTAGTCTTGATAAAAGAGAAGATCTATACCTTTATATGGTTGTCTCAGAATATGCAGTAAGTTCAGTCCTAATAAAAGATAATAATCGGACTCAACACCCAATCTATTACGTTAAAAGAAGGCTAAAGGACGCAGAAACCCGATACCCAGTAATGGAAAAACTAGCATACTTCGTAGTACTTACTGCACGAAAGATAAGAGGGTACTTCCAAGTTCAACCCGTTAAGGTATTAAATAGCTTTCCACTTAAACAGGTGTATAGTAATCCAAAGACTTCTGGGAGGTTAATCAAATGGGGAGTTGAACTCGGCCTGTAACGAACCGCAAATCCGTACAATCTGAGTTGACTACATACATCACACGTCCAACCCAAATATCACAGAAATACGAATCATTTTTTAATTAGAAGAATAAGGTAGAAAAAGAACAAAAATAACAACACATAATCTCACATCACAGCGGAACAAAATATAATATATCATAACTTTTGAAATACAAAATTTTAACTGTATAACATACACTTATCAGAGTACAACATTTACAACACAGCGAAAATAAAAATACTATACATCTAACACTGAAGCCTCCTATTCCAAGCTCCTTAGATAAATCTGTAAATACCCGAACTACTTGACTGTCTGTGATGACCCCAAACTTCCACGGAATGAAAGTAAGGAATAATCATTTGGAATACAACATAAATACAACAATACAGATCACAGATACAACATAGCATAGGAAAACTATATAATAACAACATCATAGCAACAGAAAATATGAATGTCATCAAATACAGAATTCCACAGTCACAGAGTTCTAAATTATTACATCAATTTTTAGTAAAAAGGAAATAGTTTCAGCTTCAAAATAGAACAACTGGAAATAAAATAAGTTCGGATGTCTCAAAGTCTAAAGATAAAATGCAATAAAAGATAAATGATAGATAGTCTTCATAGCTCCAAATCATCACCTCAACTAAGAAATGCCAAGAAAGCTCCAAAGATAACAACTCCAAAGAAAGTGAAACCTGTTACTTGGCTGCCCGTGTAGGAAAGAGGGCACCCGGGTGAAAACAAACTATGAGTCAGTCATGGGACTGGTGTGGGAATTCTTAACTACTCTAACTAATAGTAATAAGGCAAATCCAAAGACCATGCCGTTGACGTGGAACAGGTTTATTCCAATGGATTTCCGTGCATAAATTAAGGTGACTGAACATATAAATAAATAAATCATAAAACAACGCAATGCTTTTGGAAAAATGGAATCACCATAAGACTCAAGTCCCATCACACAATGCAACGCAAACCAGAGGATAGAGTTTTACCTTATGGTGATTAAACATGCTTGATACGATAAAAGCGAATCCAATATTATTATTAGTATGCATATAAACATTTCAAAATAAATGTATCAATCCTAGGAGGCATAACTACCATATACTATGCCTCCATACTAGTAATACAATCAAATCTGTAGGGTCATATCGGGAATTTGGTTTTCCATCATGAGTCAAGACTAGGAACGATCTCCTTACCGATTCGAGACACTCTAGCTAATGTCTCAGGATCCCCCGTAGTGAACCCTCGGAAAGCTGCAGGGCCGGTCCCCACATACGATTTTACGGATTAGTTATTCCTGAACACACGTTTCCCAGTCCTATAGGACCTAATATCCGAGGCGCCTCATTCCATCATCCACATATGTAAAATATCGGGCCGTGTAAAACCCAAACACCACTTCTAGCTAGAAAGAAATGTGCTGCTCTCCCTGCATTCCCTTGCTCCATTTTAGACTTAATCGGGTTGTGAGGCTCGTGGAGCTACGTAATACACAAAGCTATGCTTATTCAAGCTGTGCTTTGATCGTCACTACAAGGTCCTGCTTTTCAACAAGAAACCTTGATCATTGCATCTTGGTATGCCACACTGTCAATCCATATCATACTATTAATCTTTTGCCAAAATATACAAAAGGGTGTTAAGCAAGAGAATATTATCTCTATTTTTAAATGAATTAAAATTGAATGGAGATCGGTAGTTGCTTAGCTCGTTGTTAAATCGAACGACGTTATTATGGTCAAAACTTCATTAAAAATGTAAACCAAAAGATCCAACCGTTGGATTTTCCCGAAACTGGAACCGTTGGATTCGTTTTGAAAAGATCTTTCTAATGATGTAAATTTTGTGAAGATCCAACGGTTAGATTTTCAGATAGGTGTAAATCAAATCTGAAGAAAAACAGCGCCACGGCCGCGTTATGGCCCGAAGCGTCGTTTGAATAAATTGGCTATTTTAAAATAAATAAAAATAGCGATAAATCGTTATAAAATATTATAAACGATATGGATGTGAAATTTAGAAATTCACTGAAGGTTACCTAAGTCGAATGGTTCCCTGGATTTAATCTGATGTTGGTTTCGGCCTTCGGGGTTAATATTTGGGAAATAGTTCTCTTACTGATTGACGGTTAGTGACTAATGAATCGAAATGATGCGTAGTAGTGTTTGTGTAGCACTTGTTCATTATATACGCGAGTTGCTCAGAAAGACCGGGTTTATCCCATTCTGAATAACTGAATTGACGATAAGAAATCAAAGATGAAGACGGTGGTCGAAGACCGGAGATCTTCACCTCGTTTGTATGGTAACCGAGGTCCCGATTGGGAGGCATCCCGAAATATGGATAATGAGTGGTGATCGTCCAGACGTACATGGTGATCGATGGGTTTGCGAGGTATATAGTGCCTCCGGTTTCGTTCCGACCCAGAACGGACTTGTAAATGGATTGTGTGTCTGACATTGGAATTTATTCTATGTGATTGATAGCCATCAATTGCATGGTGTGAATTGCCTGTGTGACATGCTAAGATGCAGTGATCAGGGCTTCTGTTGAAAAGCAAAGTCTTGTAATTGATGATCAAAGCACCGCCTGTGTGGCGTAGCTTTGTGTATAACATGAATTCGCGAACCTCGCACCCCGGTATGAACCAGAAACGGGAGAGGACATCAGGGAGGGCTTGCGTTTCTTTCTAGCTAGGAGTTGTGTCAGTGTTTTTACACGGCCTGACATATTACTTATGTGGATGATGGATAGCGAGGCGCCTCGGATATATCGGTCGATCTGGGACCGATGGAGTCATTCGTTGGCTCATTTGCGCCTCATAGGGCGGGGAGACGTATTGCTCAGGCATTTTAATCCACATCGGTGGACCGGCCCTGACGATCCAAGGGTCACTCGATCTCTGATCCTGAGACATGGTAGGCTAGATTGTCTCGAAGTCGGTAAGGACTATCTTTTGCCTTGGTTCATGACAGAAATCCAATTTCCAAATACGTGACTGTGCGGTTTTGATTGTATATATATATGGCGACATGATATATGGTACCCATGTCGTCTATGATTGATAGTTATGATGAAAATTGTTTTTGAAACATATAAACACTAGTAATAATATCAAATGCTTTTGTTTTATTCGTATCAATCATATTTTGGCCGTTATAAGGTAAAACTCTATCCTTCGGTTTGCGTTGCATTGTGTGATGGGAACTGAGTCTTATAATGGCTTCATTTTTATAAAAAGCATTGCGATGTTTAAAAGAATGATTTGTTTTAAAGCACTGGCAATCCCATGGAGTAAACCCATTCCACGAAAGTGGCGTGGTCCTGTGATTAGCCATATTTTAAATGTGTTGAGTAGATTTCTCATACCAGTCCCATGACTGACTCGTAGTTTGTTTCACTTTCAAACTCGGGTGCCCCTTTTTCTACACGGGCAGCCTTGTATTCAGGTTTTAGCTGGCTTTCTCTGGATAGCTGGAGCTGAAGATGGATTCTATCATTTATCTCTTTTTATGTTGTTCAGCTCCTATTGTACATTATGTTTGTTTTCCGCTGTTGACATGTATAGCTGAACTGTATTTGTACTAAGTATGATCCTGTATACTGTGTAACTCTGATGATTATGTTCATCCAGTATATTCTATTGTGCATTATCTGATGTATTTATTTATTTATGTTCTGCTATTATCTGTTTATGTGTTATATTCCAAAGATTACCCTTGCTACCGTCAGTACGGGGTTTGGGGTCGTCTCATTTGGTATCAGAGCTTTGATTAAGCTTAGTTCAGGAATATAACATATGAACGAACTCATCAGAAATAGAACCAGTAGTGTTCTAGGATGGGTAACTCAATACGGATAGGATCAGTAATATCCTAGTATGAGTAGCGGAATGAAATAACACCTAGGTAGACGCATTTACATTCAAGTATTTGTCTCTATATTTTGAAATATCTTTTCTGTGACCTGACACTTGATCTGCTATTTGCAGAAGTACTAGAAAATGAGTGCCAGAAACAGAAGAAGAAATACTAATCCGGACATTGAAGCCTTATTCATGAAATATAGAAATCTGGGTGGAAAACCCTTCTCGGGTGAAGAATCAATTATGAAAACACAAGCCTGGATTCGTTCGGCTGAGAAAGTCTTTGGAGGATTAGAGCTGAGAGATGACCAGAAAAGATTATTGGTGTCCTGGGCACTCCAAGATGAAGCTTTGTTCTGGTGGGATTCGATTATCAAGGATAATCCAGAAGGTGATATCACCTGGGATATATTCAAAGTGATTTTCCTAGAAAGATTTACTCCTCCTGAAGCAATTGAGCGACTATGTGATGAATTTTCTTATCAGATACAAGGAGATATGACCGTCTCGGAATATCATAAGAAATTCAACAAACTTTCTCACTTTGCTCCCCATCTAATTCAAAATACGAAGAGAAAGAATTTGAGATTTATTAATGGGCTTCAAAGGAAATACCAGAATAAAGTAATGGGGCATGTGAAGCTTCCTTTTTCAGAAATGATTTATATGGCTTATTAGTATGAGGATCTCGATAGGAAAGGTATGTTGCGAGACGAAGAAGAAATCAGTTCTAGCAGCAAAAGAAAATTTGAAGCTGCTAGCCCAGAGACAAGTGTGCAGCCTGAGGCCAGTGCGAAGGCTGAAGTCATAAAGAAGCCAAAGATCAATCAGAAAAAGGTAAAGACAGTCGTATGTCTAAAGTGTGATCAGCAAGGGCATTCGATGAGAAACTGTAGATCTTTGAACAGACGAAAGGGTGATGGGTCTAAATCCGGGAAGAAGTTTCAAGAGAATAGGGAGTGCAAACAGTGCCATAAGGCTGGTCATCTTGCAAAGGATTGCCCGCTCTTAAACAAGCCTGAAATAGTTCAAGTGAATGAAGTAGCAGAAACTTCTGATCCCTCAGCTAGTCAGGGAAGACCAGATGTTTTAGAAGGCACGCTTAATGTCAAAAACATTCCAATTAAAGTACTGTTTGACACAGGCGCGTCGCGAAGCTTTATTGCAAAGAATGCAGTTAAGAAACTGGATTTGAATTTGAAGAAGCTCAAAGAACCAATGACTGTCCAAAATCCGGTGGGGGTTTCCATCGATCTCAGTTGGGTTTGTGCAGTACCTGTCTCTTTTTCCTGCTATAAATTCCATACCATCTCCATCGTCATGAATTTTAAGGAGTTTGATCTTATATTGGGGTTGGATTGGCTAACCAAATATGAAGCTGAGGTTAGATGCGCCGAGAAAGTTGTTAGGGCAAAGATTAAATCAGGTGATTATATAACTATTCCCTGTGAAGGTCAGAATTCTAATAGAAAAGACTTCTGGGCAGCTCTCAATATTTCTCCAGCCCAAATAGAAAATAGCCCTGAAGTCACAGAGAATATTCCCGACTTAGTGAAAGATATTCCTGTCATCAAGAATTATGCGGATGTGTTTGAAGAAGTTGTTCGCTTACCTCCGCAGAGAGAAATAGATTTCAAGATTGCTTTAATTCCGAACGCAAGGCCGGTAGTTCACGCTATTCTAAGAATGTCCTTGAAAGAGAAAGAGGAATTAGACAATCATACACGACAGCTCGTATGAAAGGGTCTGATAAGGCCTAGTTTCTCTGATTGGGTTGCAGCAGTGGTGTTTGTCCCAAAATCAGACGGTACTCTGCGACTATGTGTGGATTATCGCGATTTGAACAAGCAGACAGTTAAGAACAAATTTCCATTGCCGCGAATCGATGATTTATTGGATCGTCTGAATGGAGCACAAGTATTTTCAAGGATGGACCTAGCTACAGGTTTCCATCAGCTTTGAATTGCCGAAGAGTGTGTTCCATTGACAGCATTCAGAGGTCCAGACTTATTCTATGAATGGTTAGTAATGTCGTTCGGCTTATGTAACGCTCTAGCTTACTTCATCGATCTGATGAATAGAGTGTTCAGAGGGGATTTGAATAAATTTGTTTTGGTTTTTATTGACGATATTCTAATCTTCTCTAAATCAAAGGTCGAACATGAAAAACATTTGGAACAAGTTCTGGAAATCCTCAGAAGGAATGTATTAAAAGCCAAACTATCCAAATGCATATTCTGGCAAGATGAAGTGAAATTTCTGGGCCACGTTGTATCGAAAGAAGGAATTGCAGTGGATCCAAGTAAAATCACAGCTATTCAGAATTGGAAACAGCCCAATACCCCTACTGAAGTCCGCAGTTTTCTCGGATTGGCTAGTTATTACCGGAAGTTCGTTAAAAACTTTTCGAAGATATCTGGTCACTTAACGAAGCTTACAAAGAAGCACTCAAAATTCAAATGGACTCCAGAATGTGAAGAGGCTTTTGAAGAGCTAAAGTTAAGATTAATAACTGCTCCAGTGTTATTCATTATCGACGGCAATCAAGATTTAAAAGTCTGGACAGATGCCTCTAGAGAAGGCCTGGGAGCAGTACTAATGCAAAGAGGTCAAGTGATCGCTTATGCTAGCCATCAGCTGAAGCCGCACGAGAAAAACTACGTCACTCATGATCTGGAGTTGTTGGCTATCGTATTCTCTTTGAAAATCTGGAGGCACTATCTTCTGGGTGAGAGATTTGAACTATTTACAGATCACCAGTCGTTAAAGTATCTGTTCACCCAGAAAGACTTGAATCTGAGGCAACAACGTTGGCTAGAGTTCCTTACAGCATACGATTTTGAGATTATATACACTCCAGGGAAAGCCAATGTCGTGGCCGATGCGTTAAGCCGAAAGAATGAAATGATTGCCAGTTTTATTATCACGACTTCATTGATAGATAAAATATCTGCTCTTCAAAAGGATGATCACTTCATTCAGAAGATCAGAGAGATAATTCAGAAAGGCAAGCCCTCGAGTTTTCAAGTTGATAATGATGGAATTATAAGGCTCAAAGGTCGAATATGTGTCCCTAACATTTCTGAGCTCCGAAAGGAAGTACTGGATGAGTGCCACAAGTCAAAACTTAGTATCCATCTGGGAGTAAGCAAAATGTATAATGACATCAAACGCACTTTCTGGTGGAAGTCGATGAAGAGGGACATTTCTTTATATGTCAGTCGATGCCCTACTTGCCAGCTAGCTGGATTGTTGCAACCGCTGGACGTTCCAGGCTGGAAGTGGGAACATATTTCCATGGACTTCATAGATGGTTTGCCCAGAACCAGAAAAGGAAATGACAGTATTTGGGTGATCGTAGATCTACCTGTCAGATCAAACAGAACTGCTCAGAGTCAGGCGCAGATATACTTCAAGGAAATTGTTAGACTACATGGAGTGCCGATCAGTATAGTGAGCGATAGAGATCCAATATTCACTAGCAAATTCTGGGAGGCATTTCAAGTAGAGCTGGGAATAAAGCTGAACTTAAGCACCGCCTATCATCCTCAGACAGATGGTCAGACTAAGAGGGTGAATCGTATACTAGAAGATCTATTGCGGGCTTGTGTTCTAGATTTCGGTGGATCATGGGAAGACCATATGCATTTGGCTGAATTCTCATATAACAACAGCTACCAGGCGAGCCTGACAATGTCGCCATTCGAAGCATTGTATGGTAGACCATGCCGATCCCCTGGTTGTTGGGTCGAACCTGGTAATAGACTTGTGTTAGGGCCTGATATGATCCGAGAAGCTGCCGACAAACTCGACTTTATTAAGAAACGATTACTCGCCGCTCAAAGCCGACAAAAGAGCTATGCCGATAGGAGAAGAAGAGATATATCATTTGCTGTTGGCGACTATGTATATTTGAAAGTATCGCCGATGAGAGGAGTTATCCGGTTCGGTAAAACTGGGAAGTTGGCACCCAAATTCATTGGTCCGTTTCCTATTCTTGAACGGATTAGAACTCTCGCTTATAGGATTAAATTGCCTGATTGGTTGCTTGGAGTGCATGATGTATTTCACATATCCCAACTTCGAAAGCACGTTCATGATCCAGACTTGACCGTGGAAGAAGCCGCTCAACAGGATATTGAAATTACTCCAGAATTGCTGTGAGAAGAGAGCCGCTCAAGATTATCGGCAAAGAAACCAAAGAGCTGAGGAACAAGAAGGTTCACTTAGTCAAAGTGCAATGGAGTGGGAATCCGCGAGATTGTACTTGGGAAACTAAGGAGAGCATTTAGAAAGCCTATCCTAAGTGTCGAGTAGATATCTCTGATTGATTCCGGTGCAAGGTACATTTACCATACTTTGCATTACCAATTAGTTCTCTACTTTGTTGTTATTTTCTTTCCATGGATGTGCACTTTTAATTCTATAGTCTGCTTAATTTAAAAAGAGTATAGAAATTGATTAGTATATTTTTGAAAAGTTAAAAACAATTTGATTGTTGTTTGTGTCGTGTGATAGTAGATTTGATTAATTAAAATTATTAAAACGATAGTTAAATTAATCAAAAATAGAATGAATGGTAGAATTTATTCGATTATATCACACATTGAACTGATTAGAAAATAGATAGAAATACATACATGTGCATTATATATGTTTGAACAGGTAAACGGATAGCTGTTGAGTAAAGATTTTATTTGCGTGCCCGACAAATAGGTAAACCTTAATGAGTTGGATGCGAAATATTATTATATCAACTCCTGTGAATGCCATTGGATGCGGAGTGCTGGTTATTCTGTGTGTAATAATAAACGTCGCCATAGGATAGTAACAATTAATTTTGAACTACATTACATGGCATACTTCTGAAGATAGGCATACTTCATCATATTACACATAAGCATTTGGAGCTTGTGTGACGAGGTGGAAGATTTACCATACGAGTGAGAGGCTTGTATGGCGATGACTATATTTTACAGGTTGAACTGATGACTGATATGGACTATTTAAATTGTAACGATAAAATTGCCAGATTAAGAAAAACCCCACATGGGTCTGGAGTTGACAATAATCACGTCTCTCTAGTCATTAGATACGACACATGGATTATTTATTTCCCACACGGGACGAGGTGACGAGGATTTATCCTCTGGAGCAATTAAAATACACACTCCCTCAGGCTTTGACAGGGTGACGAGAATTTATTCTCTGGAGTTATTATCTATACACACTCCCTTGTAAACACCAGAATATATCACTATAAATATGTGTATGCTTATTAGGATTTATTGGGTACCTAATACGGCCCAATAAATTTCCAAACCTTTCTCCGTATAAAGGAGGTTATGGCGAAATTTTTCGAAAATTCCGGGTGTTAGCCAAATTTTTTGAAGAATTTGAAAATTCTCAGAAACTGAAAAGTTGGAGAATGGAAGCCAGATTGAACATAGAGTTGATTAATCAAACCACTTTCGACTTTGTTCCTTTTCAGGGACGAAAAGTTTTAAGTGGGGGAGATTGTAACGACCCGGAAAATCTGAACCAATTTAAAAATTTTAAATTGGCTATTTTAGTTGATTTTAAATATTTAAAATAAATATTTTAAATAATAACAATGAAAATTAAGTTTGAATCGACATTTGAAAATGAATATAATTAATTCTAATTATAAACAAGGCCTGAAATGGCGTGGTAGTTTCAAAATTTGAATTCAAACTTTGACTGACTATACCGGGTGCAAAACAAAACGGATTTGAGTGAAACCAAAAATATTTAAATCTGTTAGTGAATACCTTTCTAATGAATCTGAAAAATCGAAGTTTCATAGTGGAAAACAAAAGTTATGGCCAAATGAATTTTCAGAAAGGTCGCTATGGAATTTATATAGCCCGTGAAATTGGCCATTTGGCAAACGACCTCGGAATTCGACGAAACCACTTTTGTTGGATCCGGGATGTGAAGTTATTGCTAGGTTTCAAATTTCATAATTTTTGAAGTTAGTATGTGAGCGTGGCAAAGGAAAACGTGTTTTGGTCAATTACAGTTAAATTGGATCGACCAGAAATGGGCCATTTTTCAAACTGTCTCAGAATTCAACGAAACTAGTTTTGTTGGGACCGTATCGTCAAAACATAGCTGGATTTATTTTTCTGGAATTTTTCGAATCAGTTTGTGGCCCTGGCAAATTGAAATGTACGTTCAAATCAAATATTGAATGTTTTATATTTTAATCTGAATGAAAACTGACTGAAATAGTCGAATGGGCCCATGAAACATATCCCATTGTGTTCGAAATGGGGGTAAAACGCTAGGGACGACAGTCGTTGGGTTTAGATTGGAGGTCGTATCAGAAAACCCCTTTTAAAACCTCCCGGCTAATAGAAATTTTCCTTTATAATTTAGTTTTTAAAAATATCTCAAAAAATACCTCGTCTCCTTCCAGACCGACGACAGAACTGCTCTCCTCCCTTCCCTTCCATTTTCCGGCGAATCCCTCCACCAAAACCCATTTCCCCTTTGCAACTTTTCAAAGCTCTCGTCCCCCTCTTCAAATCAACAACGACTTCACCCCCTTTCGTCGCTCCACCAGCGAGAACCACGGCCCCAAAGTTTCGCCGCCTCGCGTCGTATAACTCCGCCTCTGCCAGTTCGAGTTCACCAACGTGGGTAGCGCCGGAGAGCTTGTTCCAAGCTCTACGCAGTGGCATAATCCGATCATCTCAAGGCGCTGCGGATTTCGAGAAAAAGTGAACCCTAGTTTGGAGCAAAACATTGAGGTATACGGCCTATGTAATTCTGAACTGTTTTAACACTTTTTAGTGTTGCAAATTTTGAAAAATCATATCTTTTTCGTTTCTTGTCGAAATTCAGTGAAACAAGAGACAGTGGACTCGTGTGGACGTCTTCTACATTCTAGAAGAGACCGCATATTTTTCTGAGCCTTCTGCTATTTTTGGTGGAGTGGAACCCAATGTGAGATTTCTAATTTATAAACGATATGGAAAACGACGATGTATAAATTATATAGTCGATGTATGAGTTATATAAGCGTTGTACACCTCTTGTATAAGCGTTGTATAAGTTGTACGTTCGATGTATAAGTTGTATATGCGTTGTAAAAATTATATATGTGTTGAAATAGAAGTGAAATGCTATATATATATATATATACATGCCCCTCGTCCACAAACCATGGACGATATTTATTGGTTGTGATTGGTGTGAAAATTGATTGATAGCGAATGGTTGATTGAAATTGATTGTGATTAAAAAATACCCGTTATTGGTTGAGAAATATTTGGTTGAAACCACATAGGATTAGTTTGTGGAAATGAAAAAAATATACATGCCGCCTGCGTGCGAACTAGATGCATGATTCCCCATTGTCAAAAGCTGCGAGGCTTTAAGGTAGAGCAAGGAGCCACACTAGGGACGATCCCAGTTTTAACTACCCTGCCGTTATGTTGCCGAAATTTTGAATAATATTCATGTGTTAGAATTATTTTCATTTGTTGAAACTATATTTATTCGTTGAATAGAAAACCTTCATGTGTTGAATTGAAACTCATTCGTTGAATAGAAATTCATGTGTTGAATGGTATTCGTGTTTTAAATATAAAAATCACATTTTTACTCTGTATATATAAACTATAGAAAACCTTCATGTGTTGAATCGATATTCATTCGTTGAATAGATTTCATGTGTTGAATGGTATTCGTGTTTTAAATATAAAAATCACATTTTTACTCTATATATATAAACTATAGAAAACCTTCATGTGTTGAATCGATAATCATTCGTTGGATAGAAATTCATGTGTTGAATGGTATTCGTGTTTTAAATATAAAAATCACATTTTTACTCTATATATATAAACTATAGAAAACCTTCATGTGTTGAATCGATATTCATTCGTTGGATGGAAATTCATGTGTTGAATGGTATTCGTGTTTTAAATATAAAAATCACATTTTTACTATATATATATAAACTATAGAAAACCTTCATGTGTTGAATCGAAATTCATTCGTTGAATTGAAATTCATGTGTTGAATGGTATTCGTGTTTTAAATATAAAAATCACCTTTTTTTATCTATATATATAAACTATAGAAAACCTTCATCTGTTGAATCGAAATTCATTCGTTGAATTGAAATTCATGTGTTGAATGGTATTCATATTTTGAAATAAATTGTTTTATAATAAAAATCATACTTTTATCATCTATACGACTATATAAAATAGTCATGTTTTGAAATAAATTGTTTTATAATAAAAATCATATTTTTATCATTTATATGAACTATATAAAATAGTCGGGTTTTGAAATAAATCATTTTACAATAAAAATCACATTTTTACTATATACATGAATAGTTGAAAATAGTGAAGTGTTGAAATAGAAGACAGTTAGATAAAAATATCATTTTTATCAAATGTATGAAGAGAATATAGTTTTGAAATCGAAGAATCGATATATATATATAAATAGAATTGAAATATATCGAATAACGAAGCTCCAATTCGTACTTTGAAACCGTGATTTCAAACGATTAGTGCGGGAGATCCGACCATCGGAATTTCCCGAAATCGCAACCGTTGGGTTCGCTTTGGAAATATCTTTCCAATGGCACCAACTTTGTAAAAATCCAGCGGTTGGATTGTCTGGAATGTTTAATTCAAATCTGAAGAAAAACAACGCCAGAATCGATTATATTAATATATATAAAAATATAATTATATTAAATCGAATAACGATGCTATAGTTCGTACTTTGAAATCGAAACTTCAAACGATTATACCGGGAGATCCGACCGTCGGATTTTCCCGAAACAGGAACCGTTGGATTCGTTTTGAAAAGATCTTTCTAATGATGTAAATTTTGTGAAGATCCAACGATTAGATTTTCAGATAGGTGTAAATCAAATCTAAAAAAAAACAGCGCCACGACCGCGTTATGGTCCGATGCGTCGTTTGAATAAATTGGCTATTTTAAAATAAATAAAAATAGCGATAAATCGTTATAAAATATTATAAACGATATGGATGTGAAATTTAGAAATTCACTAAAGGTTAGCTAAGTCGAATGGTTTCCTGGATTTAATCTGATGTTGGTTTCGGCCTTCGGGGTTAATATTTGGGAAATAGTTCTCTTACTGATTGATGGTTAGTGACTAATGAATCGAAATGATGCGTAGTTGTGTTTGTGTAGCACTTGTTCATTATATACGCGAGTTGCTCAGAAAGACCGGGTTTATCCCATTCTGAATAACTGAATTGACGATAAGAAATCGAAGATGAAGACGGTGGTCGAAGACCGGAGATCTTCACCTCGTTTGGATGGTAACCGAGGTCCTGATTGGGAGGCATCCCGAAATATGGATAATGAGTGGTGATCGTACAGACGTACGTAGTGATCGATGGGTTTGCGAGGTATATAGTGCCTCCGGTTTCGTTCCGACCCAGAACGGACTTGTAAATGGATTGTGTGTTTGACATTGGAATTTATTCTATGTGATTGATAGCCTTTAGTTGCATGGTGTGAATTGCCTGTGTGACATGCTAAGATGCAGTGATCAGGGCTTATGTTGAAAAGCAAAGTCTTGTAATTGATGATCAAAGCACCGCCTGTGTGGCGTAGCTTTGTGTATAACGTGAATTCGCGAACCTCACACCCCGGTATGAACCAGAAACGGGAGAGGACATCAGGGAGGGCTTGCGTTTCTTTCTAGCTAGGAGTTGTGTCAGTGTTTTTACACGGCCTGATATTTTACTTATGTGGATGATGGATAGCGAGGCGCCTCGGATATATCGGTCGATCCGGGACCGATGGAGCCATTCGTTGGCTCATTTGCGCCCCATAGGGCAGGGAGACGTATTGCTCAGGCATTTTAATCCACATCGGTTGACCTGCCCTGACGATCCAAGGGTCACTCGAGCTCTGATCCTGAGACATGGTAGGCTAGATTGTCTCGAAGTCGGTAAGGACTATCTTTTGCCTTGGTTCATGACAGAAATCCAATTTCCAAATACGCGACTGTGCGGTTTTGATTGTATATATATATATATATATATATATATATATATATATATATATATATGGCGACATGATATATGGTACCCATGCCGTCTATGATTGATAGTTATGATGGAAATTGTTTTTGAAACATATAAACATTAGTAATAATATCAAATGCTTTTATTTTATTCGTATCAATCATATTTTGGCCATTATAAGGTAAAACTCTATCCTCCGGTTTGCGTTGCATTGTGTGATGGGAACTGAGTCTTATAATGGCTTCATTTTTACAAAAAGCATTGCGATGTTTAAAAGAATGATTTGTTTTAAAGCACCGACAATCCCATGGAGTAAACCCGTTCCACGAAAGTGGCGTGGTCCTGTGATTAGCCATATTTTAAATGTGTTGAGTAGATTTCTCATACCAGTCCCATGACTGACTCGTAGTTTGTTTCACTTTCAAACTCGGGTGCCCCTTTTTCTACACGGGCAGCCTTGTATTCAGGTTTTAGCTGGCTTTCTCTGGATAGCTGGAGCTGAAGATGGATTCTATCATTTATCTCTTTTTATGTTGTTCAGCTCCTATTGTACATTATGTTTGTTTTCCGTTGTTGACATATATGTATAGCTGAATTGTATTTGTACTAAGTATGATCCTGTATACTGTGTAACTCTGATGATTACGTTTATCCAGTATATTCTATTGTGCATTATCTAATGTATTTATTTATTTATGTTCTGTTATTATCTGTTTATGTGTTATATTCCAAAGATTACCCTTGCCACCGTCAGTACGGGGTTTGGGGTCGTCTCAATACCTTTATTTTCAGTTCTGTTCAAATCTTTGATTTGAATTTTCGGGAGATTTATGCAGTAACTTTGGGAGGTGTTTGCGTGACATCAGAGAGCAAGGAGAGAGGAGCTTGCGCCTGGAAGGGGGGAGTGCGATCGACCATGGTGGGCCCAGCAAGGTGTGAACGGCGGCGAGTTCGAGGCAGTGGTGCGGCGGCCACAGGCTATGGGGAGGTCCGATTTTCAATGGCCACAGGCTATAGGAAGAGTACTTCAAAAAGTTGTACTACGGGTGGTCTGAAATTGAGTGAGGAGGGAGAAAATTGGAGGAGAAAAATCGATGGGTAATGGGTTTCAGCGGCTGAAGGAAATGGGGAAGAGACGATGTACGGTGGCCCGTATTTATACTGTATTATCAAGCATATTTTCTTTTATTTTTTAATTTAATTAATTTCAAAATTATGGTTTTTCCGTCCGATCTCCAAATGGAGCCCAACGACTGTCGAACAATATGTTTTGGCGCCTTCTGAACGCAATGGCGCTAGTGCCGAAGTCTAATTCTGAAGATTACAGCATGTTTCTTTTATTTTAAAATAAATCTTTAATATTAACTTCGAACGTACTTTTTAATTTTACCGGGACCACATACAAACTCATAAAAATCCGGAAAAATTATTTATGGCTTTGTTTTGATGATACGGTCCTAACAAAACAAATTTCGTCGAATTCCGAGATCGTTTGAAAAATGGCCATTTTTAATACTAAAATATATATAGAAATTCTACAGCGACTATTCTGAAATTTCAACTGGCCATAACTTTTAATTCCCGCTATGAAATTTCGATTTTTCGGATTCGTTGGAAAGATATTTTTAAATAGATTCTAATATCTTTGGTGTCATCAAAATCCGATTTATTCTGCATCCCGTACAGTCAGTCAAAGTTCAGATTTGACTTTTCAAACTACCGTGCTATTTCTAATTCCCTTTTATAATTAAATTAAATATATTCGTATTAACTTCGATTAAAATAAATTTCTTGTTGCTATTATTTAAAATAATTTATTTCAAATATTCAAAATCCCTTAAAATTTCTAATTTTTTTTAATTGGCCCCAAATTTCGGGTTGTTACATTGTCCGTACAAATTTGGGCACCCAAGAGTTTAGGGAAAACATAGTAAAATAACTCCTGGTCAGTCATGGGACTAGTATGAGTAAACAATTTATAACAGTTTGAGAAAATAAACGATATCTTATAAGACCACACCGTATAACACGGAATAGGTTTTTCCTTATGAGAATTCAAAACAATTAGAAATCTAGTGGAACGCTTTCATCTCACGCTCCACATATATAATATACAATCAAAACCGTGAGCACTTATTGGGTAATGAATTTCCAACTATGACAAGATATGGAACCACCTTCCGATAGTGTATCTCTAGAGGAGAATACACTGGGTTCAACAAGAACATCTTGTAACCCGGCCACACATGACCGACCACCCATTTCGCTTGAGTGTATCGAATGTATATCACCAACGGTTGGGATCAACAACCGTTTTCTCGAATGGGACAGCAACGAATATAATAAGGAATTAAAGGAATTTCTCTAGATAGGTGATAATACACACTAATGGGAGCTACCCATATAGCCATGCTGCCTGCCCGATTTTTGTCATTTCCCGGTTGTTGAAGCCTGAGCTTACGATCACTTACCATTCATTGGTAACACTACCACTTTAAATGCCACATTATCAGATCCATTAATCATTAATTGATTTGCACCAATATATTCTGGATATTACACTAAGAGAATAAATTCTCTGCCATTATATATATTTATACAGACCAACCTATGTGATCATTGGAAATACTCTGTCGGACACTTGTCCATATACGTTCGTTCTAGGATTGAACGAAATCGAAGGCACAATTTCCATAAATCCATCTTAGGCAATTTCTACCTAGGATTAACAGAAAAATCCCTTGCACTATACTCCATCTTCGATTATCTTCATATAATTTGATTCGCAACGCTACTTCCAATACGGAGTGGTTCTCGAATAATAATCCAACCGGTCTCTCCATATTGACAACGATATCGGCAAACACTTCGATAGTCGGTTATTTAACTATTGAAGAAAACAAACACACATTCATCTATAACATCAAACAACCACTGGGCCCCTTAATTAATATTTCATTAATTAAATCACTTTTCCATTTCCTCATCAATATCTGTTAACCTGATATTTTCAATAATCATCTTGGCCTCTTATGCCATTTGGAAAACATTTCCTTATATCGACTCTTTTTATTTTCTATACTTAGAAAATCTTTTCTCTTTATAATTGGAGAACATTCCAATTACTTATCTCTTTCCCAACTCATTAAAATTTTCTCTCAGGAAATATTTATTATTATATTTCCAAAATTCCACTTATTTGGGTTAAAACGAATGTTGTGTAAAACATTGTTACAAACAACCCAAAATATTGCATTCAGCTAACTCTTATTCAAACATTTGATCTTCGAGACTGAATCTTGCTATTTATCGGTTAAAATGAAATCAATCAAGTTGGGTATAACAACCTCTCAGACCTTGACTGAAAACATCCTTAACTTCAAAACAGACAACACCACTTACCTTGAATAATCAACATCATATAAACTAATTTATTCATTTTTAAAACGTGTATACATTTCTCTTTCTATTTTTTCCAGATTTAATTATAGATTTCCTTTTTGTTTATATCATTCTATTTTTAAGTTCGTTTCCTTATCGAATTCTATATAACTCGATACATTGATTTCTAACTATCAAATTTTCTTAAGAATATTCTAACTCCTTAAATTTCCGGAAAATTTCGCCATAACCTCATTTGTACGGGTCACCCAGTACAACAACAAAACGTCTCTCTGGGCCCTTTCCATTCAAAAAGAAAATTAAAAAGCCAAGCGGCTTGCCGATTCGGCGCATAAAACCTCATATGGAATTTAAACATATACCTTATTGGCGGGCACATGAATTATAATCTTCATACACTTCATTCCATACCTGCCTAACCAATATACGTCCATTCCTATTTTGTTTCAACTCAATCGACCATTTTAACTTAATTTGCTAATTTATCATTAATCAGCTCTTTGCCCATTTCACTATTTATTTGTTCATATCTCGTTCAAATAAAATTTTTACTTGCTTATAACAAATCGAATTCCATTTTTAATTCAAGTTTCATATTCGATTTCGAATATAAATTTACAAATCACATTCACTTATTCAACGCCCAATTTTGATTCAAAACTTGATTAACTAATCATTGTCCAAATTAGTTAATTCTATTCCATAATTTAAAATATGATTTTTGTTTCAAAAACCAGTTCACTTACTCCACTTGAGTTCATATTATTTTATATATCAAGTCTGGATTTTTCTAATGGACCTTCGGATTTTATTTACTTAAAATCCTTTTTATTTATTTAAATAAAGCGTTATGGTTTTATAATGGTTATGGCACTGCTTTTCTAAAAATTTGATTTTGACATAACACAAAATCTATAAGAAGAAATCCAGATTTTTCTCTTCCATTAGAAAACTATTATCAAATTGGTCCTGACAATTCTTGTTTCAAAGAATTCTGACTTAAATTGAGTTCTGTGTACTCAATTGAAGTTTGAAACGCCAATTTACGAACTGCCGTGCCGCGGCAAGTTCGTTTTTATTATATTTAAATATAAACATTAAATTCCGTTTATAAATAAATTTCACTTCCATTCTAATATATTTTAAATACATTTTTGATCGGCTTTCCAAATTTAACTTAACATTTCGATTTTTCATTACTTGGTTATAAATTTATTTGAAATTTGATCTTCTGTATTTAATTCCAATTCCTTTTATAAATAAATTATTTATAAAATTCAATTTAATCGAATTTCAATTATAAACCCGTTGGATTTTCTCAGTTCAGCTTATATTTCGGATTCCGACATATAATCAATCGTTCTATTTCAAACCACTTCCCAATTCACTTTTAAATTCATGTTTGAATTTAACGTCTAAATTATCTAATGATAATTTAGTTTGCTAGATTTATAACATCATTTGTAAATCCATCTTTCTTGTTTTATATATTAAAACAAGTTCTGCGTTTCAAATTCCCTTTGAAATCCAATTCCTTTTATATTCTGAATTCCAGAATAAAAACCGCTGTTTCCTTTTCAGAATGATTTCAACTTTCTATTTTTAAATTCAAACTTGAATTTAAAACTTCAAATTATCTAATGACAATTATCTCCCCTTATTTATAAACATCGTTTATCAATTTCCTTTCCTTGTTTTATATATACTAAAACAAGTTCTTATTTCAAAACCCTTTTAAAATTCTATTCCTATTGGAATATTTTATTTTTACAACTTATAAATAAAATTGTAGAATCTATTTTCATATTTAATTATAGTTTATATATATTAAAAATTTAATACCCTTTCTTCAAATAATTCGGTTTTATAAATTCAACATAGTCGAATTCATATCATAAATCCGTTTGGATTTATTTTTGTTCACCTTACATTCCGAACATCGGAATAAATTTCTTCATTTCCCTTTTGACGCAATTCCCAATTCATTTTAAATTAATATTTGGATTTAAATATTTTAAATTATCCAAATGATATTTTTTTTCACCTTTCTTTATAAACATTGTTTATATTACCTGTTTATATTTTAAACATGTCTCATTTCAAATCCATTTGAAATTACAATTTCTATTTTGGAAAAATAAATTTCCCTTTTATAATTCACACTTATATTTACATTTTCCCAATTATCCAATGACAATTCATTTCTCTTCATTTATAAACAACGTTTATAAATACATTTCATTTCCTTGATTATCTAATGAAAATCATTCCATTTTATTTATAAACACCGTTTATAAATTTACTTCAGTTTCCTGTTTTGTTTAATTTATAAACATCGTTTATAAATTCAATACTTATTTTATTTATTCAAAACAAGTTAATATTTCTCAGTCCATTTGAAATTCAAATTCTATTTTTAGAAAAATAGATTTTCCTTTTAAATCTTAGTTATCCATTTCACGATATTTTTATATATCAACATTTGGGCCCAATGATATTTTAAACACCCAAACCAACCAATTATCAGTTACTAGTTTTCTAACACCTCATACATGACGATATATATGTAAACAACAACAATAATATTTTTGAGGAATCCAGTCAGATCCCTCTAACCTGTTCTCCTGCATCCACAGACGTTAGCCAATAGAAGTAATACCCATCCTGCTTCTAGCCAGGATATCGCGGTATAGAAGGTCATTCACTATCATAGCGTGGGGCGTGTAGGGTCATCCGCTAATGATACTGCAGGCATCCGCTAATGGTACTGCGGGAACTATCCAAACACCAATATATATATAATAACCACAAACACCAATCCTAAATAACTAATGTATATTTAATAATAGCCACAGTAATATTTTAATGCAACCAACCAACCAACCATCAATTATTTTTAACGATTAAAAATAATTCTAAATAATAAATTGAGTGAGATTTACTCACCATGACTTATTCGAACCATTCTGATTCCAATTTTAATTTCAGCTTAAGTGATCCGCAGCTATGAATTTCTCGACCGACATCATTCGATAAAATCTTGTATATAGTTTAATATGACATTTATTAATTAAGCAGCCGAACAATTTCAATAAAATTAAACATTTAATTACTAATTTAAAAAATTACCTTAATCATGTTGTTATCATCTCGTCTTGCCTCTGTAATTTTTTTTGAACCTACTCATGTCATGTTTACCAAATCAGCAATACTACTCCCACCACAATGCTCGATTACCATCCATATGTACTCCTCTATTTTATCATTCACCTTCAAAATTTCAAACAACTTCAACTACATAATACCGGTAGCCCAAAACCATGAACATCCCCCTTCCTTCAAAAACATTGCAAATTGTTCATCCCTACAACTACAGCCCTATAATTTGCATACCAGTTCTTCTTCCAATAACTTGCGAGCTCCAGTTGAACCCTACATGACTACCCAGTAGCCTACCAGAACCTCACCACACAGTCAGCAACGACTTCATCTTCCCCGACCTCTATCGAAGACGTAGACAAAAACATCTCATCCCCAAAAATCAACAACCCTAATCACGAATCCCCAAATCCCCGCAACCTCCACCAACAGCATGACCATTCGACACTCCATGCGATCATAATTTGAACATGATTACTTCGGCCTCCGCTAAAGTCAAACTCAAACTTCACTGCCTTATCTCCATTCAACCCAAACTCTTTTATGCCAACGCAATCATCTTCCACAACTTGTTCTGTAAGCAGCACACCCCCTCCATAAATGCGACAGCTTAAATCATGAAAGCCCCAATTTCCAACGTCCTTCTCTCTGACCCCATTTCCAGTCACCCTCGATCTCCTTCCTGATGTCGCCAACCTTTGGTAGTCCCCCAAAACCACGCTCCTTAAACAAGTTCACTCCCACGTTCGACAACGAACCCCCACAAATTTTCGAGACTATGAAATACAACGATCGAATCCACGAAACTCGCTATAACTTCTACCTGCATATGAGCGCATCAATCTTCAGCGTACTCGATGGGTTTTCAATCACGATTCGCGATTTCATCAATTTCTGGCATTCGATATTTGAACTGAAACTAAGGAAGGAAACCGAAGCCTCAATTCTATATTTAGGTTTGAGAAAAAAGGGACAATCGGATTTCGTTTAATTTTAAAAGGGGCGGACATTTCTTCTTTTGTTTTCAACAGAAAGGAGTTGGACATGTTTACGTGAATATGTAAGGATGAATACTTAACAATGAAGAAAACAGGTTTGCGTGATTAGAGGTTTGCAGTGTACTTCTGTGACGACCCGAACTTCCCCGGACTCTGAAGAGAAGAGAAAGAACAGATTGTTTGAGAATACGACAAATCACAACATGAACAGAAGAACATTTCATTGCTTACTACAACAATTTACATTAGAGTACAAGAATATACAGAGTATGAACAAATAAAATACATTTGATAATTATCAGAGATTTACAAATTACAATGCAGTGGAAAATAATACATAACACAACTGTAAGAAATACAAGGATACAGAGCGTTCCGAATATAGCTCCAGCTGTAAACCAGGATCCTATGAAAATAAATCTGCAAAACCAAAATTACTAGCTGCCCGTGTGGAAAATAGGGGCACCCTGAGTTTAGGTTAAGACAATAAACTCCAGGTCAATCATGTGACTGGTGTGAGAACTAAAACAGTTATTAACTTGATTTTAGAGTCAGGTAAATCATGGAACCACGTCGTATAACACGGAACAGGTTTATCCCCTATGAATACTAGTGTATCAAAATAACATCGCAATGCTAAAGAAAAAAAATAAAGCTATTGTAAGACTTAGGTCCCATCACACAATGCAATGCAAGCCAGAAGATAGAGTTTTTACCTTATAATATCCAAAAAAGCTTGGTACGTGAAATTTGATATTTTATTATTACTATAAGTGAAGAAATCAACTTCAAATATAAATGTATCAATCATAGGCGGCGTAGGTACCAATATATTACGTCGCCATACTAGTTCTACAATTAAAACTGCACAATGTCGTATTGGAAGTTGGATTCCATCTGTGAACCAAGGCAAGGGATCATCCTGTGCACATTCTAGACACCTTAGCAAGTGCCTCAGGATTCAGCCGCAACTTCACCCGGATCGGTAGGGCCACTCACCCGTCGATGATTAGTTATACCATAAACTATATGTTAGTCGGTTCTATCGAACCTCTAAAATGGTCTGTACGTCGACACGCATGCCAGTAATCGACCATATATCCATCGGCCCCGTAGCGACCGATATATCTGAGCCGCCTCTCTATCCAGCAAGTAATAATAATAAGCAACATCCACATGAGTAAATAGTCTGGGCTCCATGCCATGACGTTACTCGTAGCTAGAACTAACATATGTCCATTTCCCTACTGCCCTTCCCGTTTTTGATTCACACCGGGGTGTGAGGCTCGCGAATTAACGCTACACAAAGCTATGCTATTTAAAGCCATGCTTTGATCATCAACCACAAGACTTTGCTTTTCAACAAAAGCCTTGATCATTTGCATCTCCGTATGCCACAAAGGCAATTCATGCCATGCGACTGATGTCTATCGATATATAACCTCTGAGCTCGTACGTCTCAGAGAAGGGTGTTAAGCAAGTGAATAAATTCTCCGCCGCCAAACAGATATATATTTAATAGAGATCAATCAACACAGAATAAAATCCAATGTCAGACACACATCCATTTACAAGTTCGTTATGGGCCTGAACGAAACCTAAGGCACCTTATTCCTCGTCCCATATGTCCAATACAGGAGAGAGGTCCTCGCATATCCGGTCGATCTCCAAGTACGTCAGGACGATCACCACTTATTACCTTGTCTGGGGTGTACAGCCCAATCAAGACATCGGTATTCATCCAAACGATGTGAAGACCTCCGGTCTTCAACCACCGTCTTCATCGTCGACTTATCGTCGAATCAGTTATTCAGAATGGGTATAAACCCGGCCTTTCCGAATAACTCGCGTATATAATAAACAAGTGCTATAAAAACACAACATACGCCTCATTCCAATTCTGAATATTTTTTATTTAATATTCATATCCTTTGGGAAAGGTTCCCATTAATTTTATCAAAGATAAATTCTTTAAATTTATTCTTCAATCTTCCTTTGGATATCAATTCAAACCATATTAAGGTTTTCCAAACTAGTCGGGATTAACGCACCTTACCGAAGTAATCATTTGTTTAATTTCCCAATCCCAACCTATTCATCCCATGGAGAAAAATTGGTCATACTCCATATCTAACACCACGGTGTTATCGGTAAATTTAATTACCATTTCATGTTCAAATCTAATTAAAGATTTAACTGTCTCTAGGAGCAAAGCTGGTGATACTCCATTCTCGATCATTTCCCAAATTTGATAATTTAAATTATCAATTCCCATTTCCAATCTAATTAAAGATTCATTAAAACTCCACTTAGTTTTAGTCTTCCTAAAAATCAATATTAATGATTATCTAATTTTGGAAAATCAAACATGCCGCATCGACAATCTACATCATACTATTAATTTCTTCCTATATATAACCTCTGAGCTCGTATGTCTCAGAGAAGGGTGTTAAGCAAGAGAATAAATTCTTCGCCACCAAACAGGTACATATTTAGAAAAGATCAACCATACAGTTCGAAATACAATGATAAATATGTAGTCTTGTCTTTAACTGGGTTCAAGAACTAATGTCATTTAAAACACATTTCACGATAAAAACCAAATCCTCGTCCATAAAAATGGAATCTTCATGGAAAATAAATCAATATATAATCGATATCAATTTCCGTATCCGACTAATAATATAAATAGAATAACGACGAAGCCTTTTAAATTCCATATATATTGACAGTCTTCCTCCACAGAAGTTCACTTCGATTATTACCCAATCGAATCCCCTTTAATTCCAATTCAATATACTAAATTAAAATACTTTACTTTGCAAAATTCCTGTTAAATCTTAATCAAAAGATTTATAAATTCCAAATCACATTTCACTGTGAATCGGGTTAAAGAACGAATGTCGTTAAAAACACAGTTCACAATAAACCCAATGCACGTTCCATTTTTTATTCTTTTTACACGGGGTTTAAGTACAGTGTCATTTAAGCCACCATTCACGACAAACCCAAAATCCTATTCTTTTATTCAATTCCAGTTAAATATTACTTAATTGGGAAAAACTTCACTAAATCTTATCTAAAGATTTATTCTTTTCTCAACTGGGCATAAGAACAGTGTTAATGAAGATACCATTCACGACAAACCCAATATCCAATTCAATATTAAATACAAGGCTCTGAATAGAAATTATATCGGCTAATATTCAATATCAAATTCTGAAATCAACAAATATCGTATTAGGAATAACGATACATATATATCTTCCAAATTCCTCCAGAATATCCGTATAATCATGGAATCCAAAATTGAAATATTCCAATGATAATTTCGATTCAAATCCATTCCAATTCATATATTGGTAATTCTGGTTATTTTTAAAACCATTTAAAATCCAATTAATTTATTTAAAAATATTGGATTTATAATTCTAGTTCATAACTAGTTCATTTCGATAAAAATATATTTTTATCTTTTCAAATATGGAAATTTTCACTTTCCAAATCACTTATTATGATTTTATACAAATTACTGATATTTTTAATAATTTTATCAAGGCCCGTACAGTCGATTTCCATAAATGGTCATCGAACTGCACTTACATAGACCTTTTCCAAATTTGATTCGGACATAATTCCAAATCCAACCATTAGATTTCAAATTTCTTGTATTCGTTGGAAAGCTCTTTTCGATACGAACCCAACGGTTCCGGTTTTAGGAGGATCCGACGATCGGATCTCCCATAATGTCCATTCGAAGTCAATGGTCGAAATTCGTGAACTACCGCAGCGTTGCGCGTTCTATTCAGGCCATTAATTATATATAATATATATATATTATATATTTCATCGATTTCCATTTAAAACGTATATTATAAATCGTTTTAAATTCATTTTCAAAACGATTTCAACTTCATATTCAACTTTAAATCAAAATTGAATATTCCATATCATTAATATATAAATGATAATATTTTCAAAA
Organism: Allium sativum; assembly: GCA_030737875.1. Taxonomy (NCBI): domain Eukaryota; kingdom Viridiplantae; phylum Streptophyta; class Magnoliopsida; order Asparagales; family Amaryllidaceae; genus Allium; species Allium sativum. The sequence continues at coordinate 311,663,468 of CM060913.1, read as the reverse complement.
CATTAGATTTTGAAATCACTTCCTTTTCGATATTTATAAAAAAAATGAACGAAAACGATATAAATATCGTTCACGTCAAACTGGCGTTACTCTAATCAACACGGCTTTATATATTTCAATATTTTCGTGTCCATCACAAATCGGACAACAAAAATCATATTTTGATCCATTACTGAATATTATTTTAAAATATTCATTACTCATCATTTCAAAATGTTCGTTAATTTAAAATATTCGTTCTTTCCGAATTGTAATCAGACAGAGTGCATTACACAACTGCATAAGCGTTAATTATAGATAATTAACGCTTACAACAGTTTGTCAACCCATCGATTGACATACAACTAAATATTGGTGTTTGCTCCAAATTTGGGATCAAACACCAAAGGTGTAAAAGTTACACTTCACCTATTCGGTAAGAATATGGAAACGCGAAATCGCAAAATAAATGGATAAAAGCAAGTAAGAAGACAAAGGAATCTTTATAGTGGTTCGATTCTTTGTCAATCTACATCCACTTTCAATCAATTCTCATTATGATATTCAAGCTTACAACATATGAATTTTCCCTCATTACAATCGTTTCTCTCTTCTAACTCTATTTATGAAATAACTTCTCTTAAATTTGGTAAAGAAAAGGGAAGAACTTTAGCTTTGTAATGAATCTTCAACCACTTGTATGCTTTGATCCATTCTCATGATCTTCATAGATCTCGTCGTAGATTAGCATTTGATTTAAGCTTTGGAAAGGATTAGCGAAGATATGAGATTTCTTGAGAGATTTATTGTATAGCTTGAATGAGATTGAAAATGCTTAGATTCAAGTGTAGAAAGCTCTCATGATCATTGACTTGGATTCGATCTTCATGAAGTTAGAAAAGTGTTGATGAATTCATAGAAGCCAATAAAGAAGTTGTAGTTGAGCTTTGAATTTGATGGAGTCTCCTTGTAAGAATCAATTTTCGGTCCCCCTTCTAAATGAATTATGAGGGGTATTTATAGGTGATCTTCAGACCAGATGGTAGTTTCGTAATTATGCATAAAAACGCCATGATTCATGTCGCCGCCGACATGACCTAGACTTCCGACATAACTTATATCACCAACGATATGACTCACGTCGCATGGCGGGTTAACACTTGGCGTTTTGGGCTTGCAACACGATATGACTTTCCTTGGCATGATTCATATCGTTCGGATGATAACTATTGATAACCTGGTAAAAGATGGATGCGGCATGAATAGATCAGGACATGGTTCACTTCAGACTTTAAATAATGATCGACCCTTTATGTCGTAGAAAGACATGGTGGCAGGGCGGTATGACTCATGTCGTACGTCCCTATGTTTCTTAGCGCCTTAAGCTTATGACATGGCATGACCCTGCTACATGCGTCTTGTCGCGCTCGTTATGTCGCGTGAGTTCCAGTATGGCATGATGGAGCTCGACTTATCTTGGTTATGATATAATGTTACTCCCATCTCGACATCATATTCTTTCCATGACTTGTACACCATGTCGCTGAACGACATGGATAGCAGTAGTATAACAACATGTCGTTGATCGACATGATTCAAAGGAGTTACGGCTGCGGCATGGTTCATATTGAGATCTTTAAGTGTCAACTTGCCCCTCATGTCGCTGAACGATATGGGGGATGGATGGCATGGCGTGTTTCCTGAACCCGACCTGGCTTTTCCGACATGATCTTAGACCGACATGAATGATAGTTGAGATAACAACTTGCGGCATGACTGCTAGGTCGACCCAGTCTCCACGGAATGTCATAGTGAGGCACGACACGACTTAATGTTATTCACTTCCTGGCGATATGACCTTGAAGCGCCTTGATATCTATGCCATGAATCTAAGTTCAACTTGATTTTCTTTCATGTAACTCCAACAACTTGACTTATATCAGCATGATTTTTATATTATCTTTGACTCATATTTTATGGGTTAACATTTTGCCCCTCGAAGTTCGTGTTATTAAAAATGATGCGAGCTTCGAATTTATAATTTCCAATGTTGTCTAGGACATGTTTGTGTCAAGTCGTTTGAAGTTTTGAAAAGCCAATCCATTCCTATTACCATGTCGTATGTCGTACACACAGTTTTACCATATTGTGAACCATTTGAAATATCTGAGTTGTCTGTGGGCTTTAAGTCATGTAGGGCTTCGAACGGTTTTAACTTGGTCCAAAAAAACCCTTACACCTTTATATTATCCCAACCCCTATATCCATTTACGCTTTATCATTTACCTGAAACCTAGTAACCTGTTAATGGCGGTCGAGTTCTGAAGGGAGGCCTTGTTTCTGCTTCAATCAACTCACCTAACCATCTCCCTACATCGTTGATCGTATTTCCACTTCAACTCGATCAAGTCATTACTCAGAGCCACTTCAAACTACCTCGACACCTGCGTCATCAAAACTGAAGCCTTCCTCCATCCCCACTCATCTAGAGGTTAGTGTAAAGAAATCCTACTTGTCTCCCAGTTTTTGATCTTGTTTTTGTTCTTCTAAATGCTATGGTTTGTATAAAATTAAGGATTTCCATTTGCTTTTGACACAGTGATGATCTCATAAATTGATTTTGATTGTTTTGTGTTATTGAAATGTTTGTGAATCAAAAATGAGTTGGATTGGGATGAATTAATTACATATAAAGGCTTTGAAATTCTTTGATTCTCTTTGAACCCTGATTTTTACGACTTGAGCCGTACACCGTTCCAACGACATGAGTTTCAGACCATGCCTTGCTGACTTAAATTTCTTTAACAACTTGGTTTTCTTTTTATTCTTGAGTATCCCCACTGTTGTCACTATTTGTCCATATCACTTATACGATTTGGATAACCATGCCCAAGCGACATAACTTTAATACCATAAAATGCCCCATTTTGGTTTTTGACATGATGATGATCATAGGTCTGTCTTTGAATATCACTGCACATCAGTTGCTTGTTGAAATGCCTACACCATGAACCTTTGTTGTTTTATCATAGCCATTATACATCTGTTTTTGTGTTGATCCAAGGTAGGTTATAAGCTTGTATAAGTGACCACTTTGATCCTAAATCGCATGGATTGATGAGACTCCTAAACAGTCAAGACAGCTCATGTCAGAGACCGACATGAGTCTCCGGCCATAGGTCGACATGAGTCTCAAGTCGTGATAACGACTTGAGCTGTAGGTCGTAAGACACAACTGCGGTATAAACCTTAACTTATGATAACGTTCAAACATTCCTTTTTAATGCTAGGACCCTTGTGTCGATATTGAGTTGCTTTCAAAATTCGAAGTTGCAATCTAACATGGAGTCGCGGACCTTCATGGTTCTTAGGTTATGGATCGACATGAGATATAAGTCGTAGACCAATATGAGGTTCAGGTCGTGGATTGGTATGGGTGCTATGTCGTGAACTGACATAAGCCTCATACTCTGAACCGACATAAGCCATGTGTTGTGAACCGACATGAGCCTCATGCCACGAACTGACATGAGCCTCATGTCGTGAACCGCCATGGATTCCAAGCCGTGGTAGCGACATGAACAAACTGACATGTTGTTGCTACGACATGAACAATTACATCATAACGACTTAATTCTACTTCCAACAAACGCCTTGCCACGATGTTTGTCTCCTTTGTTTCAATGTTTTGATGTGTTTTTCATATTTTTATTCTTCAATTTTTTGCTATTAGAAAATTGAAATGTACTTAAATATATCTGTATAGAATGACTACTAAAAAGCAAGTTCTTCCTCAAAGTAAAGAGACCTCCTCGGCTCATGCCGATCCTTCCTTAAACAAGGCTTCCGAGACTGAAACAACCACAACCCCTAGTCAAGTTCCTGCCCCCTTCCTTTGGATCTCCTCCCGATTAAGGCTAGGGATCAAGAGAGACAGTCTACCACCCTAACTCAGGAGCAATACGAACTGTTGTGTAGTCAATACGGAATTCCTCTTACGGATGCAATATTACAAAAGGACGACGTTTTTGCTGATGATCCCCCTGTTGGATATGTTGCTGTAAGCAAACAAATGCTAGCAGCTGGTGTTATTCCCCCATTTAATCCTTTTTTAGAGCGAATCCTAAACCATCTAGGCATCGCTCCTTTCCAACTCCATCCTAATGGCTACACGGGTCTATTGGGCCTTTATGTCCTTTTCATGGATACGACAAAGCAAGAGCCTACTTTCCAGGATCTTCGGTACTTGTGTTCTTTCAAGAGTAAGAAGGACACCCCCTCTATTATGCATGTTGAAGGTGCCAGTAATCGGAAGCTGGTTCTCGAATTACCAGACAGTGTTTCAGGATTTTTAAGCCATTTTTTCTTCGTCAGATGCCCCGAACCATTCCGAGGGCGATGGACAGATGGAGGTATGCGTAGTTTATTCAGAGGTCTTGATTTTACTTTCCTTTGAGTTATATGTTCTTACATTATTTCCTTTGAAATGCAGTACTCCCTACCCTGATTAAGGACAACAAAGCACCCCCTTCTCTTAAAGCCACATACGAAACACTAAAAGCTATTGACGAGGCAAAGAGAAGTAGAAAGCTTTTAATTATAGATAGCATTCTTCACCAATATGAACTACTTCATCCCTTAAGGAAGTTTTTATGTAAGGCTGGACCTTCCACTCCTAAACTTAACCTTACAAATCAGATTTAGGAAATCCAGACGATATGAGTGTAACTCAAGCTGATCAAAACACTTCCATTGACCCTTCCTTGAAAAGATGTTCAGGGTCTGTTAGTGGAAAAACGTCGCCCTCGTCGAAGACTTTGAATAAGGATGAAGACTCTAACCGTCATAGAGGCGAAGATCCTACAACATCGGTTGAGTTGATTGAGAAAGAAAACATTTCCCCGCATCCTGAGCCATAATTAGATTCCGAACAGGTTAGAAGAGATGATAGGGAAGTGAATCCTTCTGAACTTGAGTACAGGATTGAACATGATGGTGAAGACGTAGTTGTATTAGAAACTGATCCAAATACTGAGACTATAACTGGAGATTCTCCTACTGAAATTGCAGCTAAGGAAGATTCTGCAGGTACATTTGACAATTTGAGTGATCTCAACTCTGCTAGATATCTTAGTCAGGATGGTTCGGTTACTCAGCCTCTCGACCCTCAAACCATAGAAACCGGACTTAGGGATGCAGCCTCAACTGAGTCAGAAAAGCCTCTTAAATCTTTAGGAATTCCCTTAAACTCAGAGGATATGACTGGTCTGTTAACAACAGTATTTTTAAAGAAATTCATCTTGTGTATTTCAATTATTTTCCTGTGTTTGTATCTTCCTTTAGCATTCTTAGACACTTTATAGTTTCAAGTATCGAAAACTCATGCATGTTTCATTTCAGGTTTAGACATGCACGGGAGATGCTCGTCAGGAATCAGATCGGATTTTAGTAAGAGGAGCAAAGCTATCGATCCGAAGCACTTACTACAATCTGAACCACAGCAATCATCCCATCACCATGAGTAGCCCCATCCTCCTCCGCCTTTGAAACCCTCTTCTCAGTCTTTTCATGTATCATAATCCGTTTTGACTGAGGAACGGAGAAAGAAGATACGTGAGGAAGAAGAGGAAGAGGCTAGAAGACGCAGTTGGCTAAGGGAAGACACTCCCGATGAAGGGGATTGAGGTAGGAAACAAGAAAGGGATGGTTCTTATAAGCATTCCCGAGTAGAGAAGCTGCCTATTAAGCCCCGACTTCCTTCATCCTCTGGCCCTCCTGGTCCTTCAGCTGAGTTCCATTCGATTATCAATAAACCTCGCCATACTCCTGGCTCGATGAACATCTCCATTACCGAAAAGCTCCCAGGTTGGAACTTGAAAGGGCTTTACTTTGATCGTGGAGTAAGTATAACCGACGCCGATGATTTTCTTAAAGAGGTGGATGCGGTTATAAGTCAAACACACACCCAGCTCAATACCGCTAAGAGTCAACTTGAGACAAAATGGAACATCGTAAGAGATATCTTTTACCAAAAGTTGCGTGGATGGGAGAAACTTGGTGATGACCTCCAAAAGCGCCATGATTCTCATCTTACAAAAATTGCCGAGTTAGAGGATGATAAAGTCAAATGGGAGAAGGTTTTAGATGATCATGATGCTACTATTGCAATTCTTAATAAAAGAGTCGAAGAGTTTGAGGCATTAGACAACGAGGTTAAAAAGCTCCGGGAAGAACTCGAGGCTTCCAAACAAAGAGAAAAAGATGCCATAGCTGCCAAGCGTGATGTTGATGCTGAATTGGCTATAGAGAAGGATTTCTCCAAACAATATCGGGAAGATGACGCTAATCTCCGTAAGGAGGTAAAATGTGTAACACCCGTATTTTCTGAGAATATTAAAATAACAAATTAAAGAATAATTTATTTGAAAAGGAGGAATGAGAAAAGAATGATGTTTAGCATTGTTATAAGGTTTGTAAGCAAAAGACTTAGTAGCTCATTTGGCTAGAACATGTGACTTGCATACAAGAGGTACAGAGTTCATTCCCCGCCAGCGCCATATTTTTGTTTTAGGGGAATGGCTAAAAAGTGGATTAGTGTGAACACAGTTCAAAAAGTGGTTTAGTGTGAAAATGGTTAATTATGAAGAAGTTATTAAGCCATGAAATTTGTATGCATATGAGAGAAATATATATATATATATATATATATATATATATATATAGATATATAAAAATTAAATAAATAAATATTCAAAAAAAGTTCAAAACAACAAATCGGGAGGGGGAATAGCCGAACCGCACCATTTTTGGAGTCGATCCAAGCCCCGCTGGGTCGACTAGAGGTCAATCCAGGGTGTTTGGTTGCTAACCCGTGGCTCGATTCGCCATAAGGGCTGATATGACATCTGAGTGGTCCAGATCAGTTCTAGGGTTAATCCTAAGGCCTAAATAACTTCCTACACCTATATATACACCCTAAGACCTAACCCTAATTCATAAATATTATCTATGACACCATTATGCTGTCAAATTCTCTCTTAAACCCTAGCCGCTGCCTCTAAATCAAATCTCAAGTGTTCATCTTCAACTCAAATTAATGATTAGAGCTTCTACAACAATTCCAGAAGATAAATCAGCAAAACCGCAACGTTTCTACACCAATTTCAGTGCATAATTCTTTTCTTTAACCACGAAAGGTGAGTACGGTGATTTTCACAATATAATGGGATTAAAACATGATGAAGTTGTAAAGAGGATTCATATGTATGTATGTAATTTAAATCTCATCCAAGTCTTCACCTTTTTTATTCATGTCATCATATGCCTATGTTTCTATGTAAAGTTCATACCTTTATCAGTTTATTCATGTTGAATCTGTCATTATGCCTCTATGCCAGTTTACATGCCCCTTTATTTCATGATGTTGTGTTAATTCCAATTTTTTGTGATTTGATTCTCTCTTCTTATCCCTATTCCTTTTATTTTTGGATCTAGGCTACCTTCGAGCCTATGTTAAAAATACACGCGAATGTAAATACGTGGGAACGATGGGAATATGTGAAATATGGAAAATTGGATATTATTAGATATTTTGGATAATTGGATAATATGTGAAATTGGCATATTTGGGTATGAATTACATGGAATTGATGAAATTGCCTATAATTGTAAATTTGTAATTGATGCTAATTAATATGTAATTAGTGACAATTTGGAATAGGCAATATTATAAACATGATTATATGTTTAATTGGATATACATGACATGAAAATTGGGTATGGGTGAAATACGATTATTGATAAACCTTTGACACGAGGTTAGGCGCAATTGTGGCGTAAGACTGCCCGGAATCGCCCGGCAAATCCAGCTGCACAATTGGACATCTAATGTGATAGGTCAAAGGAATGAATTGTAGGCGCAACGGTTAATGACACGAGGTTAGACCCGGTTTGTGGCGTAAGACTGCCCGGAATCGTCCGGCAAATCCAACGGCCATAAAGCGTTCGGTCTAATGTGGGAGGTCATGCACCGTTCGTCATAAGGAATGAATTAATGAATACTAACCATAATAAGACATGGGTATGGTTAGAGGGTTAAGTAGGGTGACATGTAAATTATGACATGTAAATAAGGACTGAACGGTATAAGATAAGACATGTAAATTATGACATGTAAGTATGGACTTAACCATAGCATGTGTAAGACATGGACATTTAAACTAAAATGGTTAAGTGGGAGAAAAACCTAGTGGGGACCAAGCATAGGTGGGAGGATTGTGTCGGATGGGGGACCCGTTTCAACCAGTAACCCGTTTGAGTATCTAATTGGGCCCGGTACTAGGCCGGGGTTGGGGCACGCTTACTCGACTTGAATGTAAGAGGTCAAAACGTGAATAGCGGTGGCAACGTGAGTCCAACGTGTTCATGTGCGTGCATGGGTCCGGGCTGGTAGGTAAGACGTTGCATCGTGTAGGTATGGCCGTGCATTTTATGTTGGTATCGGGGTTGCCACTTTGGGGAGTGATACACCCCACTATGGGGCCAGCACGGGTGCCTACGGGGTTTAGGGAGCCGATCAAATGGGTAGGGTAAGGGTATCTTAGTGGTGGTAGGAGCAAACCGGCACCTACGATAGCAGCTAGGTACAAGTAACTACCAAGTATGTCATGTGGGTATAGTTAGTGGGAAGGGATCAACCTTTAGTAAATAGAGACTAGTAGATGTGCGGTGTAATTAAGTAATGTGGTGTAACTTAGAAAAAGTGCGGTGTAACGAGATACATGTTGGTTGAGTTGGATAGTCCTTTGAGTGCTAGTCTGATGTTGACTTCGGTCTTCGGGGTTAGTACTTGGAGGGTTGTTCGCTTAGCCAAGGTGTAGGATTGTCTTAGTACTTAGGAATGGAATCATCTTGTCCATCCTTTTTATCTACCTTATCTATGCTACAACCATATCATGATACCTATTTATGTCTTGACCATTTACCTTACCTATTATTTGTTAAAATTACTGGACTCACCAGACTTTATGTCTCACCCGTTTTGTTTCCACCTCTTTTCTTTCCTTCCCCCCCCAAGGTTTGCAAGGAGGGAATACTACAGCTTAGTGCCGATTTCTTTCAGTTGCTTGAAGAGAGTAGATGTATCGCTTTGGACTCTCTCATCTTTATGGCTTTGCTTATGCTCAGTGGGGATTTATGCATTTATGTTATTTAAGTATTTGCTTCTTTATGTACTTTGATGTTTTTGGAAAAGACAATTGATCATGTTGTAATGGTTTTTGGAGACTACTTATGCAAGCTTGTTCTGAGTTATGATGCTATGAAATAAGTTTTATCTTCCTCTGTGTTGTTTTATTTATTTATTCTTGTAATTTATCTATTCTATACAATAATAACGCTTCATGGACATTGATGCATTCCCTTTGTGAGTGACATTAATGGACATGGGGTGTTACACGTGGTACCAGAGCTTTGGTTACAAGAACAGATAAAAAGTTTTGAAAAGTGTTTACAAAGGTATTATTCTCCTAGAAAGTATTTTCAAAAAAAAAAAAATCTTGTTTTAAAGAAGCTATTTTCAAGGAATGTTTACTTTAAAGAGCATAATCCCCGCAAGCCATACATCTCTTTTTCACTTCCCTTGATTTGAAACTCTTTCTTTTTCTTTTTAGCATGTCTGGAGCATCTGAGATACCAGAGGGTGTTCATGTACCCGGTTGGTTTTGTCAATATCTCGAGGCTAGGGCCGCTGCCGTGGGTTCGACCGACGTTCCTCCTCCTCCCCCAGCTCTAGTCATTCCTCCGCGTGGATTTGCTTTCTCCAAGATATGTAAAGATTTTCGTTTGATGGGCGGAAAACCTTTTAGTGGGTCTGAAACGTTCGTTGAAGCTAGAAATTGGTTGAAAGAAGTGGAGGATAAGTTTGGCATTTTCGATTTGGACGATTGTAAGAAGGTCCAATTGGCTGCTTGGTTGATGAAGGACGAAGCTTCGTTTTGGTGGGAGGTTACTAATGGAGAGCGTGCTGTAGAGACATAGGCAGATTTTATGGGAAGGTTTGAGTTGAAATTCCTTTCTCAAGCTGAGGAGAGTACATACATGGAGAGGTTCTTGACATTGAAGCAGAAAAACTTGACCGTGAAGGAGTATGTGACCAAATTTAATAAGTTGGCGAGATTTGGACTATAGTTGGTGAATACGCCTTACAAGAAGGCCTTGAGGTTTGCAAAGGGCCTAAATGAACTGCTTCACAGTTTGGCTATGTCCCACATTCCAATGGGGGCTACGTATGAAAAGCTTGTTGATATGGCATACATGCATGAAGAAGAGAAGGGTGTAAGTACTTTTAGGCCGCAAGATAAGAAGGAGGATCCAAAGAAAGCCCAACAACAAAAGAAAGGTGGTAAAGAAAAGAGGAAGTGTCACAACTGTGGGATACCCGACCATTTGAAGAAAGACTGTAGGAAGAAGTAGAAGTTCACTTGTTATCAATGTGGTGATCCAGGTCATGCTATCAAGGACTGTCCTAAGAAGCAAGGGCAGAGGGAAGGTTCTACTTCGGGAGGGCAGGTTCACGCTCTCATGGCTCCGGGACAGGAAGGAGGTAGAAAAAGTTTTATTTTCTTGTTTGATCATCATGTCCGTACATTATTCGATTCTGGCGCATCACATTCGTTTATCTCTACATCATTAGTTGAAACACTGCACTTAAATACTAGTCTCGTTATGGATCCCATTATAGTCTCAAATCCTATTGGTGGGTCGGCTCATTTATCCATGGTTTGTAGGGATTTGAGATTGTCTATCTTAGGCGTTGGTTTTGAATGTAACGCTTTTGTGCTTGGTTTCATGGGCTATGGGTTGATTCTAGTGATGGATTGGCTAGCCAGATATGGTGCCATCCTAGATTTTGAACGGAGGGTAGTAAAATTGTTGACTCGTAGTGGAAAGACCCTTGATATTTCTTGTGACCCTAGAGGATCGGTGATGCTTAGTTATCTTGAGTCACTTGACGCATCCAATGATGATTTATATTCTGTTCGTATAGTCAGTGAATATGTTGATGTCTTCGATGAGGTGAGGGGTCTACCCCAAAACGTGAGATAGACTTTCGTATTTATCTTGTAGACAATGCAAAACCCGTATCTCTGCCAGTACGCCACATGGCTCCTCGTGAGAGGAGGGAACTCAATAAGCAAGTAGGGGAGTTGCTTGAGAAGGGGTTCATAAGACGTAGTATATCGGAGTGGGGTGCTCCAGTAGTATTTGCCACGAAGGCGGATGGGTCCCTTAGACTTTGTGTGGACTATAGAACTTAATAAGCTTACTAAGAAGAATAGGCACCCACTGCCGAGGATTGACGATCTCTTCGATCAGTTAGTTGGCGCCTCAGTGTTTTCGCAGTTGGACTTAGCCACTAGTTTCCATCAGTTGAGAGTGGCTAAGGATAACATAGACAAGACTGCCTTTAGGACTCCGGACGGTTTCTATGAGTGGCTTGTGATGCCCTTCGGTTTGACAAACGCCCCCGCATACTTTGTTGACTTGATAAGTAGGGTGTTTAGGGAGTACCTTAATAAATTCGTGGTGGTCTTGGTGGATGACATCTTGATCTTTTCTAAGAACGAGGAAGAGCATGCCCTACATCTTAGGGAAGTGTTGGAGATCCTTCAAGTGCATAACCTTAAAGCTAAATTTTCTAAATGTCACCTTTGGAGGAAGGAAGTGCGATTCTTAGGGCACGTGGTTTCCAAAGAAGGGATAGCTGTGGATCCCGCGAAGGTGGTGGCCATCCGATTGGAAGGTCCCTAAAAATGCTACCGAGATGAGGAGGTTGGCTGGCTACTATAGGAAGTTTATCAAGGACTTCGCAAAGATATCAGCCGCATTGACACGCTTGACAAAGAAGAACCTAGTTTTCACGTGGGACGTAGATTGTGATGATGCGTTCCAACGTTTAGAAAGAGCTTTGACTATAGCCCTAGTCTTAGTGTTGCCAGATGGGAGTAAGCCATTTACCGTTTATATCGATGCTTGTGGGACAGAACTAGGCGCAGTCTTAATGCAAGAGAGGATGGTAATAGCCTATGGAAGAAGGCAGTTGAGAGTGCATGAGAAAAATTACCCTGCACATGTCCTAGAGTTAGCCGCTATTGTTTTTTCGCGCTTAAGTCTTGGCGCCATTATCTTCTTGGCGAGAAATTAAAATTGTTTACAGACCACAAATCGCAAAAATACTTGTTCTCTCAGAAGGACTTGAACTTAAGGCAGCAAAGGTGGATGGAATTCTGAGCATCCTACGATTTCAAGATAGCATATACCCCTGGCAAGGGTAACGTGGTGGAAGACACCTTAAGTAGGAAAAGGTTGTCCTTGAGTCCATTGTTTGTTAAGCGGCGAAGCTTGGAGTTTATCTCTACGTTTGACTGTAGACCTTCCATTGACTTTGTACCCGGTTTGCTAGCATCCTTAGAGGTTAGACCTACGCTTTTGGGACGGATTGTTAAGGCACATCGAGATGACCCACAATTGGTTGAGTTAGTAGAGAAATTCATAAGAGGGGAGTCATCGAGCCATCTTAGTAGGTATACCCTAGATGATAAGGGTTGGTTACGTAGGGACGGTAGACTTTGTGTACCACGAGATGAGAACTTGAGGAATACCATTCTTGATGATGCACATCGTTCGAAGATGACCATTCATTCCGGCGGGGACAAGATGTACATAGACATGAGACGGGTTTACTTTTGGGCCGGTATGAAGAGGGATGTGGCCGAGTTTGTCGTTAGATGCTTGGTGTGCCAATAAGTAAAAGCATAGCAAAAGAAGCCCGGTGGGTTGCTTCACCCATTGGAGGTCCCACAATGGAAGTGGGAGAGTGTCTCGATGGACTTTGTTGATGCGTTACCAAGATCAAGGAAGGGTAATACGGGGATTTGGGTCGTGGTAGACAGACTTACTAAGAGCACCCATTTCATTTCCGTGAAGAGTAAGAGGACTGCTCCGTGGTTAGCCTTCGTATACATTCGAGAGATAGTTCATTTGCACGGTGTTCCTTCTAGCATAGTGAGCGATCGCGATCCTATCTTTACTAGCGAGTTTTGGAAGAGCTTGCTTAGAGAGGTGGAAATAGAGCGTGATGTGATGATTCGACGAGCTCCTACATGCATTCTTGGGACGAAGATTATGAAGTTGAGGAATCGAGAGGTCAAGCTAGTCAAAGTGCAATGGGGAGATGATAAGAGCGACGCTACTTGGGATACGGAAGAGAAGATGCGTTCATTGTACCCTTTTCTTTTCGAGGGTATGTCTTTTAATTTCTCCTTTATCGCTTAACTTGTACTTGTTCTATCTTTAGTATGTCCTCTCACTAGTATCTTTGACCTTTAGATAGGGTAGTCCTATGGTTGAAACATGTGTTTGAGACATGTTATGTATGGTGGATGCATGTGGATGCAAGTGTTTGCTAGTGGTTGCTCGTGGATGCATATACACACACTTTAGGCACTAGATCGGCTCAGTCACTTTCATATTGCATATTGCATATAAATGGATGTATTTAGTAAAATGAATGTACATTGAATGTGTGTATCATATGGATGTTGCATTTAAATGAATGGTTGTGCACACATGTAGTAATGATATGTATAGGGTTCTTCGCATACATGATGGATACATGGCACTATCATTATTTGCATTAAGGAGGACGACTGAATCAGTGGACCACCTGATTTTGCATTAGTATACGGACATACACACACACTATGCATATGTACATGAAAAGCATTAGAAATCTTTAAAGGACCATGGTTGCTAGTGGTTGATGGTTGAGTAGATGGATAATTGGATGGTAGGATACGTTCTTCTTGACTTAGAGATTTCGAGGACGAAATCCTTTAAGTAGGGGAGAATGTAACACCCCGTATTTTCTGAGAATATTAAAATAAAAAATTAAAGAATAATTTATTTGAAAAAGAGGAATGAGAAAAGAATGATGTTTCGCATTGTTCTAAGGTTTGTAAGCAAAAGACTTAGTAGCTCATTTGGTTAGAACATGTGACTTGCATACAAGACGTACAGAGTTCGATCCCCGCCAGCACCATATTTTTGTTTTAGGGGAATGGCTAAACAGTGGCTTAGTATGAACGCAGTTCAAAAAGTGGTTTAGTGTGAAAATGGTTAATTATGAAGAAGTTATTAAGCCATGAAGTTTGTATGCATATGAGAGAAATATATATATATATATATAAATTAAATAAATAAATATTCAAAAAAAGTTCAAAACAGCGAATCGGGAGTGGGAATAACCGAACCGCACCATTTTTGCAGTTGATCCAAGCCCCACTAGGTCGACTAGAGGTCAATCCAGGATGTTTGGCTGCCAACCCGTGGTCCGATTCGCCTTAAGGGTTGATATGGCATCTAAGTGGTCCAAATCAGTTCTAGGGTTAATCCTAAGGCCTAAATAACTTCCTACACCTATATATACACCCTAAAACCTAACGCTAATTCATAAATATTATCTATGACACCATTATGCTGTCAAATTCTCTCTTAAACCCTAGCCGCCGCCTCTAAATCAAATCTCAAATATTCAACTTCAACTCAAATTAAAGATTAGAGCTTCTACAACAATTCAAGAAGATAAATCAGCAACACCGCAACGTTTCTACACCAATTTCAGTGTATAATTCTATTCTTTAACCACGAAAGCTGAGTACGGTGATTTTCACAATATAATGGGATTAAAAGTAACATGATGAAGTTGTAAGGAGGATTCATATGTATGTATGTAATTTAAATCTCATCCAAGTCTTCACCTTTTTGATTCATGTCATCATATGCCTATGTTTCTATGTAAAGTTCATACCTTTATTAGTTTATTCATGTTGAATCTGTCATTATGCCTCTATTCCAGTTTACATGCCCCTTTATTTCATGATGTTGTGTTAATTCCAATTTTCTGTGATTTGATTCTCTCTTCTTATCCCTATTCTTTTATTTTTGGATCTAGGCTACCTTCGAGCCTATGTTAAAAATACGCGCAAATGCAAATACGTGGGAACGATGGGAATATGTGAAATATGGAAAATTGGATATTATTGGATATTTTGGATAATATGTGAAATTGGCATATTTGGGTATGAATTACATGGAATTGACGAAATTGCCTATAATTGTAAATTTGTAATTGAGGCTAATTAATATGTAATTAGTGACAATTTGGAATAGGCAATATTATAAACATGATTATATGTTTAATTGGATATACATGAAATGAAAATTGGGTATGGGTGAAATATGATTATTAATAAACCTTTGACATGAGGTTAGGGGCAATTGTGGCGTAAGACTGCCCGGAACCTCCCGGCAAATCCAGCCGCCACAATTGGATGTCTAATATGAGAGGTCAAAGGAATGAATTGTAGGCGCAACGGTTAATGACACGAGGTTAGACCCGGTTTATGGCGTAAGACTGCCCAGAACCGCCCGGCAAATCCAGCGGCCACAAAGCGTTCGGTCTAATGTGGGAGGTCATGCACCGTTCGTCAAAAGTAATGAATTAAGGAATACTAACCATAGTAAGATATGGGTATGGTTAGAGGGTTAAGTGGGGTGACGTGTAAATTATGACATGTAAATATGGATTTAACCGGTATAAGATAAGACATGTAAATTATGACATGTAAGTATGGACTTAACCATAGCATGTGTAAGACATGGACATTTAAATTAAAATGGTTAAGTGGGAGAAAAACCTAGTAGGGACCAAGCATGGGTGGGAGGATTGTGTCGGATGGGGGACCCGTTTCAACCAGTAACCCGTTTGAGTATTTAATTGGGCCCGGTACTAGGCCGGGGTTGGGGCACGCTTACTGGACTTGAATGTAAGAGGTCAAAACGTGAATAGCGGTGGCAACGCGAGTCCAATGGGTTCATGTGCGTGCATGGGTCCGGGCTGGTAGGTAAGACGTTGCATCGTGTAGATATGGCCGCACATTTTATTTTGGTATCGGGGTTGCCACTTTGGGGAGTGATACACCCCACTATGGGGTCAGCACGAGTGCCTATGGGGTTTAGGGAGCCGATCGAATGGGTAGGGTAAGGGTACCTTAGCGGTGGTTGGAGCAAGCCGGCACATACGATAGCAGCTAGGTACAAATAACTACCAAGTATGTCATGTGGGTACAGTTAGTGGGAAGGGATCAACCTTTACTAAATAGATACTAGTAGATGTGCGGTGTAATTAAGTATGTGGTGTAACTTAGCAAAAGTGCGGTGTAACGAAATATATGTTGGTTGAGTTGGATAGTCCTTTGGGTACTAGTCTGATGTTGACTTCGGTCTTCCGGGTTAGTACATGGAGGGTTGTTTGCTTAGCCAAGGTGTAGGATTGTCTTAGTACTTAGGAATGGAATCATCTTGTCCATCCTTTTTATCTACCTTATCTATGCTACGGCCATATCATGATACCTATTTATGTCTTGACCATTAACCTTACCTATTATTTGTTAAAATTACTGGACTCGCCGGACTTTATATCTGACCCGTTTTGTTCCCACCTCTTTTCTTTCCTTCCCCCCCTCAGGTTTGCAAGGAGGGAATACTACAGCTTAGTGCCGATTTCTTTCAGCTGCTTGAAGAGAGTAGATGTATCGCTTTGGACTCTCTCATCTTTACGGATTTGCCTATGCTCAGTGGGGATTTATGCATTTATGTTATTTAAGTATTTGCTTCTTTATGTACTTTGATGTTTTTGGAAAAGGCAATTGATCCTGTTGTAATGGTTTTTGGAGACTACTTATGTAAGCTTGTTCTGAGTTATGATGCTATGAAATAAGTTTTATCTTCCGCTGTGTTGTTTTATTTATTTATTCTTGTAATTTATCTGTTCTATACAACAATAACGCTTCATGGACATTGATGCATTTCCTTTGTGAGTGAGATTAATGGACATGGGGTGTTACAAAATCTCAGAAGGCTTCCAACCAGACACTAATGGCCAAGGTCGAATCCCTTGAGAAGGACAAGATAACTGTAGAAGAAACTCTCAAACAAGCTTTGGACGAAGCTGACGATGATATGTTCCGCTTCTACGTCTACAGCGTCATGAGCCGTGGGAGCTTGCATTACCTAGAGGATAGTTTTGCTGGTACTTTGGCGCTTGTTTGGGAGCGAGTGCTTGAGATTAACGGTGATGATTGTAGCGAGGACGAACTCATTGACAAACTCTTAGATGACAGGTCCAAAAAGGCTTTGGTAGAAGGAAAGGCACAACTAATGGACGAGAGGATCGGTACTTCCGATGAGAAAGTTCACACTCAACCAGATGTCAACCTTCCTGTTGATCCCTCGGCCGTTGAAGCTTCTGGCTCATAGACATTAGCTAACCCAGTTGATGCTCCTAAAGGTAAAAATGTCACCATTGAGGGGGATATCAATACAGAGGATATTGCTAATGAGCATGGTGAAAACGATGAGGCTAATGATGACAATCTCAATCACTGGAGAATCAAGCATAGGGATCCCTCGGAGAATCTTCTAGATACAGGTAAAACTGAAACTAACTTTACCCTGTCATGCTTAGAGTCCATTTTCGAGTCATCTGGGTCCCTTGCTTATTATGCTCAATGTTTCCATACTTTGAATTTAATTTCACCTTTGTCTTCTCCTGCCGTAGGCAATGCAATGACAACAGGAGCTATTAGGGTTGACTCACCATTGACAACGTTTCCTCTTACTTCTGTCATTACTCCCCCTGCTCATAGTAACACACCATTGCTTGTTACAGCTCCTGGGTCAAAGGATGCAAAGATCGGTGCCTTCTTAGATTTAGATGTTGTTGACTAAAGCCTTAGTGACGATCTTGAAGTTATTAATGTAGATGAGATTCCCCGGGTTACTACCAAGGAGAAAGGAAAGAAGTCCGCCAAGTCTTCATTGTCTAAGAAGAAGAGGAAGAAGAAGAAGGAGATGGAGGCTACCGCTTTTTCTTCCCAAGAGAATCAGAGTAACATAGAAGAGACCCCACTGCCTTTACTTAGCAAGCCAGCTTTGAGATCAAGTGACAAGAAGAAATGATCATGCTTAGTAGTTACTCAACTTGGTTGTTAATTACTTTCTTTTGCGTGTTGTATTCAGGCCGGTCGTATATGCGGGCGCCGGTCCCCACTTATTACTCTTGTACTTGTCATCTTTATGCAATCTGTTGTCTGATATTTTGCACTTTAACCTGTGACTTTATGATATAGTTCTTCTTTGCAATCAGGAAATTGTGTCTTGCTTTTTATGCCTTAGATTTTTCTGTTAGTTCCGCTGTGCTTTTATATTTTTTGCACTTCATGTTTGTTTTATATTTGCAATACAAATTCCGCACCACAAATTATTTGTTATGACAGGCTGAGTTAATCCAATCAATCTTTATTGGATTTTCCTGATCTTGACTAAGACGACGCCCATAATCCTTTCACATGGATAATCATTTTATTAGGATCTTTTAATTTCATCTTAGTTATTTCAGAAAATCTAATTTTGTTGATTGGAATGACTTAATGCCAGGTTTTTCATGAGATTATGACCGGATTGTAGTATGTTTAAGAGAGCGTCATTAGATTTCATTAATGCGATGGTAATGCCCCCATACCACAATTGGTTTTAATATTTTGAAAACTAGGCATGGTTTTCTTTTTAGATAAATAAATCTATCATTCCTAGTAACTGAGTGGGCCAATTAATCGTGGTTTTTATCAGATGACTTTGAGGAAAGTTTTGGGTTCCGTCACTAACCAAATTTGGAAGATTCGGCTTATGATCGGATGCCCTTGAAAGGATCTTTAATCCATTTTTCGTTGAATCTGAATAATTCAGATGCTTGTTGAACTTGTCGGATGCCTCCGAAGAGGTCTTTGGGTCCGTCAGTAACTGGGTTTGAAGGACCCAGAATCAATAGCTGGATTTGGAAGATCCAGTATCCGAGCGGATGCCTCCAATAAGGTTTCTGAAAACCATGCGTTTATATCGCTATCCAACCATGTATTAATGGCGTTGGCGATGAACCGGGTACCCCTCGGGGAGGTCTTGGGTTCAAAAGCCCGGTGTTTGTATTGCTATCCGACCATATCTTAATGGCATCGGCAATGAACTGGGTGCCCCTCGGGGAGGTCTTGGGTTCAAAAGCCCGGTGTTTGTATCACTATCCGGCCATATCATAATGGCGTCGGCGATGAACCGGGTGCCCCTCGGGGAGGTCTTGGGTTTACCATCGTATTGTTTCAAGTGACTGACGCTAGTTTATTTGTCAGATTCTGGTTGTGACTTGTCAAAACTAGGACTTTGACCTCTGTTATTAAGAATGTGCCCCTAGGGTGAGATTTAAAACTTGATCCGTAGTTTGGGTTTAGGGTTCTTGATGCCTCTTGCTTATGGATTTGTACTTCACACCCTCTGTAGCAAAAGTGTGTAGATGTTTGAGTATTAAGCAACAGGTGCTTGAGCTTTTCCTGTTGGGGGATGTGCTATAGCATTCTTCAAGCCCTATTTGGTTTTAAATGTGCTTTCGTTTTCTTAAAAAGCCTGTAATTAAAATCGATGTTAGCAGCTTGAAGTCAAAAACTTGCAAATGTACGACTTTTAGACAGGTAAAGTAATTCTTTCACTAATTTGTACAAACTTTGCAATTATATTTACAATGCATGATTTATTTACAATTCATAATGTATGTATAATGCAAAATATGTGAAAGAAACTTCAAACAAAGTAACGGCGAAGATGAATGCTATTCCATGCTCGAGGGAGTGTGATTCCGTCTGTTGTTTTCAGCTCAAAAGTGCCATCTGCAAATTTCTAGCTTATTATGTACAGTCCCGCCCAATTGGGTTCAAATACCCTGGTTCCTGTCATAATTCTCTTCAGGACGAGGTCCCCGACTTGAAAAGTTCTTTGTTTGACTTTTGCATTGAAATATCTGGCTAGTTTCCGTTAATGGGCCGCTATCTTAAGCTCTGCTTCTTTACGCTTTTCCTCGAGTGAATCAAGTGCCTCTAATTGCAGTTCTTCATTCTCCTTATGGTTAAAGTAGATTCTACGGTGAGTTGGTACTTCCAGTTCCACTGGGATCATAGCTTCTGACCCGAATGCGAGTGAGAATGGGGTATGCTCTATGGTAGTTTAATGTGTTGTTCGGTACGCCCATAGTGCAAAAGGTAGTTCATCGACCCAGTTGCCTTTGGCTTTTTCGAGACACTTCTTGATGGTTGACTTTAGTATTTTGTTGATGGCTTCCACTTTCCCATTTGCTTGCGGATGAGCCATAGCTGCAAAGCTCTTTTTGATAATATATTTAGCGCAGAAGTCTAGGAATTCATTGCTTTCAAACTGAGTTCCATTATCGGTGGTGATCTTTTGTGTCACTCCAAACCTACAAATGATGTTTTTCAAACAAAATTGATCACCTTCTTTGGCGTGATAGTGGCCAAAGGTTCTTCTTCAGCCCATTTGGTGAAATAGTCGACAGCTACTATTGCGTATCTCATATTTGCTTTTGTGGCGGTTAATATCCCAATCAAATCTATACCCCAGACTGCAAATGGCCATGGGCTGACCATTTGAGCTAGTTCTGTGGGAGGTGCTCTTGGAATCTTAGCGAATCTCTGGCATCTGTCACACTTCTTTAACATAGGTCATGGCATCTAGATTTACATCAAGCCAGAAATAGCCATATCGCAGAACCTACTTGGCTAAGGTTTGACCACCGGTGTGTCCTCCACACTCACCCTCATGCAACTCTGCCAAAATTGCTTTAGATTCCTTCTTGGACACACATCGCAGCAATGGAATGGAGAATCCTCGCCGGTACAGCCTTCCATCTTGGACGAGGTACAAAGGGGGCTTGCGCAATATCTTCCTTTTGTTTTTTAGCTCTTCAGGTAGTGTCCCATTGAGGATATATTCTTTGATTGGAGTCATCCATGATGTAGGTTCTTCAATGGTTTCCATTATCCAGTCAACACTCGCTTCCTCAATGGTTGGGGTAGAAAGGACTTCGATGGGGATTAAACCCAGCAGCTGGGCGTCTGATGAACTAGCATACTTGGCAAGAGAATCTGCTTTTGAGTTTTGTTCTCTTGGGATGTGAAATATAACATAGTAGTCAAGGTCATTTAGAAGTTCCATAGCTTTGAATAGATAAGAAGGGAGGTTTCTTGTTTTGGTTTGGAACTCCTTGCGTACCTGACCTACCACCAACTAAGAGTCGCTGAGAATCTATAAATTTTTTAAGTTTAGCTCTTTTGCCAGCTTTAACCCTGTTATTAATGCTTCATATTCGGCCTCATTATTGGTTGATGGAAATTCCAATCTCAAGGCATAGTATAAAGAGTAACCCTCTGGGGTTTCTCAGACGATTCCAGCCCATGAAAAGTGGTCGTTTCTGGATCCATCAAAGTATAGTTTCCAAGCAATCTCCGTTTCCGCTGGTTCCTTAACCTCTTCTCCCCTGTTTGTGAACTCAGCAATAAAATCCGCTAGGGCTTGGCCATTGATGGCTCTTCAAGGATGGTAAGTGATGTCATATTGACTTAGCTCAATGTTCCATTTCAGTAGCCTTCCTGAAGTTTCTGGGCGAAAGAGAATTTTCCTTAATGGTTGATCGGTGAGGACCTTGATAGGATGAGATTGGAAATACGGTCTCAGCTTTTTTGAGGCAACTAGGAGGCAATATGCGAGCTTTTCTAGTTTAGGGTAATTTAGCTCTACTCCGGCGAGCCTCTTACTAATGTAATATACCAGCAATTGCAATCCTGCTTCTTCTCGGATTAGTGTAGCACTCAAGGCATGTGATGAAACGGCTAGACATGAAAATAGATCCTCCCCATCCTTAGGCATCGATAACATTGGTGGTGATTCCATATGTCTTATCAATTCCTTGAAAGCCTCCTGGCACTCTGAGGTCCACTGGAAGTCCTTCTTCCCTTTTTTTGAAGCATCGAAAAGCGGAATACATCGATCCGTTGCTTTGGAAACGAACCGGTTCAGTGCTGCTACCTTTCCATTTAAGCTTTGGAGCTCCTTTTTTGTCCTAGGGGCCTGCACTTCCCTTAAAGCCGCAATTTGAGAGGGATTCGCTTCGATGCCCCTAGCATTGACGATAAACCCGAGAAATTTCCCCGAAGAGACTCCGAATGAACATTTTAATGGTTTTAGTTTCATCCCGTACTTCCTGAGTATGTGAAACATGATCTTCGACCTACTTTGATTTGACTAGCATATCGTCTACATATACTTCCATTGTATTCCCTATCTGAGATTTAAACATGGAGTTTACAAGACGTTGGTAAGTCGCTCCTACGTTTTTCAGTCCAAATGGCATGACTTTATAGCAGTATAGTCCTCTATCCGTTATGAAACTCGTGTTCTCTTCGTCTGGCATGTGCATCACAATTTGATTATATCCAGAATATGCATCCATAAAGGAAAGCAACCCGTGCCCCGCTGTCGCATCTACGAGTTGGTCAATTCGAGGCAAAAGAAAACTGTCTTTTGGGCATGCTTTATTAAGATCTGAGTAATCTATACACATTCTCCACTTCCCATTGGACTTTTTGACAAGAACTGGGTTAGAAACCCAATCTGGATACGTAGATTCTCGTATGAAATTATTTTTAAGTAGCCTATCTACTTCTTCTTTTAGAGCCTCAGATCTTCCAAATCCCTGCATTCGTCTTTTTTGTTTTATAGGAGTCAATTTTTGGTTTATATTCAACTTGTGAACAATTACATTCGATGGGATCCCACACATATTCGAGTGTTCCCAGGCAAATACATCTAAGTTTGCTTTCAAAAAAAAGATTAATTCCTTTTGCAACTTCATTCCTAACTGAGATTCTATCTTTAAGACCTGGTTAGGGTTCTTGTCGGATATTGGGACGGGGATAGTATCTTCAACCGGTGCTGCTCTATTTTCCCCCATACTGTTTTTCCTTGGGTCAACTGCTTTCCGAGCACCACTGTGCTCACCCGTATGGGGGTTTTGATTTGATTGCTTTAAGAGGGTTTTTTGGATGCGGAGCGGTGGCTCTACATCCTTCTTCAATTCCTTCTTCCTTGCCTCTGCCAACTCGACCAAATAACACTCCCTTGTTGCTTGTTGATCACCGATAATTGTTCTAAAACCTCTCTGTTGGGAATTTCATGGTGAGGCGCCACAGAGCCATAGTTATTCTGAATTCTGCAAGAGTAGGTCTTTCTAGGAAGGCATTGTAAGCAGAGGGCTCATCGATTATAACAAATCCTGTACCCGTGCGGCTTTCTGCTCTCTTTCCCCAAGCTCCACCAGTAGACTGATGACACCAATTGGTTGAACAGCTTGACCAGTGAATCCATGGACCTTGTTCTGACAGACTTTTACATCGCCCATGGAAAGCTTCATCTTATGGAATGCGCTAAAGAAGAGGATATTAATTGATGCTCCATTATCGACTAACACCCTTCTAACTATGGCCGGGCCCAGACCAACGGTTATCACCATTGGATCCTCTATAGGTGTTATGATCCTAGTCGGATCTTCATCTTTAAATGTGATGTCGTCTCACAGGATTCTTGGTACTTTTGCCGATAAAACTTCGTCTATGGTCATGAGTTCACCTTTTTTCGAAAAGTTCTTCACCTCATGAGCGTACTTCACCATATCCCCCCAGCTTTTCCCAACCGGGTAGGGGCCTCCTGAAATGGTGTTTATGATCATCCTTGGTATAGCATCAATTGGAGCGTTCTCATTCTGTTTAGGCTGTCCTGTAGAGGCTCCTTGGTCTTGAGTTCCCTGAACATTCTGGGAGTTCTTTGTGTACTGTTGAAGCCTGTTTTTCCTTATCAGCTCTTCAATTAAGCTTTTCAAATGTCTACATTCGTTCGTGCTATGCCCCGGCTGGTTGTGAAATCGGCAGAACCTGCCGGACTTTATTGCATTGTCAGTGACTCTTAACTTCCCGGGCTCTGGGTACTCTTCAGTGTCTTTGGTCGTCATATAAATGTTCTCTATGGTATCGTTAAGAGGAGTCATTTCGGAATTCTTGAAGAAACGAAGCTTTTTGTTGTTTCGACCATCTTTCCCTTCATTCCTCCTTTTCTGATTTCCTCGGGTGTTTTTCTGTTCTCCTTGCACATTTATGTCTCTGTTCTCTGACGGCTCAAATAGCTCTTTGAGAGTGGCAGGCTTCTTTTTCTTGATCCACCGCCCGAGTTTGGTCTTTTTACTTATACCTCATTTTAGAGCCATCAAAGCCAAACATGGCTCATAGTTTCCAACTTTGGCCGCAGCTGTTTTAAAACGAGAAAGGAAGGTTTTAATGGACTCCCCTGGCGCTTGCTCCAACTCATTCAGTTCCATCACATCACGCACCTTAGTCGCTTGAAGCCTGATATGCTGTCTGAACAGTTTGAACAAGGTAGCAAATTCATCCACGGATTACGGCGGGAGTTTTGTGAATCGGAGTGAAGCTACTCCTTCCAAGTAGGTTGGGAAGTATAAACATTTGAGCTCATCAGTAGCACGTGCCCCATCCATGTGCTGATCATACTTGAATAGGAACATGTTGGGATCGCCAGTTCCATTATAGGCTTGTACAACTGGGGGTTTGAATTTATTTGGATATGGCGCCATTTTTATTCTTTCTGTAAGTGGGGTTTTTGTAGGAGCAAATCCCATTCCTTTTCATCGTCCACCTTTTTCTGGCTGTCATTCATGATCTTCCGTACCATTCCAAATATTCGCTCCTCCTCATTGAGTTGGTCCATGGGATGGACGCCTTCCTCTTTACCGGATGTTTGCCTACGCAAACGATCGCGGTTCAAATTCTGGGGCCCTGGACCTCCCGCATGGGGAAGTGCCCCTTTGGCAGAACCAAACGCTTGTTGAGGAGTCGCTTTTCCAGAGTGGTTATGAGTAGGTGGCTTCATTCCCTTATGACTAGGATTCGCAACCTCTTGGACAGAATTTCCTTTATTCGGACTCGAGGAAGAAGATCCAGTATCTTCCGTTCCAGTGGTTTTAGCAGTTTTGAGAGGGCTTGCACTCATGGTGACTTTGGCCATTGCGACTTGCATGTCGAACATGGTTTCAAGCTTCTTCTTCAGGCCTCATTCGCAATATCAATTCGATTTGTCAGTCCTGCTGCCACTTCATCCAATTCCCTCCTTGTTACGGCAGTTTCAGTTTTGAAACTTTCCTCGACTTCAAACTGATTAGTAGGCGCGGTATTTTCGGTGTTAGTGGCATTATCGACATCTTCGACGCTTTTACTTGTAACTTTCTTTCATGGTCTACCTGGCTTACCCATGACTTTAGAGGTAAGTATCTCAATTCGGACAAATCAGATGATTGGAGTGTACTAAGAAATCCAATGCAAGGCCTTCTACTTGTGAGAGAGCGGGAAATTGATTGGCAACCCGGGCACCACGGTGGGCGCCAAATGTTTGCTCCAAATTTGGGATCAAACACCAAAGGTGTAAAAGTTACACTTCACCTATTCGGTAAGAATATGGAACTACGAAATCGCAAAATAAATGGATAAAAGCAAGCAAGAAGACAAAGGAATTTTTATTGTGGTTCGATTCTTTGTCAATCTACATCCACTTTCAATCAATTCGCATTATGATATTCAAGCTTACAACATATGAATTTTCCCTCATTACAATCGTTTCTCTCTTCTAACTCTATTTATGATCTAACTTCTCTTAAATTTGGTGAAGAAAAGGGAGGAAATTTAGCTTTGTGATGAATATTCTACCACTTGTATGCTTTGATCCATTCTCATGATCTTCATAGATCTCATCGTAGATTAGCATTTGATTTAAGCTTTGGAAAGGATTAGCGAAGATATGAGATTGCTTGAGAGATTTATTGTATAGCTTGAATGAGATTGAAGATGCCTAGATTCAAGTGTAGAAAGCTCTCATGATCATTGACTTGGATTCGATCTTCATGAAGTTAGAAAAGTGTTGATGAATTCATAGAAGTCATTAAAGAAGTTGTAATTGAGCTTTGAATTTGACGGAGTCTCCTTGTAAGAATCAATTTTCGATCCCCCATCCAAATGAATTATGAGGGGTATTTAAGGTGATCTTCAGACTAGATGGCAGTTTCGTAATTATGCAGAAAAACGCCATGATTCATGTCGCCGCCGACATGACCTGGACTTCCGACATAACATATATCGCCAACGATATGACTCATGTCGCATGGCGGGTTAACTCTTGGCGTTTTGTACTTGCGACACGATATGACTTTCCTTGGCATGATTCATATCGTTCGGATGATAACTATTGATAACCTGGTAAAAACTGGATGCGGCATGAATAGGTCACGACATGGTTCACTTCAGACTTTAAATAATGATCGACCCTTTATGTCGTAGAACGACATGGTGGCAGGGCGGTATGAGTCATGTCGTACATCCCTATGTTTCTTAGCGCCTTGAGCTTATGACGCGGCATGACCCTGCTACATGCGTCTTGTCGCGTGAGTTCCAGTACTGCATGATGGAGCTCGACTTATCTTGGTTACGATATAATGTTACTCCCATCTCGACATCATATTCTTTCCACGACTTGTACACCATGTCGCTGAACGACATGGATAGCAGTAGTATAACATCATGTCGCTGATCAACATGATTCAAAGGAGTTACGGCTGCGACATGGTTCATAATGAGATCTTTAAGTGTCAGCTTGCCCCTCATGTCGCTGAACGACATGGGGGATGGATGGCATGTTTCCTGAACCCGATCTGGCTTTTCCGACATGATCTTAGACCGACATGAATGATAGTTGAGATAACAACTTACGGCATGACTGCTAGGTCGACCCAGTCTCCACGGAGTGTCATAGTGAGGCACGACATGGCTTAATGTTATTCACTTCCTGGCGATATGATCTTGAAGCGTCTTGATATCTACGCCATGAATCAAAGTTCAACTTGATTTTCTTTCATGTAACTCCAACGACTTGACTTATATCAGCATGATTTTTATATTATCTTTGACTCATATTTTATGGGATAACAATTGGGATTAGTGTATGTCCAATATCATCCCAATACCCGTGTGGGGTTTTCGAACAACAAAAACTGATTATTGTTTGTGCAGTTGGGCGATGTGTAAAATATATCATCCAATCAATATCAGTCAAATGTGTGTACATAAACAAATCGTCCGATTTGTAAATGAATATTTATTTTATTCGTATATATGTTAAAATATTATATTTTTAACTATAAAATATTTATTTCAACACATGAATATTTTATTCGGTTCATTTATACAATAAAAATGATATTTTTATTGTTCTAATATTTATAGAAAATTTCGGTAGCATAACAGCGCGATACTAGAACCGGAATAAGGTCTAGCCTCATCCCTCGCCTGATAATGGCTCGCACCATGTACATACCAATTCTAATCAATTCATTTTAATTCCCAAACCAAATTCAACCAAATAATCCAATCAACCAAACAAGCAAACAAACATGATTTCGAACAAAGGTGTCAGGTGCTACTAAGCACCGTCTGCATCCTAGTATATATTTCTAACTAGAAAATAAATGAAAGTGAGAAGTACTTACCATTGGGATCCACTCCTCCAGTTTTATTTCTGAATTTCTAAAATGTTTCGGATTTGGATTTGATTCCCATCGGTTCCATCGTAATCTGTTTCACAAGATTTTTATATTAAAAATCACATTTTTATTTCAACGCTACATATATGAAAATCATATTTTTGTAATGATGTTTATAGTATAAAAATCATATTTTTATATCGCTATACATATTATAAAAATCATATTTTTGTCTCTTTGTTATATATGTAAAAATCACTTCTTCACATCATCCTTATATATAAAAATCATGTTTTTATATCGTTAAAAACCATATTTTTATATCGTTATTATACAAATAAAAATCGATTTTTTTATATTGATACTACATATATAAAGATCATATTTTTGCTTCGCTAACTTCATAATAAAAACCATATTTTTATATGAACAAAAATCATATTTTTATATGAACAAAAATCATATTTTTATCTTTTCAAAAATCATAGCTTTATGTTTTCAAAAATAATAACTTTGTATTTTCAAAAATCATAGCTTATTAGTTATTCAAACACATAAAAGTCATATTTTTAATCGCTATTTTCTATGTTAAAAATTATATTTTTATAACGCCTTTCTATATAAAAATTATATTTTTACAACGCTTAAAAATCGCATCTTTATATTTCCAAAAATCAAATCTTCATATCTTTTTAAAAATCAAATCTTTATATATTTTTGAAAATCAAATCTTTATATATTTTTAAAAATCAAATATTTATATATTTTTAAAAATCAAATCTTTATATAAATAAAAATTCAGTTTTTTTCCTATAATAAAGAAAATCAGTTTTTCCTATAAAATAAAATTAGTTTTTCTTATAAAATAAAATCAGATCTTCTTATATAAAAGCACACCTAGGGAGGGCGGTGGTGTAGTCGCGGTGGCAGTCTCAGTTGGCTAGGGCTTTCGACTGGGGAGAGAGGAGAGGGGCGTAGGAAGGGGGAGATCGTCGGAGTGGCAAGGGGGGTCGAGCGGCGGTCGGGTGGCCGTCGCTAGGCTGCGGCGACGCCAATGAGGGGGTGTCGATAGCGTTGATCGATTTGGGGAGGGCGCGTTTTCATTTTTCTTTTTTTATTTCTTATAAAACTGATTGGGGAGAGAGTAAATCAAGGGGGTTGACTTATATTTTATTTATTTTATTTTAAATTTTGAATTCGATAAACTAACCCTTTCGTTCGAACTCCAAATCGAACCAATGACTGTTGCGCTAGCTAATTACCCCTATTCCGGACACAATGGGATATGTCCCACAAGCCAATTTGACTGTTACGATCAGTTTTCATTTAAATTAAAATATAATTTATTATAACGTTCAAAACTGATTTTAATGCACATTTTAATTTACCGGGGCCACATACGGATTCCAAAAATTCCAGAAAAATAAATCTGGCTATGTTTTGACGATACGGTCCTAACAAAACTAATTTCGTTGAATTTAGAGACCGTTTGAAAAACGGTCATTTTTCAGTCGATTAAATTCAACTGAATTGACCAAACACGTTTAAATTCACCACACTCACATATTGATTCCAAAAATTATGAAAATTGAAATCAACCAATAATTTGACATTCCGGATCCAACAAAAGTGGTCTCGTCGAAAACGGAGGTAGTTCGCCAAAATCGCTATTTTTTAAGGGCTATATTCCATAGCGACTATTCTGAATTTTCAACTGGACATAACTTTTTATTCCCGCAATGAAATCTGGATTTTTCACATTCGTTGGAAAGATATTTTCAAACAGATTCAAATATTTTTGGTTTCACTAAAATCCAGTTTATTTTGAATCCTGTACATTCTTTTGAAATTTGAAATCGAATTTTCAAACTATCGCGCCATTTTCAATTCCTTTTATACTTAAAATAAATATTTATATTCTAATTTCGATTTAAATAAATTTATCTGTTCTAATTTTATACAAAATAAATTTATAGTCGTAATTATTTAAAATAAATCGTTTTAAATATTCAAAATTCATAAAAATAGCCAAAACAAAAAATTTAAATTGGTTCCAATTTTCCGGGTTGTTACAATCTCTCCCACTTAAAATTTTTTCGTCCTCGAAAAGGAACGGAGCTAAAAGTTGTTAAACTAACCAACTCAACTTTCAGTTTGGTTTTCATTCTTCAACTTTTCAGTTTCTAAGAATTTTTAATTTTTTAAAAATTTGGCTAACACCCTAAATTTTTGAAAAAATTCGCCATAACCTCCTTTGTACGGGGAGACATTTAAAACCGCTACTTGACACGTAGGGCCCTCATCATCCAAAAAGAAAAAGAAAAAGCCAATCGGCTCATAAAATCACCAAAACCCAACAAATTTGTAAACATGTACCTATTTGTCAGGCATATAATTTTATTACTCTTCTCTAGCCTCCTTGCAATGACCTGTTCAGTGTTTATACATGTATATGCATGCAATTTCTAATAATTTTCAATTCTGTTCAATATTTGATTCAATTTTGCTTAATGGTTCAAAATTTTAATCAATCAACCAATAATCAAACAGCACAATCAACAATCAATTAGTTGATTAACGTTTCAACCACATAACTTTTTTTATATATAAATCCATTTTTGATGTCCAGTCACAACAATAGACCCTATCTAGTTTTGGTTCTCACACCAGTCAATTGGAAATATGTAGAAATCCCACTTTTGAAACTCGAACCTAAATTATGATGATACTCGAGTAATCATCAGAATCATCTCCTGGCGACTAGAGTGTGATTCTATATCTATCCAGTATATTAAAACTTCGAATATACGTTTGCAAGGCGTATATGCAAGATCTTTATATACCCGATTGTCCAAATTCAATATAAAATAAATATTCAAATACGTATAAAATGGTTTAAATTTTCAAAACAAAATTTGTTTTCACTTTTATTTTAAAAATAACACTCTTTCCACTCGTTCTAGGATACTACTGATCCTATCTCTAACGAGTCATTCTCATTGGATATTACTAATCCAATCTCTGATGAATTCTTTCGTTTGGTTCTAATGTGTCTTGTTCTCGAGCTCTGTAAAACCAAAGCTCTGATACCAAACTATGATGACCCGAACTTCCCCATTCTCCGAAGAGAAGAGAAAGAACGGATTGTTTGAGAACAAGACAAATCAGAACATGAACAGAAGAACATTTCATTGCTTATTACAACAATTTACATCACAGTACAAGAATATACAGAGTATGAACAAATAAAATACATTTGATAATTAAAAAAGGTTTACAAATTACAATGCAGCGGAAAATAATACATAACAAAACTATAAGAAATACACGGGTACAGAGTGTTCCGAATATAGCTCCAGCTGTAAACCAGGATCTTGTGAAAATAAATATGCAAAACCAAAACTACTAGCTGCCCGTGTGGACAATAGGGGCACCCTGAGTTTAGGTTAAAACAATAAACTCCAGGTCAGTCATGTGACTGGTGTGAGAACTAAACAGTTATTAACTTGATTTTAAAGTCAGGTAAATCATGGAACCACGCCGTATAACACGGAACGGGTTTATCCCCCCTGAATTTTACTGCATCAAAATAACAGGGCAATGCTAAAGAGAAAAATGAAGCTATTATAAGACTCAGGTCCCATCACACAATGCAAAGCAAGCCGGAGGATAGTGTTTTTACCTTATAATAGCCAAAAATGCTTGGCACGTGAAATTTCGTATTTTATTATTACTATAAGTGAAGAAGTCAATTTCAAATATAAATGTATCAATCATAGGCGACGTAGGTACCCATATATTATGTCGCCATATTAGTTCTACAATTAAAACCGCACAATGTTGTATTGGAAGTTGGATTCCATCTGTGAACCAAGGCAAGAGATCAACTTATGCACATTCGAGACACCCTAGCAAGTGCCTCAGGATTCAGCCGCAGCTGCACCCGGATCGGTAGAGCCGGTCACCCGTCGATGATTAGTTATACCATAAACTATATGTTAGTCGGTTCTATCGAGTCTTTAAAATGGTCTGTACGTCGGCACACATGCCAGTAATCGACCATATATCCATCGGCCCCGTAGTGATCGATATATTCGAGGCGCCTCTCTATCCAGCAAGTAATAATAATAAGCAACATCCACATGAGTAAACAATCTGGGCTCCAAACAATGACGTTACTCATAGCTAGAACTAACATATGTCCATTTCCCTACTGTCCTTCCCGTTTTTAGTTCACACCAGGGTGTGAGGCTCGCAAATTAATGCTACACAAAACTATGTTATTTAAAGTCGTGCTTTGATCATCAACCACAAGACTTTGCTTTTCAACAAAATCCTTGATCATTTGCATCTCCGCATGCCACACAGGCAATTCATGCCATACGACTGATGTCAATCGATATATAACCTCTGAGCTCGTACGTTTCAGAGAAGGGCGTTAAGCAAGAGAATAAATTCTCCGCCGCCAAATAGATATATATTTAATAGAGATCAATCAGCACAGAATAAAATCCAATGTCAGACACACATCCCTTTACAAGTTCGTTATGGGCCTGAACGAAACCGGAGGTACCTTATTCCCCGTCCCATATGTCCAATATACAGGAGAGAGGTCCTCGCATATCCAGCCGATCTCCAAGTACGTCTGGACGATCACCACTTAATACCTTGTCTTGGGTGTACAGCCCAATCAAGACATTGGTAATCATCCAAACGATGTGAAGACCTTCGGTCTTCAACCACCGACTTCATCGTCGACTTATCGTCGAATCAGTTATTCAAAATGGGTATAAACCCGACCTTTTCGAATAACTCGCATATATAATAAACAAGTGCTATAAAAACACAACATACGCCTCATTCCAATTTTGAATATTCTTTTATTTAAATATTCATATCCTTTGGGAAAGGTTCCCATTAATTTTATCAAAGATAAATTCTTTAAATTTATTCTTTAATCTTCCTTTAGATATCAATTCAAACCATATTAAGGTTTTCCAAACAAGTTGGGATTAACGCACCTTACCGAAGTAATCATTTGTTTAATTTCCCAATCCCAGCCCATTCATTCCATGGAGCAAAACTGGTCATACTCCATATCTAACACCACGGTGTTATCGGTAAATTTAATTACCATTTTACGTTCAAATCTAATTAAAGATTTAACTATCGCTAGGAGAAAACCTGGTGATACTCCATTCTCGATCATTTCCCAAATTTGATAATTTAAATTATCAATTCCCATTTCAAGTCTAATTAAAGATTCATTAAAACTCCACTTAGTTTTAATCTTCTCAAAAATCAATATTACTGATTATTTAATTTTGGAAAATCAAACATGCCGCATCGACAATCTACACCGTACTATTGATTTCTACCTATATATAACCTCTGAGCTCGTACGTCTCAGAGAAGGGTGTTAAGTAAGAGAATAAATTCTCTGCCACCAAACAGATATATATTTAGCAGAGATCAACCATACAGTTCAAAATACAATGATAGACGTGTAATCCTGTCTTTAACTGGGTTCAAGTTCTAATGTTATTTAAAACACAGTTCACGATAAACCCAAATCCTCTTCCATAAAAATGGAATCTTCACGAAAAATAAATCAATATATAATTGATATCAATTTCCGTATCCGACTAATAATATAAATGGATTAACGACGAAGCCTTTTAAATTCCATATATATTAACAGTCTTCCCCCACAGAAGTTCACTTCGATTATTACCCAATCGAATTCCATTTAATTCCAATTTAATATATTACATTAAAAAACTTTAATTTGGAAAGTTTGTGTTAAATCTTAATCAAAAGATTTATAAATTCCAAATCACATTTCACTGTGAATTGGGTTAAAGAATGAATGTCGTTAAAAACACAGTTCACAATAAACCCAATTCACATTCCATTTTCTATTCTTTTCACATGGGGTTTAAGAATAGTGTTATTTAAGACACCATTCACGACAAACCCAAAATCCAATTCTTCTGTTCAATTCCAATAAAATATTAATTAATTGGAAAAAGCTTCACTAAATCTTATCTAAAGATTTATTCTTTTCTCAACTGGGCTTAAGAACAGTTTTAATGAAGATACCATTCACGACAAACCCAAAATCCAATTCAATATTAAATACAAGTCTCTGAATAGAAATTATGTCGGCTTATATTCAATATCAAATTCTGAAATCAACAAATAGCGTATTGGGAATAACGATATATATATCTTCCAAATTCCTCCACAATATCCGTATAATCACGGAATCCAATATCGAAATATTCCGATGATAATTTCGATTCAAATCCATTCCAATTCATATATTGGAAATTATGGTTATTTTTAAAAGCATTTCAAATCCAATTTATTTATTTAAAAATATTGGATTTATAATTCTAGTTAACAACTAGTTCATTTCGATAAAAATATATTTTTATCTTTTCAAATATGGAATTTTTCATCCCAATTCTTTCCAAATCATTTATTATGATTTTATACAAATTATTGATATTTTTATTAATTTTATCAAGGCTCGTACAGTCGATTTCTATAAATGGTCATCGAACTGCACTTACAACGACCTTTTCCAAATTTGATTTGGACATAATTCCAAATCGAACTATTAGATTTCAAATTTCTTGTATTATTTGGAAAGCTCTTTTCGATACAAACCCAAAGGTTCCGGTTTTAGGAGAATCCGACAGTCGGATCTACCGTAATATCCATTCGAAGTCAGTGGTCGAAAATCATGAACTGGCGTAGCGCGGCGCGTTCTATTCAGGCCATTAAATATATATTATATATATATTTCGTCTATTTCCATTCAAAACGTATTTTATAAATCGTTTTAAATTCTTTTTCAAAATGATTTCAACTTCATATTCAATTTTAAATCAAAATTGAATATTCCATATCATTAATATATAAATGATAATATCGTTCACGTCAAAATGGCATTAATCTAATCAACATGGCATTATATATTTCAATATTTTCGTGTCCATCCCAAACCGGACATCAAAAATCATATTTTGATCCATTATCGAATATTATTTTAAAATATTAGTTGTTTTAAAATACTCATTACTCGTCATTTCAAAATATACGTTAATTTAAAATATTTGTTCTTTCCGAATTGGAATCATACATAGTGAATTACCATATAATTTTATTAATATGGATTTCATACACACATATACATAACCATAACAAAACACAGTCAACCATCGTTCAGAGTGCATTACACAACTTCATAAGCGTTAATTATAAATAATTAACGCTTACAACAGTCTGTCAACCCATCGATATAACCACATCGATATAAACAACAGTCTGTCAATCCATCAATACAACTGCATTAACGCTTACAACTGCATAAGCGTTAATTATAACTATATGATTTGATTATATGGATTTCATACATACATGTACACAACCACAATCGAACATAGTCAACCATCATGCAAAGTGCATTCTGCACTACATAAGCATCAAATATAAATATTCAACGCTTACAATAGCCTGTCAATCAATCGATCGACATACAGCTAAATATTGGGATTAGTGTATGTCCAATATCATCCCAACAACCGTGTGGGGTTTTCAAACTACAAACACTGATTATTATTTGTGCAGTTGGGTGATATGTAAAATATATTGTCCCAATCAATATCAGTCAAATGTGTGTACATAAATAAATTGTCCGATTTGTAAATGAATATTTGTTTTATTCATATATACGTTAAAAATTATATTTTTATCTATAAAATATTTATTTCAACACATGAATATTTTATTTAGTTCATTTATACAATAAAAATGATATTTTTATTTTTCTAATATTTTTAGAAATTTCGGCAGCATAACGACGCGATATTAGAACCGGAATAAGGTCTAGCCTTATCCCTTGCCTAATAATAGCTCAGGCCATGTACATACCAATTCTAATCAATTCATTTTAATTCCCAAACCAAATTCAATCAAATAATCCAATCAACCAAACAAACATGGTTTCAAACAAAGGTGTCGGGTGCTACTAAGCACCATTTGCATCCTAGTATATATTTCTAACTAGAAAATAAATTAAAGTGAGAAGCTCTTACCTTTGGGATCCACTCCTCCAGTTTTATTTCTGAATTTCTGAACCGTTTCGGATTTGGATTTGATTCTCGTCGGTTCCATCGCAATCTGCTTCACACGATTTTTATATTAAAAATCACATTTATATTTCAACTCTACATATATGAGAATCATATTTTTATAACGATGTATACAGTATAAAAATCATACTTTTATATCGCTATACATATAATAAAAATCATATTTTTATCTCGTTATTATATATGTAAAAATCACTTCTTTACATCATCCTTATATATAAAAATCATGTTTTTATATCGTTAAAAACCATATTTTTATATCGTTATTATAAATAAAAATCGAATTTTTTATATTGCTACTACATATATAAAGGTCATATTTTTACTTCGTTAACTTCATAATAAAAATCATATTTTTATATGAACAAAAATCATATTTTTATATGAACAAAAATAATATTTTTATCTTTTCAAAAATCATAGCTTTATGTTTTCAAAAATCATAACTTTATATTTTCAAAAATCATAGCTTTATTCGCTA
Source organism: Allium sativum (assembly GCA_030737875.1). Lineage (NCBI taxonomy): Eukaryota > Viridiplantae > Streptophyta > Magnoliopsida > Asparagales > Amaryllidaceae > Allium > Allium sativum. The sequence goes on along the minus strand of CM060913.1, from coordinate 311,627,239 downwards.
TTCAAACATGTAAAAGTCATATTTTTAATCGCTATTTTCTATATTAAAAATTATATTTTTATAACGCCTTTCTATATAAAAATTATATTTTTACAAAGCTTAAAAAGCACATCTTTATGTTTTCCAAAAATCAAATCTTCATATCTTTTTAAAAATAATTTTTTATATATTTTTAAAAATCAAATCTTTATATATTTTTAAAAATCAAATCTTTATATAAATAAAAGTTCAGTTTTTTCCTATAATAAAAAAACAGTTTTTCCTATAAAATAAAATCAGATCTACTTATATAAAAAAAATCCGATTTACAAATAAAAATAACATAAAAAAAACATACCTTTATTCGATTATTCTACAGAGGAGGGAGGGAGAGGCTGCATGAGCGGGGATCTTCACCAACGGCGGCGCACCCAGGGAGGGCGGCGGCGGCCGTGCAGTCGCGGCGGCGGTCTCAGTTGTCTAGGGCTTTTGACTTGGGAGAGAAAAGAGGGGCGTAGGAAAAAGGAGATCATCGGAGTGGCTGGGGGGTTCGAGCGGCGGTGGGGTGCCCGACGCTGGGGCGCGGCGGTGCCAAGGAGGGGGTGGCGACGGCGTTGATCAATTTGGGAAGGGCGAGTTTTCGTTTTCTTTTTTTTATTTCTTTTAAAACTGATCGGGGAGAGAGAAAATCAGGGGGGTTGACTTATATTTTATTTATTTATTTTAAATTTTGAATTCCATAAAGTTACCTTTTCGTTTGAACTCCAAATCGAACCCAACGATTGTCGCCCTTAGCTAATTACCCCTATTCCGGACACAATGGGATATGTCCCACAAGCCAATTTGACCGTTACGATCAGTTTTCATTTAAATTAAGATATATTTTAATATAACGTTTAAAACTGATTTTAACGCACATTTTAATTTACCGGGGTCACATATGGCTCAAAAATTCTAGAAAAATAAATCTGGCTATGTTTGACGATACGGTCCTAACAAAACTAATTTCATCGAATTTGGAGACCGTTTGAAAAACGGTCAGTTTTCAGTCGATTAAATTCAAATTGAATTGACCAAACACGTTTGAATTCACCACACTCATATATTGATTTCAAAAATTATGAAAATTGGAATCAAGGAATAATTTGACATTCCGGATCCAACAAAAGTGGTCTCGCCGAAAATGGTGGTTGTTCGCCAAAATCGCTATTTTTAAGGGCTATATTCCATAGCGACTGTTCCGAATTTTCAACTGGACATAACTTTTTATTCCCGCTATAAAATCTGGATTTTTCACATTCGTTGGAAAGATATTTTCAAATAGATTCAAATATTTCTGGTTTCACTAAAATCCGGTTTATTTTGAATCTTGTACATTCTTTTGAAATTTGAAATCAAATTTTCAAACTACTGCGCCATTTTCAATTCCTTTTATAATTAAAATAAATATTTATATTCTAATTTCGATTTAAATAAATTTATATGTTCTAATTCTATTCAAAATAAATTTCTAGTCGTAATTATTTAAAATAAATCATTTTAAATATTCAAAATTCATTAAAATAGCCAAAATAAATTTTTTAAATTGGTTCCGATATTCCGGGTTGTTACAACTTCCCATTACTTAAGGACGAAGGAATTGTATTTTATTTTATTTTTATTCTATTTTATTTATATTTTAATTAAAAATCGGTATCCTTAGATTTTAAATTATCACATTGATTATAAGCTCCTATTTAAGCCCAACAACTGGCCTTCCTAGGGTTAAACCACTATTCTAAACCCAATGGGACAGGTTCTGAAGCCCAATCCGATCTTATGGAGAAGATGGTAATTTAAACAGATAAATTAAATTCAAAACAATAAAATTCATGGATAATAAATTATTATTATCACTTATATATCCAAATAAATTTCTATAAATTATTTATATCAGTTGGATTTAGTTTTAAATTTCAAATTGAATTAGTTCAAATCTCGTATTTTGATAATTATATATATCGTATTTCGATTATTAAATCGATAATGCAATATAAAATCGATTTATATTATCAACACAATATTTAAAACCATATTAAATATTTAAAATAAATCAGTTAAAAATCTGGGTTGTTACACAGCGAATACGAGATTGAGTTTCACCCTCGAGCGGCAATCAAAGGACAAGCTCTCGCAGACTTCGTAAATGAATGCACAAGTTTCGTTATAGAGCAATTAGTTAAAGAAAAAGACTTACAGGCCTAGTGGCAACTTTTTGTGGATGGAGCTTCAAAAGAACAGGGAGCGAGGGCACGTTATAAAATAATTACCATTGACGGACACTGCTTGCACTACGCCATGAAGTTAGGATTCCTGCAACTAACAACGTAGCCGAGTATAAGTCGATGATGGGTGGTTTGAATTTGGCACTACATTTGAAGATACCTCGAATAGATATCTTTAGTGATTCGCAGCTAATGGTAAACCAAATAAAACAAACCTATCAAACCAAGGATGTGCGACTAACCCTATATGTGAAAAGGATATTAAAGATGCTTTCCCGTTTGAGGATATTTCAATTCATCAAACACTCCGCGGGGGGAATACTCAGGCAGATTCACTGGCCAAATCAGCCAGCTCCCGAGGGCCCCCCTAAACTCGAGTAATTCCCGTGGTTTATCGGGAAAGACCTAGTATCGAACAGGAAGAATCATAAACGGGGAAAGAGTTATTAGTCCTAACTAGATCCCAAGCCTTAAGAAAGGGGATGGAAGAGACGAAGAGAGAAACTCCAATATGAAACCTCCCTTAATGGAGACAAATCGCCACCATGAAAATACCTGGATGTCTCCCATTGTAGACTACCTCCTAAAAGGAACTTTACCCTCTAGTAAGTCAGACGCAAGAAGGATAAGACACCAGGCTCTGACATTTGTGATTATGGATAAGATACTCTATAAAAAGGGACATTCACTTCCCTACTTAAGAAGTGTAAGCTCCGAAGATGGGTTAACCTGTGAAGAGAAACCCATGAAGGATTGTGTGGAGACCATTCCAATGGAATTAAGCTAGCCAAAGGGGTCATGTGACAAGGATATTATTGGCCATGAATGGTTAATCAAGCAATTGAATATGTCAAAAAGTGTGAAAGATGTCAAAGGTACTCTAAGGTGCCTCGGCATCCCTCTAGCGAGCTAACCACTATCTCAAGCCCCTGGCCATTCGACGTATGGGGAATAGATCTAATTGGACCATTACCAATCTTCAAAGGCGGAGCTAAGTATGTCGTAGTAGCCATCGACTACTTCACTAAATGGGTGGAGACAGAACCACTTCCGACAATCACGTCTAAAATGGTGTTGAGATTCGTAATAAAGAATATCGTTAGCTGTTTCGAAATCCCTCACAAGATCATATTGGACAATGGAACACAATTTGAAAGCGAAGAATTCACCCAGTTTTGCAAGAAAAATGGATTCATTAAGAATTTTTCCTCGGTAGCACATCCGAAGGGCAACGGAGCCGTCGAAGCTGCCAACAAAACCGTAAAGAAAATTCTTAAAAAGCTCCTAAACCAAGCCAAAGGAAATTGGGTTGAAGAGTTACCCTAACAACTTTGGGCCTATAGAACCTCTGCTAAAACAGCAACGGGACACCTTTTTCCTTGACATATAGATGCGAAGCTATGCTTCCGGTCGAGGTCGAAATCCCATCGCATAGAAGGATAGCTTATGCATTTAATCCAAAATAGGAGTTAAGAAAGGAATCCCTAGACCTAATACAGGGATTAAGAAATGAGACTGCAATCAGAACAGCTGAATATTAAAGAAGGATTACGAAATACTACAACATAAAGGGCTAAACTAGAACCTTTGCAAAAGGATAGTTAGTTTTACGAAGAGTGATGGCTAATACAAAGACCCCCGCGGATGGCCCTCTTGGCCCAAATTGGGAGTGACCCTTGATCATCCATCAAGAAGTTATGCCCGAAACATATCGACTGTGCAGACCCAATGGTGATCTTGTTCCGAGAACATGGAACTCAGAACATTTAAGACCATACTTCTCAACATTAAAGGAATAAGACTTTCCTCCAAAGATAATCACATAACCAAGGGCATGGAAACCCTTTCAGTAGCTTAAAACCCCCAAAAGGGGTTAAGCTAAAAGCGGATCAATTCCCTTGCCATCACCAAAATTGGTCAGGACGAGGCATCCCCCGAGGGGGATGGTGTGTTAGTCTTTCTCCATACCTGAATCATAGGGGGCTAGGTTAAAGCATCAAAAGCGTAAGCCTCTGTTTCACACCAAAAATAGTTATGGTAGTACATCTAAAATTATCACGCCCTTCCTCTGCTCGCAGAAGAGTACGCCGTGCCTCTGCTAGAACTAAGCACGTCCTACCTCTACTCGTAGAACAACATGTCCTACCTCTGCTTATGTTCCGTATAACCCGGAGAAGGGAACACACACCCCTATAATCACCTACGATGGTAAGGATAGGGCACCCTCGGAGGGCGCGACATGTAAGCCTATATCAGTACCTACGATGGTCAGTATAGAGCATCAAAAGAGTAAATCTTAGTTCTTTGCCTACGACGGCCCCGTCCAAGTTTCTAAGACCTTATCATCACTTATGATGGTCAGGATAAGGCACCTCCTGGAGGGAGGTCGGGTAAGTCCTTGGGCCCTGCTTGTGGATAAGCTAGCCAAGCGCACCAGACGCACATGCCAGAGAGTGGCCAACAAAGCACGTACATCCTCTGCTTTGACATCAAAAGCCAGAGAGTGACTCAAGAAGCACGTACAACCTTTGCTTCACAAATCAAATCCAAAGGGAATACCAAAACACTAACACCGGAAGGGAGATTTTGGTCTTCAATCTTTAATTACCTGAATAAGGGTTGGTTTAGGTCTTCTATATTAATACTTGAATCTGGCTTGGTTCAATTCTTCACAAATACTAGAAGGGGGTTCCCGGTTTCAATCTTATATTACTCGAATAGGTGTTAATTCCGAACTTTAATTAATACCGGAAGGGAGCTTCTGGTCTTCAATCTTTAATTACCTGAACAAGGGTCAGGTCTTCTATATTAATACCTGAATCTGGGTTGGTTCAATTCTTCACAAATACCGGAAGGGGATTCCCGGTCTTCAATCTTATATTACCTGAATAAGGGTGAATTCGGGACTTTAATTGATACCGGAAGGGAGCTTCCAGTCTTCGATCTTTAATTATCTGAACAAGGGTTGGTTCAGGTCTTCTATATTAATACCTAAATCTGGGTTGGTTCAATTCTTCACAAATACCGGAAGGGGACTCCTGGTCTTCAATTTTATATTACCCGAATAAGGGTTAATTCAGGACTACTATTAATGCTGGAAGGGGATTTCAGGCCTTCAGTCCTTAGATTACCCGAATAAGGGTGGCCTAAAAAAAATCGGTTATCAGCTTCCAATCTTTAACGGTCAGGTAAAGGCTGGCGCAGTAATAATACGTTAAAGATTTCGTTGAGCCATTCCATGTTAATAAAGTCAATAAAGGAAATTTTGACTTGGAAAGTCGAAAACACCCCTTCACTAGGGAGGAATGTTACTACCAAAATCAACTCCGAAAACAAGCTGACGGTGAAGGGGTATCAGATGACCGCAAGCATGTAGGGATTCTCCAAAAGACAAGAGCCAAACACCAGAAGGAACAAAGAGCGGGAAAGAGTGATCCGAGAGCTACATAAACCGGCACCATCCTAGGGAAAAGAAACTCCGAGGCCACAGAGTACCAACAGGACCTTTTCGGCAAGGCCTCTCTGATAGGGGAATCTTATAGCGAAAGGTCACTTAAGTCAGAAGCTAAGAAAGAAAGAGGCAAGATTCCTGTAAATGAAAACCCGGATGGGCGGAAGGGTTTCCGATATCAACCCGCTCAATACCAATATACCAGGAGATAAAGACATCAAGAGTATCAAGCCAAAGGTGCATAAGGATTATCCGGAACCAGCTTCCGAAACATCAACTGCATTAATACTAAAAGGTCGCACTGATAGACGACAGAAAACTCACCCGAAGTTACCTTTTGGAAGACTAGGTTACACACAGAAACCCCACCAAGAGGAAAACCGGAACCGTAGAAAGGATACGAGCTATCCAATACTAAAGCACTTGGTGCAGACACCGACATCGGTTCCGAACCGACATCTATCTATGTACATCTTGAGGACAAGCTCCTCTAAGTATTTATAAGAAAACCGGAATCCTACATCTGGAAGCTTACAACCGAGAGCGTGCAACAGGAGGTCCAAAGACCTTCCGGTAAAAGCTACTATATCAACAAGCTCACGTCACTCTCATAGAAGCCCAAGCTGACCGGTACCTTCCATCCGGAATTTATAATTCGCATCACAAAGCAGTCGGGAGCTAAAACAACCGAAACCAAGGAGAGAAGTAGGCGACAAAGGCATTCGCAGGCCCAATGGCCCAACAAAAGGAGGGTCCCTGATTTCCCTATAAATAAGATCCCAAGGGTCACACTTTGGGGAGAGTTTTCATATTTTATGAATCTTGTTCTTTCTTCTCTAAGGAGAAAACCCTAAATTCCAACTCGGATTAGGGTATCATTCAACTCTTGTAATATATCTACAATTTATGAATGAATAAGTCTGAGACTTATACATTTCATGATTTGATAATCATATTGTGCCATTTATGATGGAACAGGTAGTTAACACTAACCTTTCGTATGAAAGAGTTGTTCGCCACGCCCTCGAAGAGAGGAAAGACTTCGTGGAAACCCGAAGCCTTTCCCTTTCTTCATCTCGAGGGTTAGCAATGTGAATCAACCCTCTCATGATGAGCTTAATGCTACTCAACTCTAGGAAAGAGGTTGGTTGCACGCTTATAGCTTGATTACTAATGTATCCGAGGCCTTTCAGGCTGACTCGATGTGGAAGGATCATTTAAGTTAATAAGTGTTATAGCACCCTTACCATCTGTGTAATGGGAAGCATTAGACTGTCTTCCTCTTATCACAATGTAAATCATTTTGCCCATGATCTAAGAATTAGCTGATTTGACTGGGGAACACTGACATTAGATTGTCCCAAAGCAACCTTAGATCGTGAACACACACATTTTCTTAAATATGTTCTCCATATAACTCATTCTAGGTGTTGACGAAAAATAACGTTAACACTTTCCTCCTTAAAATTCTCTAGGATCCCTGCTACTCTGTTTTACTTGTTAACCCCATATTCCAAAATATTAATGCACCACTTATTATTATATGCATGAAGTAAACTTATGTTGCATTAATATTTTTTATAAAATGTCAATATATAATATATACAGTACCTGACTCCAGGATGCAATGGCTCAATCAGCTAGCATAAATTTAACCAAAAGTGGAATCTTTTTGTGTCATACTTAATGTAATGCACAATTAAACGTTAAGGTAATAAGGTATAGGGACGGTCACTTTTTCATGTAGAAAGGGATTTGTACATTGTATTGCATTTATTTCTGTCTTACACAAATTTTTCATAGAAACACATGTAATGTGTAGTTTAAACGAAGAGAGTAAAATGCTCTGTCCCAAAGTTTGTTATTACAAAGCATTTATTAATACCATTCTACCTCTAAAACCAAAAGTAGCCATGACATAATGTTGGTTCCAATCAACACTCCATGTAACCTAACCTACCAGAAAATTCAAAAGAATAATCAATGTGATATAATGTTCAATTAATATTTGACTGCAAATTAAATTTTGATAGTCGTTAAAATGTAAGGCAAAATTTTCATTTAATACTCATTTATTTAGTGACATAAAAATAATGAATTAGTTTGACCGTTGGACTATTAGCTCTTTGCTTCTTTGATTGTTTGTTGTCCTCTCCCTATACTTATATATTATGAAACAATTCCAAAATCATGCTGTGAAGAAAACTTCATTTGGATTCTGAAAAGAATCCGTTGACTGAAGGCATAATCTCAGGCCTTCTTCTACGGACAAATCTATGAACGGCGTTCCCCTTATAGTTCCTTGCCCCCTTAAAATTCTTTAGGATCCTTACAGCTCTATTTTACTTGTTATCCCTATGTTCCAAAATATTAATGCACCATTATTATTATATGCATGAAGTAAACTTATGTTGCATGGATAATTTTTTGGAAACGTCAATATATAATATATACAGTATCTGACTTTAGGATGCAATGGCTCAATCAACTAGCATACATTTAACCAAAAGTGGATTCTTTTTGTGTCATACTGAATGTAATGCACAATTAAACGTTAAGGTAATAAGGTATAAGACGATCACTTTTTCATGCAAAAAGGGATTTGTACATTGTACTGCATTTATTTCTTTCTTACATAAAATTTTCATAGAAACACGTGTAATGTGTAGTTTAAACGAAGAGAGTAAAATGCTCTATCCCAAAGTTTGTTATTATAAAGCATTTATTAATACCATTTTACCTCCAAAACCAAAAGGAGCCATGGCATACTATTGGTTCCAATCAACACTTCATGTAACCTAACCTGCCAGAAAATTCAAAAGAATAATCGATGTGATATAAGGTTCAATTAATTTTTCATTGACTACAAATTCAATACATGTAAGGCAAAATTTTCATTTAATACTCATTTATTTAGTGGCATGAAAATAATGAATTAGTTTTAAATGGCAATCAAGAAGGTTACTTGGTATAACTGGCCATGCACCAGATAGAGCCATTGAACTTACCAATACGGTTTTGGCGACTAACAACAAAATTATGTTTACTAAATGAAGAGAATAAATGGTACCTGATAAAAATCTTGAACACATAACGGAAAATAACTGCATAGATTTTTTGTAGAACCATTGAGTATGTATAATAGCACATAAATAAGATCTAAAGGAAGGACTGATGCTCCAAAATCTTCCCCTTAGTCATTATGATGCCACATCTGATCTATGTGTGGGTATCGAGGGCCACATCTGATCTACGTGTGGGTATCTAGGAGTTCAAACATAATTTATGTCCACTACAGCATGAACAACAATCTTATTGCTCAGGTTTATAATTATATACTACCTATATTTCCTCTCTAGTCTAGTTTGCTCCTACAGAAACTTAGTGGCTCTCTCTTTTAAGCTTCTTCCACCCAATTTTATACTTTTCCATGTTGAATAGTCCCCCAAGAAGAGCATCCTTGAATAAATGGACCAAATAATCAAAATGTTTTTATTTGTTAAGGATCTTTTATAGTTGAGAAGGCCAACTCATTGTAAGTTAATGGTCACTACAGGGAAAAAATTATAGATTCAAAACATATGTATTGGTAGATGGAAATTCTGGAACAAATAATCAAAATGTTATTATTTGTTAAGGATATTTTATAGTTGAGAGGCCAATTCATTATAAGTTAATGGTCACTACAGGGAAAAAATTGTAGATTCAAAACATATGTATTGTAGATGGAAATTCTGGAACAAATAATCAAAATGTTTTTATTTGTTAATGATCTTTTACAGTTGAAAAGGCCAATTCATTGTAAATTAATGGTCACTACAAGGAAAAAATTGTAGATTCAAAACAAATGGACCAAATAATCAAATATTTTTATTTGTTAAGGATCTTTTACAGTTGAGAAGGCCAATTCAGTAATAATCTATTGCCTTGGAAATCTATCTCAATAATAATTAGTTGCCTTGGAAACTAAATCCAGTAATATTTTATTGCCTTTGCCTTGGAAATCTATCTCAGCAATTAATTAGTGTTTTTTTATTATTAAAAGAGGTGCGCATGTATGAAGTGAATGCGTTTTGGTGGGAAAAGGATTAACGTGGTGCTGCCACGTGGCTTCAGTATTTCCCTATCTGGCTCATTATGTTTTTAGCATTTTGTTGACTTTGGCTTTTAGCATTTCTCTGATAAAGTAATTCGTCTATTAAGGCTCTCATCCTAGCAATTTCATCGTCCAATTGATTGATTGTCTCTGTATTTCCCTTCTAAGAATCTGTTACGAAAGGCTTTCCTAGCAAGGAGTTTGCTTGGTTGAAGGATGGGACTACGTCTTCGTCAAGTCGAGAGACACGCACTTCATTCTCGCTAATGGTTTCCAACTTTTTTGACTTGGTTTATCGGTCTTTATGATTCCTACATTTGACCAAATATGAAAAAAAAAGTTTATGTTAACCACAAGGTCGGAGGTTTAAGCCCTTCTTCTAGCGCCAAAAATGTTAGCCATAAAAAATGGTTAACACCACAAAAATTTTCTTTCGTAAGCAAATAACGAAAGAATGTTCTTTCGTTATAAAACTACTATTGTTTAGTCATTCCAAGAAGACGTTGACATGTAGTTTTTAACTAGTACCCAAGGGGTAAAAGGTTGTTATGAGCCCTTCTAGTTGATGCTTCGTTTTGGCATCGAAACATCAACCTGAGCTGTAATGCAAAAAATTTTGATGGGTTTATGGTCCTTCCGGAAGAATAATCTACTATTAATTCTATAAACAAAGAATCGGATATCGTGATGCTCCATAAAGGGAATTGAATTAGTTGTAATTTATGAAAGGAAATCAATCCCTTCAATGGTGATAGTTGTCGCTCCTTTCGGTTGGAACATTACCAACTTCGGTACTGATTAATCATACAAATTTCCGTAATGTGCTCCGCAATATGGTTTGAACAAAATTACTAAAGCAAAAGACAAATTATCTATTATTGGCTATTATGGGAGTTAACAGTCGTGATTGATCGTGCTCCATTCTAAAAATTAAATTTAGATAACTAAGCTCTTCAATGCCTTTTTATTGAAAGTTACGAAATAAGATTACTAGAAAATAGAAAATCCTCAATTTGATTTAAAAAACTAGGGCTCCACTCCACTATTCAGTGTCACAAATTTTGGAATGAACTAAATGTCCTAATTTAAGACCCTTGGGATCCAATTTATTGGTGTAGATTTATTTCGCTTTAGTTCAAGACTTTGTCTATGCGCTTTTCCATAGAGATTCTTAAGGTCTCTATAAGAGCGCTTTTGTTACGGGTTGGTTTTTGTTGACAAAGCTTTCTAATGGTACTTTTCTTGAAGCTAGTCCATGTTTCGCGGGAGGTGTACATTTATGCTGACTCTCCACTTATGATGTCAGTGATCCTGACTCACCGTTCCCTTTGCTATTGTGAGCCATCGTATTGGATGTAAGTGTTTTTCCTGATTTGGACATATTTCTTTTGCCTAGAGATCCTTCCAAAACCCTCCAAGAGAGTATTTTGTTTCTCGAAGCATAAGTATTTTTCATTTGCTGTCGCATTTGCTCAATAAGAAAGAGACTTTCGGATGTTAGACGAAACCCTTGGTTTTCGCATAAGATTCTTGCTTTTGGTTGAGTCATCACAGTGCATTGCTCTTCCTTGCCTCCGCCAGAGCTTTTTCCTTTCTTTCGTCCTTCTTTCACGCTATTTTCGAAAGAGCAATCTTTGGTTAACAGTTGCTATGGATCGGTACTGGTCCATAGACTTAGTGTTTTTTGGTGTTTAACTCACTTTTTTCATTGTCCATTAGGTATCTTAAGTTAAGGAAGTCGGATTACCACTGAACTTGGAGTAGGATCAAATAAGAGGTCTAGGATTATCAGAATGTGGTCCTTGATGGTTTTAGTTAATCTCGATGGAGAAGTACCGATCCGTCGGGTATGGATCAGTGTCGATCTATACAGTTAGATAATTTTCAAGTGATACTTTGTCTGCCCTCCTCTTGTCTTCGTTCGAGCCTATCTGGGGAGTTTGAAGTTGTTAAGAATCTGCCTCGGCTTCTAAATTTCGCGTATCATTCTTTCTGGTCAAAAACTAGGGTATAAATGTGACTCTTTTTAGTCTTGTACATCAACTTTCTAACAAAGGAAGCCAATTATTTTTCCTATAAGCCACATAGTAAAATGTTGTGCATTTTTGATCCATTTTATTTATAACAAGCTAAGCCAACACATCATACCCTATAAAAGCATACAATTTATTAATATGGTTAATGATTTATTTAAAAGAAAAAACCCAACCAACATGAATTTTGTATTGCATCAAAGATTCAAATAAGTGTCAAAAAGTTGTGTATATCACCATTTGTAATCATCAACTCTAGGCTATTTTGTTCTAAATTGCTTAGGATGTTATTAGTTTACATTGTTTTTATGATTAATTACCTAATACATTTTCCATCATAACTCATCCATGAGTAAGTGATCAAATATGTATCAAAAAAGTAAAAATACTAGAATTTTGATCCCTAAACATGGAGTTTTGGTTGGTGTTGTTCATTTTTTATTAACGGTTCTTGATTGTAGATCAACCCAATGGTGCTTCTTCTTCTCACGTTTTCAATTTCATTTATAGTTTCATTTACAGTGGAAACTTTTTATTTAATTGTAAGATATTATATTCAACAAAAATAAATAAGTAGGGCTGTATATTGGAGATTACAGTTCCTTATCCGGCTCGGTCCGAGACTATAAGATATCTGGTCTGTAGAAAAGGATTATAACACTTCACTCGATTTGATACAAATTGTTCGTTGCTTTTTTATTGTCCAAACATTATTCGTTCATTGTCCGATTCATACAAATAGTGCTCGAACTTAGTATTTGTCAGGTCTGTGTCCGTCTGAAACTCTTATGTGATAGGAGTAAGAAACACCTCCGCCTGATTCGGTCTGATCCGTTTACACCTCTAAACTATGTTCTTCATTTATGTATTTTAAGGCAGACGGACCATAGGAGTGGTCAAAATTGTTTTTTCACAAGGAATGATTAAACGAATTGTTTGGGTTCTTTCTCCTTTGGCACGAACTAAAATTTTAAACTTTACGAGTTTGAGTAATTTAGTTTTATCCCCACGTTTTATAAATTATGATGAGTTTCATGCATATATTTGTTGAACTCCAAGTGGGGGCAGATACTGCAAAAGACTTTTTATTACCAATATTAAATGAACATTGGTATTCCACTTACCTAATCACACCTCCATCTTAATGGTGAGATGTGAGATGATCAGTTTATATAATATGTACATGTGTCCCTTCACATGTTCAAGTATATAAATGTGACTGTACGCTTTGCTTCCTATAATTATTAAGCCCATTAGAAGTTGTCTAAAAAAATCAGGTAAGTAGCTGAAAATGAGAATAGTAATGCGGCAGTTAGAGAAATGTAGTATGTATTTCAGCAAATATGTAACAGTGCTTGTCAACTTATGTCAGGGGCCAGTGGAAATAGATTGGATCTAACTACAATCGATGCTTCGAATCAAAATTTAATATGGTACAAGAGTTGATGATATGGGTCAATCTTAGAAACATACAACAAATCATGAATATAAGTGGCTACACAAGATAATTTTGTTAGAAGTTATCTCATACACAAGGGCCAAATAGTTGAACAAAAAGAACTGTCATGCATTGGTTATACTTCAAATAATTCTGTGTATGTATAAAGTTGAACATAGTATAACATCATTGGTTAACTAGTTACGTTACTGTTTAACTATTTACTGCACTAAGATTAGATGAGGTTTAATAAAATCCAACAAAATTAGTGCTACGTACTTAGATTTTGCTCACAATATCACATATTCACTGGTTACAAAAAAGGCTGGTAGTAACCCATATGTATAGAATGGGTTGACACTGGCATATTGTTATATTAATGATATTATGATTAATGTATTTCCATGTTTTTATCAAATGTTGGGTGAATAAATGACCTTTTAATTAATTGGATATCATCATCTATCTTTACTTGTAGCTTCTATTAGTCTTCCAGGGTCAAGTACTCATAATACCCCCCGGTTGAAATTCCTCAATAATAATTCTTTTTAGACTTTCTTTTTCAATAATCGTCTTTCCTTTTGTCCATCATAAAAATGGTCTAACTCACAACGTAAGATTGAAACGGGAAATAAAATTTATCATTTACAAATACCTCAAGTTGTTATTTGATAATGCATCCTACAATCTACGCAAACTATACAAGTTGTGTGTGTATGAAAGTCTGATATCAAAAGTGTAAATACTATCATATGTCATTCAACATCCACAATTCATTTAGAGTTATATTTATTAATAATATGAGCATTGTATGATACTGCATTCATTGATAATGGTGTATTGTATATTGAGAAAAGTTCTTGCAAATAGGGTGGTCTATAATGGTTAATTTTGCATGAGATTCAAAATGACATGAATTTAACCCTCATGTAGTAAGCATGAACATTTCATGATTTTTGATATTATGATAGTGCTTTTCACCTATAGAAACCATGGTATTTCTCTAAAAATTAAATGGCGAAGTCACCAGAATCTAAATTCAGAATGCGTGCATATATCATTTGGCTTTATATAATTCTATAAAATATTGGAGGAAACAAATAGTTCCCATGGTCACTATACATGTTTTTTCATCTCTACAATTCAAAACATTAGAACAAAGTATGAATTGCCTCCGTAAACCCAATTCATTTTAGAATGATATTTATTAATAATAAAAGAGTTGAATGATAACGATGTATTATGTATATTAGGGAAAATTCTTGCAAAAAGGATTTCATTCTATAACGGTTAATTTTGCATGAAAATCAAAATGAATGTTCATGCTTTTTGATATTATGGTAGTCCTTTTTGCCTATAATAAACCATGGTATTTCTTCAAAAACTAAATGGCTAAGTCTTCGAAGACTAGATTCAGAATGCATGCATATATCATTTGTCTTTATATAATTCTATGAAATATTGGAGGAAATAAATAGTTCTCATGGTTACATATTTTTTCAGCTCTAATTTTCAAAACGTTAGAGGGAAGTATGAATTTCTTCCATAAACTCAATTAGAGGGAAGAAATGAACTTAAGATGTTGTATAAAAATAAAACTTCAATTGAGTATTAAAAATATAATGATACATGCCACTATTTTGAACTATACACTTAAGAGATTTATCAAAATAAATTTGCTCATTGTTCATCTTCATTTAAACTGCTTATATCTATGTACCAGAATACCAAATGAATAGTATGTTATAAAGATGCTAATGCAACCAATATTTTAAAATAAAATAAAAACCCAAATCATATTACTTACAAATGTAAAAGCGTGCTATATATCAACAGCAATATAAAGTCATATTTCTTAATATATTACAATATATATATAGGTTTATCATCTTCTTCATATAGTAGTTTTACATTAGAATAATTAAACCTATAATTTACAAAGGATGGACGTAAAGTCCATTTGAAGGCCACAAACATGTCATAGTACATCTGCTTCTTCTCTTATATCTCTCAATTGTAAATTAATTCCTATAGTGATCTCCGTGTTCTTACCCTGCCCCTATTATATAGTATGATAACCCTATATTTTATAATGATTAACTATATTGATTAGAGAATTGATTACCTTGGAAACATATAAGTGCGATAAATAAACAATGACATATAAGTGTGAATGTCATATAAGTGCATACTGTACATGTTTAATTCGTAAAATGATTCCTAAAAATAAAATATATGTGTATATTATTGCTATGTGAATGAAATATGGGTATTCAATTTTAATATGAGTATATAAAATAATGTTTATATTTTGTGCAATAGGAATAATAGGTGTATACACCGATTACGATTGATATATAAGAATCTTTGAATATACATACATATGCTCAGTGCAATTAAAAGAAGCAAGAGTGTTAAAAATTTAAATAAAGTGCACATGAATGAAATATTGGACTAGAACTAAGTAGCACGAGATAGTTCATATATTTATATGCAAATGTAAATTATGCAGGCATGTGAATAGTAAGGGAAAACATGCAAATAAAACGACTAGTGCTAGGATAGAAATGAAAACAAATAATGGAGCTTTTCTTTTTCGAGTAAAATAACCAGTGTAGTTTGTAGAAAACAAACAAATTCTCTAAGAAATGTAATAAGAGAAAAAGTTATCTAGGAAGAATTAAATTGATGAAGGTAATATTAGTGCCTTCATGATTTTATCTATGGTATATTTGACATTACCTACACCTAAAAACCCCAGTTGATATCTATATATAAATAAGTAAGAAATAAGTGTCATGGGCTAAGACATTTTATCCATAAAATAAGGATAAAAACAAGGAATGGCAACAACATTTAGGAGAACAAGATGCCTATATATATGTGGCATCAAGTAGGATTGCATTGATCTATTTGGCATCAAGTAGGATTTCAAGTATGCATATGGAATGTTTATCCCCGATAGGCCCTCATGTGCTGGGTTTCAGGGCTAAAGTGTAAGTCCCATAAATTTGGGCAATTTGAAAGGGATTTGATTAAAGATTTAAATATTAATAATTAATTTTATGTTCACTACAAGAAAAATGATTATCTGCAATACCAAAAGACAGCTTTTTCTTCTCCTTGTTGTAAAAAACAAATATTATTAAGTGATTTTAACGCCAAATCGCTGAGATAAACTAAGGCGGGAGATTATTTTGTTTCCCTCCCATCCTGCTAATTTCGGCTGCGTCAAATGAAAATCCGATTCATTTCCCTCTTCGCCAAATTTCATTTTCCCTCTTGTCAATTTTTATTTCAACTCGCCTGCATTGAAAGCCGCATCTTCCTTTCATCCTGTGCCTCTGATTTCAATTAAGCGTCTCCTTTGCTGGTCGTTTTACTAGCGTCGAAACCCTAAACTTGTTGAAACTGGTGAGTTTTTTATTCTTAACCTAGTTTTTAGTTTTTTAGTTGAACCATATAGACGACCAATTTGTATTGAACTTATATTTTTTATTTGGATCCGGGAATTCTCGAGCTAGAGTCGATTTGGGAATTTTTGAGCTCGAGTTTCATTTTGATTTGAGAGTATCACCGGTGAGAAGAAATGGTTAATAACAACTGTGTATTGTTGAGATTATTAATGAATGCTAAAGAAGAGGTATATATGCACCAACTCTATTATTTTGTAGATTTCATTGAGCATAGTAGTAGTTAGTTGTGTGTGTGTGTGTGTGTGTGTGTTTTGTTAAATGCACTGTTGACTGAAAAGTGTGATTGTAATACAACATTTGAATAACATATAAGATATAACCTCTACAGTTTAGAAGATTTAATGTAGTAGTTAGGTAGTCCACTCAGTGATATTATAATGTTGTTCTTTTGTTCTTTAGGAGCTCTTGATCATAAAGCAATCAACAATTAAAATTATGCTGCTTCTGAAACTAAATGTTGCTCATTCCTTAGTAGCCTAAGGTAATATTCTAGGGATTATGAACATTTTTAGAGTAGAAGTAGTTTAGGGTTATTCTAGTAATTATTACCATTACCTTTTTCTAAATACCATCACTATACCATTCTTACATGAGTTAAAATTGCATTTTGTTACTATTTTCAATTTGATGTTATACCAAATATTGATATAAGCCGGGTACATTGGTGATGGTAAATTAACATTTAGCTAGAAATAATGAGGTTTTTCTCCTTTTAATAATGGAACTGTGCTTTAGTATATACATTTTCGTGTAACTTAATAAAATGCATCACTAAGGAACAAAGAAATGCAAATATCATCGTTTTAACAGAATGACTATACCAAATCGGTCATTTGCTTACTTCTAAATGTATGTAATACAACTAATCCGACTTCTTAGGATGAACTATTTACTGGCCAATCTCATACAGTATATGCGGCGAAGGGCTTCCATGTTTTGAGATCACAGCAACTAATCCAGATAAACCTCCATTGGAAGTAGCCGAGTTAAAAAGATGCATTGAACAATTCAAGAAGGCAGGTAATGTTGCTCTTTCTCAACTAGTCATTAGTTAGAATTTTTTGTTATGGGATAAGAGATCTTCTTTATTTGACTGTGGTCACAAAATAAAATTTTCCTATAAAGAAAATCTCAGTAACTTTGCGCTGTGTACTTCTTTTGGTGAAGTGAAAGAATTTTAAATCTCATTCGGGATTTCGATCTTGTTTTACACTTGATGATACAAAACATCAATTCTAATTTATGTCTCCTTCAAAACTCATCTAGTCCGATTTGACATGTTTATTTTGTTTTACACTCGATGATATAGAACATCATTTCTAATTTATGTCTCCTTTAAAACTCATCTCCTCCGATTCGACATGTATGAATCTGAACGATTGTGTTTTTAACTTGAACTTTAAATTTTGACATGCATATTAAATATTTACATCAATTGAACTCATTCAAACTACAGACTGAAAAATTCTGTCTGCACATTTTGATTTATTAGCGGTCCTGTACTAATTTGAAATTTCCTTTTTATAAGCCATTCGAGGTTTTTTTTAAATAGAATAAAATATTGGCTGTTAGAAGAGGCAGGTTTAATAGGGTGAAAACACCATGTTATGCTACAATGCGACAATTCGGGTATGCATAACACCATCATCTTTGAATCCAACTTTAATAAATGACTTTTATTTAGTGAACATGGTCAAACTCCGTATTTTGTGTTCGTAGATCACATTGTTGAAATAATGCATGCTATTCATGGCTGCATAATGTTTCGAAGTTTTGCAGCAATCCCATATTCATCCAGGACATTCTTATCAGTGATATGGCCAGGGCCCTTCTTAATCATACTTGGAATGTGGGTTATATCTAAGGCCTTCACACTTGCTTTTTATAACTTGCATGGTAAACAACATCAAATCTGGGTTGTTACTCGCTGTGGGTTTCATGTAAGTACAATGCATTTCAGTTCATTAATTTTCGTGAGTCATAACAATGACAATAGCACATATTACTTATGTGATTCCTTTCCTGCAATATTTCTTGCCTTTTATTTCATTAATTTTTGTCCTAATGTTCATATACGGATGTATAGGCTCATCATTCATGTTCCTATGTCTAGATTGTATATGTTCATCATTCATGTTGTTGACATGCTGTTATAGTTTCATACATATTGTTATAGCTTATTAGCTTTAGCTGAACTTTGCACCCAAGCAGGCATCACTTCAGGTAATTAGTTCTTTGTATTTTTTTCATTGAGATTCCATTACTTCTTCATATTTGCATATCTAATTGCACCCAAAAAGGCACTTGAATGCATTGAATCATTCAAGAAGTTAGTCCGTGAGGAACCATGATGCTTCAATATATCACTTTGAATAAGATAAAACATTTTACATGTTCATATGTTTTCCTCTTTGCCATAATTTATTGTTACCTGAGCATATAATATTCCAGGATAATTTAAAGTTCTCTGACTGGGTGGCAACATATATGGTTACAGGCTACATATTACATGATGGCTGAAGCTACTTACAAATCCGACACAAGATACAGGTTTGATGTTCGAGTTTCAAAAATTTGAAGTTCTTTTGTGCTTACTTAGAATTTACTGTCATGCACAAAACATGAATGATTTAGAAGTATTTAACTCTTCGGCCATGCTCCAAATCAATTAGAAAAATCAGTTTGTGCTGAAGGTTAGTTAACCCTTGACGGTTAAAAAAATCAGTGTGCTTACATATTTGTAGTACATGAAACACTATTTGAATTGGTTAAAATTTTTAAACCATCTAATGAATTGACTATAGACTGAACAATGCAAGTGTAGAACTGAGTAAGCAGCATTTATTCACCAGGCTTATGCGTGTATCGTTATTGGGGTACGTGTGATTTATGTAGTGTGCATGAGGAAGCTGCAATGTTTATGCCAATTGTTACAAGAAAAACATGATAAAGCAGAGAAGTTGCATGCAGTAGCATGAGAACTGATAGGAGTTAAGCTAAACAGGAGTGGAAGAACTAGTGTTAAGTTCACAATGCAACCTCATTTCAAAATTTACACTTGTACGTGTCTTTTTCTTAAATAGCAGAACATCCCAATGATGACATTTAGGCAACCTATAAAAGTAAGGACTTTAATATTATATTGTTGGGTATTAAATTAGTTTTATCAGTGCTTTGCAACAACAAAATGGAGGATTTTATCCCAAAAGGTTCCCGTGTCAGGCTAGTAGCATTCAACCCGGGCTATCTTCCTAGAGGAGATAAAATAATCGCACAAAGCCACACATGACGTTACTGGCTCTGCAAGTAGCAAGCAGAATATTAGAATCTGGATGGCTTATCAGCATACTAGTTTATGTAGGGCATCCCAGGGGAAGGGATGAATATGAAACTGTGCAGTCATTTGCGTCTAGTTTACTAATCGAGGGTTGGGTAGCGAGTAAACTGGAAATGATCAACAAACTATCATGCCCTGCTCTTGTTTTCATACATAAAAGGTAGTCGTGTTTTGAATTTAGCTCATTATACATTTTTTTTTGTCAGGGTTAATATTGTATCCCTCACAATAGGATTAACTTGGTTACCTGCAAATGCCAGGAAGCATGACATAATTGCATGATTTTGTTATATTTTTTTGAGCTGTAGTTATTTCAACATCACATTTTGATGTGTTCTTAATTTATTTTGAATGTGAAAAAAAGTATGTGTATATATGGTGCTAAAATCTTTTGCTTAATTTTTTTATGTGCAGTCATTGAAACTTCATGTGTTGAGCCGTTTCAGAAGTATAGACCATTTGCAACACCAGATGGTTAGGAATTTTCCAGGAACATTTTCAGATGTCTGAAATAAATTTCAGACATCTAAAATGGTCTCAGGGTGTAACACCCCGAATTTTTAACAACATTAAAGAGGATAAATTAAATAATAATCAATTCAATATTTATAATTAGAGGAAATGGACTGCACCGTTGCATCGGTCTCGAAATTCTGGTCAGGATAGACATTTGGTTTGCGTAAAACGTACACCGTACGAAGAAGTTATGAGGGTTTTAAGTTTGTATACGCACAGAAAGATTACATATATTCGCATGAGTTAGAGATGAGTCTGAATTTTATTCAGAACAGTTCAAATTTGAAAAAATCGATAAGGTGGCAAAAATCTTGCTCTAGGGGGTCAACCCCCCTAGAGGGGTGCCGACCTAGAGGTTGACCCACCCACAGGGGTGTCGACACCCCTAGGGCTGACGTGGAACTCGGTTTCAGGAGGTCTGGCAGCTATATATATGTGTCCTATTCTCCTATTTTCTTCATTGGAAATCATGGAGGCCATATGCTACCGGGATACGAACAGAGATGGAACCTTTTTCTACAATAACATACTTTGCAAATTAAATTCAAGATCCATTCTTTCTCACTTCTCTAAACCTAACGTTGTGAGTCTCTAGTTGCTTTTAGGCTTAGATAAATAAAAGTAAATTGTGGAAGACTGTGGACTGGATATGTTGTAAACTGTGGATCTATGTTATTGTTAAATCTTATACTATGTTATAATAGATCTACACTTTTAGATCTAATGCAACTGTGATTATTCTATTATGTTACCTATGTAACTATATTGTAGTGAATGTAAATCTGTTAATTTGGAAAGTTGCAACAGTGGTTAGATCCAATTCTTTATGTAAATCACCTTTCACCTGTCATATTGCGATCAACTTAGACAAGTTGTAAATTGGATATGTGAACCCATATTTAGATCTAAACATGCTATTATGTCATTTTAATGGTGTTATATATACTTTAACCTCTAGATCTGAATTATGTGATCTAATTTATCACCTTGTGTTATCATGTTAGATCTAATCCAGTTGGACATCTAAATTGCTAATTTGGATCTTACTATGCTTATTGTGACATCATAGTTATGTTATAATCAACTGACTACCACCATTTCATCAGTTTTATGTCCACCTTGTTATGATGTTAATTACATGTCCATTCACCTTATTATCATGCTAGTTTATGTTTATTTCAAGATGACCACTTTAGTTATATTCCCATTATTTTCCCTATTATCGTTTATGACTAGGCTATTGTCTAGCCTAGGCATGCCGCCAGTTTATGAGTATGCTAGTTAGGAAACGAGGGAGAAGGGTTAATATTGGCATAATTTGAATATGAACATTATTGTACCTATAATTCAAATGGGGATAAAAAGAGAAATAATCACCTATAATGACATAGGTAGATTTGGATTAAAAAATAGTAATTACAATTAGGAATTGTAATTGCACTTATAACGCGAGGTTAGGTTGCATTAGTGGTGGAAATCTGCACGGACCCGACTGGCATATCCAGTAGCCACTAATGTTGAACCTAATGTGAGAGGTCTAAGTGTGAAAATATGAATCGGGCTAAGACACAAGGTTAGACCCAACTGTGGAATAAGACTGTCGGACTCGACCGACATATCCAGCATCCACACGTTGTAGGTCTAATGTGGGAGGTCTAGCCCATTATAACCATAATTGGACATGGTAACGAATTGGATTGCTTAACCGAATTTAATCCATAAGGATTGTATGATTATGAACTTAAGTTAGGGTTAATTAAAGTTGGATGGGAAGTAGGTGGCTTAAGTAAATTAGAGAGGGTGGGTAAAATTTACACATAGGCCCATGAACTTAACCCAATAAGGTTATGTAATTAAAGACACCTAGTGGTACATAACCTGTGGAAAATATAATAAAGTTATGCAATTAAAGACACCCTTTAGGTTAAGCATATCTGACAAAGGGCTATGTAATTAAAGACACCTAGGGGTATACATAGTCAGTGAAAAACCTAGTGGGGATACAAGACAAAGGGGAGAGCTTGTATCATATTGTGTGGGACCCATTTCAGTCAGTAACCCGGAGTAGGTATCAAATAAAGTACTCTGTGCTTGGCGGAGAAGGGGCACACTTACTGATTGATTATAAGAGATCCAAACGAGATGGATTGTGTGGGGGGTGCGCGCAAACCGATCGGGCCATGTGCATGCATGAGCCGGGCAGGGGGGATAAGACGACCGTGACACCAATAGATATGGTTGTGAACATTACGAAGGGTTGCCACTTTAGGATGTGATGCCTCCTACTGTGGGGCCAGCACAGGATATCTACGGAGCAGGGAGCCGATCGATAAGAGTAGAGGTTAGGGTACACTCAGACGTATGCCCTAAGTCTACCAACTTATAGTGGAAGGGATCATCTCATTTTATTTATACCAGTAATAGTGCAGAGTAATCATTAGAGAAGTGTATACACCATACCCTGTCTACCTTATCACACCTTCCATTTATGTAGTGATCTCTCTTATCCACTTTATATGCCTATCATGTTACTTTTTTTTTATTTACTAGCTAAAAATAACTACACTTACCAGACTTTATGTCTGACCCTTTTGTTTCTCCTTCTTTCTTCCGTTTACCCCCTTAGGTTCTTAGGGAGGAAACACTCAGGCTTAGTCAGGACTCAGATATCATCTTGCTAGGAGCTACTTCTGAAGTATGGCTCAAGTTTTTGTCTCTACTATGGCTTAACTCTTACAATTGGGGAATTATGCTTTTCATATACTTATGTACTCTGATGGTGCAAAACAGAAGTTATTTTATTGTAATGGTTTTTGTGACTTATGGTGTTGTGGACCACGGTATTATGATTTATGTTGAAATAAAAATTTAAATTTCCGCTGCTATCATATTTATATCTGTCTTGTAATTATTCTGTGTCTGTTTACCTATAACACTTCACGAAACTTAATGCATTCCCTTAGTGAGTGACATTAACGGATGCAGGGTGTCACACTTGGTATCAGAGCTGAAGGTTACCAGATTAGGTGAAAATTTTTGAAATTTTATTTTTCAAAAAGATTTTAAAAGAAAGTATTTTCAAAAAGAAAAGCCTGTTTTGAAAATATTCCCCAAGAAGCCATATGTAATATCCTTCAGTCCTTTATCTAAATTTCTTCCTTTTTCCTTTTTCAGCATGTCCGAGGAACAAAACATTCCTAATATCCCAGAGGGCGTCACAATACCCAGATGGTTTCGTAGGTATTTGGAGGCCATGGCGCCTGCCGAGGGCCAAAGCGATGTTCCTCCCCCAGCTGCACCAGTCATTCCTCCTCCCCCTCCAAGAGCAGATTACTTCGCCAAGATATGCAAGGACTTCCATGCTATGGTAGGGAAGCCATTCCATGGGAACGAGACATTCGTAGAAGCTAGGAACTGGCTTAAGGAGACCGAGGACTTGTTCTTAATCTTTGAAGTAGAGGATCGAAGAAAGATTCAGTTAGCTGCTTAGCTATTAAAGGACGAAGCCACATTTTGGTGGGAAGTTACCCAAGCTGGACGTCCGGTGGAAACTTGGGAAGATTTTATACAGAGGTTCGAAATGAAATTTCTTTCCCAAGCTAAGAGAAGCCTGCAGATGGAGAGGTTATTAGCACTTAAACAAGGAAACTTAACGGTGAAGGAGTATGTGAACAAGTTCAACCAACTGGCAAGGTTCGGGTTAGAGTTGGTGGATACACCACACAAAAGGGCTTTGCGGTTAGCTAAAGGGCTGAATGAGCCTCTGCATGGGTTAGCCATATCCCATATTCCAATGGGGGCCACTTTTGAAAAGCTTGTTGATATGGCCCTAATGCATGAGGAGGACAAGGGAGAAAAGAAGGAAGCAAAGGCTGAGGGGACATCGCAGAATAGGAAGGTGTGGCCCAAGTAGGGGCAAAAATAATAACAACAACAGCAACAACAACAGAAGAAAGGAGGGAAAGATGACAAAGGCAGGGATAAGAGAAAATGTCACCATTGTGGGAAGGAAGGTCATCTGGTTAAAGACTGTAACCGAAGGAAGAACTCTTGCTACCACTGTGGAGAGGCGGGATACTTTGCTAAAGAGTGCCCGAAGAAACAGGGATTGCAGAGACAGGGTCAAAGAGTAGGAAATTCTGGAGGGCAGGTGCATGCTCTCACGGTCATTGTTCCCGAAAGAGGTAGAAAAATTTCCATGTAAAGTTTAGTTTCTCTTTCAAACCATCCAGTTAGAACACTTTTTGATTCTGGCGCTTCACACTCGTTTATAACTAGTTCTGTGGTTGAATCTCTATACTTAATTACTATTATGGTAGTAGATCTTGTAGTTGTTTTAAACCCCATTGGTGGTTTGGCTCATTTATCGATGATTTGTTGGGGTTTGAAAATATCTGTGTTAGGCGTCGAGTTTGAGTGCGACGCATATGTGCTCGGATTTATGGGCTATGTGTTGAAACTAGGAATGTATTGACTTACCACCTATGGGGCCATTCTGAATTGTGAGAGGAGGGTTGTTAGACTCCTGACTTGTCATGGGAAGACCCTCGAAGTTTCTTGTGACCCCCAAGGGTCTGTTATGCTTGGCTTTCTAGAGTCTCTAGATGCATCCATAGATGATTTGCAATCTGTTCCAGTGGTTCGAGATTATTCCGATGTTTTTTACGAGGTACGAGGTTTACCTCCAAGAAGCGAGATTGACTTTCGCATATATCTGGTGGACAATGCAAAGCCAGTTGCATTACCTGTGCACCACATAGCTCCAAGGGAAAGGAGGGAGTTGAGTAAGCAAGTAGGGGAGCTACTTGAGAAAGGTTTGTCAGACGAAGCATATCTGAATGGGGTGCTCCAGTAGTATTCGCAACTAAGGCAGATGGTTCGCTTCTTTTGTGTGTTGACTATAGAGAGTTGAATAAGCTCACTGTAACACCCCACCCTCCGCCAAGGTGTCTCTTGCAAGCACTCTGACTTTGGAGGGGCGTTAAAACAGGTAAACATGCATAATGATATATCTAGGCAGAACAAGAACATATGTATATATGTAAACAAAGTAAATAACATAGATAAAACAGCGGAAGATTTCAAACCATTTCAAAACAAGTCTGGGACAACATAATGTCAACTTTCCAAATACACAAGTCTAGATAAAAACAACATTACTGAAAAACTGAAATACATAAGTACTATCCCCAAAATAAGTGATAACCATAGCTAGCTTCATGTCAAGACCGTACATGAGCTAAAATCCCACAAGCAAGCGATCAGAAATCCAAGCTAAGCTCCAATATTCCCACCCTGAGAACCTCGAAGGGGGGGGGGGAACGGAAGAAAAGAGGCGAAAGAAAAACAGGTCAGTCAAAAAGACTGAGTAAGCCCTACTACAATCAATGTAAACTGATAAAGTTAACTGGCATGATGAAAGCTGGGATGAACATAAGGATAACAACATACTAGCATGATGATTAACTAACAAGGTAGATAAATGTGTCATCGCATAATCAGGATTAAGGTTTTGCACCACAGGTGTACTAGCAAACTAACATGACTTGAATAAACATGTATTGATCCCTTGGCCCAAGCTTTGGCCCAATAACATGAAGTGACCCTAATACGAGGTCCAATAACATGAAGTGACCCTAATACGAGGTCCAATAAGATGAAGTGACCCTAATACGAGGTCCAATAACATGAAGTGACCCTAATACGAGGTCCAACCAAACGGTCTAGTCGATCGGCTCCCTAAGCCTAACTCGTCACGTGTTGGTGTCAATACGGCCCAATCATAATTGTAGTCAGACTGTGCAGGGTCTCCCGTCGGGTGTATCAAGCCCTAGGGTGTCAACCCCTGGACACCATAAACATAAGTGCACAGTCTCGATCTACTGGTACCCGTGCATGCTTTCCCCGGCTTCGGACTATGTGCACGACCATAGTCCGCCCGGAACTACACCGGCGTACCACTCTGCCGTCGTTTTTGGTCACTTACCTCAAGTCCAGTAATCGTGCCCCCACCCTAGCCTAGTCCCTAGGGTCATAATGATACAAACTTTGGATTACTGCTGGAGTGGACCCCCATTGCTCGGATTTTCTAGTGGGTTAAGTACAATTTAACCCTCTTGCTAATCATGGATTAACTTGGTTAAGTGTAACGATGAGTTCACGACTTAACCCTGATTAATCTACCGAGCCCGCATTGATTAAGTATTAAGTGGACCATGACTTAAACCCTAATCATGAGGCATTAATTAATTAACGTGCCTTAACCTCTCACATTAGACTTCGTTGCGGTTACTAGTTAAGCCGGTCGGTTCCGGGTAGCTTTATACCACAACTTGGTCTAACCTCGGGTTCAAGGTACAACATGACCAACTTCTCACATCGGGTCCTATTGTTGTAGCAACTAGTTAAGCCGGTCGGTTCCAGGTAGGTTTACGCTACAAACTCAACCCAACCTCGAGTTGGTCACACTTATATTTTCTAAGTGTCATGTCCATCATGTTTCCAAAACATGTTACAAGTTTTCAAGCATTTGGGTAGACCTAACTTAATAGGTAAATTCCCAAAGGGTAGACCTAACTTAATAGGTAAATTCCCAAGCTTATGTTTTTATGTCTTTTAAGTTTACCCAACCCCAAACGCAATCCCATCGCTTACATATCGCAATAGCGCATAAAGGATAGAAAGAGGGAACTTGGCATAATCATGACATAAAGGTGTTGAAGCCACAAGTTTAACATGGTGGCATATGAAATGTACATATGTTCACATACTTGCATATTACATTTTTAGGCCTCAAAAGCATGCATAAAACCAAACTTAGCATATTGGTGATACATGGTGATAAATGACATGTAGAAATGGCCATAAATTCGCATTTAGCCTTACATGCAAGTTATCATAAGAGATATGATAACTTACATGTTGCCAAAATGCAACCTTTAGCATAAAGCTTGAAGCTTTATGTTCATATACTCAAGGTAAGCTTGCATAACATGATAACATGAACAAAATGATCAACCCAAACTTGCATAACTTGCATATCATATGACAAAACTTGCATATCAAACTTGCATAACATAACATGATCAAACTTGCATATCATAACATAGCAACTTACATACATAACATGATAGACTTGCATAACACATCATAGTAAACTTGCATATCATAATGATCAAACACAACTTGCATCATTCATTTAACGTTAGAGTTTAAATATGAAAGTAGAAAAGGGCTTACAATGCTTATGAAGACACAAAAATATGACAAAGCCCTTATGCAATCAATTAGACCCAAAATGCAAGCTCTAATAGAAAAACCCTTGAGCCAAAATGATCAAAACTCTTGCTTTATGATGTAAATATGGAAACTTGACTTGAATGCAAGCTAATGATGCTCATACAAGCTTGAAAACGCTTGTATGCATGGAAAATCTCTCATAGAAATAATTTAGAAATTTTATGAAGAGAGTGGAGGCCATGAGAGGATTGATTTTGCCATAGTTTAGTTGTAGGGTTGATTAATGATGATTTAGGGTTAGGTTAGGGGCTTATTTATAGAGATTAGGATTAGTTTCAACCTTAGGATTAAACCCTAGTTCCAATCTCAGCCCTCAAAACCGAATCTGGCCCCCAAACTCAACACAACCCCAAAATGGTGCACCAGGCAGAACTGCCCGGCTGAGCCAAGTCGACAGCCAAGTCGACAGGGCTATCGACTTGGGTCCAACCAAGTCGACTCCCAAGTCGACAGGGCTGTCGTCTTGGGTGCTCTGGCGGGAATTTTCCCGCCTGGCCCAATCTAACCCTAATTTTCAAATTCAAACTTGAATTTGAAATCTGTTTTGAACTTGCAATTTTCTGAAAACTTCATTGGGCCTTAATCGGGTCATACGGACTCCGATTTTCGAAAACTCGGACTCTATTTCGCGTATTTTTTCGAGACGAACGCAATGGCATAGCCCGTTTCCCTTGATTCAGATTTATAAATTAAATTCTGCCTCGATTTACGTTATAACAGGTTATTGAAAATACGGGTTGTTACATTCTCCCCTCCTTAAAGGATTTCGTTCCCGAACTCTTCAAGTTAGGAAGAACGTATCCTACCATCCAACATCCATCTACTCAAAACATCATCCACGAGCAATCATTGTCCTTACAAGATTCTAAATGTTGTATGAACATATGCAAAGGTGTGTGTATATGTACATATCTAATGCAAATATCATCAATGCAAATTATGTTAGTGAAATGAATCCATATGTATGCAATTCCTAACATAATGTATAACATCTATATGTGTGCACATAACATACATCCATATGCAACATCCATGTGATAACACAAAAATTTTCATCCATGAATAAGCATAAACACTCATGCATATGCAATATGAGGAGTGTGTGAGCCGATCTAGTGCCTAATGTGTATAATGCATCCACGAGTAACCACTTGCAAACACTTGCAACCACTTGCAACCACCAAGCATAACATGTTTCAAACACATGTTTCGTCCAAAGGGTTTCTACCTAAGATTCTCATGACAAGATTAACACGATAAACTAGATAAACATGGATAGCAAAGAGAAAGATATGTTAACAAAGAAAAGAGATTGAGAGTGTACCCTCAAAAAGGAATGGATAAAGCCCACGCATCTTCTCCTCGGTTTCCCAAGTTGCATCTTCTTCGGCTTCACCCCATTGAACCTTCACCAACTTGACCTCTCGATTCCTTAGCTTCTTGGTCTCCGTCCCCAAGATACGAATCGGAGCTCTCCTCAAGGTAGCCTCTTTCTCCACTTCCACATCTTTCAGAACACTTGGCTCAACAACCTCTGCTGATTCATGTAAACACTTCCGGAGATGCGAGACATGAAAAACATCGTGTACTCCGGCAAGCTTCTCGGGCAACTCCACTCTATAAGCCATCTGCCCGATCCTCTCTATAATAGGGAATGGTCCAACAAACCTCGGTGCTAACTTCCCAACGGCTCCAAATCGGACCACATTCCGCAAAGGAGAAACCTTCACGAAAACCATATCCCCAACATCAAACTCCAAATCAGTTCTTCGCTTATCAGCATAGGATTTATGTCGGTCTTGGGCCGCTTTCATCCGTCTCCGAATCAACTCGACCTTCTCGGATGTATCTCTGATAATATCAGGCCCAAGTATAAGCTCATCTGTAGTCTCCCACCAACATGTAGGCGACTTGCACGGCCTCCCATATAAAGCTTCAAATGGTGCCATCCCTATGCTTGCCTGATAACTGTTATTATATGCAAACTCAACAAAAGGAAGATGGTCTTCCCAAGTACCACCAAAATCCAGAATACAAAGCCTCAACAGATCCTCGAGTACCCTATCCACCCTTTCGGTTTGACCGTCTGTCTGTGGGTGATAAGCCGTACTTAGATTCAACCTCGTGCCCATAGCTTCTTGCAAGCTATTCCAGAATTGACTTGTAAAGATTGGGTCACGGTCACTGACTATACTAGAAGGGACTCCATGTAGTCTCACAATCTCACGAAGATATACAGACGCTAGCCAAGATGCGGTCCTCTTGCTCTTCACCGGAATGAAATGAGCACTCTTCGTAAGTCTATCCACAATAACCCAAATGCTCGTATTCCCTTTCCTTGACCTTGGTAGCCCATCGATAAAATCCATGGAAATACTCTCCCACTTCCATAGTGGAACGTCTAGAGGATGCAATAGCCCACCGGGCTTCTTCGACTCGGCCTTAACTTGCTGGCAAATGATACATCTAGAAACAAACTCTGCCACATCCTTCTTCATCCCAGGCCAAAAGAAAATGCGCTTCATATCTTTATACATCTTATCTCCGCCCGGATGTATAGTCAACTTAGAGCGATGCGCTTCCTCAAGAACTTTTCTTACTAAATCTTCTACCATTGGAACACATAACCTTCCGTCTCTCCTCAACCAACCCTTGTCATCAATAGAATATCGAGCGAGATGACTAGACGCCTCTCCTCGAATCAGCTTATCCATAATCTCAACTATCTGATGGTCTTCTCTCTGCGAAGCCCCAACTTGATCAAGACGGGTAGGTCTGAGTTCCAGAGATGCTAAAGAACCGGTCATCGACTCAATCGCCAAAGAGAAATCAAAGGTTGCCACATACTCTAAATTCTTCATCTCAACGAATAGAGGACTCAGAGTCAACCTTTTTCTACTCAATGCATCTGCTACCACATTTCCCTTGCCAGGGGTATAAGCTATCTCAAAATCGTAGGACGCCAAGAATTCCATCCATCTTTGTTGCCTCAGATTCAGATCCTTCTGAGAAAAGAGATACTTCAATGACTTGTGATCGGTATAAAGCTCAAATATTTCTCCCAGAAGATAATGGCGCCAAGCCTTGAGTGCATATACTATTGCTGCCAACTCTAAGTCATGAGTGGGATAATTCTTCTCATGCACTTTGAGTTGTCTACCGCCAAAGCATATCACTCTTCCTTCTTGCATCAGAACAGCTCCTAACCCCGTGCCACATGCATCGGTGTATACTATAAATAACTTCCCTCCATCGGGCAAAGCTAGAACAGGTGCTGATGTGAGAGCTCTCTTGAGCTTCTGAAAAGCAAGCTCGCATTCTATGTTCCAAGCAAAAACTAAATTCTTCTTCGTCAATTTAGTGAGAGGAGTAGAAATCTTCGCGAAGTCCTTGATGAACTTCCGATAAAAGCCTGCAAGACCTAGAAAACTTCTCACTTCGGTTGCATTCCTTGGAGTCTTCCAATCCTGAACTGCAACTACCTTAGCGGGATCCACCGCTAAGCCTTGCTTAGATACTATATGCCCAAGGAATCTAACTTCCCTTCTCCAAAAGTGACACTTGGAGAACTTGGCCTTCAACTAATGCGCTCTAAGCGTATCCATCACCTCCACGAGATGCCTTGCGTGCTCTTCCTCATCCTTAGAGAAGATCAGAATATCATCTACGAAGACCACGACAAACTTGTTCAAGAACTCCCTGAACACCCTACTCATCAAGTCCACGAAATATGCGGGTGCATTAGTCAAGCCGAACGGCATGACAAGCCACTCGAAGAATCCATCTGGAGTTCTGAACGCAGTCTTGTCTATACTATCTTCAGCTACCCTGAGCTGATGGAATCTAGTAGCAAGATCAAGCTGAGAGAAAACAGAAGCACCGACAAGCTGGTCAAAGAAATCATCAATCCTCAGTAACGGGTGTCTGTTCTTCTTAGTCAGCTTATTCAACTCTCGATAGTCAACACAAAGTCGGAGAGAACCATCTGCCTTGGTAGCAAATACCACAGGCGCTCCTCATTCAGATATACTTCGTCTAATGAAGTTCTTCTCAAGCAACTCCTTCACTTGCTTACTTAGCTCCCGCCTTTCACGCGGAGCCATGTGCCGAACAGGCAAAGAAACCGGCTTTGCATTATCCACCAGATAAATGCGGAAATCAATCTCTCGCTTAGGGGGCAACCCCCTAACTTCATCGAAAACATCCGGATACTCTCGAACCACTCTCACAGACTGAAGAGTTTCCATTGACGAGTCGAGTGATTCAAGATAGCACAACATGACGGGACCTCTCGGATTACAAGAAATTTCTAGGGTGTTTCCGAGGCGAGTCACGAGCCTCACAACCCTATGCTCACAATCAAGGATGGCTCTATATCTGGACAACCAATCCATGCCCAATATCAATCCGTATCCCCTAAAACCAAGAACATAAGCACTACACAAGAACTCTACACTCAGTATAGAGATCCTCAAATCCCCACATATCATAGACAGATGGGCGGAACCCCCAATAGGATTTGAGACACAAACGGGATCATCTACCAAGCTAGTACTAAGGTGCAAACTATCAACAAGATCAGATGAGATAAAGCTATGCGATGCACCAGAATCAAACAAGGTACGAATTGGAAAATCAGAAATATATACAAGGCTCTCAACAGAAATACTACCTCGGTCGGGAACTGGAGCGGCATTGAGAGCATGAACTTGGCCTCCTGGAGGTCCAGCACGCTGAGTCTGACCCTGGCCTTGCCCTTGCTTCTTCGGGCAATCCTTACTGAAATGTCCAGTCTCACCGCAGAAAAAGCATTCACCATTCTTCCTTTTCCTCTTCTTACAATCCTTAATAAGATGCCCAACTGAACCGCAATAATGGCACTTCCCCTTGTTGTTCTTGCCCTTGTTGTTGTTTCCCTTGTTGCCTTGACTCTTGTTCTTGTTCTTGTTCTGATTGCCTTGACTGTTCTGACCACTTGGATTACCCTGATTTCCTTTCCACTGGGAATCAGTCTTCTTGGCTTGAGTATCATTCATCTTGACCTCTTTCTTGACATCTCCCTGAAGTAACGCCATATCAACCAAGCTCTCAAACGTGGCCCCATAGGGAATATGTGACATAGCCAATCCCTGCAACGGCTCATTCAATCCTCTAGCAAAACGAAGAGCCTTCTTCTGAGGAGTATTCACCATACCCAAGCCAAAACGAGCTAACTGATTGAACTTGTTCACATATTCTTTGACAGACATATCTCCTTGTTTCAAAGTTATGAACCTCTCCATTTGCAGATTCTCCTCAGTAGAAGATAGAAACTTAAGCACGAACCTTGCCCTGAAATCGGCCCAAGTCTCAACAGGCCTAGTACCATTGGTGACTTCCCACCAATAAGCGGCTTCATCCTTCATAAGCCAAACCGCCAACAAGATCTTCCTCTGATCGTCTAACCCAAAGATAGCAAATAAATCCTCGGTCTCTTTCGACCAATTTCTGGCCTCTACAAAAGTCTCAGTGCCTTGAAAGTTCTTGCCACCCATTGCTTTGAAATCTTTGCAAGTCTTTGCGAAGTCAGCTTGAGGATGCTGAGGGGGAGGAGGAAGAGGAACCTCAGCGATAGGAGGAGGAGGAGCATTAACTACCGGAGGAGGAGGAGCATTAACTACCGGAGGAGGAGGAGGAACATCTGCGGGGCCGGCTTCGGTCGCCCTAGCCTCCAAAAGTCTCCTATACCAAACAGGTACGTGTACTCCCTCCGGAATAGCAAAGTTATCGGCCATACTGAAAACGAAGAAAAAGACAGATTCAGAATGGAGAAAAACGAAGGAATTTTGCTAATGGCTTTTTGGGGAATAGCCTTTAAAATAAACTAGACTTTTCTTTGGAAAATACTTTATACTTGGTTTTGAAAATAGTTTTCCAAAAGTTTTAAAAACATTTTTGTTCCTTCTCGTAAACCATATGCTCTGATACCAAATGTAACACCCCACCCTCCGCCAAGGTGTCTCTTGCAAGCACTCTGACTTTGGAGGGGCGTTAAAATAGGTAAACATGCATAATGATATATCAAGGCAGAACAAGAACATATGTATATATGTAAACAGAGTAAATAACATAGATAAAACAGCGGAAGATTTCAAACCATTTCAAAACAAGTCTGGTACATCATAATGTCAACTTTCCAAATACACAAGTCTAGATAAAAACAACATTACTGAAAAACTGAAATACATAAGTACTATCCCCAAAATAAGTGATAACCATTGCTAGCTTCATGTCAAGACCGTACATGAGCTAAAATCCCACAAGCAAGCGATCAGAAATCCAAGCTAAGCTCCAATATTCCCACCCTGAGAACCTGGGGGGGGGGGGGGGAACGGAAGAAAAGAGGCGAAAGAAAAACAGGTCAGTCAAAAAGACTGAGTAAGCCCTACTACAATCAATGTAAACTGATAAAGTTAACTGGCATGATGAAAGCTGGGTGAACATAAGGATAACAACATACTAGCATGATGATTAACTAACAAGGTAGATAAAGGTGTCATCGCATAATCAGGATTAAGGTTTTGCACCACAGGTGTACTAGCAAACTAACATGACTTGAATAAACATGTATTGATCCCTTGGCCCAAGCTTTGGCCCAATAACATGAAGTGACCCTAATATGAGGTCCAATAACATGAAGTGACCCTAATACGAGGTCCAATAACATGAAGTGACCCTAATACGAGGTCCAATAACATGAAGTGACCCTAATACGAGGTCCAACCAAACGGTCTAGTCGATCGGCTCCCTAAGCCTAACTCGTCACGTGTTGGTGTCAATACGGCCCAATCATAATTGTAGTCAGACTGTGCAGGGTCTCCCGTCTGGTGTATCAAGCCCTAGGGTGTCAACCCCTGGACACCATAAACATAAATGCACAGTCTCGATCTACTGGTACCCGTGCATGCTTTCCCCGGCTTCGGACTATGTGCACGACCATAGTCCGCCCGGAACTACACCGGCGTACCACTCTGTCGTCGTTTTTGGTCACTTACCTCAAGTCCAGTAATCGTGCCCCCACCCTAGCCTAGTCCCTAGGGTCATAATGATACATACTTGGGATTACTGCTGGAGTGGACCCCCATTGCTAGGATTTTCTAGTGGGTTAAGTACGGTTTAACCCTCTTGCTAATCATGGATTAACTTGGTTAAGTGTAACGATGAGTTCACGACTTAACCCTGATTAATCTACCGAGCCCGCATTGATTAAGTATTAAGTGGACCATGACTTAAACCCTAATCATGAGGCATTAATTAATTAACGTGCCTTAACCTCTCACATTAGACTTCGTTGCGGTTACTAGTTAAGCCGGTCGGTTCCGGGTAGCTTTATACCACAACTTGGTCTAACCTCGGGTTCAAGGTACAACATGACCAACTTCTCACATTGGGTCCTATTGTTGTAGCAACTAGTTAAGCCGGTCGGTTCCGGGTAGGTTTACGCTACAAACTCAACCCAACCTCGAGTTGGTCACACTTATATTTTCTAAGTGTCATGTCCATCATGTTTCCAAAACATGTTACAAGTTTTCAAGCATTTGGGTAGACCTAACTTAATAGGTAAATTCCCAAAGGGTAGACCTAACTTAATAGGTAAATTCCCAAGCTTATGTTTTTATGTCTTTTAAGTTTACCCAACCCCAAACGCAATCCCATCGCTTACATATCGCAATAGCGCATAAAGGATAGAAAGAGGGAACTTGGCATAATCATGACATAAAGGTGTTGAAGCCACAAGTTTAACATGGTGGCATATGAAATGTACATATGTTCACATACTTGCATATTACATTTTTAGGCCTCAAAAGCATGCATAAAACCAAACTTAGCATATTGGTGATACATGGTGATAAATGACATGTAGAAATGGCCATAAATTCGCATTTAGCCTTACATGCAAGTTATCATAAGAGGTATGATAACTTACATGTTGCCAAAATGCAACCTTTAGCATAAAGCTTGAAGCTTTATGTTCATATACTCAAGGTAAGCTTGCATAACATGATAACATGAACAAAATGATCAACCCAAACTTGCATAACTTGCATATCATATGACAAAACTTGCATATCAAACTTGCATAACATAACATGATCAAACTTGCATATCATAACATAGCAACTTACATACATAACATGATAGACTTGCATAACACATCATAGTAAACTTGCATATCATAATGATCAAACACAACTTGCATCATTCATTTAACTTTAGAGTTTAAATATGAAAGTAGAAAAGGGCTTACAATGCTTATGAAGACACAAAAATATGACAAAGCCCTTATGCAATCAATTAGACCCAAAATGCAAGCTCTAATAGAAAAACCCTTGAGCCAAAATGATCAAAACTCTTGCTTTATGATGTAAATATGGAAACTTGACTTGAATGCAAGCTAATGATGCTCATACAAGCTTGAAAACGCTTGTATGCATGGAAAATCTCTCATAGAAATAATTTAGAAATTTTATGAAGAGAGTGGAGGCCATGAGAGGATTGATTTTGCCATAGTTTAGTTGTAGGGTTGATTAATGATGATTTAGGGTTAGGTTAGGGGCTTATTTATAGAGATTAGGATTAGTTTCAACCTTAGGATTAAACCCTAGTTCCAATCTCAGCCCTCAAAACCGAATCTGGCCCCCAAACTCAACACAACCCCAAAATGGTGCACCAGGCAGAACTGCCTGGCTGAGCCAAGTCGACAGCCAAGTCGACTTGGGTCCAACCAAGTCGACTCCCAAGTCGACAGGGCTGTCGACTTGGGTGCTCTGGCGGGAATTTTCCCGCCTGGCCCAATCTAACCCTAATTTTCAAATTCAAACTTGAATTTGAAATCTGTTTTGAACTTGTAATTTTCTGAAAACTTCATTGGGCCTTAATCGGGTCATACGGACTCCGATTTTCGAAAACTTGGACTCTATTTCGCGTATTTTTCCGAGACGAACGCAATGGCATAGCCCGTTTCCCTTGATTCAGATTTATAAATTAAATTCTTCCTCGATTTACGTTATAACAGGTTATTGAAAATACGGGTTGTTACACTCACCAAGAAGAGTATGCACCTGCTTCCGAGGATTGATGATTTTTTTGATTAGCTTGTTGGTGCCTCGGTATTTTCTCAGTTGGAATTGGCTACGGGGTTCCATCAGTTGAGGGTGGATGAGGACAACATAGATTAGACTGTTTTTAGAACTCCGGACGGTTTCTTTGAATGGCTAGTTATGCCTTTTGGGTGGACAAATGCACCCGCCTATTTTGTTGATTTGATGAGTAGGGTGTTTCGGGAGTTCCTAAACAAAGTTGTCGTAGTCTTTGTTGATGATATTTTGATCTTCTCCAAGAGTAAAGAAGAGCATGCCCAACATTTGGTAGAAGTTTTGAAAACTCTCTATGACTATCAGCCAAAGGCAAAGTTCTCCAAATGCCATTTTTGGAGAAAGGAGGTGAGATTCTTGGGGCATGTAGTCTCCAAAGAAGGGATAGTTGTAGATCCCGCGAAGGTGGTTGCAGTGCAAGATTGGCAGATTCCTAAAAATGCATCCGATGTGAGAAGCTTTCTTGGGTTAGTAGGCTATTACAAGAAGTTCATTAAGGACTTCGTGAAGATATCAGCCCCTCTCACCAGGCTGACAAAGAAGAATTTGGCATTTTCATGGGATATAGACTGTGACATTGCTTTCCAAAGACTGAAGAGGACTCTGACAATAGCCCCAGTCTCGACCTTACCTGATGGAAGTAAAGTGTTTACTATTTACACCGATGCGTGCGGTACAGGGCTTGGCGCGGTTCTAATGCAAGAAGGGAAAATAGTATGTTATGGGGGTAGATAGTTGAGAGTTCGTGAGAAGAACTACCCCACCCATGATCTAGAGCTAACTACCATAATATTCGCGTTAAAGACGTGGCGTCATTATTTACTTGGAGAAAGGTTCGAGTTATAAACCAATCATAAATTTCTCAAGTATCTATTCTCATAGAAGGATCTCAACTTAAGGCAGCAACGGTGGATGGAGTTCTTAGCTTCTTATGATTTTGAAATTTATTATACCCCTGGCAAGGGTAACGTGGTGGCAGATGCACTAAGTAGGCAGAGGATGGTCCTGGGTCTTCTGTTTGTGGAAAGAAAGAACTTGGAGTTCATATCAGCTTTTGTTTTTAGACCCTCCATCGAGGTTTTGCTTGATTTGTTTGCATCCTTGGAGATACGACCAAATCTTATGGACTAAATAAAATCTTTACAACAAGGTGACCCACAGATTTTGGACATCATGGAAAAGCTCAAAAGAGGGGAGACTTCTAGTTACCTCAGTAGTAGATGAAAAGGGGTGGTTGTGACGAGATGGAAGGCTTTGTGTTCCTCAAACTGGAAGCTTGATAAAGGCAGTCCTAGAAGAAGCCCACCATTCTAAGATGACTACTCATCCAGGTGGTGACAACATGTATAGAGACATGAAGAGGGTTTTATCTTGGGCTGGGATGAAGAAAGATGTAGCTGAATTTGTTTCTTAGTGTTTAGTTTGCCAGAAGGTCAAAGATGAGCAAAAGAAGCCCGGTGGATTACTTCGTCCATTGAAGGTTCCGCAGTGGAAATGGGAGAGCGTCTCTATGGATTTCATAGATGGTTTGCCTAGGTCAAATAAAGGCAATACCAGTATCTGGGTTTTGGTAGATAAACTCACTAAGAGCGCTCACTTTATTCCAGTTAAGAGTAAGAGGACGACATCGTGGTTGGCAACAATTTATGTTCATGAGATAGTTCGTCTTCATGGAGTACCTTCCAACATCGTAAGCGATCATGACCCCATCTTTACTAGCGGATTTTGGAGGATTTTGCAAGAAGCATCAGGTACACAGTTGTGTTTGAGCACCGCTTATCATCCTCGGACCGATGGGCAGACGGAGAGGGTGAACAGAATTCTTGAAGATCTTTTGAGACTGTGTATCCTAGACTTTAGAGGGACTTGGGAAGAGCATCTTCCTTTAGTAGAGTTTTCCTATAATAATAGTTATCAAGCTAGCATCGGCATGGCACCCTTCGAAGCATTGTACAGACGACCCTGTAGATCACCAACTTGTTGGTGGGAATCTACAGAAAGATTGTTACTTAGACCAGATATGGTTAGGGAAACATCCGAAAAGATTGACCTTATTCGATGACGGATGAAGACAGCTCAAGATAGGCAGAAGTTCTCTGCATACAAGAGAAGAACTGACATCGAATTCGAAGTGAGAGACTTAGTTTTTATCAAAGTATCACCTCTGAGGAATGTTGTTCGCTTCGTAGTAGTAGGGAAGTTGTCACCTAGTTTTGTGGGACCATTTCTCATAACCGAGAGAATCGGCCAAATGGCCTATAGAGTGAAACTCCCAGAAAATATATCCGGTGTTCATGACGTTTTCCACGTCTCTCATCTACGGAAGTGCCTGCATGACACCGCAGAAGTTGTTGAGCCGAGTATGTTGGAAGAAGTAGAAGTGGAATGGAAGGCGAGAGTCAGACGAGTTCCTACTCGTATTCTTGAATCATAAGTTAAGAAGCAGCGCAATAAGGAGATCAAGTTGCTAAAGGTTCAATGGGGAGATAGCCCAGAGGATGCGACTTGGGAGACCGAAGACAAGATTCGTGCTTCGTACCCTTTTCTTTTCGAGGGTATGTTCTTAACTCCTTTTTCAAAGTTTTATCAGTACTTGTTTCTGTCAATTGAGTATACCTTATCCATAGTATTTTTCGGCCTTTAGATAGGAATCCTATGGATGTAAACATGTGTTTGAAACATGCTATGTTTGATGGATGCAACTGTTTGCTAGTGGTTGCCCGTGGATGCATACACACACACACACACAATAGGCACTATATCGGCTCGATCACTCTCATACTGCACATGGATGTGTGTGCATTTTCTTTTCTTTTATGGATGGAAATGGATCAGTTAGCATATGGATATTGCATTTGGATGAATGAATGTGCACACATATAGAACTCACATGATATAATAGGATTATTTGCATACATACTGGATTCATGGCACTAACATACATTGCATTAAGGAGGTCAACTGAATCAGTAGACCGCCTGATTTTCGCGTTAGTGTTGGGACATATACACACACACCTTTGCATATATTCATATAAGCATTAGAAATCTTTGAGGACAATGGATGCCAGTGATTAGTGGATGAGTAGATGGATGATGGATGGTAGGATATGCATTCTTCTCAACTTAGAGATTTCAGGAAAAAATCCTTTGAGTAGGGGAGAATGTAACACCCTGAATTTTTAACAACATTAAAGAGGATAAATTAAATAATAATTAATTTAATATTCAGAATTAGAGGAAACATACTGCACCATTGTGTCCATCTCGAAATTCTGGTCAGGATAGACATTTGGTTTGCGTAAAACGGACACCGTATAAAGAAGTTATGAGGGTTTTAAGTTTGTATACACATAGAAAGATTATATATATATACGCATGAGTCAGAGATGAGTCAGAATTTTATCCAGAATAGTTTGAATTTGAAAAATTCGATAAGGCGGCAAAAATCCCGCTCTAGGGGGTCGACCTCCCTAGAGGGGTGTTGACCTAGGGGTCGACCCCCCCTTAAGCGATGTCGACCAACGGGTCGACCCACCCACGGGGGTGTTGACACCCCTAGGGATGACGTGGCACTCAGTTTCAGGGGGTCTGGCAGCTATATATATGTGTCATATTCTCCTATTTTCATTGGAAATCATGGAGGCCATATGCTGCCGGGATACGAACTGAGACAAAACCGTTTTCCACAACAATGTACTTTGCAAATCAAATTCAGAAATTCAAGATCCGTTCTTTCTCAATTCTCTAAACCTAACGCTGCGAGTCTCTAGTTGCTTTTAGGTTTAGATAAATAAAAGTAAATTTTTAAAGACTGTGGATTGGATATGTTGTAAACTATGGATCTATGCTATTGTTAAATCTTATACTATGTCATAATACATCTACACTTTTAGATCTAATGCAACTGCGATTATTCTATTATGTTACCTATGTAGATCTTGACTTGTAACTATATTGTGGTGAATGTAAATCTGTTAATTTGGACAGTTGAAACATTGGTTATATCCAATTCTTTGTGTAAATCACCTTTCACCTGTCATATTGCGATCAACTTAGATAAGTTGTAAATTGGATATGTGAACCCATATTTAGATCTAATCATGCTATTATGTCATTCTAATGGTGTTAGATCGACTTTAACCTCTAGATCTTAATTATATGATCTAATTTTTCACCTTGTGATATCATGTTCGATCTAATCCAATTGGACATCTAAATTGCTAATTTAGATCTTACTATGCTTATTGTGACATCATTTTTATGTTAGAATCAATTGACTGCTACCAGTTCATCAGTTTTATGTCCACCTTGTTATGATGTTAATTACATGTTCATTCACCTTATTATCATGCTAGTTTATGTTTATGCCAAAGTGATCACTTTAGTTATATTCCCATTATTTTCCCTATTATCGTTTATGACTAGGCTATTGTCTAGCCTAGGCATACCGCCAGTTTATGAGTATGCTAGTTAGGGAACGGGGGAGAAGGGTTAATATTGGCATAATTTGAATATGAACATTATTTGACATATAATTCAAATGGGGATAAAAAGAGTAATAATCACCTATAATGACATAGGTAGATTTGGATTAAAAAATAGTAATTACAATCAGGAATTGTAATTGCACTTATGACATAAGTTTAGGTTGCATTAGTGGTGGAAGTCTGGCCGGATCCGACCGGCATATCCAGCAGCCACTAATGTTGAACCAAATGTGAGAGGTCTAAGTGTGAAAATATGAATTGGGCTAAGACATGAGGTTAGACCCAACTGTGGAATAAGACTGCCCGGACCCGACATGCATATCCAACATCCAGATGTTGTAGGTGTAATGTGGGAGGTCTCGCCCATTATAACCATAATTGGACATGGTAATGAATTGGACTGCTTAACCTAATTTAATCCATAAGGATTGTTTGATTATGAACTTAAGTTAGGGTTAAGTAAAATTGGATGGGTAGTAGGTGGGTTAAGTAAATTAGAGGGGATGGGTAATATTTACATATAGGCCCACGAACTTAACCCAATAAGGTTATGTAATTAAAGACACCTAGTGGTATACATAACCGGTGGAAAATATATTAAAGTTATGCAATTAAAGACACCCTTTAGGGTAAGCATAACTGACATATGGCTATGTAATTAAAGACACCAAGGGTTATACAAAGTCAGTGAAAAACCTAGTGGGGATACAAGACAAAGGAGAGGGCTTATATCATATTGTGTGGGACCCATTTCAATCGATAACCCGGAGTAAGTATCAAATAAATTACTCCGTGCTAGGCGGAGAAGGGTACGCTTGCTAATTAATTATAAGAGATCCAAACGAGACGGATGGTGTGGGTGGCGCAAACCGATCGGGCCATGTGCGTGCATGAGCCGGGCAGAGGGGGATAAGATGACTGACACCAGTAGATATGGTTGTGCACATCTTGGGAAATGAAGGCACTTTAGGAAGTGATACCTACAACTGTGGCGCTAGCAAATGATATCTACGGAGTAGGGAGCCGATTGATTAGGGTAGTGGTTAGGGCACACTCGGACGTATGCCTTTAGTATACCAACTTATAGTGGAAGGGATCATCTCATTTTAGTTATACTAGTAATAGCGCAACGTAACCATTAGAGAAGTGTATACACCTTACCCTGTCTACCTTGTCATGCCTGCCATTTATGTAGTGATCTCTCTTATCCACTTTATATGCCTATCATGTTACTTTTATCTATTTACTGGCTAAAAGTAACTAGATTCGCTAGACTTTATGTCTGACCCTTTTGTTTCTCCTTCTTTCTTCCGTTTCCCCTAGGTTCTCAGGGAGGTAGCACACAGGCTTAGTCAGGACTCAGATATCATCTTGCTAGGGGCTACTTCTGAAGTATGGTTCAAATTTTTGTCTCTACTATGGCTTAACTCTTACAGTTGAGGAATTATGCTTTTTATATACTTATGTACTCTGATTGTGCGAGACAGAAGTTATTTTATTGTAATAGTTTTTGTGACCTATGGTATTCTGGACCACGATATTATGATTTATGCTGAAATAAAAATTTAAATTTCCGCTGCTATCATATTTATATCTGTCTTGTAATTATTTTTTGTCTGTTTACCTATAACGCTATACGAAACTTAATGCATTCCCTTAGTGAGTGACATTAATGGATGTGGGGCGTCACACAGGGCGTTGGCCGAAATCCATTTTAGACGTCTGAAACCTACTTTCAGACATCTGAACCAGGTCAGACGTCTGAAAATAGGTTCAGACGTTTGAAATTTGCTATTGTTTCTAGTTTTCCTTCTATCGACTAGTTGGTTGTATGTGATGTCAACTTATTACTTAATTTTCTTGTGCAGCTTATGGCTCTTTTGTTAATGAGACATGCCTTGATGTTTTCCAATGGCGACGACGATGATGATGCTTTAGCATATCTTTATGTAAGTAATTGTATTCATCACACTACATTTTCATGGCATTCATATACTACAATATGTCATTATTATTAATAATAATAATAACAATAAGATTTATAATAGTAGTAAATTAACTAAGATTTATAGAAATGAAATAAACTTATGAAAAATAACTAACTATTATAAAAATCAATTAACTATTATAAAAAATTAACTAAGTTTACTAATTTCAAAAAAAATTAAGAAGATTAGCTTATAAAAGTTAACTAAGTATATAAAAATATAAAATATTACCAAGTATTTTATAATCATAGTAGCAATAATTAAAAATTAACTAGGTATTATAAAATTAACTAATTATTATAAAAAATTAACTAAGTTTACTAATTTTATAAAAATTAAGAAGTTTAGTTTATAAAAGTTAACTAATTATATAAAAATATAAAATATTACCAAGTAATTTATAATAATAGTAGCAATAATTAAAAATTAACTAAGTATTATAAAAATTAACTAACTATAATTAAAAATTAACTTAGTTTTCCAATTTTATAAAAATCAATAAGTTTAGTTTATAAAAGTTAACTAAGTATATAAAAATATTACCAAGTATTTTATAATAATAATAGCAATAATTAAAAATTAACTAAGTATTATAAAAATTAACTAAGTATTATAACAAATTAACTAAGTTTACCAATTTTATAAAAATTAAGAAGTTTAGTTTATATAAGTTAACTAAGTATGTAAAAATATAAATATTACCAAGTATTTTATAATAATAATAACAATAATTAAAATTAACTAAGTATTATAAAAATTAACTAACTATTATAAAAAATTAATTAAGTTTACTAGTTTTATAAAAATTAACTAACTATTATAAAAATTAACTAAGTATTATAAAAATTAACTAAGTTTACTAATTTTATAATTACCAAGTATTCTATAATAATAATAGAAATAACTAAAAATTAACTAAGTATTATAAAAATTAACTAACTATTATAACAAATTAACTAAGTTTACCAATTTTATAAAAA
Source organism: Allium sativum (assembly GCA_030737875.1). Lineage (NCBI taxonomy): Eukaryota > Viridiplantae > Streptophyta > Magnoliopsida > Asparagales > Amaryllidaceae > Allium > Allium sativum. The sequence continues at coordinate 311,582,759 of CM060913.1, read as the reverse complement.
TTAAGAAGTTTAGTGTATAAAAGTTAATTAAGTATATAAAAATATAAAATATTACCAAGTATTCTATGATAATAATAGCAATAATTAAAAAATAACTAAGCATTATAAAAATTAACTAACTATTTTGAAATATTACCAAGTATGCTATGTTGTTATCTTCAACTTTCCCCTTGTATTCTTTTTTCTTGTAGTCAAGCAATGTTTTCTTGTTAATGTGTAGGCATGACCAAATACTAACATGAACACATGTGTATAGGTATTGGAGATGGACATCGTTGTGCATTCGGCTATAATCAGAATATCATTAGGCGCTTCTGAAGATCCCTCAACAATAAGATCGCTTATGATATCTGATTACGGAGAAATCGGTAACATTTAGATGTTCATTTTGTTGGTATTCGACGCAAATTTGTTTCATGGAAATTTTGTTTTTTTATAGATCGTGACTTTGTTCGACTGATATTGTGTAAATTTAGTTTATGGTGTTATTTTTTTATGGAAGTTATGTAAAGTTTGTTTATTGATGATGTCTTTTTGTACGAATATTGTGTTATATAATTAGTTGGTTGATATATATTTACATGTTGTTGATATGTTTGTGCATGAATATTTTGGTACTACAATATGTAAATGATGCGATAAATGCAAAAAACGTTGTGATATGTGGCAAAACGTTGTGATAGTAAAGAACATGTAAACTTCTAGAAACGCTATGATATGTGGCAAAACGCTGAGATAGTAAAGAACTTGTAAACTTCGAGAAATACTGTGATATGTGGCTAAACGTTGTAGAAAAGGGAAGATAACAACATTTCTGGAACAATATAAAACGCTGTATAAACATAAGGACAACACCATTAGAAACGCTGTAATATGTAATTTTTCTACAGCATTTTTTAAAACGCTGTGATATATCCAGGGACATATAACAACATGTTAGTAGACAACGTTCATCAAAACGCTGTCAAAGGCTATAATTGCGTTTTTTCAACGCTGTGAATAGACCTATTTGTTGTAGTGTATTGGTATTTGGTTTAGAGATTTAAAATTTAAATATATGTTTTTGTGAGTTGAACTGAATTAATTATTTAATTCAGAATGGTTGTTAGAAATCAGATATTTATTGTTGAATATTTGAATTGAAATTGGTTGGATATTTAAATTGGATTTGAAATTCGATGGGAAATTACAAAGTGTTGAATTTGAAATAAATAAATAAACTTAGTGGACGTTAATCAAATAAGAAATTTTATTTGTTAAATATATGGAAGTTGGTTTGGATAGTGTATAATTGTATATATAAATATATAGAGAATGAAATTTTACATTTCAAGTTTGGAGTCGAATAGAGTTGTTTTGGGAACAAAACAAAATAAATTTGATGAACCGATAATGATCTAAAACAACGTCGTTTATAAACGAAGTCGAACTACAATCAGGATCACTTTATTAGATTCAGAACGCGACAGCGAAGAAATACGTATAATTTTTGTCATATTTCGAGACTGTGTTTACGGTTTGAAATTAGAGCGGTACGTGGCTATTCGCGGTTAACCGCGTTATCACCTACCCTAAATAGGGCTGTCAATGGATATCCGAAAAATCCGAAATCCGTCCGCATCCGCATCCGAAAAGCGGATAAATATCCGATATCCGGAAAAGCGGATGCGGATATAGGCATATCCGCATCCGAAAATTATCCGTCCGCTTTTTTTCACGATTATAGCTTAAATTATGTGTATTTTTACATAATTAAGTATACTAATTTATTATTTTGCAAAATTGAAAGTCAACTAAATGCATGCATATTGCTCAAAATTATATATTACCATCATATTTATTTATTTTTAACACTTTAGTAATCAATTGGGTTGAAAAAACTTAATATTAAGCTAAAAAAATTCATTTATGTTCATTGATTTATCGACCGTTGGCGGAGCGGATAATTATCCGATATCCGTCCGTATCCGCGGATGCGGATATCCGATATCCGAAAACGGTTTCGGATGCGGATGCGGATATGGCACTATCCGCATCCGAAAGTATCCGTTGACAGCCCTAACCCTAAATATTACCTAAATATTACCTAGCTCAGATAAATATTAGCCTACTTATAAACTGTAAAAAAATACAGATACCCTAAACCTATGACTCGACATTGTTCTTTCTTCTATAAATCCTACTGCTTGTTCCAGATTTCTTCGGTCAAAAATCATTTCCCTTCTTCTAAAATTCGTTAAGGCCAAAATCAATTTCCCTAAATTGGAAAACAATGGCCACCGAAGAGGGGAAAAAAACCTTTCCTTAAATTCCCTCTGAAGAAAAGATAAAAATCAAAGTTTTTCCAATCAAATGGCCGCTTAAATTCATTTTCTCTGCCTTCGAAATTAATGGAAGCCACCCTAATCGAATCCACTCCTCGAATTAGCCACGCTCGTACGATCTCTACCCACCTGTCTATACGAAGCTCGAGCAACCATGACTCCATCGCAACCACCTCCTTCTCAGTCAAAGTCACCTAAAGCATCGCTATCACCACGAATTAAAGCCGGGCCTTCACTGACCAATTCCGCCCCCTCTTCAGATGAGTGCCACTACCGAGACTCAATGTATGTATAGCTTACGATTAAACTTATTTTAAGCTCATCACTTTGTTTTCACTAGGTAAAAATTGGTTTGGGATATTTTGCAACTGGATTGTCTACCTTAGATTGGATGTCTTGGTTGAGTTTCAATTATCACTGTTGAATTTTTAAATTGGGTTCGGTATACATGTGGAGGCTGTTACATACGTATATATGTATACAATTTTGTATGTATATGTGTATTTGCAGCTTATGTGTACACCCGAACATACGCTGCCGCGACCGTTGCTTAGTTGCCTTATTGGTGTTAAGAAGCCTGAGCTAAAATTCACAACTTTATTTGTTGTAGTTCTTGTATTGCTTCACTACTAGGTTGACCTGAGACTAAACTTGAATTCATGCAAGTGTTGGACATTGCTGTGACTTTCGCTAATGCTTATTTTGCTTCAGACTTGAGTCTTATGCCATTGTGTAAACCTTGTCCATACTCGTTGGTTGAGTGTTATGTTTGCGAAGAGGCCATGTGTGTGCATATGGATACAGTCTGGTGTGCGTGTGTATGTATCATTGGCATCCACTAAATAGATTAACCTGTCGTTCTGAATCGTTTATTAGGCTGAACCTATGTTTTTTCCCGTACTGGAAACTAAATTGCTTGGCCACATTTGATAAAACCCGAACTGTGTAATATAACTTACCTGTGCTACTTGAACTTGCCGCTTTCCTTTTGTCAATTCAGATTGTGTCGCTTTGTAAAGACCAATGTGTATTCATATACCCGTATAAGGCTGTCGTGTTCCGTTAGTTGTCACAAGATCGGACTGACCAATACGTATGGACTGGTTCTTTCTTCACTTAATCCTTACCGAGCCTACTTGTAATTTAATATAAAATTATTTCTGTCTTTCAAGCTAAGGTAAGATTTTGTTTTTTTGAGTTTGAACTATATGAAGAAAACATTATTTTCATGTTTTTTGTAGTCTTACTGTAGAGAAAAAAAACTTCAGATTATATGGAAGAATTTAAACTAGCCAAAATGTAAATATATAGTTATTTATGAACTTTCTCATGCCGATACAATATAAATACTATGTTGTTGAACTACAGAGCCCGTAATAGGTAGATAATATGCACGGTGCATCCTGTAACAGGTCACTCTTAATATACGGTTATCGATGAACGATTCAAAACTAAAGATTTGTGTATGCAAGATAGCAAGCATGGAAATATGAAACATTATATGTATGGAACTATACTATTTATGTTTGATGATCCCTTATAATACCACTAGCATAGACATGTTAAACTGAAACAAAATACCCACATGTTAGCTTCAAAATTTATCATGAATTTGGAATTCTAGAATATATATATATATATATATATATATATATATATATATATATATATATATATATATATCAGTTTGTACTATGAACATGTTCGAATATGTATACATATCAGATGGAAAAGAAGTATATGTATATTTATCAGTTTGTACCATTACGGTTGCTGACTATATGACATGATTTTCCCTTGTATTGATGCCATTTTGGGCCATTGAACTTGAGTGTTGCACGAACTCCGGTCACTGAACCTAAATTGCTTCCTGCCTTCATTTGGCTTGCATGAAAGTTTCTTTTTGTTGGTCCCTTGGTTATATCTAAAACTCAGATTACATGCTTAAATGAAGAATACATATTGACATCCTTGTTACACTCATGTGATGCACGCTGCACCTGCTCAAATGAAGAATACATATTGACATCCTTATTACATTCATGTGATGCATGCTGGACCTGCTTAAATGAAGATTACATATTGACATCCTTATTATATTCATGTGATGTATGCTTATGCCCTTCAAATTAAAACTAACCCCAGGTACTGAAATTTTATATATACGCTTGCCTAATGCCTTAACATTGAGTGTTTCCAAACATTCACCCGCCACTATCTTTTGCAAACCTGGAGTCTCTAGTTGGCGTCAACCTGAAATAATACTGACTTGCCCTCATTAATGGCTGAACTAATTGTGAGGCCGAAATACATACACCTATATGGGTTGTCTCTCGTTATGTTCGGACTTTATCAGTATTTTCATGTTACCATCGAATTCAACTGTTAAGTTTAAACCAATTATATTTATATGCTTACTCGAAGTTGTCTAACTTGAAACAAGTATAATCCTGACTCAAGTGTTTTATGTTTTTGCATGGAATGCTCGGGTCAGACCCAGAGTGTTACAGATTTTAAGATTACAGCTTAGTATTCAAGGATTGATGAAGCTGGGGATTCCAAAGGCGGCGCACTCTGAAGATTTAAACCAGCAAATTACTTTTCTTGTATTCAAAGTATGTTTTCAAATTCTACTATATGTAGAAAAGTTTTGTATCCAAAAATTTTGATTATAAATAAAGTTTATCCCATTGCCCAATACTTTGCTATTATTTATTATGTATTTCTGTCTTGGTTATGTTTTTAACTCTGTAAGCTAAATAACGATCTGTCGATTTGGATGTTTTAAGTTGATCTAATTACTAATTTGAAGCGGTCAAAAAGGCGGGACGTTACTTAATGTTTGTATCAACCCGCATATTTAACGATAATATATTTAAATATAACGTTGTTAATCGAGTATAGGTCCAAAAAGTCACTTTTTGTATACAAATGAATTTGGACTCGAAACCACATTTATTGAGTTCAAAATGCCATTTACGATATGAAAAACTGTAAACCTATATATATTTCCAGTTACGTAAATTTAGGCTTTGGACTTGGATTTGGGTTAGCCAACCTAGCCCACCCTTATTGTAATAACCCGGGATTTTCGACATCGAAAATCAACACAAAACTGCCATGTTGACTATTCGAACATCGGAAATACCTGATCATTAATAGAAAGAAGTTAGAGGGTGAGAATAGATAAGATAGAAAATTAGAATAGAAGAAGAAGAAGAAGATCACTACAACACAAAATCAGAGTAACACAAATCTCATAGCAGAACGAATAATATATAATATATAACATAGCTTTGAAATAAAACAGTATACAATAACATTATCAGAGTACAACACTTACATACAGCGGAAATAACAATAGCTATATAATCCTGAAGCCTCCTGCTTCAAACTCATCCAAGTATATCTGTAAAGACCTGAACTACTTGATTGCCCGTACAAATTTGGGCACCCAAGAGTTTAGGGAAAACAAAACAAAATAAACTCTGGGTCAGTCATGGGAATGGTGTGAGTAAACTGAAATCATTTGGTTTAACTTTTAAAAATCCTTTTCAAAAAAAATGGTAATCGTAAAACCGATCCACACATAAACACAGATGGTTTTTACATTACGATAACCCAAAACAGTTTTGGAAATCAATACTTCTCTGATATTATAATAATGTCTAATCACAAGTAAAAAACAATCTAGCCGAACGCTTACATCTCACGTTCCACATAAACAGTATACAAACAAAACCGCGGGCGCTTATTGGAGATTGGATTCCGACTATGACAAGGTATGGGACCACCTGCCGATAGTGTATCTCTAAAGGCGAATACACTGGGTTCAATAAGAACATCTTGCAACCCGGCCCACACATGACCGACCACTCGTTTTGCTTGAGTGTATTGAATGTATATCACCAACGGTTGGGAGCTACCCACCGTATCCCGAAAAGGGACAACATCGATAATAGATAAAAGAATGAAATGGATTTTCTCTAGATAGGTGATATACATCCTAATGGGAGCGACCCACATAGCCATGCTGCCTGCCTGATTTCTGTCATTTCCCGGTTTATGGGGCTTGAGTTCACTACGTGTCATTTGGAACACCTGACCACAATTAACTTTGAATGCCACATCGTCATACCCGCCAAATCACAAATTGATTTCCCCAAAAATACCACGGGTATAAAGCTAAGAGAAACGAATTCCTCCGCCACCAAACGTAAGTACGTTTGAAGAGATCAACTTACGCGATCCATTAGATATACTCTGTCAGACATTCGTCCATTCACGTTGTCCTGGGACTAGACAAATCGAAGGCACTATTCTATAAATAGGATAGCCCTTGCATAACTCCATCTCCAATTTTCTTCATCATATTTGATCGCAACGCTAATGTCCATACAGAGTGGTTTTCAGATAATGAATCTAATCCCGGTCTCTCCGTATTGACGATGGAAAAATGTCAAAAACTTCGATAGTCGGTGATTTAACTATCAAAGAAAAATAAGTGTACATCCAACGATCTTATTTCCAAATAGAAATTCGATCGATCATTCATCAATCAACATTTATCTCTTTATATTAAATTATCATTAATTTATTTATTTCCCCATGTCTATACATTCGTAAATTCTTATTTTCTAAATTTAGAAAATATACTTTATAATTCATTTGGAAAACATTTCCGTATTTGTTCCATTTCTTATTTTCTATATTAGAAACATTTCTGGTTCTTATTTGGAAAACATTTCCAAAACTCATTCATTAGATTCAAACGGATGTTTAAATATAACATTGCTATGCGAACTCGAACCATTAACATTCATTAACTAAATTCACTTAACCAACCTTCACTATCAAACCTTAACCATTCCTTAGTTAAAAACGAAGTGAATCAAGTTGGGTATAATTACCTCTCAGACCTTAACTGAACAACATTTATAACCTCGAAATATACAAAGTTCACCCTTTACGACTTTAACAACTTCCTTACGTAACTCTCAGATTCTATTTACGAATCCACTTCTTTTTCAAAAATCATTTGATTATAACAATAGTGTGATAATTCCATGCTTTCGAAATATATTAACATAAATATAATTTCTATATCTTAATTTGGATAATTAGACAAACAACTAATTTATAATGAATAAATAAATCTTGATTTAAAAGCGGAAAGTAAATAATACTTTCCCAAATTCGATATAATCGAATTTCAACTTACAATTCTCTCTCGAATAATCTCTATTCAATAACTCCCTTTCGAATAACTATATTCGATTTATCTCTTTTTCGAATAACCATATTCGATTTATCTATCTTCTTCGAATAAACTATATTCGATAATCTCTCTTTCGAATAAACTATATTCGATTAAGTATCTTCTTCGAATAACTTATATTCAATTATCAAATATCGGTTTCAACCGTATACTAATTATCTTGTTAAATCCTGGTTAATTCAATATAAAATTTCTTCAAATAAATTATTTTTAAAACATCTGGATTAGTTAAATTCTAACTACAAATCTTTATGAATTTTTCTTAATCCTTTTTACATTCCAAATATCGAAATGGATTTCATTGTTCCTTTTAAAACAACACGAAATTCCCCATTTTCCAAATTCACTATCGAATTTGCAAATCTCAATTATCCACTGATAATTATATTTTAATTCATTTATAAACCTTTTTTTTTAGCAGAAAGGTAGAGGCAATATACATTGCCCCGCCATGTATAAATTCATTTATAAACCTTGGTTTATAAATCACAACAATTGTTTTCATTATCAAAAAAGTTCATTATTTCTCACCATTTGAAATCCCATTTCTGTTTAATTTCTATTTCAAAATCCACTTTCCTATATAATGTGTTTATTTGCAAAATCCTTACTTAATCCCATTATTCACATCGAATATGACTAATATTTCTTTTATACAATCTTTTTAGTTTGATTTCGTATTTAACAGTAATATTCCATTTTCAATTTCTATTAATAGTTCTATTTATAGGATTTTCATACGGAATCTCCTTCTCTTCCAATACTTAAATCTCATTTATAATCCCTCTTCTAAATGCTAGGTTCAAATCCTAGTAAACATGTCGGTGTTAAAACCGATTTCTACTTCTCTATATAAGCTCGTACTTATATATTTCATTTATAAAAAGATAAATATTTCCTTAATTTATAAACATCGTTTACAAATTTTTTCTTCTCAATTTCTCTGTTAACAGGTTTCTTTTGAATATTTACTTTAAATCAATTCCCTATAACCCTTTTATATCTCGCCAATTCCCCTTTTATAATTTTCAAACTATATTTATTCTATGAAATTCTTTATTTACTTCTTATTATTACCATTAAGTATTTTAAACAAAACGGTCTTTTAGACCTCTATATCTGTTAAATTTTTTACATAGAAGTTCCTTATTTTAAATTTCACATATCCCTTTTTTTTATAAAACCTCTTTGATTTCATGCAATTCTTATTTCAATATATTTTCACAAATTCCTTTTTATAAAACCCTTTTGATTTTATAAATTTTCAAAATTTACTATCCACTTCAAGCTTCCTTTTTATATAAAATCCTTTGATTTTATATGTAAATATTTTATTTCAATTTTTGGTTTAATATTTCCCTTTTCACATTCCAGTATTTCTTATGGTATTAAAAATACCAAATAACAGTGATCAATACCATCCAAACACACATAATCAACAACATATTATAATCACATAACTTATCACAATATATGAAAAACAGTAAAATAAATGTTGAGGATTCCAGTTGGGTCCCTCCGACATGTTTCCCTGCATCCACAGATGTTAATCAACATAATAACACAAATATGAAATATTCTGATAAACAGAATCAATATTCGATTAACGATTTATATATATCGTTATCGATAATTTTAACCAATAACTAGCAGTTCAACCAAACAGTCAACACACAACAAACAACCATCATTTATAGATTCTAAAAATACGTTATAAAAATATAAGTTGAGCAGAGTTAGTGAGATTTACTCATCTTGTTCGGTTTATCGTTAAATAACGATAACCGTTCAAAAGATTCAGTCAGGCGTTTTATTTCGCCATAAATTGGGACGAGCCTCAAATTACTTCCAGTCAGTTTCATTGCGAAGTCCTCATACCTACGGTCCCAACGGATCCGACCGTTCGTGATTCTGATATCGTATGATAAAGATATTAATTATACAAGTTATATACATTACAATTATTATTTAAATAATAAACAAATTAAACTAATCCTAATCATCACTTACTCCCTTAATCCATCATTACCCGATAATCCTTCTTCCACTCCCAGGTATTCACGACACCTTCATAACCCATGGCCATTTTCGATTCTTCACATCCACCGTTCTTGTTCATTTTGCCACTAAACTCCACAACAATCCCACAAATGATTACCTCTTCTATCTCCATCCTATTTTGGTAAAGCTCACACCCCAGAAACCAAATGGCATCGAACAGTATCGCTCACGACACCTTGCAACCCTCGACAAAAAAAACATGCTGATCCTCACCAATTTTTCCCAATGCATTCAATTCGATCCCAATAACTCGAAAACAACATTGAATTGAACCATTCCTACCTCATTTTGGCAAAAACTTAAACCCTAGCTTTTACTGCCATACTCGACATCACGGAAACATGATCGAACGAAGCAAAATCGATAGGAAATTGAAGAGAACACCTTTCTGAACTCAAATATATACATACCAGGATTTTATGATATTTGTTTGCATTTCTTTTGATTTAATGAAGATTGCGATTTGGGTTTTTGCTGAGAACAGGTTGCGGCGGATTTTTTTGTTGACCAGAGAAATTGTGAGAAGGGTTTTGGTGAGTTGAGATAATATATAGGACAGAAATATTAATTTTTTATTTGATTATTATATTTATATTTAAGCTATCGCTGTTTCCACTTGTGTTTTAAAATTCCTGTGATCACGTACAATCCCCAAAAATCACGAAAATGGACATGCAATTACAGTTTGACATTGCGGACCCAACAAAACTGGTTTCGTCGAATTCCAACTCCGTTTGCTCACACAGCATATTTTTAAAGTCAAAAGATTGACTGTTTTTCATATTAAAATCCCGTACGGCCACACAGTGACCCCAAAATCACAAAAATTGAAATCTAACAATAATTTGACATTACGAATCCAGCAAAATTGGTTTCGTCGAATTTGGAGGTCATTTGCAAAACTGGCTATTTTTAAAGCTCTAAATAACCCATTTAAATATATAAATATATTTAAAAATAATTAAATTTAATATTTAAAAATAAATATTATTGTGTATATTCACATACAATGTCATACAGCTCCACAATATTCCTATATGAATTTCTAACTTAATATTTCAAAGTTTCCAGTTATATCGATATTCGATTTATATTAAAATCCTTTTATAATATAAATAAATCATTATGAATTATAAAGGAATTCAACAGCGACTTTTTTAAGATTTGATTTGGACATAAATCAAAATCTACACGACGAAATCTCGATTTTTCTCTTCCATTAGAAAAATACACTTCACCAGCTCCGAACGTTTCTTGTTTCACGGAAATTCGATTTAAAACGGACCCTGTATATTCAGTTGAAGTTCGAATCGCCAAATAGCGAACTACCGCGCCATTTCGAGCTCGATTATAATTATAATATAATTATACGTTCAAATTGCCGTTCAAATAATATATTCATTATTCTAGTTCAAATTCTAAGCTGAATTAAATTCTTTGAATTGTCCAGTTCACATTATATTGTCAATTCACTATTTCTGATTAATTCTGAAATAAAATATGTTATTTAATTATTATATTAATTAATTATTCAAAGTTATTTAATTAAACAACCATTTTCACTAATTAAATAATTAAATAAATAAATTATTATCTGTATAAATACGGGTCGTTACATTCTTCCCCTTTAAAATAATTTCGTCCTCGAAATTGCTAAGGTAGAAAACAAACCCTATTGACTGGTTAAAAATTATTTTTACTTCTTTAACTTCAGTTTCAACTGAACCAATTTAATTTCAATTAAAATATTAATTAATTCTTATTAACGAAAAATTTCAAAAATCTTGAAAATTTTCTAACACCTTAACTTTTCGAAAATTTCGTTAGCACCTCCTTTATACTGGTCAATAGCTCAAACTCCAACTCGCCTCTCTAGGCCTTCTTCAACCCAAAAGAAGATCAAATAGCCAAGTGGCTTGCCAAATCGGCCCATAAATCACCAAATCCATAAAACTAAACATGTACCTTTTTGTCGGGCATATCATTAAATCCTTTCATTCTTCTGTCAATTCAGCATATACCGAAGTCATCCCAATCAATCTCCAATCATCTGTTCTCAAATCCAATCATCCTATTTTCAAACCAAATATCATACTCAATCTCAAATTCCATTAACAATTTCAACACTTACTTACCCGTCCAATAAACTTAAACAAATTCATAACTTACAAATCCAACTTTATTCGATATCGTTCTATTACAATTCAATTTTCCAAGGGTTTAATTTTGATTCTGATTTAAATTCAGATTTAATTCACTTCGTAACACTTATATGAATTCTACTTGGTTATATATATAACCATTTAATTTATAATCTTACTCGATTATAATAACAACCAATATATCCAATATATCATAGTTCCAATATGTATATTTCCTCTATATCAAAATATACTTTGGGTAAAATTTATCATCTACCCTCTTTCAAAACATACTGTGTTGGTTTATCGTATTCGAGTGTTTAGAAACTCTTATCGATACAATGGATCAAACTGATCGATCGGAACTTATAAACAACTCAACCAATAAATCTCCACAATATAAAACAATTTTTTATAAAATCTACAAATACGTTCACTTGTATATATACACTCAAACTCAATCTAGGGTATTTCTAACCCTATCTCTACTGAGTCACGCCACAGAGCCAGGGTAATCACTTAACCTTCAGCTCTGATACCACTGTAACGACCCAGGGTTTTCGACTCCGAAAATCAACACAATACTGCCATGTTGACTATTTAAACATCGGAAATACCTGATCATTAATAGAAAGAAGTTAGAGGGTGAGAATAGATAAGATAGAAAATTAGAATAGAAGAAGAAGAAGATCACTACAACACAAAATCAGAGTAACACGAATCTCGCAGCGGAACGAATAATATATAATATATAACATAGCTTTGAAATAAAACAGTATACAATAACATTATCAGAGTACAACACTTACATACAGCGGAAATAACAATAGCTATATAATCCTGAAGCCTCCTGCTTCAAGCTCCTCCAACTATATCTGTAAAGACCTGAACTACATGACTGCCCATACAAATTTGGGCACCCAAGAATTTAGGGAAAACAAAACAAGATAAACTCTGGGTCAGTCATGGGACTGGTGTGAGTAAACTCAAATCATTTAGTTTAACTTTTAAAAATCCTTTTCAAAAGAAAAGGTAATCGTAAGACCGATCCACACATAAACATAAACGGTTTTTACCTTACGATAACCCAAAACAGTTTTGGAAATCAATACTTCTCTGATATTATAATAATGTCTAATCACAAGTAAAAAAACAATCTAGCAGAACGCTTGCATCTCACGTTCCACATAAATAGTATACAAACAAAACCGCAGGCGCTTATTGGAGATTAGATTCCGACTATGACAAGGTATGGGACCACCTGCCGATAGTGTATCTCTAGAGGCGAATACACTGGGTTCAACTAGAACATCTTGCAACCCGGCCCACACATGACCGACCACTCATTTCGCTTGAGTGTATCGAATGTATATCACCAACGGTTGGGAGCTACCCACCGTTTCCCGAAAAGGGACAACATCGATAATAGATAAAAGAATGAAATGGATTTTCTCTAGATAGGTGATATGCATCCTAATGAAAGCGACCCACATAGTCATGTTGCCTGCCCGATTTCTGTCATTTCCCGGTTTATGAGGCTTGAGGTCATTACGTATCTTTTGGGACACCTGACCACCATTCACTTTGAATGCCACATCGTCATACCCGCCAAATCAAAAATTTATTTCCCCAAAAATACCACGGGTACAAAGCTAAGAGAAATGAATTCCTCCGCCACCAAACATAAGTACGTTTGAAGAGATCAACTTACACGATCCATAAGATATACTCTGTCATACATTCGTCCATTCACGTTGTCCTGGAACTGGATAAACCGAAGGCACTATTCTATAAATAGGATAACCCTTGCATAACTCCATCTCCAATTTTCTTCATCATATTTGATCGCAACGCTAACGTCCATATATAGTGGTTTTCAGATAATGAATCTGATCCCGATCTCTCCGTATTGATGACGGAAAAATGTCAAAAACTTCGATAGTCGGTGATTTAACTATCAAAGAAAAATAAGTGTACAACCAACGATCTTATTCCCAAATAGAAATTCGATCGATCATTCATCAATCAACATTTATCTCTTTATATTAAATTATCATTAATTTATTTATTTCCCCATGTCTATACATTCGTAAATTCTTATTTTCTAAATCTAGAAAATATACCTTATAAATCATTTGGAAAACATTTCCGTATTTGTTCCATTTCTTATTTTCTATATTAGAAACATTTCTGGTTCTTATTTGGAAAACATTTCCAAAACTCCTTCATTAGATTTAAACGGATGTTTAAATATAACATCGCTATGCGAACTCGAACAATTAACATTCATTAACTAAATTCACTTAACCAACCTTCACCATCAAACCTTAACCATTGCTTAGTTAAAAATGAAGTCAATCAAGTTGGATATAATTACCTCTCAGACGTTAACTGAACAACATTTCTAACCTCTAAATAGACAAAGTTCACCCTTTACAACTTTAACAACTTCCTTACGTAACTCTCAGATTCTATTTACGAATCCACTTCTTTTTCAAAAATTATTTGATTATAACAATAGTGTGATAATTCCATTCTTTCGAAATATATTAACTTAAATATAATTTCTATATCTTAATTTGGATAATTAGACAAACAATTAATTTATAAATAAATCTTGATTTAAAAGCGGAAAGTAAACAATACTTTCCCAGATTCGATATAATCTAATTTCAACTTACAATTCTCTCTCGAATAATCTCTATTCAATAACTCCCTTTCGAATAACTATATTCGATTTATCTCTTTTTCGAATAACCATATTCGATTTATCTATCTTCTTCGAATAAACTATATTCGATAATCTCTCTTTCAAATAAACTATATTCGATTAACTATCTTCTTCGAATAACTTATATTCAATTATCAAATAACGGTTTCAACCGAATACTAATTATCTTGTTAAATCCTGGTTAATTCAATATAAAATTTCTTCAAATAAATTATTTTTAAAACATCTGGCTTAGTTAAATTCTAATTAAAAATCCTTACGGATTTTTCTTAATCCATTTTACATTCCGAATATCGAAATGGATTTCATCGTTCCTTTTAAAACAACTCCAAATTCCCCATTTTCCAAATTCACTATCGAATTTGCAAATCTCAATTATCCACTGATAATTATATTTTAATTCATTTACAAACCTTGGTTTATAAATCACAACACTTGTTTTCATTATCAAACAAGTTCTTTATTTCTCACCATTTGAAATCCCATTTCTGCTTAATTTCTATTTCAGAATCCACTTTCCTATATAATGTGTTTATTTGCAAAATCCTTACTTAATCTCATTATTCACATCGAATATGACTAATATTTCTTTTATACAATCTTTTTAGTTTGATTTCGTGTTTAACAGTAATGTTCCATTTTCAATTTCTATTAATAGTTCTATTTATAGGATTTTCATACGGAATCTCCTTTTCTTCCAATACTTAAATCTCATTTATAATCCCTTTTCTAAATGCTAGGTTCAAATTCTAGTAAACATGTCGGTGTTAAAACCGATTTCTACTTCTCTATATAAGCTCGTACTTATATATTTCATTTATCAAAAGATAAATATTTCCTTAATTTATAAACATCGTTTATAAAAAAATTTCTTCTCAATTTCTCTTTTAACAAATTTCTTTTGAATACTTACTTTAAATCAATTTCCTATAACCCTTTTACATCTCACCAATTCCCCTTTTATAATTTTCAAACTATATTTATTCTATAAATTCTTTATTTACTTCTTATTATTACCATTAAGTATTTTAAACAAAACGGTCTTTTAGACCTATATATCTGTTAAATTTTTTACATAGAAGTTCCTTATTTTAAGTTTCACATATCCCTTCTCTTTATAAAACCTCTTTGATTTCATGAAATTCTTATTTCAATATATTTTCACAAATTCCTTTTTATAAAACCCTTTTGATTTTATAAACTTTCAAAATTTACTATCCACTTCAAATTTCCTTTTTATATAAAATCCTTTGATTTTATATATAAATATTTTATTTCAAATTATGGTTTGAAATTTCACTTTTCACATTCTAGTATTTCTTATGGTATTAAAAATACCAAATAACGATGATCAATACCATCCAAACACACATAATCAACAACATATTATAATCACATCATATGTCACAATATATGAAAAACAGTAAAATAAATGTTGAGGAACCCAGTTGGGTCCCTCCGACCTGTTTCCCTGCATCCACAGATGTTAATCAACATAATAACACGAATATGAAATATTCTGATAAACGGAATCAATATTCGATTAACGATTTATATATATCGTTATCGATAATTTTAACCAGTAACTAGCAGTTCAACCAAACAGCAAACACACAACAAACAACCCTCATTTATAGATTCTAAAAATACGTTATAAAAATATAAGTTGAGTAGAGTTAGTGATATTTACTCACCTTGTTCGTTTTATCGTTAAATAACGATAACCGTTCAAAAGATTCAGTCAGGCGTTTTATTCGCCATAAATTGGACGAGCTCCAAATCATTCCGAGTCAGTTTCATTGCGAAGTCCTCGTCCCTACGGTCCCAACGGATCCAACCGTTCGTGATTCTGATATCGTATGATAAAGATATTAATTATACAAGTTATATACATTACAATTATTATTTAAATAATAAACAATTAAACTAATCCTAATCATCACTTACTCCCTTAATCCATCATTACCCGATAATCCTTCTTCCACTCCCAGGTATTCACGACGCCTTCACAACCCAGGTATTCAGCCTTAATTGTCTTATTAAGGCCCTGACCTCTCACATTAGATAGGTATTGTTGTGGCTGCCTGTTGCCGGTTGGTTCCGGGCAGTCTTACGACACAACTCAGTCTAACCTCGGGTCCTTATTGGGCTCCATGTTTAACCTCCCACATTGGATAGGTATTGTTGTGACTACTGGACAGCCGGGCGGTTCCGGGCAGGTTTACATCACAACTCAATCCAACCTCGGGTTAAACACATCGTATGTTCTACATTTACATATTTTGTCTTTCTTCTTTATTTTCTTATATGTAAATATTTGCGGCCCATTATTAAGTTAATGGTGTAAAGGTTACACCCATCATGGGCCCAACCCATACTTGAATTTGGGCCCTTCTATTTTATATTTTCATTCATTAGTAATTTTAACCCAACATTATTTTCCCCCGTTTTACACGTCCGTTTATTATATGTATATTGGGCTTAGCCTTTTAAAGCCCAACTTAGCCATGCGAAAAGGGGAGGCTTAAAGCGTGATTACATACACAAAGAGGGGAATGTGAGCGCATGAACTTGCAATATGACGTTGGAAATACAAAACAGAAACTGGTGTACTTGCATAGTAATGACATATACTTTGGTCATAAAGCATAGGTGACATGAATCAAAGCATGTGAACTTGTAGTTGAGATAAGATTCTAAATTGGGTATCATTATTGACACATAGTCATAACTACAACATGAACCTATATTTTTATTTAGGCATAATGTCAAACATAAGCATGGCATAGATATTTCTAATATAAGCATGGCATAATGTCAAACATAAGCATGGCATAATGTCAAACATAAGCATGGCATAAGTATAGTTAAATTTTGTTCACATAACCATGGCATAAATATTTCTAACATGAAATCATGATTCTTACTTTAGTCATGTAAACTTGCAAAAAGGGATTCTTGAATCTAACCTAGCTATGTACCACATGTGTCATCATATGATTCTTGTAAACAATATGGATTTCAATTATGCAAAATATCAATCATAGCCTAGTCATATCCATAAGTTTGCAAATAGGTCTTCTAGTACAAAAGCATGGCTTAATACATGATGCCAAATTTTCAACATAATTTCATATAGATTATGATAACCCAAACTTATTCCAATTACTTACATAATGATTTATGCACAAAAATATACATCATGATGGCATAGTAGCAAAACCCCAAACTTGCATGAATTTCAATTAGTCAACTACATACATGTAGCTTCAACATGAATTACATAATTTGCGAATATTCCAAACGTATACTTGCATAGAACTACCGCATGTAGTTCTTTATAATGAATGACATAATTCCCAAATCGATAAGAATCATAGTAACGCACAAATTATGAATTATTTATCACCACAATCAAGTATACAAACCAACACAGTTATTTGTTCATACCAAAGTAATACTCTACTTACAATGGTGTGGCGAATTCTCTAATTTAGGGATTTGAAGATGCGGTTTGATTTTGATTGAGTTGCTTTATGCCTTAGAATTTTCTTCCTAATCTTCTCTCCAATTTGGTGGCTACTCCTAGACGCTCCTCAGCAACATGGCGGCTTTGTTCTTATTTTTGAATGAATAGATTAGGGTTTAGTCTAGGGTTGTTTTTATAGAGGTTAGGAACTGATTAGGACCATTGATGTTGCTTGGATTGATCGTAGCCATTCATCCTAAGGAGAGACCAATTAGAGCCTGCCACCTAGCCCTAATGACAAAGCAGACCACAGAAAATCGACCAACATAGAATAGGCCAGCCGGGTTAGACTGGGCTCGACCTGGCTCTGGACCAGGTCGACACCCCTGTCGACAGCCCTGTCGACAGGCCTGTCGACCTGGTTAGACCAGATCGACAGCCCAGTCGACCTGGGTGCGTCAGGCGGGACTTTTTCGCCCTGGCCCATTGGGCCCCATTTTTGTTTTCTGAGCTTATTTTATTCTGTTTGAATTTTAAATTTAATTCAAAAACTTCCGAAGGCCATATCTTCTTCATACGGACTCCGTTTTTCGAAAACTCGGACTCTATTTCGCGTATTTTTCCAAGACGAACGCAATGGCGTATCCCGTTTCCCTTAGTTCTTTGATTTGAAATTAATTATACTTTAATTTGTAAATTTCACAGTTATATAATTCGCGGGGTGTTACATTCTCCCCCACTTAAAAGGATTTCGTCCCCGAAATCTTCAAGTTAGGAGGTATGTATATCCTAACATTTAATCATCCATCTACTCATCCATCAAACACGAGCATCCATTGTCCTTAAAAAGACTTCTAATGCTTCATGATCATATGCGAAGTGTGTGTATACATGAACTTATCTAATGCAAAATCAGGCGGTCTACTGATTCAGTTGACCTCCTTGATGCGAATTATGTAAGTGCCATGAATCCATTATGTATGCAAATTTTCCTATTCTTGATTCTACATGAGTGCACAATCATTCAATACAAATGCAACATCCACATGACAACATATTAAAGTTCAACCACATATGAATGCAAACATATATGCATATGCAATATGAAGTGACTGAGCCGATCTAAAACCCTAGATTGTGTGTGTATATGCAACCACGAGCAACCACTAGCAACCACTTGCAACCACTTGCAACCATCATACATAACATGTTTCAATTACATGTTTCCATCCAAAGGGTTTCTACCTAAAAGATAAGGTCGAGGAAATATACCTAAAAAGATAGATAAAAGCGCAACTTAAGGAAAATGAAAGATCAAGGATGTACCCTCGAACAGAAAAGGGTAGGCAGTGTGTATTCTAGCTTCAGTTTCCCAAGTCGCGTCTCCCTCGGCGTCGCTCCACTGAACTTTGACGAGCTTGACTTCGCGGTTGCGTAGCTTCTTCACTTCCGTTCCTAAGATGCGGGTTGGAACTTTTCTTATGGTTGCTTCGCGTTCCACTTCGGCCTCTTCGAGTATATTTTGCTCTACCACTTCAGCGGACTCATGTAGACATTTTCGAAGATGTGAAACGTGAAAAACGTTGTGGACTCCAGCCAACTTCTCGGGTAGCTCTAATCTATAGGACATTTTCCCAATTGTTCCTATCTAAAGGTATAGTCGAATGATAGAAGCAAGTAAAAGCTTTGTGCCCATTAGGCAATGTCAAAACTGAAAACCTATGCCACATATATTTTGATTAGTTCTTATGAACCTCTAGTTTTTCAATAAAAAATTTTTTTTATTGAAAACTTGGATTTAGAGACCTTTTTGGTAGTTCGACTGTGGTATTTCTTTTTTCGGTATTTCCGGAATATGAGCGTGTGACTTGTTATAATTGATCCTATTGATAATACAGAGAACGGCCCTGTCATCTCTATTAAGATGATTCCATCCCGCTAAGCATTAGCCCCGAAGACCGAAATCAACATCAGACTGACACCCAAAGAGTTACTCAACCCAACCACCATATATGATTCTAGGAAACTAAGCATGATGGACTCCTTTTAGGTCGCAAGGGAGTCCCTTCCTAAGACCAATCTGTATCCTATAAAACCCAAAAAATTTAGTCAAACCAATGAACACCCTCGAGCCCCAACATGTGTTACTAACAGATGAGTCATACTCCCTATGTGGTTTGCAACAGAAATTGGACTGAGAATGGGACCGAGAGGATATATAGAAAAGATACCATGCAAGTAAGTTCTACAGGAAGAGAGGGATCAAGGATATACTCTTAAGAAGAGATATTATGCACGAATCTAGTCTTCAATCTTCTAAGTCGCATTTCTTGAGCTTAACTCCATTATGCTTTGTCCATCTTTAACTTCACAATTTCGTAGCTTCTTAATTCTTGTTTCCAAAATATGAGTTGGAACCTATTTCTCGTTCCTCTTTCACTTATTCTCCTTCTAGTATACTTGGCTCAAGCCTAACTGCGTACTCATGGTTCCATGCAAGCTCTCCAAAATTCACTAGTGAATCTTGGATCTTGTTCACTTACTAGAAGATATCCCACATAGATGAATTATCTCTTGAAAATAAACAAATGTCAACTTTGTGAGCGGAGCTGATATTTTCGCAAAATCCCTTATAAATTTTCGATAGGAACCCGCTAGTCCTAGAAAGCTTCGGACCTCAGTCGCATTCCTTGGTGTCTTCCAGTCCTGTACCGCCACTACCTTAGCAGGGTCCACCGCTAACCCTTGTTTGGATACTATGTGCCCAAGGAACCTCACCTCTTCTCTTCAAAAGTGGCATTTGGAGAATTTGGCTTTTAGTTGATGGACTCGCAAAGTTTCCATGATTGCCCTTAAGTGCTTAGCATGTTCCTCTTCACTCTTTGAGAAGATAAGGATATCATCTACGAAGACCACTACGAATTTGTTGAGGAAATCTCTAAATACCCTACTCATCAAGTCCACGAAGTAAGCAGGTGCATTTGTCAAGCCGAAAGGCATGACAAGCCATTCAAAGAAACCGTCTGGGGTTCTGAACGCCGTTTTATCGATGCTATCTTCAGCCACCCTTAGCTGATGAAAACCGGTTGCTAAATCGAGCTGGGAGAAAACAGACGCTCCTACAAGCTGGTCAAACAAATCGTCAATTCTAGGGAGAGGGTGCCTATTCTTTTTCGTTAGCTTGTTGAGCTCCCTATAGTCAACACATAGACGGAGTGAACCATCCGCCTTTGTAGCGAACACCACTGGAGCGCCCCATTCTGAAATGCTCCTCCTAATGAACCCCTTCTCTAGAAGCTCTTTAATCTGTTTACTGAGCTCTTTCCTTTCTCGTGGAGCCATATGTCTAACGGGCAACGCAACGGACTTTGCATTATCTACAAGATATATGCGGAAGTCTATTTCCCGCTTCGGAGGCAAGCCCTTCACCTCTTTGAAGACATCCGGATATTCCCGGACCACTCTAACTGATTGCAAATTTTCAACAAAGGCATCTAGCGATTCAAGATAACTAAGCATAACCGCGGATGAGGGATTACAAGAAATTTCCAAAGTATTACCGAGCTGGGTTAGGAGCCTAACAACCCTTTTCTCACAATCAAGGATGGCCCAGTTACTGGATAGCCAATCCATACCCAAAATCAAACCATAACCCGAAAAGCCCAAAACAAAGGCACTACATTGAAATTCTACACTTAGAATGGAAATTTTCAATCCCAAACAGATCATAGACAAATGAGCTGGGCCCCCAATTGGGTTTGAAACAATTAAGGGGTCCTCTACCATACTAGTTTTTAGGTGCAGAGATTCTACTAAAACAGACGAGATAAAGGAGTGTGATGCGCCAGAATCAAATAAAGTGCGAACGGGGTGATCATAAAGATAAACTACACTTTCTACAGAAGTATTTATACCTCGCTGTTGCAGAGGTGGCGCTTCCAGCACATGAACCTGTGCCCCTGGGGTGGATCCAGCCCTCTGCCCCTGTCCTCGTTTCTTTGGGCAGTCCTTAGCCCTGTGGCCCGTCTCACCGCAAGAAAAGCACCCACCATTCTCCTTAGCCTTCTTTTTCCGGCAGTCCTTTACTAAGTGCCCCACTTTGCCACAGAAATTACACTTCCTCTTCTCTTTGTTGCCTTTCCCGCCCTTCTTAAAGTCTGTCTTCTTAGGCTGCAAACCCTCTTTCTTCCCTTGAGAGCTTTCTGCCTTTGTCTCCTTCTTGCCCTTATCCTCTTCATTCAGCAAAGCCATTTGCACCAATCTTTCATACGTGGCTCCCATGGGTATATGGGTCATGGCCAAACTGTGTAATGGCTCATTCAACCCTTTGACGAAACGGAGAGCCTTCTTGTGCGGGGTGTTGACTAGGTCAAGCCCAAACCTAGCCAGCTCATCGAACTGATTCACATACTCTCTGACTGTCTTGTCCCCTTGCTTAAGAAATAAGAATTTCTCCAACTGCAAACTTCTTTCCG
Source organism: Allium sativum (assembly GCA_030737875.1). Taxonomy (NCBI): domain Eukaryota; kingdom Viridiplantae; phylum Streptophyta; class Magnoliopsida; order Asparagales; family Amaryllidaceae; genus Allium; species Allium sativum. Next base: position 311,560,280 of record CM060913.1, on the reverse strand, counting down.
CATCTGAGAGAAATTTAGTCTCAAACCTTGCCCTAAAGTCCTCCCATGTCTCCACTGGTCTTTCAGCATTAGTGACTTCCCACCAGTAGGAAGCCTCGCCCTTCAATAGCCACACTGCCAATTGTACTTTTTGTCTATCTTCTACCTCAAAGATGATGAATAGATCCTCAGTTTCTTTCAGCCAATTCCTAGCTGCCACGAAGGACTCAGTTCCATGGAAATCCCTTCCTCCCATAGCTTTAAAATCTTTACATATCTTAGCAAACGTGTTTCCCCGAGGAGGAGGTGGAGGAAAAGGTGCCGCTGCAGCTGGATGATTTCCGGCAGCTGGGGGAGGAGGAACGGTAGGACCTGGCTGAGTGGCTCTTGCTTCTAAGAACCGTCTAAACCAACCAGGTATTGGCACCCCTTCTGGTAAGTTAAGATCTTCGGACATGCTGAAACAAAAAGGATAGATTCAAAACGAAGGATAAGAGATAGTACCTATGGCTTTGGGGAGTGGACTTTGCCTTTTAAAATAAAATAATATTTTTCTTTTAAAAATGCTTCTCTAAATTTCCTTTTTGAAAATAAATTTTTAAAACTTTTTATCTTATCTGGTAAACCTATGCTCTGATACCAAGTGAAACACCCCACCTCCGTTAGGGTCACTCTCAAAGGGAATGCCCTAATTTTGGTGGAGGTTTATAAGTACAAGTCACAGATATACAAGACAGATATAAGAACACATATTTGTAAACAGCGGAAAATCAACAAACTTTTATTTCAAAAGCAAATACGTGTTACAAAACATCACCATGATTGTCTTACATCCTTTCCAAAAACATAACATAACTCCTTCATAATCTGTCTTGATTACATTATTAAAGAAGCATAAATAAAACATAGATAAACTGCAAAAGCCCCCATAGTGATTGTCCAAAGCCATAGTTCAAAGCGAAAAAGTCCAAGCAATACATTTCTCTTCTTCAAGCTGGATGTTAAGACTGGTCAAGCTGCTGTGTTCCCTCCCTGTGGACCTGGGGGGGGGGGGGGGAACGGAAGAAAAGAAGACGAAAGAAAAGTAGAGTCAGACATAAAGCCTGAGTAAGTCTAGTACTATTTTGTCTATGAATAAAGAACTGGGTATGATAAGTATAAACAAGAAGTGGGAACGGACTATAAACTTGGTTAAGTTGTCTAGGGTCGAATATACTATCGTACCCCATGTTAATCTCTGAACCCATATAAACTAGTTTCCAACTGGCACCCCATAATCAGGGTGATGTGATCCATTCAATAATGATCGGCTCCTACTCGCATAGTTACATGTGTCTTACGGCCCCCGATGTTGTAGTTACCTATGCTGGTCCCACCATGGGGTGTATCAAGTCCCATGGCGGCGGCCCGACACAACCTTAGAATGCACAGGTATGCTACTGGTGCACAGTGCCTTATTTTTCTGCGCCGGAGTGTGTGCACGCCCGCACCCCGTTAGAACCTACACTGCTACACCACCGCCGTCGATTTGACCTCTTACAATCAGCCCAGTAATCGTGCCCCACCCTGCCTAGTTTCAGGGTATCCTGATACACCTTCTAGGGTTACTGCTGAAAAGGGTCCCCCGTTACTAGGTTTTCTATCTCTAGCCAACATGCTAAGTTGGTTAAGTGTTTTCTAACCTAACCCCCACCAGTCCGTTTAGTTTAGCATGTTCCATTTTGATTAAGTTTTTAGTTCACTTAATCCTAACAATCCTGACTCGGCCTTAATTGTCTTATTAAGGCCCTGACCTCTCACATTAGACAGGTATTGTTGTGGCTGCCTGTTGCCGGTTGGTTCCGGGCAGTCTTACGCCACAACTCAGTCTAACCTCGGGTCCTTATTGGGCTCCATGTTTAACCTCCCACATTGGATAGGTATTGTTGTGACTACTGGACAGCCGGGCGGTTCCGGGCAGGTTTACATCACATCTCAATCCAACCTAGGGTTAAACACATCGTATGTTCTACATTTACATATTTTGTCTTTCTTCTTTATTTTCTTATATGTAAATATTTGCGGCCCATTATTAAGTTAATGGTGTAAAGGTTACACCCATCATGGGCCCAACCCATACTTGAATTTGGGCCCTTCTATTTTATATTTTCATTCATTAGTAATTTTAACCCAACGTTATTTTCCCCCGTTTTACACGTCCGTTTATTATATGTATATTGGGCTTAGCCTTTTAAAGCCCAACTTAGCCATGCGAAAAGGGGAGGCTTAAAGCGTGATTACATACACAAAGAGGGGAATGTGAGCGCATGAACTTGCAATATGACGTTGGAAATACAAAACAGAAACTGGTGTACTTGCATAGTAATGACATATACTTTGGTCATAAAGCATAGGTGACATGAATCAAAGCATGTGAACTTGTAGTTGAGATAAGATTCTAAATTGGGTATCATTATTGACACATAGTCATAACTACAACATGAACCTATATTTTTATTTAGGCATAATGTCAAACATAAGCATGGCATAGATATTTCTAACATAAGCATGGCATAATGTCAAACATAAGCATGGCATAATGTCAAACATAAGCATGGCATAAGTATAGTTAAATTTTGTTCACATAACCATGGCATAAATATTTCTAACATGAAATCATGATTCTTACTTTAGTCATGTAAACTTGCAAAAAGGGATTCTTGAATCTAACCTAGCTATGTACCACATGTGTCATCATATGATTCTTGTAAACAATATGGATTTCAATTATGCAAAATATCAATCATAGCCTAGTCATATCCATAAGTTTGCAAATAGGTCTTCTAGTACAAAAGCATGGCTTAATACATGATGCCAAATTTTCAACATAATTTCATATAGATTATGATAACCCAAACTTATTCCAATTACTTACAAAATGATTTATGCACAAAAATATACATCATGATGGCATAGTAGCAAAACCCCAAACTTGCATGAATTTCAATTAGTCAACTACATACATGTAGCTTCAACATGAATTACATAATTTGCGAATATTCCAAACGTATACTTGCATAGAACTACCGCATGTAGTTCTTTATAATGAATGACATAATTCCCAAATCGATAAGAATCATAGTAACGCACAAATTATGAATTATTTATCACCACAATCAAGTATACAAACCAACACAGTTATTTGTTCATACCAAAGTAATACTCTACTTACAATGGTGTGACGAATTCTCTAATTTAGGGATTTGAAGATGCGGTTTGATTTTGATTGAGTTGCTTTATGCCTTAGAATTTTCTTCCTAATCTTCTCTCCAATTTGGTGGCTACTCCTAGACGCTCCTCAGCAACATGGCGGCTTTGTTCTTATTTTTGAATGAATAGATTAGGGTTTAGTCTAGGGTTGTTTTTATAGAGGTTAGGAACTGATTAGGACCATTGATGTTGCTTGGATTGATCGTAGCCATTCATCCTAAGGAGAGACCAATTAGAGCCTGCCACCTAGCCCTAATGACAAAGCAGACCACAGAAAATCGACCAACATAGAATAGGCCAGCCGGGTTAGACTGGGTTCGACCTGGCTCTGGACCAGGTCGACACCCCTGTCGACAGCCCTGTCGACAGGCCTGTCGACCTGGTTAGACCAGGTCGACAGCCCAGTCGACCTGGGTGCGTCAGGCAGGACTTTTTCGCCCTGGCCCATTGGGCCCCATTTTTGTTTTCTGAGCTTATTTTATTCTGTTTGAATTTTAAATTTAATTCAAAAACTTCCGAAGGCCATATCTTCTTCATACGGACTCCGTTTTTCGAAAACTCGGACTCTATTTCGCGTATTTTTCCGAGACGAACGCAATGGCGTATCCCGTTTCCCTTAGTTCTTTGATTTGAAATTAATTATACTTTAATTTGTAAATTTCACAGTTATATAATTCGCGGGGTGTTACAGCTCGCACCCCATAAACCAAATGGCATCGAATAGTATCGCTCACGACACCGTGCAACCCTCGACAAAAAAACATGCCGATCCTCACCAATTTTTCCCAATACACTCAATTCGATCCCAATAACTCGAAAACAACATTGAATTGAACCATTCCTTCCTCATTTCGGCAAAAACTTAAACCCTAGCTTTTACTGCCATACTCAACATCACGGAAACATGATTGAACGAAGCAAAATCGATAGGAAATTGAAGAGAACACCTTCCTGAACTCAAATATGTACATACTAGGATTTTATGATATTTGTTTGCATTTCTTTTGATTTAATGAAGATTGCGATTTGGGTTTTTGCTAAGAACAGGTTGCGGCGGATTTTTTTGTTGACCAGAGAAATTGTGAGAAGGGTTTTGGTGAGTTGAGATAATATATTGTATAGAAATATTAATTTTTTATTTGATTATTATATTTATATTTAAGCTATCGTTGTTTCCACTCGTGTTTTAAAATTCCTGTGATCACGTACAATCCCCAAAAATCACGAAAATGGACATGTAGTTACAGTTTGACATTGCAGACCCAACAAAACTACTTTCGTCGAATTCCGACCCCGTTTGCTCACACAACATATTTTTAAAGTCAGAAGATTGACTATTTTTCACATTGGCACGGCCACACACACTGACCCCAAAATCACGGAAATTGAAATCTAAAAATAATTTGATATTACGAATCCAACAAAATTGGTTTCGTCGAATTTGGAGGTCATTTGCAAAACTGACTATTTTTAAAGCTCTGAATAACCCATTTAAATATATAAATATTTTTAAAAATAATTAAATTTAATATTTAAAAATAAATATTATCGTGTATATTCACATATAATGTCATACAGCTCCACAATATTCCTATATGAATTTCTAACTCAATATTTCAAAGTTCCCAGTTATATCGATATTCGATTTATATTAAAATCCTTTTATAGCATAAATAAATCATTATAAATTATAAAGGAATTCCACAGTGACTTTTCTAAAATTTGATTTGGACATAAATCAAAATCTACACGACGAAATCTCGATTTTTCTCTTCCATTAGAAAAATACACTTCACCAGCTCCGAACGTTTCTTGTTTCACGGAAATCCGATTTAAAACGGACCATGTATATTCAGTTGAAGTTCTAATCGCCAAATAGCAAAACTACCGCGCCATTTCAAGCTCGATTATAATTATAATATAATTATACGTTCAAATAATATATTCATTATTCTAATTCAAATTCTAAGCTGAATTAAATTCTTTGAATTGTCCAGTTCACATTATATTGTCAATTCATTATTTCTGATTATTTCAGAAATTAAATATGTTATTTAATTATTTTATTAATAAAATATTAAAAGTTATTTAATTAAACAACCATTTTCACTATTTAAATAATTAAATAAATAAATTATTATCCGTATAAATACGGGTCGTTACACTTATAACTCCCACAACCCTCTTCCCCTTCCTTAATCTCCATCACTTAGCAAAAATAGAAAATAGGGAATGGAAAATTAAAATTCCTAAGCTAGGGTAGCTTCTAGGAATCCCAATAAAAAGGGAAAATCAAGGAGGAAACATGGGTAAGATTCTACATCTTCTCCTTCTTACTTTCTCTTCAATTTCAGAATTTTTTTATAAACTAATTCTTAGGAAACTCATTTATATGTGTTTGTATTGAAGATTAACAAGTTATTTTGGAAGATAGGTTGTTCTAACTTCCTATTGGAGCGATTCCTTGCTTCCAACAATCAAAGGTGAGTTCTTTGAGAACTCACATCTATGCCTCAAGCTATAAGCTTGTCTAGTTTTCCCTTGACACGTATATGTTGTGTGTGCATGGTATGAATTGGTTTGTTTGGATGTTAACTCTCCAATTTATGAGTTTTGATTTCATTTATATGAATATCCTTGTGTAAACCCATGAATGGAAGTTTGTACATGTGTTTTAGTGTGTTTGGGAGTGTTTTTAACACACCCAAGGGTCTAGAGTGAACATGTATCGATCCGGAGCCATTAAATGATGTTTTCTCCCTTGAAAAACATTTATAGAGTAGGTCAGACGTCTGAAATAAATTTCAGACATCTGAACAGGTCCCCAGTAAATTGATAGAGACCAATTTCAGATGTCTGAAACCTATTTTCAAACGTATGAATCAGGTCACATGTCTGAAAACAGGTTCAGACGTCTGATTTGGCTTGCTGCTCTATTTTTTTACTATCGGCTGGTGGAGACCACGGTCGACAATTCTGGCACATTCAACTTATCCCCGGGCGAGTTTCAGCACGTTTGCTCTTTTCCTCTAACTTTTCAGTTGCTCTAATCCATGTATTTCAGCAGCTCAGTTAGATGGAGTTTTCGATTCATTCATGATAAATGTATTTATAATCGATATCTATGGGATTTAACTTACATTATTAAAACGTGAGTTTCGAGTTCGATTGTTACTACAATCGATATTTTACGATATTTGACACTTTTAAACTACATAAAAAGGGGTTGTATATTATTAATAGATACCAAATTCTTTTATTTAAATGGTTTCTAAACTTACTTCGTTATACAAAGTTATTTTGCATAGTCGTTTTACAAATCACTTTCCAATCCACTAGTATATATTTATATAAACCTTTTTGTCATTCGTATGAGAAATCTAATTAAATGCCTTACTAAAAACAAGGACTATGAACCCTTGTGTTTGCTTCGATGGTTATTTCTTGGGCACGTTCGATTGAACATTGTAACAATGATTGTTTCGTGTTTCTAGTAGAAATACAACTTGTTCGTAAATATTTAAGTAGAGCAAGTGGTTATGGGACATATAGCTCGACTCTTATATTCACTAGCTTGGGGTAGTTTACACTATACTTGATTAATTTTGATCATCATGGATCTTCGGATCATCTTGAGGAATTTTGGTTCATTTGATTAAATCGATGATCTTCGGATCATCCTAGCCGGGTCGCGCCCCGCGGACTTCAGACCATCGTAGGAGCTTTGGCTCAACGCTATGGCTAGCTGCCTTGAGATCGCGTCTTACCTTCGATATTGAGTCGGTTGTGTCTTCGGACTCCAATATTGAGTTAGTTGATTCTCCAGACTCCCGTATTGAGTTGGTTGAGTCTTCAGACTCCATATTGAGTTAGTTCAGTCTACGGACCCCCATATTGAGTTGGTTGAGTCTTTGTACTGTTGTATTGAGTTGATGAGTCTTCAAGCTACGTCTTGGGTTTGGTTTTCCCCTCTTTGTGATCTTTTGGATTTCTGATTTATTGATTTCTAGAATCTGAGTTTATTGATACTAGGTTACCAATCTGAGTTATCTGTTACGTGTTGACTTGATGGGTGACATCATTTCTCGCGAGTAGCCGTGTTTTGACATCGTGTTATCTATTTTTAGTTGACTTGATGTTTGACATCATTTCTCAAAAATAGCTATATCTTTAGAGAGTGGTAATCTTTTATATAGCTCTGAGATTTTCTTTGACATATTTTATGGACATTTCCGAGACTTCACATTTATTTCGATCGTTACTGTTATTGCTCCTATGTCATTATCAATTTATACCTCTATTTCTATCTCAGTATATTATGATGAGTACAACTAGACTAATCCGTTTATTGTTTATTCTTATAAATGATACTTGGGTCAGACCGATATTACATGTGCTTATATTAGACTTATAGTAGGGACCACCTTTTGGTTTTTTGCAACTGCATTATTATTGTACTAAACAATTGTCTATTCTTATAAATAGTAATAGGATCAAATCAAGTATTATAGGTGCTTATATTGGACTTTTAGTAGTGAACAACTTTTGTATTTTTGCAACTACATTCTTATTGTAGTAATCTCGATTATATGTATATGAAACTTCCATGTATGCCTATTCTTTTGGCTAGAACATGTACCTATTCTTTTGATGTATAGTGGATCGGCTATGACCATTACCTTTGTATTTACTGTTTTGTGTTATATTTGTATCTATTCCATCTTAGTGATGTGAACATCTGTGTCTAACTCTGAGTATTTTGTTATGTGTTCTATATTGAGTCCAAATTATATATAGCTACTATGTAGTAGAAAAGAACTTGAATTAGATGTGTCAGATTTCCTCATGAGATTTAAAAAATAAGACCACATTATCTGATATGTTTTCATGTACATATTTCTAGGAAGCATGGTCTCGTTCCCTTCTGTTGTGGTCTAGTTTATATCTGCAACATTCACCCTTTATATCTAATTATGGTTTCTCCTTCTCTTATCAAAAGAAAAAAATGTTTGTATCCCTCTGAATCCACTCTAGCACTTCCATGGTTAGTTCTTAGTGGAAGTGGAAATAAAGTGTCCATCTTATTCATTAGCGTCTTGTTTACAGTTTTCGTGCATTGGTTTATGCTCTCTACCACCATATCTATTTCTCTTCGGGTGATGACATTAACTTCAGGGAAAGTTTCGTTCTGGTCACTAACTTCCCTTTCAATAAGAGTGGCTTTATATATTTTTTTCTTACGGTTCCAGAAGCACCACTAGACTTGTTATTCTTCTTCTTTACCATTTTCTCTTCTACTCAATTTACGAGCTTTCACAGCTATGATTATAGATCTTCCTTTTTCACCTTGAGGATCAATAGTAAATAGCCTAAATCTTCTCCTAAGTTTCTTAGTGAAGCCATCAAATGTTAATGCCAAAATAGCACTAAAACTAAAGCAGTATGAACACACCAACCTTTTTAGGAAATTAAATTGGGTGCAATATTGATAATATAAATAAATGGAAAATGTAAGAAATAAAAGAACAAAAGGTGAAGAAAATATAGAATTTTATTGTGGTTCCATTATTAGTGAAGCCTACATCCACTTTCAATAGATTCATTACATTCTTTGAGCCTATTATCGTGATTCGGATAAAAGAGATTCTCCAAAGAAAGAGGAAATAAAAGTCACAAGCACAAAGAACTATTGGAGTAGATCATAATAGCTTTATTTGATGATGAATCCTTGTTATCTCTAGAGAGAGTTAATGTTGAGAAAATGGTTTGGTTGAGTTTAGGCAAGGAAAAATCAAATCATTTTCATATAGGTGTTAAGGAGGTATTTGTAGTTGTTCAGCGATGGGTTAGGCCTTTATATTATTAGATAATTCAGTTGATTTATTCAAAGTATTGTTCTTTGACTTTTTCTTTATTTATTAGCAGTAATAAATCCTGGTAATTCCTAGTTGTTAGGTGGATATTTTGTTTGTCCATTTCTTTCTCTGTTATCTATGTTGTAAATTTTTTTGCCTTATATAACACAGCCTTAGCTTGATTAATAAAGTAGCAATAAAAGTTTTTTCCCCAGTTTAATACTCTGTCTTGGTATCAGAGCTTCTTTTTATTGTTTCGAGAGTGAGCTCAACCAACATTAAAAAAAAGGAAAAAGAACTGCATCTTTCTCCTCTCTCTCTAATAATAAAAAGAAAATCCAGGTTAGATCACAAGTGCACCGTAGCCTTTTTTTCTAAAGTTTCTTTGAGTGAAACACGGTGAAGAACATCACATATTAAGTGACTCTAATGGAAACCAATGGACTTTCCACAACTTCTCAACCGTTAGTTCCCATTTTTGTTGGGGATAAATATGATCTTTGGTCCATTTAGAATTAAGACTCTCTTCAGATCTCAAGAGCTATGGAAGTATGTTGAAGATGGGTATGATGAAAATGAAAGAAATGTGCAGAAATTGAAGGAAAACAGAAAAAAGGTTGCTAAAGCCTTATTTTTTCTTCAACAAGCAGTCAGTGACTCCCTTTTTTTTCACGAATTGCCTCTGCGACAACATTTAAGGAAGCTTGTGAAACTTTGAAAACTAGATTCCAGGGTTTGGCAAAGGTAATTGAAGTCAAACTTCAATCTCTTTGTTTTGATTTTGAGACCCTGAAAATGGGTACTGATGAAAAGGTACAAGATTATTTATCTAGAGAAAGTTCCATTATCAATAGAATGAGGTCTTATGGAGAGAAAATTACTGACCAAACTACGGTTAAAAATATATTGAGAACTCTCAATAGTCGATTTGACCTTATTGTTCCTGCAACTGAAGAAGAACACGATCTCTCTACTTATTCTTTTTCTGATTTAGTGAGCTCTTTACAAAATCATGAAGAGCGATTGAACAAGAAAACTGAAAACACTAAGGAGAAGGATTTTCAAGTGAAGGGAGAAGCATCCAAAGAGAAATCTGAGTTTTCTAGTGGTAGAGGAAATAACCAAGGTGGATACCGTGGACGAGGTTGCGGTGGTCGCGGCGGTGGCAGAGGTCGTGGTCGATCACAAGAGCAACGTTACTCCAACCAGAAGAGCTCTCAAAAGAGTTATACTCAATGTCATTACTGTAGAAAAATTGGCTACAATGAAGCAGAGCGTTGGTCAAAGAAAAAAGCTGAAAGATCGTAAGCTAATTTGGTCGAGAAAGATGAAGCACAAGAGACATTGTTCATGGCGCAATTTACCGGCAACACAACTGATCATAATGTCTGGTTCATTGATAGTGGATGCTCCATCCATATGTCAAATTCTCGATCGTTGTTTAAGAATCAAGATTGCTCACAGAAATCTGAGGTTCGACTTGGTGATGACAAGAAAGTTCAGGTCGGTGGCAAAGGTACAATTGCTACTTGTAGTGGAAATAGTAAAAAGAAATTATTGCATGATGTCTTCTTTGTACCTAGTTTAGCCCATAATTTGTTGAGTGTGGGACAGTTAATGAATGATGTGTTGGTTGTTGTATTTGATGATGGTCAGTGTGTTATTAGAGATAAGAAGTAAGGTCTAAATATTACTAATGTTAGTATGACAAAAAATAGGATGTTCCCTCTTGATGTGTCTACTGTTAAAAACCGTGCTCTTATTGTTAAGGGATGTAGTGAATCCGATCTATGGCATTTGCATTATAGCCACTTACGTCTTAATGGTTTGAAATTGTTGAGTCAAAAAGAGATGGTTTTACGGCTGCCAAACATCGATGCTCTTGAGTTTTGTGAAGGTCGTGTCTTAGGAAAGCATAGCAAAAAATCATTTTCTATTGGGAAGTCATGGAGAGCGTATGAATGTTTAGAGCTAGTGCATGCTGATTTGTGTGGGCCGATGAATGATAGTTGTTATTTCTTATTATTTACTGATGGTTATACAAGAATGAGCTGGGCATATTTTTTAACGCTCAAATCTGAAGCTCTTGGCATGTTCAAAAAATTCAAAGCTCTTGTTGAGAAACAATCAAGTTGTTTCATAAAGAAGCTACGCACAGACAATGGTGGTGAATTTTGTTCGAATTATTTTAATGCTTTTTGTGAGCAACTTGGAATCCATAGGCAGCTCACTGCTCCATATACTCCTGAGAAAAATGGCATTGCTGAACGAAAGAATCAAACTGTGGTAGAGATGGCCAGAAGTATGTTGAAAGCTAGAGGACTTCAAATCAGTTTTGGGCCAAAGCAGTGGCTACTGCAGTGTACCTTCGCAACATTTCTCCAACAAAAGCAGTCATGAATAAGACTCCATATGAAGCTTGGCATAATGTAAAGCGTTGGTATGCCACTTAAAAGTTTTTGGTTGTTTATCTTATGACTTGGTAAAATCACCTCGTCATAAACTTGAAGATAAATCAAAAAATGTATTTTTCTTCGTTATAGTTTGCAATCCAAAGCTTATAGATTATATAATCCAATAAGCGGAAAAATCATTATAAGTCGAGATGTGTTATTTAATGAATCTGCAAGTTGGTCTTGGAGTTTTGATAAAAAAGGAAATGTGGTTCCCTTAGTTGATGATGGAGAAGCCTCTGCAGTTCCATATGCGGCACAAGAAGAGGACATCAACTCCTCAAACAACACCATACTCCACCGATAGGCTCTGAAAACACCGCTTCATCAGCAAGCTCACATCTCGGCAGCAATACTACATTATCACCAGAGAACACACCAGAACCTCGATTGAGGATGCGTACAATATGGGATCTTTATGAGACAACTAACTTTGCTCTCTTGGTGTCAGATCCTGTATACTATGATGATGCTGCTCAAGAACAAGTATGACGGGATTCTATGATGGAAGAGATCAAATGCATACAAAAGAACAACACATGGGAGATAGTTGATCATCCAAAAGGAAAAAGCACAATTGGGTTAAAGTCGGTGTTCCATACCAAATAGCATGCTGATGGAAGTGTACAGAAGCATAAAGCTAGGCTGGTAGCTAAAGGATACACACAAGAGCAAGGTGTTGATTATGATGAGACATTTTCACCCGTGGCACGATTTGAAACAGTAAAAACTTTTCTTGCTTTAACTGCTCAACTTGGCCGGCTTGTTTTTCAGTTTGATATCAAATCGGCTTTCCTAAATGGAGAGCTAAAGGAGGAGGTATTTGTTACTCGACCTGAAGGCTTTATTGTTCATAACGAGGAGGACAAAGTCTATAGATTACGGAAGGCATTGTATGGCCTTAAACAAGCCCCGCGTGCGTGCTATCACAAAATTGATTCATATTTTCTAGAGAATGGTTTCTGAAGGAGTGAAAATGAGCCTACGCTCTATTTGAAGAAGCAAGGTAATGCTGATTTTTTGGTGGTTTGTTTGTACGTAGATGGTATGATATACATGGGGTCTTGTGAATCCATTGTTGCTGAGTTCAAGTCTAGTATGTTGAGAAAGTTTGAGATGATAGACATGGGTTTACTGCATTATTTTCTTGGGTTAGAAGTAAAACAAGGTGTTGATGGTATTTTTTTTTGCCAAAGAAAATTTGCAGAAGATCTTCTAAAAAGTTTAAATTGACAGGATGCACACTAACTTGCACTCCAATGAACCTTAATGAGAAATTGTCAGCCAATGATGATACAGGGACAACAAATGCAAAGCTGTACAGGAGCATGGTGGATTGCTTGATTTATCTATTTCACACTAGACCTGATATTGCATATTTTGTTGGTTTAGTTTCCAGGTTTATGCATAAGCCTACAAAACATCATTTTGGAGCTGTGAAGAGGATACTACACTACATAGCAGGTACATCAGACTATGGAACTTGGGACAATAAAGTGAAGACTATGAGGTTGGTCGGCTATTGCGATAGTGATTGGGCATGTTCCCTTGATGATAGAAAAAGTACTTCCGGTTACATATTCTCTCTTGGGTCTGGTGTAATCTCTTGGTCATCTAAAAAACAAAGCACGGTAGCTTTATCCTCTTCCGAAGCTGAGTATGCGGCGATTACTTTGGCAGCATGTCAAGCTATTTGGTTAAGAAGGTTGTTATCAGATTTTCTTCAAGAACAAGAAGGTGCTACAGAGATTTATTGTGACAGCATGTCAGCAATTAATCTGACAAAGAATGCTATCTTTCACAGTTGTAAGAAGCACATCGACATTCGACACCTCTTTATTCGTAAGTTAGTAGCCAAGGGAGATATTGCTGTGAAGTTTTGTACTACAAATCAACAAATGGTTGACATTCTTACCCAGTCGCTTGCATCCAAGAAACAAGACTTCTTCATGATGAAGATGGGAGTATGCAACTTTGAATCAAGGGGGCATATTAGATAATTCAGTTGATTTATTCAAAGTTTTGTTCTTTGACTTTTTCTTTATTTATTAGCAGTACTAATTCCTGGTAGTTCCTAGTTGTTTGGTGGATATTTTGTTTGTCCATTTCTTTCTCTGTTATCTATGTTGTAAAAATTTTTTGCCTTATATAAGGCTACCTTAGCTTGATTAATAAAGTAGCAATAAAAGTTTTTTCCAGTTTAATACTCTGTCTGATATCGCATAGAGCGGTCCATTCAGAATCCATAATGCCTTGCCTAAAATATTGATTCCACCTGATCAGTTGCTATGGATTAGTACTGAACTATAAACTTAGTTTTTTTTTTTTTGGTGTTTAGCTCACTTTTTTTGTTGCCTTACGTTCCCATGATGTCGTATGCCAAGTTTTGTTAGGTTTAGACTTCATTTGCATATACTTGCAAATCAAGCCATCTTGACTATCTTCAAACTATTTACTCCCTCGAGTATCTTGAGTTCGGAATGTCGGATTACTATCAAACATAGCGTATGGTCATATAAGAGGTCGAGGATCATCAACTTGTGCACTACCAAAAACATATGCCTAAAGACTGAGTATTAGTAATCAAAATTTTTCTCTATTTTGTTGGATACAGATCAAAGACTAAACATATAAGTCTTTAAGTTCTAAAATTAGAGACAGAAACCCAGTTTTAGCCGGTCATTAATGTTAGGAGCGGTTTTGACACCTAACTTCAATTTTTAATTCAGTTTCCAATTTGCATTTTATATAATCAAATAATCTACAGTCCATGTTCTCTATCTTTTTAAAACTGAAGGTTAGATTTGGTAATCCACGTGAATGTTACAAGTTGACATCCACTTAATTAAGTTTCAATAATTGAAAATTAATATATATCACCCTGTTAGAAACAATGAATAGAAAAAAGAGTATTTAACACAAAGATGAGTTGCTACAGCAGAGCTTAATTTTTATTTCTTACTTTCTTGCATACATACTCTAAAGAGTTGTTACACATATATATACTAAACGAATAGACAACTCTAGAAAATTCAGTTTTTGATAACTTAAATGATAGTCTAGGAGATGTTAACAACCATTTGACTATATTTAAAGCTGCTGCAAGTACCAAAAAGCGCATTAATTCCAACACTCCCCCTTAATGCACTTTCTTCACAACTCCAATGAGTTCTCTTAGGTAGCAAAATTTCTCCTTTGGAAGTGCCTTGGTCAGAAGGTCTGCAAGCTGATCCTCTGTTCTGCAGTACATGAGTTCAACTTCCCCTTTCTCAATTGCTTTTTCAACAAGATACTTGATGGCAATATGCTTCGTACAATCATGACTGACTGAATTTTTTCCAACGGAAATGGCTGACTTGTTGTCACAGTAGACTGTAGTAGTTTTTTTTTTGCTTTTCTCCAATGTCCTCAAGAATTCTTCGCAGCAAAATAGCTTGGGAAGTTGCTTTTGCTGCAGCCACATACTCTGCTTCAGCAGAAGATTGTGCCACCACATTTTGCTTTTTTGAAGCCCATGAACATACCCCTGAGCCAAGAGAGAACACATATGTTGATGTACTCTTCATATCATTTTGACATCCAGCCTAATCGCTATCGGTATAGCCAATAAGACTTGATCTTTCTGCAGCACTGTAAAAAATACCATAATCGATCGTGCTTTGCACATACCGCAGCACCCTTTTTGCAGCTCCATAATGGATTTGACTTGGCTCTTCCATATATCTTGAAAGTATGCTTGTAGAAAACATGATATCTGGTCTAGTGCTTATGAGATACAAGAGACTACCAATCAAACTTCTGTACGTTGTTGCATCTACCTTCTTTGCACCATCTAACTTCTTCATCTTGCAATTAGCGACTAATGGAGTAGCTACAGATTTGCAGCCTAGCATATTAAACTTTGTGAACACATTTTCTGCATATTTATTTTGAGAGATGAAAATCCCATTTTTCATTTGAGAAAATTCAAATCCCAAAAAATAATGGAGCAGTCCCAGTCGCTCATTTCATAAGTACTTATCATGTCTTTTTTGAATTGTTATATTAAGTCTTCATCATTGCCCGTAAAAATCAATTCTTCAACATACAGAGACACAATCAAGACAGAAATTCCCTTCTTCAATACATAGAGTGTAGGCTCACTTTGACTCTTTTGAAAAACTCTCTTTCAAAAATATTTATCAATCTTAGAATACCAAGTTCATGGCGCTTGCTTTAACCTGCAAAGAGCCTTTTTCAGTTTATAAACATTGTCTTCTCCCCCTTTAAAAAGAAAGCCTTGTGGTTGTTCTACATAAACATCTTCCTCCAATACTCCATTCAAAAATGCAGACTTAACATCAAGTTGATAAATTGACCAACTCTTTTGAGCAGCCATTGCTATCAAAGTTCGAATAGTTTCTAGTCTCGCAACAGGAGCGAAAGTTTCAGAAAAATCAATACTGGGTTTTTGAGTGAAACCTCGAGCAACTAGCCTCGCTTTGTATTTTTGAATGCTTCCATCTTGATTGAACTTTGTCTTAAAAATCCATTTTACTGCAATTACATCTCGATCTTTTGGATGTTCAACAAGCTCCCAAGTCTTGTTTTTTCAATCATTCTCATTCCCTCCTTTATTGCATTCATCCATACTTCTTGCTTTTGAGCTTCTTCAAAGTTTTCAGGTTCCATACCAGCAAAATTGCAAGTCTCATACAATTCTCTCATGCTTCGAGTTCTCAATGGAGGACTTTTTGATGATGAATAATATGGAGATTCTATTTCAGCATTTGAATTGCATACTGCAACAGCCGGGGATTGAGGAATTACATCATCATCTTGCTACTCTCTTGGAATTTCATCTTGTTTTTGCACATACACGTATGAAACTTCCCTCACATTATTCTTATCCCTATCCCAACTAGCTTTTTCATTAAATATAACATCTCTACTCTCAATTAACTTCTTAGTTTCAACATTATAACGCCAGTAACTTTTGGTACTAAACTATATCCAACAAAGATGCATTTTTGGCTTTTCTCATCAAACTTAGATCTTTTTTCAGCAGGAATGTGAGCATAACAGATGTAGCCAAATATTTTGAAATGACTTACCGAAGGTTTGAATCCGCTCCAGGCTTCAAATGGAGTCTTGTTCCTCACGGCTTTAGTTGGACACCTATTGAGAATATACACAGCTGTAAACACAGCTTCAGCCCAAAACTTTTTTGGTAATCCCTTCTTATTCATCATGGAAGTTTCCATCCCCACTATCGTACGATTTTTTCTTTCAGCGACCCCATTTTGTTGAGGGCTGTAACTACGGTCATTTGCTTCCCAAATGCCTTCATCTTTGCAATAACTCTCGAAATCATGAGAAGTGTATTCACCTCCACGATTATTGCGAATAACTTTGATGCTGCAACCACTTTGCTTTTCTACTAAAGCTGTGAATCTTTTGAAAATCACAAATGTCTCTGATTTCTCCTTCAAAAAATAAACCCACGTCATTCTCGAACAATCATATATGAATGTGAGAAAATACCTATTCTGACTTAGAGACGGAGTTGACATTTTGCCGCAAATATCAGTGTGCACAAGCTCCAGAGGTGCCTTTGCTCGCCATGTACTTTGTCTAGGAAACAAGTGGCGATGTTGCTTTCCCATGACACACCTTTCACATGCATCATTTGTTTCTTCAATCTTCGGTAATCCATTCACCATGCTTTTTTTATGTAGTAGCTTCAGCCCTTGAAAATTTAGATGACAGAACCTCTTGTTCCATAACCAGCTTTCTTGTATGATATATACCTTCAAAGCAACCTTTACTCCATAATGAAGTTGGAGAGGAAAGTTTCGGTTTAGCTCCATTTTAACCATAGCAACAAGATGATCATTATCTCTTCTATCTAGGATAGTGCAACTATCACCATCAAAAATAAGTTTGTAAGCATTTTGCATAAGTTGCCCAACACTAAGCAAGTTTTGATCTATATGCGGTACAAGTAAAACATCACTAATGTATTTTACTCCATTTTTGTTGTGACTAAAACAGTACCTCTTCCATTTGCTTGAAGATAGTAGTCATTTCCCATTTTTATCTTTGGAGTGATTGTGGTGTTCAAATCAACAAACAATTTTTCATTTGCTGTCATATGGTTGCTACAGCCGCTATCGACATACCAAATATCTTCTTGGTTGCATGACGACTGAGCAGCATATAACAAGTTTGCTTCTTTATTGTCATCTTCTTTCCCTTCAGCAAAATTTGCTTGAGTAGTATTTTTTAACCTGCAGCTCTTTTTAATGTGCCCAAATTTGCTACAATAATGACACTTAGGCTTTCCACGGTGATAGCATCTTTCTATTTCATGATTAGTTTTGTTACAGATCTTGCAACTAGGCATAAAATTTGTACCTTTATGATTTTTGCTTTCATCTCGTTTGCTGGACTTGCCTTTCCTTCAATTTTTTTGCTCTCCACCTCGTTGATCATCACGGGCATCCTCTTTCTTGTACGAATTTTGAGATTTCATAGTGAGTTTGGATTCAAATACGCTCTCCATAGATTGTTCATTTCGCCTTAGCCTCCTTTGCTCATGAGCCTTTAAAGAACCCATCAAGTGTTCAACAGTCAATGTGGTGAGTTTCTTAGACTCTTCTATGGCTGCAACTACTGCATCATATTTTTCGGTTAAGCTAATTAATATTTTTTCAACAATTTGCTGGTTTGAGATCTCACTACCAAGAGTTTTCATTTGATTCACTACTTCAGCCACTCTACTCGAGTAATCTTGTATGCATTCTGTTTCTTTCATCTTCAAATTGTAGAATTCCCTTCGCAATGACTGGAGCTTGGTTGTTCTTGCCTTGCTATCACCATGGAACTCATTCTCTAATGTCTCCCAAGCTTCCTTTGATGTATTGGCTCTTGTAATTCTTGGAAAAATGTCTACAGTAACCCCATTTTGAATTTTGGAAAGAGCTTTAGCATCTTTTATCACATCTCCTTCATACTTGTCTCTTTGTGCTCTTATAAGTTGGCTTTCATCTTCAAATCGCTCGAATCCTTTTTCGACGATGCTGCAAAGTCCTTTTGATCGAAGCAAAGTCATTATCTTCACTTTCCAAAAAATCATAGTTTTCTCCTCCAAAAATAGGAACGATAGAGTATGAATTTGACGGATTTTCTTTAGCATCCGAAGACATCTTTCTGAATTCACTGGAACATCCAAATAAGAACGAACCGTGCTCCGATACCAATTTGTTAGAAACAGTGAATAGAAAAAAGAGTATTTAACACAAAGATGAGTTGCTGCAGTAGAGCTCACACACACACACACACACACACACACACACACACATATATATATATATATATATATATATATATATATATATATATATATATATATATATATATATATATATATTAAATGAATAAACAACTCTAGAAAATTCAATTTTTGATAACTTAAATGATAGTCTAGGAAATGTTAACAACCATTGACTAAATTTAAAGCTGCTGCAAATACCAAAAAGTACATTAATTCCAATACACCCATGACCTCTCATTCATGGGTAGTATCCCCTTCCCACTACTCACACACTCACCCTTCTTTCAGAATAAAGTAGCTGCTACAAATCACCTCTCATTTGGTTTAGTGCATTCATCAAAGCACAAATAAAAGATTTGCAATAATTGCATCATTGGCAGAGATGTTGTAAAGTTTGTAGTTGCTGAAAGATACGAGTCGACGCGAAATAAGCGTCCATGCTGACAGGAGTATGGATGAAATTTGGTAGAAATATATTAGTGTAATCAATTTTGCAACCATTCTTTTGTAATTCGTCGAGTGATACAAGGTTAGCCATTCTTGGTTGAAGTAGGTAGTTGTGGAAGCACATGCCTGAAGTTCTTTCAGAGTCGAAAAGCTATACACTATTGCAACAAAGTCATCTTCATTCTTGGTTTGGTAGCCTACCTGGGAGTCACCTTAAACGCATGTCATTTAATTTGGTCAAGGGGTTATTAATTGAATGAAGCGGTCTGTGTTGGCTGTGTAGTGTATCATTGTAGTGTATCATCCCCATGAGAAGTTGATTTTATATGTTCTAGCTTTTGGTTTGTGGTTCTCATTTGGCATGTAACTTCTTTGAAAACACTCTTTTTGTTTGGTAACGAAGTATTGCGTTTCCTAAAAATTATTTAGAAATTCTGAAACTGAACCTTGTTATGCTATATTTCAGAAGGCATAAACATTTAGGTGGAAGAATATAAAATGGCACAAGTAGAAATGGAGAAAACAGAGCAAAAGAACAGAGATTGTGATGGCTTAGAAGTGAGAGGAATTAATGAAAGTTTTGCCTCTAGGAGAGAGTGGTAGCGTTGAAAGAAGTTGAGAGGATGAGAGTTCTAAAATGGAAGCTTGAATGTTTTGTCAGCTTATATTTTTTACTGTGTTGATTAATGCCCATGGTTTGAAATTTTGCAATGGATTTCATACGATTGAATATACATGTAATCCATGAAGGAAAAAATGTTTTGCATGCCAACAATATGTATATGCTGTATTTACTCAGCTATGATTACAAAATAAGATAATATTTATTGTCATATTTATTGCTGAAATTTAATTACTGTCATGTTAGTATACAAAACTCAATCAACATATGGTAATTATTCACTTAATTTGAACTCTTGACCTCATTTGCTAAGGATAAGACATGCGTTCAAAATATTCTTTTGGTTTCTCAGATAATTAAAAATAATTAAATTAATATTTAAATTTTGCATTATTTGTGAGTGACAAAAGACAATGTTTCCTCTTTTAAGCATTATGTCTTTAAAAATATTGAAAACTGAATTTTCAGTCTAAATGTTATAAGACTGACACGTCAGTCTCATATTCTTTTTAAGACTCGAAAATCAAAGGCTGAAAATTTAGTCTTTATTCTATCTTTATATTTTATTTGAAGACTGAAATATCTTGTTAAAACTAAAATTTTCAGTCTTTTATTCTATATTTTTTAATTGTGGTGATTGTTGATGGTTTCAGTTCAACTATATAGATCGGGACCGATGCATAGGATATGAATCCGCGTTGATCCATACAATTAGACAATTCTAAGGTATAACTTTATGTGTCATCCTCTTATCTTCGTTCGAGCCTTTCTGACAAGTTTGAAGTGGATTCGACTCCGCTTTGACTTCTAGTTTTCACGTATCTTTCTTTCGTGTCAACATAATATTTTCTTAAATGTCTTTTAGTCTTGTACATCGACTTTGCAATATAACAACCAATTATTTTTCGTAAAAGTCACATAGTGTAACGTTGTGCATTTTTGATAGATCCATTTTATTTATCGCATGCTAAGCCAACGCTAACTTGATGTTGTAACTTATAAAAGCATACAATTTGTTTATATGTTTAATGATTTGTTTTAAAAAATTTACTAGCTAACATGAAGTTTTTATTGCACCTAATATTCAAATAAGTGTCAAAAAGTTGGGCATATTGCCATTTGTAATCATCAACGCTAGGCTATTTGTTATAAACTGCTAAGGATATTATTAGTTTACATTGTTTTTATGAGTTATTACCCAATATGTTTTCCATCACAACTCATCCATGAGTAAATAATTAAATATGTTGAAAAAGAGTAAAAATACTAGAATTTTGATCCCTGAACATGGAGTTTAGGTTGTTGTTGATCATTTTTTGTTCGCAGTTCTCGATTATAGTTCAACCTAATGATGCTTCTCCTTCTCACTTTCTCAGTTTCATTTACGGTGGAACCTTTTCATTTAATTGTAAGATACTATATTCAACAAAAAAAAAATCCTTCATTTATGCAGTATAAGGAAGATAGATCAGAGGAGTGATACAATTTTTTTATTTTTTATTTTATTTTTTGCATGGAATGGTTAGGCGAATTGTTTGGGTTATTTCTCCTTTGGCATGAACTAAAATTTTAAACTTTAAGAGTTTGCGTAATTTAGCTTTATCCCCGCCTTTTTTAAATTATATGACTTTGATGCATAGAGAATTCCCAACAATTAATGTGGATTCGAATGGGAGAATGCTTTTTGAAGCAGTAATTCCCTCCATCGTTCCAGCAGTGGGTGGGAGGACGCTCGTATATAATTTTTTTATTAAACCTTAAACGGTTTTCTGAAAACCGTTTAGGGCTTTAACGGTTTTCAGAAAACCATTTAACATAAAAGTAAAAAAATTATATGGCACGAGAGTTTATCGAATAGCCATCGTCGCTCTTCAGAAATCCGTTTACTTTTTATTCGATTTTAAGAAAACCGAATAGCGATTACTGCTCTTCAATCGCAAATGGCAATATCTCCCATTTTCCTTTTTCCCCCACGCTCTTCTCGACATTCCTGTAGCGCGAGCGTCAATATTTCTCACCATTTCGGCTCATTCCCCACATTGCTGAGAGTGCACTTATCTCCGCTGAACTCCAACTGAAGCAGGTACTGCAAAAAAAATTTTAGTACAAACATTAAATGAACAATGCTATCACCACTTGCCTTATTGCTTGGGTTGCATAAAGTATGGGTTAGGTCGAGTTAGACCAAATACTTCATCCGATCCACATGGGTATGGGCTGAAGGTATTTCAACCCATATTCGACCCTATATGAGGCTGAATATGAGTTGAGTTGAAGTAAGAGCTGGGTTGGGTTGAGTAGGGTTAGGTTGGGTTGCTTGAATATAATAAAAAATGAGAACATGAGAGAATTTTTTAAAACATAATATTAAAATATTCAACATAATATATTAGATTTTAGCCAGCATAATGCATTTAAAATAATTAATTCATTATAAGACATATTTTATTATAATTTCATTGTAAAACACACCATACGAAATTAATTTACTACATAGTAGAACATGTGTTTCATTTTAAACAACATTAAAATGCTCTTTAAAATATATTTTCCAAATTCTATCTAGTTTAGATTGACATAAAATATACTTTTTGTTTATTCACTATAAAATACATAAACATTATTCAAGGATTATGCTATTTTAACTTTAAGTGGACTGATGTTAAATTAGTTTTTTAATATAGGGTTGGGTTGGGTTAAAATAAGGTTAGGTTGAATAAAATATCAAACCCTATATAGTATGGGTTACAAATTGTAACTCATATCCGATCCGAGCTAGGATGAGTTGGGTTTATGTGGGTTGGGTCGGGTGGGTGGGTTGAGTCGGATTGTATATGGGTTGTGTGCATCGCTGCTTATCGCACCCCCATCTTAATGTTGAGATGATCGGTTTATATAGTATCATCAACTGCTACATAGGATCTCTAACTATCCACCAACGATTTTTTTTAAATGTCTATGTGAAGCATATATTCAAAATATATAGTTTACTTATCACTTTTGAATATGAGTCGCTACATTTTTTTAAAACCTATTATTTTTCTTGAAAACACTCGAAATTTTAACTAATATTAAAAATACTGCAGATTATCATGTATACTCATGCATTAACTACATAATATGTACATATGGCCCTTCACATGCTCAAGTATATAAATGTGAGTGTACGTTTTGCTTACTATGAATATTCCAGCCCATTGGAAAAGTTGTCTAAGACCCTAAACATATTCAGGTAAGTTAGCTAAAAAGGAGAATATTAATGCAGTAACTAGAGAAAATATGGTATGCATTTCAACAAATATGTAACAGTGTCACTCAACTCCTGTCAAGGGGCCAGTGGAAATAGACGAATTAATCAAAAGTTAATATGGTACAAGAGTTGATGATATGGGTCAGTCTTAGAAACATATAACAAATCATGAATATAACTGGCTACACAAGGTAATATTGTTGGAAGTTATCTCATCCACGAAGGTAAAATAGTAGAACAATAAGAACTGTCATTCATTGGTCATACTTCGAATAATTCAGGGTATTTATAAAGTTGAACATAATATAACATTAGTGGTTAACTAGTTACGTTACTAATTAACTATTTACGGGGAGCAAATCACCAGGACCAGGAACTCCCTATTCCTCTGATTCGTCCAATCAAATTGCCTCATTTGGAGCAGTTTGCAATTTGTCCTTTGTACTCTGATTTATACATAAGATACAAACGGTAAATTACCCCAAAATGAAGCAATTTGATTGGTGCGGATCAGGGGAACAGAAATCTCTTGGTCTTGGTGATCTGCACCCCTATTTTCCTGCGTAGACTAAAATAAGATTAGGTTAAATAAAATGCAACAAAATTAATGCTATGTGCTTAGATTTTACACAACACTACACATTCACCGATTACAAAAAGGATTGGTTGTAGACTTGTAACCCATATGTATATCTTGGGTTGGCACTGGCGTATCGTTATATTAATGATATAGTATAATGTATTTCCATGTTTTTATTGATTGTTGGGTCAAGTACTTACAAAGATAATACCCCCGTGTTTAAATTCCTCAATAACAATCCTTTTAGACTTTCTTTTACCATGTAAAATTGAAACACAAAATAATTTATCATTTACATACACCTCAAGTTATTATTTTGGTAATGCATGTTACAATCTATGCAACCTATATAAGTTGTGTGTGTGTGTATGTGACAATTTGACACCAAAAGTGCAAATACTATCATATGCGATTTAACAACCACAATTCATTTTAGAGTGATATTTATTAATAATAAAAGAGCTGTATGATACTGCATTCATTAATAATGATGTATTATGTATATTGAGAAAAATTCTTACAAATAGAGTTTTGTTACATAATGGCTAATTTTGCATGAGATTCAAAATGACTTACGAATTTAACACTCATGTAGTAAGCACGAATATTTCATGCGTTTTGATATTATGGCAGTCCTTTTTGCCTATAAGAAACCATGGTATTTCTCCAAAAACTAAATGGCTAAGTCACTGATGACTAGATTCATAATGCATGCATATATCATTTGTCTTTATGTACTTCTATGAAATATTGGAGAAAACAAATGGTTCCCATAGTCATTACACATATTTTTTTAGCTCTACAATTCAAAACATTAGAGGAAAGTATGAATTGCCTTCAAAACTTGATTAGAGGGAAGAAATGAACTTACGATGTTAAAATTAACAGAAATAAATTAATGTCATTTGAGTATTAAAATATAATCATACATACTACTATTTTGAACTATACTGTTAGAGAATGTGAAATATGTGGTTCGTATTATCTGATACACTACAAAAAGACATCTAATTAACGACTGGTAATCACAAACAGAAAATCTTCAGTTTATAATTAAAAACTTCTCGATGACTAATGAATTTAGTTTTTATATTTGAAAGGGTAGCTACCGATTTAAAGTTTTTAATCAGCCTGTATGTTAGCATTAAAATTGTTAATTATCTTATGGTTAAGATTTCCATTTTCTTTTGAATCTAATGGCTTCGGTCAATTATCAATGTCATTGGTTTCGATGTTGTCAATTTAAAATTAAATGTTGAGGAATGTTAACTAACCACGTCCCCTGATTTAAGGATCACACCCACATAATTTGGACACTTTTACTTTTGTCCTTATAAATTATCTTTCTTCCCCCGCTCACGAAAACAAAACGGCTAGATCTGTTCTCACCCCTATTTCCTTCTTTCACACCCCGCTTACCTAAAACTAACCGTCACACCCCACTATTTTCCTTCCACATCCTGTATTATTTCAAAAATACCCTTGTATTTTTTAAACCACGTTCGACCATGACTTTGTTTCTTTATGAACCTCGCTTGGTCTCTACTAGGCTGTTGCACAAACCTCACTCGATCCAGAAAAGGTTGTTGCATAAACCTCGATCGATCCGAGCTAGGTTGTTCTACTAACCTCGCTTAGATCGGGCGAGGTTTTGCATAAACATCGCTCCTTTGAATCTTATATACATGCTTTTTTTTAAACAGTGGCTTGCTATGATTTGAAAAAAGGACAATTTTCGAAAAACTAAAAAATAGAAAATTTTGTGGGGTGTGAAAGGAGGAAATTGGGGTTTAATAGAATTAGCCAAACAAAACATCATAAAGCAGTTACATGACAACACTTGGACCCACAAGTCTACTTTGCCCAACAACGATAACTTTGGGATGTCCAAATCACCCAACATTGATTAATTTAAGACCCACCGGTTCCATACAAGGCCTACTGGTTCTGGCCTGCCCGGTATTACACAGTATAGCCCCACCGGTCTCATCCATCCACCAAATAAATTATGGCCCACTAGTTTAAAGTTTGGCCCACTAGCCTTGTATATTAATATATTTAGGACCCACCATCAAGCGTTGGTAATAACATCATCACAGAATGTGCCATGGACTTCCAAATGGTAACTCGAAAAATGAAAGCGGTACGACCCATACCGTGCGTTTTCTATAGTCGATTCACCATGAGATAGCCCACTTCATGCTAGGAATTAACAAATTACTTCAATCATCGAGTCTGGAATTAACCGATACAATTAAACTACATATCATATACCATGTGATGTATTAAATCTTTTAATTCGCATTCTCGAAGGTGCAATATGTGTGTAGTTTATTTATTGAAAATACTTGCTTTTTTAAGGAAAACGAGTTTAGAAAACGGTTTCCAAATCATTTGGTTTATTTCTTTAATATATATATATATATATATATATAAACACTTAAGAAAATACAGTTTATACTATTGCTTTGGTTTGATTTAACTTAAAGAGTAAAACCTTTAAAACATTGTCTTAAAGTTATACAAATTTAATAGAAAAATTAATAAAATCATTCTATTAAAACATGCATAGTATGTAGGTTCATCGTACAACGATCAACAAATAAACACCAAATACTCACAAAAATTTCATGAATAACATCACCCGAGTAGAACAAACTTTTAGCCATTGGAATGGCTTTGGATTTTCATCACTATAAGTGGGCAACGCAGCCTAAAACATGAACAACAAATGAAGCAATTGGGCTTCTCAAAGTATCATAACACAACGCAAAAAGGCTCCGGCCCATCCTGAAACAATGTTTAGGTGGGTCGACCCATGCTTATCTTGGGTTGATCCGAGGGCATGGTGGGTCGACCCACCTGGACGCGATTTTCAGGTGGAAATCGCCCTTCCCGATATTGTTTTCTGACCAAAAATTGGTAGATCATCAAGTGTTTTTAGGCAATGATAATTTGCGAATCGAATATAAATTGTCAAGCTACACAATTAAACAAACATGACGGCAAATGAATATAGATTGAGAAAGATATTCTTTCACAAAATTAGACCAACAAACAACTGAACTGAGAATTTACATAGTACTCAGTTCTTACAGTAATATCAAAGCACGGGTAAACGAATTTAATTTAGATGGTTATGAGTTACACTGAACTGAATTCGAGAAAAGAATTTGTAGTAAGATTGCAGCAAAAACTCAAACTTGAAGATTCAAGAAACCTTATTCAAGCCTATAGAAAATATTTCAATTACATGCAAGTCTTGATTTAATAAGCACAATAAATGAAGACATAAACAAGAGAGAGAATTAATGGAACAGAACTAGTTTGCAAGACAATTACATGCTGAATACAACAATTTACAACTCAAAGTCTCTAGTTTGAAAAATAAAGGAGCTGGGGTTTTGATTGGGAAGAATTTTCTTTGGTTTTCTTCAGACTGTGTTTTAGAAGAAGAAGAGGAGGGAGGAAAACGAAGTACATAACTTTTCCTCCAAACTACTCCTTCCTTAACCATAGAATTAAGGCACATTAAGCTTAATGAGATTATTAGCAAAGTAATTAGTCCTTCGTGATTACATTTTGGCCTAAATACCCTAGTATATAATGTATTTAAGAGATTAGTACACACAAATCACATCATTACCTCTTTACTAAACATAGTTTAAACCACAAATATGCACAACAAAATTATAAACAATTATTTATCATATTTTTACACTATTTAGAGGTTGTAATTAAATTTTACCAATTTTCCAAACTTTGCACTTTCCTATTTCTTTTTGAAAGACACTTACAATTTAAAAGGTTTAATAATTTAATCAACTTAAATTTGCTACCAGAAAGTTTCACAACTTTTAAAATTTTGTTTTTAACAGATACATTTATATTTTTGCAACAAAATGAAATTACGTTTCATCTTTTTATTTTACAAATGCTTAAAATCGTTTTTTGACACAAAAATCATTATTTATTTATAATTTGCAATTTGATCAAACTAATAATTTCAAAAGTCACAAAATATTGGTATTACGTCAAAAATTCATTTATTCTTCATTTCACCCTTTATCAAAAGAGAAGTTACAATTTATTACAAAGACCCAACATATATACTTTATATTTTATTAAAATACATTAAATCCTCATAACCCATTAATAAATTTATTTATTCCAATTTCACCTTGACTTCATTCTTGCATATTCCCAAACATGATATGCATATATATAATGTCAACAGTTTATATTAATATGGATTTTCGCCCAGGTCCTATATACTATCGAATGACCTTTACTTTCCCAAAAATTTCTTTATATAAGTGAATAAATTGCCCAATTTGACCAATTGAACTCAAATCATTTTATAATGGCATTTATTTCATGATTAATATATTAGCAAGTTATCGTCTAAAACTAGGGTTTTTACAGGCTCCCTCATAAAAATTGCCTCCTCGTAATTTCTTTAAGACTAAATCATATACCACCTAATTTATTCCATCAACTCAAGGAGTGAACATAGAATGGGATAGGATTTCTCCTTTCCAAGCTCAAAATATATCTCAAGAAATATCTTTGCTACAAACCAACGAATTACAACAACAACCAACGAATAAAACAAAGAACAAACACCCGAAAAGCACTTCCTCAATCTAGAACTCAAAAGGAACTTCAAAAACTCCTATGGATCAACAAGATGACTGTAAGCACGAGTTTTCGTATAAGGTTTCGGAAGGAACCATGTTCACATTTGAATACTAGCTAAGGCACAAGAGGATTAAGCAATATGGCATAATGGCTTTCCTCAGAACCATTGGTCTACAACATATGAAACACATATGTTCCACCAAATGATGAAGAAAAACACTAAAATATTAAACCATATACCCAAATCCCAGTAAAAATTCAGTCGACTTACGAAGGTGACTAAAAATTTACAATCACAAGTGACACAAGAATGTAACAACCCGCCCCGGAATGGGCCTAAATTTCGATCCAAAAAGGAAATCAAAACGTATAGCTATTTAAACGAATCATCGGTTCCTATAAGGAAATAGTATAACAGATAATCAGAGCATGCTATAACGAAATCAGAATCTCACAAAACAAAAGGGATAAAATATAATAACTCATAATATGTGTACCTTTGGTTTAAAAGCATCATAAACAATGAGTCTCATGTAATAATTGGTACATCACAATTAATTATCCCAACATAATAATACTGCCATAATGCCTAATAACAATGGTTCCTTCATCATTAGCTCCATCATCGTCTCATCCATCGAGTCGCTACCCCGCTTATTAACATGTTAGGTATGTTGAGGAGAGGGGTCAAAACATATAGTTCTGTGTGACTGAAAATAATATTTGCTTAATGACCGTACCCTAAATTTACCAAGTTATATATGTCAAGGTATGTCTACAAAACACACAAGCACACACATGAACACAAAATATTTAACTAATTAGGTGGATATCCGAGTCAATCACTGAAGACCTTCATTAGTGCATTTAGGGTAAAGACCCAACGAGGTGGGCATTCTCGATCACTTATGGCCCTGCTAAAGGGGGATTCTTATGATCTCTTACAACCCTGAGGCGGACCCTAGCCTCTTAAGACCCCGTCCTAATACGCTAAAATTCCTAAGTTTATACTCTCACTTGTAATATGAGAAGTAGTATTGCGAATGTTACTAGTTAACTGATATTACGGTAGAACAACTATGTCGCTTAAGACTTCCCTTAGACAGTTGGTAAGCATGCAATGGTCATATATCTTTTATATACCAATTCTATCCCTAATTGATCCCTTACAAGCTTCTAGAGGAAGTGGACATCCCCTGCGAACTACCCTACTCCGTTACCGCTGCCTAACCACTTTTAGAGAAGGAGGACCCATAGACTTACTTCGAATCTAATAAGGACGGGTCCCATAACTTTGGGCCAAATCCAAGGAATAAACCTTCGGAATGATCCTAGTGGGAAAGCACTTTAGACCCAAACTAGATAAGAAGAGAGTCGGTCACTTAAGACCATCCCAATGTGTAGTAAACCTGCCTATTCTCACGTACAATATATATATATACACACATACATACATACATATATATATATATATATATATTAGACCTATCACATTAAACCATCTACTTATAGATGTTGGATATGCCGGGAGGTTCCGGACAGACTTCTACTACAAGTGCGTTTAACCTCGTGTCATAGTATACTAAATTTGAATGGCTCATGGCACCCAAACCTCTCGCATTAGTTGGGCCTATTTGTGGTTGTTGGATTTGCTGGTCGGCTCCGGGCAAACTTCTACCACAAATGGCAACTAACCTCGTGTTTATGTGTCATTATTTAATATATATATAAGCCATTATAGAAACACACACAAGCAATCAATATACGGGAACATTTCAAATTCTAACCTTATTCTAACGTATTAACCACGTCATTATTACGTTGGATTACGTTGATTACACTATATAAATAGAATATTTAATACACATAACTAATGCTAATTTTTGTAATAACGAGGAAATG
Source organism: Allium sativum (assembly GCA_030737875.1). Taxonomy (NCBI): domain Eukaryota; kingdom Viridiplantae; phylum Streptophyta; class Magnoliopsida; order Asparagales; family Amaryllidaceae; genus Allium; species Allium sativum. The sequence goes on along the minus strand of CM060913.1, from coordinate 311,529,987 downwards.
TTTTAACAAATTGAAATTGTCAACTCGTCTTAAATTTGAGGTATGAAAGTTATTTTTTATATTTTTGACCGCTACATTTAAGGCATAATGACACAATAACATAATTGCATAATAACATGTAGCAGTAATGGAAAAGCATAACATATACACAATTAAAACTTGCATCCTAGGCTTGTAAGGATAATTTTAGTAATGAATCAAGAATAGGGCAAATAAATTCTTAAATCATTCATATATGCATAAACCTTTATTTATCTAATTTACCCTCTTCTTATGTTGTACATAAAAAAGTCATATTTAATTGGCTTTATATCCGAATACATTATCACTATCCAATTTGAACAGAAACCCAAACCTATTAAAATAGTAAATCTAATCAAATCTAAACCTTTTTTACATTAAACTCAAAAGTGTAGGAAAAAGGGATAAGTCAAATAAATAAAAGTACATCACCCAATAGTTCTTCATCAACTACTAAAACAAAAACCCACAAACCCAATATAAATCGACAATCTTCGCGAATACATAAAAATAAGAGATTTGTGGGTTTTATTATATGATGTTATCGTGAATCCAAATCTCCCTAGACATACTAATTCATATGATAATCTACAAATGTAGAATATGCCTAAACAATTATTATTTCCACTCACTGTGATTGGAAGAGCGTAAATCTGATGTTGTTGTTCCTTTTTGATGTAATTACAACTCTATATATCTATATACACATAAGAATAAATTAATTAAATTCTTATATATATATTTCAATGATTCTAAGAATATATTCTAATCTAAATCTATAAGAAAAGACTATAGAGAAAGAGAAATAGATTTATAGAAGAAGAAGAAAGAAACCTATTTCTGGAATCAACGGCAGCAGAGGCAGAGTGGAGACACACTGAAGAAAAATGGCTACGGTTTAGTTGTAAGGCCTAGGGGTCTATTTATAGCTGCTTGTGTAAGCACAGACTGTAGGATTATTTAAATATAATCCTAGTCGTCCGTTTATATAAACTATCCCTTAAAGCCTAACCAAACTAAGCCTTATTGTGCGTTTTGGCAACTAAGCGGTCGACCTCCCCTCTAGGAGGGCGGTTGACCGGCGGTCGACACCCCTCCAAGAGGAGCAGTCAACCTCTAGGTCGTCCAAATGCTCAATAAACGTAGTGGGTTGAGGTATTAATTATATATATATATATATATTAATTATATATAAAGTTCATTTATATGGCTTATCTTCTACTATATATACCGTACGTTTGTTTGTTCATTCTTATCTTCAATTTTAATTTTGAATTCACCTAAGGGAAAGTTATTATTGTCCAAATTATGTGTTTGTCGCTTAGATATTATTAATTCGAACACATACAATAACATTATTAATTCTAACTACATTTTTCCTTTTTAATGTTACTCTTGTCCCCTTCTCGTGTATTCATATACACATGCAAATTCAAATTAGATGGAATACTCTGATTTCTCATTTATGGTATATATATATATATATATTATTCCATATATTAATATTATAATTTGAATTTCAAACATCGTTGTGTACATTTTTAGCGTTCATTTTCTTTTAACTGTAACTACTTCATGCAAACACCGTTTTTAGCATATTATATATGAAAACAATTCATAATTTCGCCACGAATCCAAATAAAAGATTTTCGTAGCTAAATTCTTAATGTTGCAAAATCTCATTTTTCAACATTTTTATATTTTACTATTAAATTGCTTGTTTTTTAATTAATTAATATTACTAGTATATTTAGGTATATTTCACGGGGTGTTACAAAGAACAAGTTCGCATAAAACTCACGAGTTCAACAATAAAGAAACATAATGAGGATAAAGGATTAGATTGATTTAATAGAAAAGGAGATTGGTTTCACATGGAAGCCAAACAATCCCTAAAGAGAAGACATGAAAAACACCAACGACAAAAACTCTTGACTGTATGTTTCAGGCTTCATGCATTACGCATATGATTTTCCTTTGAATCCTCAATTTATTAAAAAGTGTAAAACCATTATAAACAGAAAATAATCATTTTCTTTATATTTATAAGAAATGACAAGTTTTATAAAACACCAGTTTCCTTAAAACTCCAGTCATCTCTATTGTTGGGTTTTTATATCTTATTTGGACTTCTACATAAACCATGTTTTCACATTATTTACTTATTAGAGATTAATTGCGAAATTGCTACATTTTCCAATACAAAACTTTCAACTCAACTTTAATTACAAAACTTTCACAAAAGTATATCGTTTACTCTTTAAACGTCAAAACCCATAATTGGAATTTAACTTAAGAAACAAAATCGACATTTTAAATCTAATTCTATTATTATTTATAAAGTCCTAAAATATAGCAGAACATAAATTACAAATCAAGTCGCTTAGTAATTTTAAAAGTCACCTCTAACATTTAGTTAAGCTTAAACTCCACTAAACCCTTTTTACCAACACATATTTATGTATCAATCAACTTGAATAATTATGAGAACGATTGTTTACTATGAAATAATGTTTTGATAATCTCTCATGTCAATAGTACCTTATACATCGTTTTGGAACCCCTATCGACCCAAGGCGTCCTTTGTCTAGACCAGAATTCTTAAACTACATTTAGGCACATCAACACAATTAATGATCATCTTTTCACTTTATTAAGTCTACTCTAATAATCAAAATAACTTAAAAGTTTTTATCCCCAAGTGATCACAACTTAACACCTTACTCTCGTCACCTTTCACATTAAAGAAAAATATGTTTTAAATTATCCTAATAACATATTTGCTAATCATCGCTCTCATCTGAAATGATCAATTAGTTCTCTGCTGCACACTCTGACTAATTCACACACATTCACCTATATCATTGTCAACATTTTTAACTTGCCCTCTTAGTTATTATTTTATAAATATAATTCACATAACTGACATACCAAATTTAATCTGGAACAAGTTTAGAATACCAACAAGGAAACTTCTCCGCCTAGAGCAAGTTACTATGCCAACAAGTCGACTCAAGGAAACTAACACAAGAATCAATCACTGTTATCTTAATGGTTGCTCAAAGTTTGACAAAGACTCGTGATAACTACACACGGAAAACACTTGGGAATTCACTAGTTAGATATAACAATAGTTAAAATTTGAAATCCCTGAAGAATTCACCATACAAGATACACCCAAAGGTAAAAAGAGCATCATTGAACTCTTTCGATACAGATGAATACAACACACCTGTAACCAACTGAACTCTGAAGAAATGAACTTAGAATAATAAGAACTTTCTCATGGATAAAAGTGTTCCTTGCTACCAAAAAGAACCAACTGGAACCTCCACTATATTAAGCTTCCTAGGTTGTGGACCTTTAGAAACTTTCAGAAACCTAGCAGAAAAGTGGCCCTCTTCATTACGGATTCATCACACGAGTGGATTAGGACAATGTATAAAAAGATAATCTCGTGCACTACTATTATAACATGATTTACGTTTAGGAGAAGCAGCACTCGAGAGAATCATGAGAAAAAGGCTTCTTCTTTTTCTTTGGAGGAAGAGACTTAGGTTGTTGAAATAGAAATTTATTCTTTGAGGGATATTTGTGAGGTTCGACTTCATCATTATTCTCCTTTTCTTTTGCAACCGCATCAGGATGATACACAACATCCATTAACTCTTTGAAAGAGAGCTACAATTGCAATAAAAGAGATTTCTTTAAATATTTCTTAAGATCGGAAATGAATATGAGATTTTTCTTATAAGGGGTATTGATATGCTCAAGGTCGTATTTGGATAATGCCTCAAACGCTGATTCATACTCAAATACTGACATCTTCAACTTCTTAAGCTCGAAAAAACGTTGAGCTAAGATTGCTTTCTTAGATTTTGAAATGAATTTGAGCTAAAAACGTCCCTTAAATTGCATCCTTTGAAGGGTAAACTTTTCAAGCTCCACAATAAGAAGCGCATACCAATCCAATGCATGATCTTGTAGCTCAATCGATGCCACTAGAACACAATGATGACTAGAAATATCAATGCGGGTATTCCGAATAAGTTCTAAAATCTGCTCGGCCGACATGTATACCCCTTCTGGGGAGGGCCACTGGTTGGCCCCGTACCCCAAGTATGATCTCGACCTTTGCTGAAAGATATGATAAGATAGAATCATACATAGGATAGGATATCATCGATCAGAGGCAATAAAAGAGTAATACTACATAATTTGAACATCATCCCTAGGCACAATTCCCCAAAGGTACACAAGTGGCTCAGAACACGATCAAAGAAAACTTAAGTTGGGGATGATACTCTATTCGTATTGTACCTCCATGTAATGTATGGTGTATATTGTTCTGTTTTTCCTCACGTTTCTTTCTGAACCTCGCTCTGATACCAACTGTTATGCCCACCGGAGACCCACCCTAATAAAGAGTATTGCTGGGCAATGTCGTCTATTAGAGTGGAGAATAGGGTTAGTTAGGAACTATCAAACGTAATTTTGTATTAAATTCATCCTAAGTATGATGTGAAGGCTCTTTTTTTTTTCATATGTGGTTCGACATACTTAACACTTAACTAATATAATATTACAATGGCTATAGGACCAATTCAGAACGAGGCATACATCCTTAGATATTTCACAGTCCATAAAATAGTATCACATTTACAAAGACACCTATATGTACGTACATCAGGTATAATATAGAATATTACACATAAATACATCCCATGAAACAATATGTACAATAATTATCATGAATGCATGAAACAGTCGAAATTAGCGAAGCGAACAAAATGAAATGGGTCATAAAAGGTGAAGCTAAACATCTAAGAGTCAACCTCAAGCCTTATCTGCAAATCACGGTCTGAACCGAGAATTAACATACACGGGTCTGTCTAGTTTAATATCAGAACAAGAAATTAAAGAAATATGATAAATAGCCTTAGGGTGATATTCTTTTACAAGATTCTACGACGTGTAATACTCCATTTTCATTGGAGCTACCAGACAACAAAGGTTATACATCTTTTACCATGGTTTAAGCACAACATAATTAGCCTAACTTCATAGAAGAATATAATGGTATGACTTACTGCGTCATATCACTCAATAAACACCATTTTTAACACCACTATGACAACTCGAACCCGATGATGGTTCTAAAGAAATAAATGAATTCACCAAGTGGATAACCATTATTCTCCTACCATCATTATGTATACACTTAAATTATGCTAAATAGGTGGAAAAATATGTTCGACAAATACACCAAGACACGAAAAAACATTATGAAGCAGTCATATAACAACAACACTTAGACCCACCTGTCTGGTTCGCCCACCAATGAAAATTTTAGGATGTCCAAATCTCCCACCATTGATTAATTTAGGACCCACCACTCCCATAAAAGGCCTACCAGTCAGGCCTACCTGGTACTATACACTATGGACCCACCTGTCTTATCCATCCACCAAATAAATTATGACCCACCGGTCTAACGTTTGGCCCACAAACCTTGTATTTTAATATATCTAGGACCCACCATCAACAACATCAGCATAGAATGTGCCATGGACTTCCAAATGGTAAACCGAGAACTGAAAACGATATATCCCATATCGTACGTTGTTTCCAGTCAATTCACCATAAGGTAGCCCACTTCGCATAAGGATTCAACAAATTACTTCAATCGACGAGTCTAAAATTAGTCGATACTATTAATTTGCGTAATCCATACCACGTGATGTATTATATCGTTTAATTCGCATTCTCGTATTCTTAAACGAGCAATATGTGTGTAGTTTATTGAAAGTACATGTTTTTTATAGGGAAAACGAGTTTATAAGATGGTTTCCAAATCATTTGGTTTATTTCTTTAATATATATATATATATATATATATATATATATATATATATATATATATATATATATATATATATATAAGAAAATATGGTTTATACTATTGCTTTGAAAAGGATTTGTTTAAGCCTTGAGAGGGATAGGGAAGTTTATTTTCCCTTTCATTATTTCATAGATGAACTCTATAGATTTGTTAAATGCCACAGAATTGTTGTTAGATTCTATCCATCATGCTCATTTATTATTTCGATCGAAGCCTGACTTTGCTTCATGTTTACTCACCAATGCCTTCTTTTTGTCATGGTAGATTTCATTCATTCGGATAAATATTTCAATAGGAAAACGGAATTCTTGCAGGCTTTCAGCCTCATTTATCATGAGATCCCTCCAGAAGTGAGTATTGTTCTGAAGTCCCGCATGGACGGCGACCGGTTTTGCCTCATTATTCATTCCTTTGGCCTTTATTACCTCAACATTAAATCTTCTCAAGTAATCTCCTAAAAGCTCTCCAGGTTATTGCTTAATATTGTCCATCTTTGTGCATTGTATGGTGGGATACTTGCTTAGAAAAACTAAGCTACAAATTCCTAAGAAAAACGCATCTGGGAATACATCGTCTTGTCTTGATACAACTGATACCATTTAGCGGCGAACCCCTTGAGAGTTATGGGAAATAGGTGGCAACGAATAGCTGTAGAAGTGTTGTATAAATCCATATGGCTATCGAAAGACATTAAATGATCATCAGGGTATGTGGTTCCCTAATACTTGATTGTAAATATTTTACTTGCGAAGGGATGGTTGCGGACATAATCTCATCAGTGAACGGGGCAAATCTTCATTTCTATTAGCTTGCATGTCATAGGTTCTTTTTCCCTTCGCATATAACGAATCATTCACAGCTTTAGCTATCAAATCCTTTATGTAAGCATTTATGTCGGAATAATTTCTTCGGTGGGGTTCACACAATCGGTGGTAGAGCTTCCAAATTGTTCCACCTTACTTTGCAACTTTCCTTGATAATACCCCTTCACATTGTTATCTTTTAGCTTCTTGTGATCTGACGTCTCATCCTTCTTCATGCTTTCAGATTGATTAGCCTTGGATCTTTTCTTTTTGGATTAACTATCTGTCTCACCGTGTTTTTAGTATTTTGTTGACTTTGGCTTTTAGCATTTTTCTGAGAAATTAATTCATCTATCAAGGCTCTAATCCCAGCAATTTTACCTTCCAATTGATTGATTCTCTCTATGTTTCCCTCCTAAGACTCTGTTGCAGAGGGCTCTTCCGGCAAGGAGTTTTCTTGGTTGAATGATGGGGCTACGTCTTCTTCGAATCAAGAGACAAGCACTTTATTCTCACTAATGGTTTCTATCTTCTTTGACTTGGTTTTAGAGGTCTTCATGATTCCTACATTTAACCAAATATGGAAAAAAAAGTTTATGTTCACATAAGGTCAAAGGTTCAAGCCCTCCATAGAACCAAAAATGTTATCCATAAAAAAGGTTAATACCACAAAAAATTTCTTTCGTAAGCAAATAATGAAAGCACGATCTTTCATTATAAACCTACTACTATTTTTCCATTCCAAGAAGACGTTGACATGCGGTTTTCAACTACTGCCCAAGTGGTAAACGGTTGCCATCAGTCCTGGTTGAAGATTAGTTTTGGCATCGGAACTCCAACCAGAGCTGTAGTGCAAACCCTTTTGATGGGTTTATGGTCCTCTCGGAAGAATAATTAAAAATCAATTCTATAAATAAAGAATCAGATATTGCAATGGTTCATAAAGGGAATTTAATTAGTCATAATTTCAAAAGGGAAATCAATCCCTTCAGTGGTGATAGTTGCCGCTCCTTTAGGTTGGAACATTACCAACTTCGGTGTTCATTAATCATACAACTTCCCTTCATGTGCTCCGCAAGGTTTTGTACAAAAATAAAATAACAGAATATAAATCATCTATTATAGGCTACTATGGGAGTTAATAGCCATGATTGATCATGCTCCATTCTTAAAATTAAATTCTGCTAACTAAGCTCCTCAATTCTTCTTTTATTGCAAGTTATGAAATAAAATTACTAGAAAATATGAAATCCTCAATTTGATTTGGAAAACTAGTGCTCACTCTGCAATTTGGTGTCACAAATTTTGTAATGAATTGAGTGTCCCATTTGTAGACCCTTGCGATCCAATTTATAGATGTGGGTTGATTTCCTTTCGGCTCAAGGACTTCGTCTATGCGTTTTTTCGGAGAGATTCTTAAGGTCGCTATAAGAACGCTTTTGTTACTAGTTGGTTTGAATCAATAAAGCTTTCCAGTGTTAATTTTGTTGAAGCCAGTCCATGTTTTGCCACTACTAGAAAATATGTAAAATAACGACAAGAATTTCTAACGTTGTTTCAATGCAAAAAGGCGGGGAGTCGAAATGACGTCAGAAAGTCATAAATTAGATAAATAGCATCGAAAAGGCGTCGAAACGGAGTGACTATGTTTCAATGCCATTTAGACGCCATCCTACTTTTAACCCAAATAAACCATACCTGGTGTAATTTCTCACTTCAGTGCAAATAAAAATAAATTCCCAAAGGCCATGTTTATTCTCACCCAGCCAATTGCTTTCCCTACCCTAAATTTTTTGAAATAAAACTCTCACCCTACCTTTTACTTTTCTCACCCCATTTATTTCATTTTTGACCTTATCTAGTATTATGCTTAATATTCTACCATTTTTTTTATTTATCTTTTATTTTACTACTTATTCGTTCCTTCAAAATTTTCAAAACCCAACTCTCAAAATCGAATAATAAAAAAAACGACTAAACTTGGGGAAATTTGAGAAAGAAGATCAAAATAGTTACATAATTATATATTTATAGTTATTATTATTTTTTAAATCAATTTTTGTAAATAAAATTCAACATCTTAAGGTGGTGTTGATTTATAGTTTTCCCTAATTTATGATACTTGTATGTCACAATTTTAATAGGAAAAGATGGTAGATATTGAGAGAAACTAAAAATATTATCTGATTAATGGGTAAAGGATAAAAATGGAATTTTAAATTTTATATCATAAATGAGAGTGTATAGTAAAAGGAGGGGTGCTAATAGCCGAAGCCATCCCCAAATATCATTATCCCTAAATCTCTGACTTCCGCTTTCGAAGCCGCCATAGCGCTGCCTCAAACTCAAAATTTATCATTGGCCAAATCCCTAGAGAATTCACCCATTTCTTCTCACTTTGTTAAACTATCCAACCCTCAGTTTTCTCCTCCCTCGTCAAATTGCAGTTTCGATGTCTTTTCAACCGTTAATTTTTATGCCAATCAAAATAATGAAATGGACCATAATGTCGATCTAGCAATGAATTTTCGATGATTTTTTTGTTGAGTCGAATTGTCTCAAGTGGTTGTTTCTGGTCATGGAATGTAGAAGGGAGATTTGGCAAAGCGGTTGCTCCATACTGTTGGATTGCTTTGTAAGTATTACATTTTTTTACCCCATGCAATTTATTATTCACGATATTTGATCTACCTGTTTTCTAACTTCTTTTTCTTCATGTTTTTTACCGCATGCAAATTACCTTTCCAAAAACCAGTCAATAATCTGTAGATTAAATGGGTGTCTATTTAAAATAAAAGGGTAATAATATTTTATAAACATTATACTTGTATTTATGGAGTTCGCGGGGCAAGTGTGAAGTAACAATTCACGGGAGCAAAAATGAGAAGTATTACAAATTGATAATGGTTACTAAAGACTAATAAGTTAAGGAGGATTTAAAAGGCCTATATCAGGGAATTAAAATCGGTGATTAATATTTATTGATAAAGATTTATTATAATGTCAATCCGCAATGTAGATTGTAGATTTAACAAATAATTAGTAGTATAGGTATTTGATTTTTGATTAATGGTATGTTTTTATTAGAGTTTAACTAAAAGCACAAATGAAACTATGATGCCCAAGTATATAGGCTTATTAATGATAAATTAGTAAATTATGTTAGGAATTTGATATAGTGTTATATCGTTTCAATTTTTGTAATCGGGGAAACATAAATTAGATTATGAAAATGAATGCCTATGTACAATAGAGTTATTTTACCATACGTTTCATGTTTATTGTTACACATGCCAAATATATACTGAAAATTGCATGCCAAAAAAACCAAAAAACAAGAAATTATAAGATTAACATGAATTAGGATTGACTACTGCTTCATTTAATGTGAACTATATATAGTGGAGAATGTCAATAATAAATGTAATTTATGGCAATTATGTAAGCTTTCCAACTACAAATTATATTATCTTTCGGTCGTGCTGCTATTCTCTTTATAACAGTTTTCATGGACCCTTTTTGCAATTTAATTATTGGACGTTTCGCATCTTCCATTGTTGAATTTTCCTTTTATGTTAAGTTTTCCTAATTTTATTATCCTGCATGGTGTGCCCTGTTCAGAAAACACCTATATTGCATACGAAGTACATTAGTAAAGGTTGCCTTGTTGATTTTGGAATTTCATCTTTCTGGTACAGTTAACAAAATGTTGTTGATGTTAAAAATGATGCAAAACACCCGTCATTTTCACACCTTATGTTCTGTTACTGATGCAGATGTTTTTCAAGTGAGAGCAAAGAACATTCAACTTAAGATTATATTTATATAAAGTGCATATGTGGCTTCATTGAATAGAATTAATTTCAGTTATACAATGATCAATATAAAAATAAAATGCTTATGCACTTTGGGGCTAACACAACAATGGTTGTTTATTCGATACAATCATCTACCAGTTTATTTTACGTTCTCGTGTATTTGATCAGTAAGAATTTTCCTTTAACTGTCAGCTAAAAGAAGCCTACACCTGCATATGATGTCTTATTGTTATGAGATTTACCAAAGAAAGCACCTTGTATTCTAATGCAAAGTTATCAATGATAGTTTGGCCAATATTATAATTGATGAAAGCAAGTGTCGTTTAAGTAAACATTTTATACAATGAGGATGGATTGGTAATTCACCGTCAGTTAAGATATAAAAAATTGTTATCTTATCGGCTGTGTAAATTATAAAAATATTTAGAAAATCTACACACATTTTGATAAATAACAGAAGTCGATGTGCTTTCATTTCTTTAAAGTGAATGTAAATTACCATGAATAGAAGTTATATAAAGGGGATCGTTAAAAGGACTTCACATTTGGTTAAGGGGAGCACCAATTTTTATTTATTGTATAATTGTTATGGGGATGACAAAATAAATCAGCCTCCCCTTAAACATATGAATTAAAATTCCGATATTAACCCCCTATAATCCTCATTAAAATAACATATATAACAGGAAAAAATTGTGAAGGACAAAAAGCAAACAAAATTTGCCCAAAAGGACAAGGCATAAAAAACTTGCTCAAAAGGACACTTTCTAGTGCAAAGTGGGAAAACATAAGGGCCCCCTGAATTCCACTATTTGCACTAAGAATTGTCCTTTTGGACAAGTTTTTTGTTGACCATCCTTTTGGGCAAGTTTTTTGTTGACTTTGTCCTTCACACAAAATTCCCCTTCTATTTATACACCAAAAATTGCTAAACATAAACAAAAAAAATATAATAAACTACTATACACCATATATTATTTTACATACACCGTTTATTTTACTAAATTATCAATGTTCTCATCTTATTTTTCTTTCCTCTTTCAAATTTAAAACACAATTACCCAAAATTAGAAATTCTGTATCAAACTGAGTAAAATTTAATAAAATGAAATTTATTTCTTTTACTAATACTGTAATTTTTATAAACTTTTTGAAAAAAAATCAATTTCAACAAAATTACTGTAATTTTACAAAATAAATCAACACTTCTAAATTAGACATTATTTCTGAATGTTTTCTTAATTGAAGTATTAGATTTCATGATTAAATAATTCATTAACATCTTTGTTAACATATATTGTTTGCATCAAGTTTTAATACTTTTAAAAATAATTTGACTTTTTATATGCAAAAGTTTTAAAAAAGCAACTATGAGAAAAGTGTAATTTAGTAATATAATTTATAGAAAAATAATTGTGTATGTTAAGTGGTTTTCGGTGTATAAATATAATTTGCCAAATAAAAAATAGATATATTTAATGTAATGGAGACACAAGAAAGCTTCATGGTGATCAGAAGGCATCAGATTAGGTAATTAATTTTAATTTCATATTAGAATTGGTATGGTTAATTTAAAATAAATGCAAAAACAAAAAATTTAATCTAATGTGTTGTATCTAATTTGAGTAATTGATATGTTTAGTAATTTCCAAGTTTGTTATTTGCGTTGAATTTAGTAAGTTAGAGTTGAACATAAATGACAAGCCTTGGGTAGTTTGGTCTCGTTTTCTTTTCTTTTTCCAATAAATCAAACCCCCCTTAACAACAAAAAAAATAAGCTGGAGTTCCCTTAAAATTATTCTCCCCTTAACCAAATGTGGAGTCCCTTTAACAATCCCCTATATAAAAATTTAATTGACTGCATTACTAACACTTGAACTAAAGCTCAACCAATTTATGCATGACGCAACTTGCTTCTATTCCTATTTAGCTGTTCCATTCATTATCCCAGTTCACCATTCTAGTTCAGTGTTGTTCTATCGACAGTGTATTGTTAGATCTTTTGTCAATACACGATTGTATTACAAATGGATGGTAAAAACAATCAATGTTACTCAATTATGCAACAATTGTCATGTCAATCTATGTTTACAGTAACGACATAAAGCGTGATCGATTGTGCACTAGATTGGAGCGGTACAAAACGTCTCCAATAGATAGGAAGAAGAATATTTCAGTAATGTCCGAGTCCAGAAAGAATTCTTTTTCCTTGAAACAATATTGTCATCGTATGAACTGATTGACGTAATAGAAATTTGTTCCTAAGGATAAAACAAACCATCACCATAGAGTAGTGCCAGCAAACGGAGCTCCGACGAACTGAAATAGATACAAAAACCAAATCAGATGATTACTTTGAAGAAGAAGAAGAAGAAGTAGTGCGAGCAGATTAAAAAGTGAATTCTGTCTTGTTTTGGGCAATGTATTTAAAGGTTGGAGGAGGTGCCTATCTGGACATTAATAACCATTGGAATTGGAAAGGTTGCGACTCTTTAACCACGCAGTGCATTAATGTGCATGAGCTCAGAATTCAAATGGCTGTACCCATTCAAATAAACGAACATGCCTTTCAAATTCTGAGGAAAAAAATTATCGTTTCAGCGCACTGGCCTAAGTAGCAACCATCGGCCCTATTCAATCAAGAGACCCTAAGAACCCCAAGGCACAAGGCTCGATCATTGACACTTTAATATATTATTGTGTCAAGGCCTAGCCCCACATTCCTCTACAAGCCCTCTTCATTTTCTATTATATAAGCCTATAGGCTTGTAATATATAATAGAGGGGTTTATTTATATTTTGATGATGTGGGACTATGGTTTGTTATATCTTTTTCTTCCCAAATTCCTCTTTTTCTTGCTCATTCATTTCCAACAATCCCCCACTTGAGTGAGCAATCACTCTTAGTTTCTTGAATCATTTATCGCATTAGTTAAAGTGGCACATGGGCCTTGAACTTTCCTATTGATTACCTATTTGAATCATAGGCGAACAAGTAAACATAGACTACCCTTGAACTGTAAGCCTTTTGTGTAATTCCAAAGTAGATAACACATGACAAATGTTTCTTATGACCCTTCATTCTCTATATGTGCTCGTTTTTTCCTTGAATACCTGCTTGGTCTCATAAGTGCTAAAAAATTTAGCCTCATAATCCTCTTTGAAGCGGTGCCTTCGCACTTACGTAGGTGATTCTGTAAAGGTTATTCTCTAATTCCTCAAATATAGATATTATTAAAAGTATTAATATTATTTAACATATGATGCACTGACTTATCATAGGAATGATTTGCGTATAACAGTGCCATCAAGTTTCTCTTAAACTTTGTTGTCCCTTTTAACATAGATCTTGGGATCTCTAGTCAACTAGGTGGGGTTTCCGTTTTAGAGAAACCTTTAGTCTATAGGCCTTAGCCCCATTTCCATCGATAAGGTTTGAACTCTATCTCTCTCTCTCTCTCTCTCTCTCTTGGCAAACCTTTTGTAAGTAGGTCCGCTAGGTTATCTTTAGATCGAATGTAATCTATTATGATAACCCCGTTAGAGAGAAGTTGTCTTATTGTTTTATGTTTACGACGAATATGCCTAGATGTACCATTATATAGTGTACTATTAACTCTTCCAATAGCTGATTGACTATCACAATGTATACATATTGGAGTTTGGTTCATATATTCTGCTGATTTTGTAATAGTTACAATATATTGCTTGAATTTTTCAAGTATTTTGGTGATGTAATGTGATTGTGATAATGCATGTCCCTGTGGTGTTCTCAGAATTTTTTACACCCAATATCATATCAGCCATTCCTAGTCTTTCATATTAAATCTAGAGGACAACATGTCATTTATAAATGTTATTATGGCCTTATTATTGCCTAGGATCAATAGGTCATCAACATAGAGACAAACAATGACATATCCAATATGTGTGTGTTTTATGTACACACATTTATCTGATTCATTTATCGTGAATCCATTTGATAACATTGTTTTATCAAACTTCTCATGCCACTATTTTGGAGCTTGCTTTAGGCCATAAAGTGATTTTACCGGTTTGCAAACTTTATTCTCATTTTCTAAGTTTGGAAATCCTTCAGATTGTTTCAAATAGATTTTTTCCTCTAGTTCACCATTTAAGAATGCAATTTTAACATCCAATTGATGTATTTCTAAGTCAAGTATGGATGCAATTGCAATAAGCATTCTAGTTGACGTTATCCTCGTTACAGGTGAATATGTATTAAAATAATCCAGGTCTCCCTTTTGTCTAAATCCTTGGACAACCAGACGAGCTTTGTACTTGTTTACTGGACCATCAGGTTTCAATTTCTTTTTAAATATCCATTTATCACCTAAGATCTTACATCCTTTAGGTAAATCAATTAATTCCCATGTATGATTGGACATAATGGATTCAATCTCGTTGTTAATTTCCTCTTTCCAATAGGGGGCATCGCTGGAAGATGTAGCTTGTTTGTATGTCAATGGATCATCTTCTAGTAAAAAGGTATAGAAATCTGGTCCAAAGGTATTTAAATTCCTTGACCTTTTACTTTTCTACGTTCCTCCACTTGCTGCTCAGTGCTACTTTGCTAAGTGTTATTTTGTTCAGCATCCTTAAGAGAATAAGGAACTTCATCTTCCCTTGGTCTCTTAGGTGTATGATTTCCAGTATCATGTTTCAAGGGAAATATATGTTTGAAAAATCTAGCATTTCTCGACTTAGTGATGGTATTTTCATGAATATCATCAATTTAAGATTTGTGTAACAAAAATTGATATGCGGCACTGTTTTGTACATATCCAATGAATACACAATCAATTGTTTTTGGTCCAACTTTTACCTTCTTTGGTTTCGGTACCTTTACTTTGGCAAGATACCACCACACTTTTAGGTATTCTTAGGATGATGGTCTATTTTTCCAATGTTCATGAGGAGATTTAGACGTTTTCTTTCAGGGTATTTTATTTAAAATATGATTTGCCGAAAGAATAGCTTCTCCCCATAAGTTATCCGGCAAGCCTGAGCTAATTAGTAAGGCATTCATCATTTCTTTAAGAGTTCTATTTTTTCGTTCAATTATACCTTTGGAGTGAGGTGAATACGAGGCTGTAGTTTGATGTGTAATTCCATGCTCAGCACATAATTCCTCAAATGGAGACTCGTCTTCTCCTCCTTTATCAGTTCTTAAAGATTTTATTTTCTTATTGAGTTGATTCTCAACTTCTGCCTTATACTGTTTAAACATTTCGAATGCTTTGTCCTTGCTTCTAAGGAGATATACATGACATTATCTAGTACAATCATTAATGAATGTAATAAAGTACCTTTTTCCACCTCTAGTTTGACACATTTTCAAATCGCATACATCAGTTTGTATTAAGTCTAGGGTTTCGGTTTCTCGTTAACATGATGAAATGAGGTTTTTGTCAATTTTGCTTCTGCACAAACTTGACATTTATAGTTGGAATTTATATTGCATTTTTGTATAAATTCTAGATTAATCAATTTTCACAATGTACCAAAGTTTACATGTCCTAATTTAGAATGTCATATGTTAGATGATTCAACAATATAAGCAGAAGATTCACTTTTATTCGTTTCAGTGTGTGGTACAATAGCGGTTACATTTGCTTTAAACAAACCATTACACACGTATCCTCTTCCAACATACACTCCATTCTTGAATAATACAAATTTATTGGCTTTAGAGGTCAGTTTGAAGCCATGCTTGCTCAGTAATGATCCTGAAATCTGGTTCTTGCGAATTTCTGGAACATGGAGAACATCATTTAAAGTTAGTTCCTTTCCAGAAGTCGGTTTCAACACAACTTTTCCTTTGCCTTGGACCTTTGAAGTAGATGAATTCCTCATAAAAAGTTGTTCATCATTAGTTGCAGTTTTATAGGTTGTAAACATCTACCTATTAGCACGTATGTGTCAAGTGGCTTTAGTGTCTACAAACCATTCCTTCGAGTTACCAACAATGTTGTATTCTGAATATTACTACACATAAATCAAGATCAGGAATTCCTTTCGAAACATCAGTCGTATTTGCTTGTGACTTTTTCTCTTTAGGTGCGCAACATTCGGCTTCTTTGTGCCCTTTTTTTCCACAGTTATGGCAAGAACCCAAAAATTTCTTTGACTTCTTAGGAGCATTCTCCCATTTTCTCTTGTTAGTCTTGTTTTACTTAACAACATTTGCTTTGGCAGCAATATTCTGAGAAATCTTTTTCTAAAAATTTCTGTTATCTTCCTCAATGCACAGTCGAACTATGATCTCTTCCATTGTTATTTCCTTACACTTGTGTTTAAGGTAATTCTTAAAGTCCTTCCAAATAGGAGGCAATTTCTCAATAGTTGCGGCAACTTTAAAAGTCTCGCTAAGTGTCACCTTTTCATCTTCTAGTTGACGGATGATAAATTGCAGTTCTTGAGTTTGACTGATCACCATCTTTGAGTCAGCCATTTCGAAGTCAAGAAATTTTCCAACAGTGAATTTCTTCATGCGTTCATCTTCAGTTTTGTACTTCTTTTCCAAAGCCTACCAGAGTCGTTTGGACGTGGCAATAGTACAATAGACATTGTAAAGGCTATCATCTAGACCATTCAAAATATAGTTTTTACACATGAAATCTGAGTTTTTCCAGATAGTAAGAGCCTCTATTTTGGTAGCATCAGGTTCGAGTTCGACTACCACAGGAGCTTCTTCAGTCAGAAACATGGAGAGGCTCAATGTTGTTAAATAAAACAACAATTTCTGTTGCCAATGCTTGAAATTAATTCCGTTGAACTTCTCTGGCCTGTTTCCATGGGACATAGCCATTGTTGGAAGCACAGGGGCTGGCGGAAAGTTTGTCACCATCTGAATCGATGCAGAATCACTGTTGATGCTTTGCGACATCTTCGTTGTCATCTGAAACAAACAACATTGTTAGATCTTTTGTTAATACACAATTGTATTACAAATAGATGATAACAACAATCAATGTTACTCAATTATGCAACAATTGTCTTGTCAAACTGTGTTTACAACAACGATAGAAAGCGTGACCGATTGTGCACTAGATTGGAGGGGTATAGAACCGTTTCCAACAGATAGGAAGACGAATATTTCAGTAATATCCGAGTCTAGAAAGTATTTTGTTTCCTTGAAACAATATTGACGTCATATGCACTGATTGACGTAATAGCATTTTGTTTCCCAGGATAAAACAGACCAGCCTCGTAGCGTAGTGCCACCAAACGGAGCTCCGACAAACTGAAGTAGATTACAAAAACTAGATCAGAGGATTACTTTAAAGAAGAAGAAGTAATGCGAGCAAATTAAAAAGTTAATTCTGTCTCGTTTTCGGTAATATATTTATAGGCTAGAGGAGGTACTTATTGGGCATTAATAACCGTTGGAATTGGAAAGTTTGCGACCCGTTAACCACGTGGTGCATTAATGTGCGTGCACTTGGAATTCGAATGGTTGTACCGATTCAGCCGAACGAACATGACTTTCAAATTCTAGAAAAAAAAATCTCGTTTCAGCGCATTGGCCCAAGCAGCAACCCTATTCAATCAAGAGACCCAAAGAATCCTAAGGCCCAATCTTTGACACTTTAATATATTATTGCGTCAAGGCCTATCCCAAAATTCATCTACAAGCCCTCTTCTTTTTTCTTTTATATAAGCCTATATGCTTGTAATATATAAGAGAGGGGTCTTTTTATAATTTGACGATGTGGGACTATGGTTTGTTATATCTTCTTCTTCCCAAATTCCTCTTTCTTTTGCTCATTCATTTCTAGCAATCCCCCACATTAATGAGCAGTCGTACTTAGTTACAAGAACCATTTATCACATCAGTTAAAATAGCACATGGGCCTTTAACTTTTCTACTGATTACCTATTTTGAATCACAGGCGAATCAGTAGATATAGACTGTCCTTGAACTATAAGCCTTTTGTGTAATTCCAAAGTAGATAACACATGATAAATGTTTCATATAACCCTTCGTTCTCTGTATGTGTTCATTTTTGCCTTGAACACCTGTCTGGTCTCATAAGTGCTTAGAGAATTTGGCTTCATAATTTTCTTTGAAGCGGCGCCTTCGCACTTGCTTAGCTGATTCTGTAGAGGGTATACTCTAATTCCTCAAATACATACATCATTAAAAGTATGAATACTTATCCCTATTCAACATATAATGCACCGACTTATCATAGGAATGGTTTGTTTATAACATTGCCATCAAATTTCTCTTAAACCTCATTGCCCCTTTGAACCTAGACTAGGGGTCCCCAGTCAACTAGGTGGGGTTTCCATTTTTGAAAAACTTCTAGTCTATAGGCCTTAGCCCCATTTCCATCGATAAGGTTTGAACTTTCTCTCTTGGCAAGCCTTTTGTAAGTGGATCCGCTAAATTATCTTTAGATCGAATGTAATCCATTTTAATAACCCCTTAGAGAGAAGTTGTCTTATTATTTTATGTCTACGACAAATATGCCTAGATTTACCATTGTATAGTGTACTATTAGCTCTTTCAATAGCTGAGTGACTATCAAAACGTATACACATTGGAGGCATAGGTCTGCTCCAATTAGGAATGTCTTCCAAGAAGCTTTGGATTCATTCTGCTTCTTCTGAAACACCCCACGTCCGTTAATGTCACTCACTAAGGGAATGCATTAAGTTTCGTGGAGCATTGTAGGTAAACAGACACATAATAATTACAAGACAAATATAAATAAGATAGCAGCAGAAATTTCAAAATTTTTATTTCAGACATAAATCATAATCCCGTGGTTTACAATACCATAAGTCATAAAACCATTACAACATTATACTTTTGTCTTGCATAATCAGAGTACATAGGAATTAAAAGAAAATATTATTCCCCAACAAAAAGAGTAAGCCATAGTAGAGACAAGAACTTGAGCCATGCTTCAGCAATAGCTCCTAGCAAAAAGATATCTGAATCCTGACTAAGCCTGGGTGTTTCCTCCCTATGAAACTGGGGGGGGGGGGGAACGGAAGAAAGAAGGCGAAATAAACTAGGTCAGACATAAGTCTGGTGAGCCTAGTTACTAATAGCCAGTAAATAAATAAAAGTAACACGATAGGAATATAAAGTGGATAAAAGAGGTCACTACATAAATGGCAGGTAAGACAAGGTAAGGTATACATATGCTTCACTAATAACCACTCTGCACTATTACTAGTATAACTGAAATGAAATGATTCCTTCCACTATAAGCTGGTAGGTTTAGGTCATATGTCTAAGTATACCCTAACCACTACCCTAATCGATTGGCTCCCTACTCTGTAGTTATCCTGTGCTGGCCCCACAGTAGGGGGTATCACTTCCCTAAAGTGGCAACCCATGATGTACACAGGGATACCTACTGGTGTCACGGTCGTCTTGTCCCCCTCTGCCCGGCCCATGCACGCACATGTCCCCGGTCGGTTTGTGCCGTCTACAACACCCATCATGTTTTGGATCTCTTATAATCAATCAGTAAGCGTGCCCCTTCTCTGCCTAGTACGGAGTTCTCTACTCTGATACCAACTACGGGTTACAGACTGAAATGGGTCCCACACAATGTGATACAAGCTTTCCCCTTTGTTTTGCATCCCCACTAGGTTTTCCACTGACTATGTATATCCTAAAAGGGTGATCTTTAATTACGTAGCCCTATACTAGTTATGTGTACCCTAAAGGGAGATCTTTAATTACATAACTCCCACACAATATGATACAAGCTCTCCCCTTGGTCTTGTATCCCCACTAGGTTTTCCACTGATTATGTATACCCTAAAAGGGTGATCTTTAATTACATAGCCTCTGTTATTTTATCTACCCATTATGTATACCACTTAGGTGTCTTTAATTACATAACATGTATTGGGTTTAAGTATGTAGGCCTATATATATATATATATATATATATATATATATATATATATATATATATATATTACCATCCCCTCTAACTTACTTAACCCCTCCTCACTACCCATCCAATTTTATTTAACCCTAACTTAAGTCCATATTCATATTAAATTAGGTTAAGTAATCCATTTCTTTACCATGTCCAATTATGGTTATAATAGGCTAGACCTCCCACATTAGGCCTACAATGTGTGGATGCTGGATATGCCGGCCGGGTCCGGGCAGTCTTATTCCACAGTTAGGTCTAGCCTCGTGTCTTAGCCTGATTCATATTTGTGTACTTAGACCTCCCACATTAGGTTGAACTTTAGTGGCTACTGGATATGCCGGTCGGGTCTGGGCAGACTTCCGCCACAAATGTAACCTAACCTCGTGTCATAAGTACAATCAAAATTCTTAATTTTAATTACTAACATTCCATTTTTAATTAATTTACCAATTAATTAATCCTTTCCTTTTATAGGTGTCAATACCTATTTTGTAACAATAATTTGAATTACATATCCATAAATGTTCATATTTAAATTATGCCATTTTTACCCAACTTTTCCTATGTCATTATAGGTAACTAATTATACGTTTCCCCATTTGAATTATATGCTCATTTCATATAAATATTATATAAACTATGCCAATTACAAATTCCCTTTATCCCTGTTCCTAACTAACGTATTCACACGTATTTTGGCGGCATCGAGGATATAAAGTAGCCTCGTCATAACAATAAAAGGGAACATGATAAGGGTTACAGTTCAACATGTTTTGGCATAAATATTAACATAACTGGCATAGTAACTAAGTTAATGGACATGTGATAATTATCATAATAAAGTGGACATCAAATTAATAACTTGTGTTTAGGCAAGCATAATGAGATCAAGATTTAATATAAGGTGTCCAATTACCTAAATCTAGCATAGACAGGGTGGCATAGTAACAAGTTTAGATTCACATGTCAAGTTCACCACATATACCAAGGTATCATAATATTGCAAGTGAAAGGTGATTAACACCAAAATCTAGATCCAAGTAATGTCAAATTAATGGATGTACAATCATCCTAACATGGTTACAAATCAATGTTCATATAAACGTCATAACGAATCACCATAATTAGATCTAGTAAGTTAGATCTGTATTAACAAGTTCACATGTACCACAATATAATTGTAATTCAAGTTTCACATAGGAAACATAGTAGAATGTCCATATATTAGATCTAGGGAAAATGACATAGTATGCTTGTATAAGTTCATGATTTACAGCATATACCCAATTTATAGTCTACCAAAATTCACATTTATCTATTTCAACCTAAAAGTGACTAGCACTCACAGAAAAAGATTGGATCTTGAATTCTGGGATCTGATTTCTGAATTTCTTAAGCTTAACCCTTGATGTAGACTTTGAGTTTTATCTTCTAGCTTGAATTTGATTTGTTATGGTGGTGGCTAGGTTAGTTTAGGATGCAGCATATAGGCTCATAAATGAATTTAGCTTAGATTAGGGTTTAGGTTAGATGTGTATTTATAGATGTGTATGATTAATTAGAGCCTTTAGATCAACATAGGATCCATCCAAACCATCTAGTCCAAGAAAATGCGTCACCAGGCCAATCAGAGAAATCCACATATGCCCTAAAACACAAGAATTTGCACAGGCCATTCTGGGCCGATGGGACCGATTCCAAACACACTGAGTCAACCCCGGGTCGACCCAAAAGGACTCGGGTCGACCAAAAAAATAGGTCGGTTCGGCGTTTTGCCTTCCCGCTTCCGCTGTTTTGAATTTTTTTCTTGAATTTTAGGTTGATTTTATTTTATTAATATATATATATATATATATACATACATTCCCTTATATGTATACAAACTTCTAAGGTCCATAACTTTCTCATACATTATCCGTTTAATCCAAACTTTAGGTCCATCTTGACCATAATTTTGAGACGAACACAATGATATAGTCTGTTTTTCTTAATTCTTCTTCTAAAAATTAAGTATTCTTCATTTTGCCAAATTTAATATTCATAGAAAACACGGGGTGTTACGTTCTCCCCTCCTTAAAGGATTTCGTCCCCAAAATCTCTGAGTTGAGAAGAACGTATCCTAATATCCAACATCCATCTACTTAACCATCAATCATAGGCATCCATTGTCCTTAAAAAGATTTATAATGCTTTCATGATTATATGCATAGTGTGTATATGTCCTTATCTAGTGCAAAATCAGGAGGTCTACTGATTCAGTTGACCTCCTTAATGTGAATTATGTCAGTGCAATGAGTCCATCATGTATGCAAATAAACCTAATATTACATATAAGCTCTACATGTGTGCACACTCATTCGTCCAAATGCAACATCCATATGCTAGTCCATCCATTTCTATCCATAAAAGAAAAGAAAATGCACACACATCCATATGCAATATGAGAGTGATTGAGCCGATCTTAGTGCCTAATGTGTGTGTATATGCGTCCACAGGCTACCACTAGCAAACACTTGCATCTATCAAACATAACATGTCTCAAACACATGTTCACAATCATGGGATTTCCTACCTAAAGGTTGAAGATTCGATTGATAGGATAAACTCAGATGATAGAAGCAAATGTGAATAAAAGCTTTTGGAAGAGAAGTTAAGAACATTCCCCTAAAAAGGAAAGGGTACGAAGCATAAAAATCGTGTCTTCAGTCTCCTAAGTTGCATCTTCTTGATTGTCTCCCCACTAACCTCCAATCCAAGTATGCCAGTCGGAACTCATCCAATCTTTGCTTCCTTCTTTATTTTCACTTCCTTTCGCAAGTTTGGCCCCACTATCTCAAACTCTATACATTTTATCGCCACTTGGATGAATAGTCATCTTGGAATGATGGGCTTCCTGAAGGACTGTCTTCAATAGGTTTACCATCCTGATATGATTCACCTATCAAACCTCTTCCAAAGTAGCCCCGCCACTTGCTTATCAAGTTCCCTCTTTTTGTTTAGGAGCCTTATGGCGCACATGTAATGCAACTGGCTTTGCATTGTCCACCAGGTATATACGGAAATCAATCTCGCGCCTCGTGGGTAATCCCCGAACCTCGTCTAAGACATCAGGATACTCACGGACTACTGGTGCTGATTGCAGATCATCGATAGACGCCTCGAGCGACTCTAGGAAACTAAGCAAGTCAGACCCTTGTGGGTCATAAGAAATTTCGAGGGTGCTTAATGACCATCCTCTCACCACCGAGAATGGCACCATATGTAGTAAACCAACCTATCCCTAAAATCAACCCATAGCCCATAAACCCGAGTACATATGCATCGCATTCAAATTTGACGCCTAACACAGATATTCTCAAACCCTACAAATCATAGATAAATGAGCCAAATCATCTATGGGGTTTGAGACAACTATGGGATCCACTACCATACTAGTAACTAAGTGTAGAGATTCAACAACAGAACTAGATATAAATGAATGTGAAGTGCCAGAATTAAAATGTGTTCTAACTGGATGGTTTGAAAGAGAAACTAAACTTTCTACGGAAATTTTTCTACCTCTTTCAGGAGCACTGATCGCTAGAGCATTGACCTGCCCTCCAGAAGTTTCGGCTCTTCCACCTTGTCCCTGCGATCCTTATTTCTTTGGGCACTCTGTAGAATAGTGTCTGAGTTCTCCGCAATTAAAGCAACTGACCTTCCTTCTCTTACAATCTTTGATCAAGTGACCTTCCTTCCCGCAACCATGACATTTTCTCTTATCCCTGCCTTTTTCATCTTTCTCCCCTTTCTTCTGCTGTTGTTGCTGCTGCTATTGCCCCTTCTTGGGCCACACCTTCTTATTCTGCGATGACTCATCAGCTTACACTTCTTTTCTCCCTTGTCCTCCTCATGCATTAGGGCCATATCCACAAGCCTTTCAAAGGTGCCCCCCATAGGAATATGGGACATAGCAAGACCATGTAGAGGCTCATTCAGTCCTTTAGCAAACCGTAAAGCCTTTTTGTGCTGCATATCCACCAACTATAGACTGAACCTTGCCAGCTGGTTGAACTTGTTCACATATTCCTTCACCGTCAAATTTCCTTGTTTGAAAGCTAAGAACCTCTCCATCTGATTGCTTCTCTCAGCTTGGGAAAGGAATTTTATTTCGAACCTGTGTCTAAAATCTCCCCAAGTTTCCATTGGACATCCAGCTTGGGTGACTTCCCACCAAAATGAGGCTTCATCCTTTAACAGCCAAGCAACTAATTGGATTTTTCTTCGGTCCTCCATTTCAAAGATGACGAATAAGTCCTCAGTCTCCTTAAGCCAATTCCAGGCTTCTACGAAGGTCTCTTTCCCACGTAACGGCTTCCCTCCCATAGCAAGGAAGTCTTTGTAGATCTTGGCGAAGTTATCTGCTCTCGAAGGGGGAGGAGGAGGAACGATTAGGGCAGTTGGGGAGGAACGTCTCTTTGTTCTTCGGCTGTTGTCGTAGCTTCCAAATACCTACGGAACCAAACAGGTATAGTGACACCCTCTGGGAGATTAGGGATGTTTTGTTCCCCAGACATGCTGAAAAAAGGAGAAGGGATGAAATTTAGATAAGGGACCGAAGGATACTACATATGGTTTCATAGGGAAATATTTTCAAAACAGACTTTTCTTTTTGAAAATACTTTCTTTTAAAACCTTTTTGAAAAATACTTTTCAAAATCTGGTAACCTTCAGCTCTGATACCAAGCGAAACATCACACGTCCGTCAATGTCACTCACTAAGGGAATGCATTAAGTTTCGTGGAGCATTGCAGGTAAACAGACATAGAATAATTACAAGATAGATATAAATAAGATAGCAGCAGAAATTTCAAAATTTTTATTTAAGACATAAATCATAATCCCGTGGTTTACAATACCATAAGTCATAAAACCATTACAACAAAATACTTCTGTCTTGCATAATCAGAGTACATAGGAATTAAAAGAAAACATTATTCCCCAATAAAAAGAGTAAGCCATAGTAGAGACAAGAACTTGAGCCATGCTTCAGCAATAGCTCCTAGCAAAAATATATCTGAATCCTGACTAGGCCTGGGTGTTTCCTCCCTGTGAATCTAGGGGGGAACGGAAAAAATAAGGCG
The DNA here is from genome assembly GCA_030737875.1 of Allium sativum. Taxonomy (NCBI): domain Eukaryota; kingdom Viridiplantae; phylum Streptophyta; class Magnoliopsida; order Asparagales; family Amaryllidaceae; genus Allium; species Allium sativum. Next base: position 311,504,385 of record CM060913.1, on the reverse strand, counting down.
AAACAAATAGGTTAGACATAAGTCTAGTGAGTCTAGTTACTTTTAGCCAGTAAATAAATAAAAGTAACATGTTAGGCATATAAAGTGGATAAAAGAGGTCACTACATAAATGGCAGGTAAGACAAGGTAAGGTATATATATTCTTCACTAATAACTACTCTGCACTATTACTAGTATAACTGAAATGAAATGATCCCTTCCACTATAAGCTGGTAGGCTTAGGTCATACATCCAACTATACCCTAATCACTACCCTAATCGATTGGCTCCCTACTCTGTAGATATCCTGTGCTGGACCCGTAGTAGGGGGTATCACTTCCCTAAAGTGGCAACCCAAGATGTGCACAGGGATACCTACTGGTGTCACGGTCGTCTTGTCCCCCTCTGCCCGACCCATTCACGAACATATCCCCGGTCGGTTTGCGGCGTCTACACCACCCGTCACATTTTGGATCTCTTATAATCAATCAGTAAGTGTGCCCCTTCTCCGCCTAGTACGGAGTTCTCTACTCTGATACGAACTATGGGTTACTGACTGAAATGGGTCCCACACAATATAATACAAGCTCTCCCCTTTGTTTTGTATCCCCACTATGTTTTCCACTGACTATGTGTACCCTAAAAGGGTGATCTTTAATTACATAGCCCTATACTAGTTATGTATACCCTAAAGGGTGATCTTTAATTACATAACTCCCACACAACATGATACAAGCTCTCCCTTTTGTCTTGTATCCCCACTAGGTTTTCCACTGACTATGTATACCCTAAAAGGGTGATCTTTAATTACATAGCCTTTATTATTTTATCTACCCATTATGTATACCACTTAGGTGTCTTTAATTACATAACATGTACTGGGTTAAGTATGTGGGCCAATATATATATTTATACATATATATATAACCCATCCCCTCTAACTTACTTAACCCCTCCTCACTACCCATCCAATTTACTTAGCCCTAACTTAAGTCCATATTCATATTAAATTAGGTTAAGTAATCCATTTCTTTAACATGTCCAATTATGGTTATAATGGGCTAGACCTCCCACATTAGGCCTACAACGTGTGGATGATGTATATGTCGGTCGGGTCCGGGAAGTCTTATTCCACAGTTGGGCCTAACCTCGTGTCTTAGCCTGATTCATATTTGCGTACTTAGACCTCCCACATTAGGTTCAACATTAGTGGCTGTTGGATATGCCGGTCGGGTCCGGGCAGACTTCCGCCACTAATGTAACCTAACCTCGTGTCATAAGTACAATTTAAATTCTTAATTTTAATTACTAACATTCCATTTTTAATTAATTTACCAATTAATTAATCCTTTCCTTTTATAGGTGTCAATACCTATTTTGTAACAATAATTTGAATTATATATCCATAAATGGTCATATTCAAATTATGCCATTTTTACCCAACTTTTCCTATGTCATTATAGGTAATTAATTCTACGTTTCCCCATTTGAATTATATGCTCATTTCATATAAATTTTATATAAACCATGCCAATTACAAATTCCCTTTATCCCCGTTCCTAACTAACGTATTCACACGTATTTTGGCGGCATCGAGGCTATAAAGTAGCCTCGTCATTACAATAAAAGGGAACATGATAAGGGTGACAGTTCAACATGTTTTGGCATAAATATTAACATAACTGGCAAAGTAACTAAGTGAACAGACATGTGATAATTATCATAATAAAGTGGACATCAAATTAATAACTTGTGTTTAGAAAGCATAATGAGATCTAGAATCAATATTAGGTGTCCAATTACCGAAATCTAGCATAGACAGGTGGCATAATAATAAGTTTAGATTCATATGTCAAGTTTACCACATATACCAAGGTGTCATAATATAGCAAGTGAAAGGTGATTAACATCAAATCTAGATCCAAGTAATGTCAAATTAATGGATGTACATTCATCCTAACATGTTTACAAATCAATGTTCATATAAATGTCATATCGAATCATCATAATCAGATCTAGAAAGTTAGATCTGTATTAACAAGTTCAAATGTACCACAATATAATTGTAATTCAAGATTCACGTAGGAAACATGGTAGAATGTCCATATATTAGATCTAGGTAAAATGACATAGTATGCTTGCATAAGTTCATGATTTACAGCATATACCCAATTCATAGTCTACAAAAATTCACATTTATCTATTTAAACCTAAAAGTGACTAGCAGTCACAAAAAAAGAATGGATCTTGAATTTTGAGATCTGATTTCTGAATTTGTTAAGATTAACCCTTGATGTAGACTTTGATTTTTATCTTCTAGCTTGAATTTGATTTGTTATGGTGGAGGGTAGGTTAGTTTAGGGTGCAGCAGCATATAGGCTCATGAATGAATTTTACTTAGATTAGGGTTTAGGTTAGATGTGTATTTATAGATGTGTATGATTAATTAGAGCCTTTAGATCAACATAGGATCCATCCAAACCATGTAGTCAATGAAAATGCGTCACCAGGCCAATCAGAGAATGCCACGTATGCCCTACAAGAATTCGCATAGGCCATTCTAGGCCGATGGGACCGATTCCAAACACCCTGAGTCGACCTCGGGTCGACCCAGCGGGTCTTAGGTCGACCAAAATAATAGGTCGGTTCGGTGTTTTGCCTTCCCGCTTCCGCCGTTTTGAATTTTTTCTTGAATTTTAGGTTGATTTTATTTTATTAATTTATATATATATATATATATATATGTACATACATTCCCCTTATATGTGTACAAACTTCCATTGTCCATAACTTTCTCATATATTATCCATTTAACCCAAACTTTAGGTCCATCTTGACCAGAATTTTGAGATGAACGCAATGATATAGTATGTTTTTCTTAATTCTTCTTCTAAAAATTAAGTATTCTTCATTTTGCCAAATTTAATTTTCATAGATAATACGGGGTGTTACATCTTCTGCAGTCTTATCTAGTGTAATAAACTCCAATTACATCATAGATCTAGCGATACAAGTCTATTTGGATGATTTCCATGAGATTGCTCCATTTGCTAATGTGAACACATGTCCACTTGTAGACTTTGTATCATGTGATCCAGTGATCCAATTTTCATCACTGTATCCTTCCACTATTGAAGGATAGTTTGTATAGTATAGACCATAACTCTGTGTATACTTTAGATATCCTAAAACTCTAATTATCACTTTCCAATGATGTTTACCAGGATTGCTGGTAAATCTACTTAGTTTGCTTACAACATATGCGATATCAGGCCTAGTATAGTTCATAACATACATGATATTTCCTAGTATACGAGAGTATTCTAACTGGTAGATACCATCTCCAGTGTTTTTACCCAATTTTGGTTCATATATACTGGTGATTTTGCAATAGTTACATTATGTAATGACCCGGGATTTTCGACTCTGAAAATCGACACAAAACCCAGCGTCGACTGTTCAGACATCGAAAATACCGGATCATTAATAGAAAGAAATTAGAGGGTGAGATAGAAAAGATAGAACTAATAGAATAGAAGAAGAAGAAGAACACAACTGAGCATAGTCAGAGTAAACATGAATCTCACAGCGGAACGAATAAAATATATTATATAACATAACTTTGAAATACAAATCTGGTTTGTACATATATACATACCATCATCAGAGTACAACATAACATTTGATACAGCGGAAATAACTCTAAATAACTGACGGTGGAGCCTTCTACTTTAAGATCCTCCAAGTGCATCTGCAAAGCCTGAAACACTTGACTGCTCGTACAAATTTGGGCACCCAAGAGTTTAGGGAAAACAAACAAAATAAACTCTGGGTCAGTCATGGGACTGGTGTGAGTAAATTCCAAACCATACGGTTTAACTTTGAAAATCCTTTTGAAACAAAAGGATAATAGTAAGACCAACCCACACATAAACATGGACGGTTTTTACCTTACTATAACCCAAAATATTTTGATATCAAAATCCAGTGTTATTATAATAATGTCTAATCAAGTGAATAAACAAATAGCAGAGCGCTTGCATCTAACGCTCTACATACATAGTATAAAATCAAAAACCGCAGGGCGCTTATTGGAGATTGGATTCGAACTGTGACAAGGTATGGGACCACCTTCCGATGATGTATCTCTAGAGGCAAATACACCTGGGTTCAACAAGAACGTCTTGCAACCCGGCCCACACATGACCGACCACTCATTTCGCTTGAGTGTATCGAATGTATATCACCAACGGTTGGACTCAAACCACCGTTCCCGAATGGGCAGAATCGATAGATTAAGAAACAAAGGGAATTTCTCTAGATAGGTGATTATACACCCTAATGGGAGCGACCCACATAGCCATGCTGCCTGCCCGATTTTTGTCATTTCCCGGTTGTGAGGCTAGAGGCTACGTCTACCTTTCAGAACATCTGGCCATCATACACTTTGAATGCCACATCGTCAAACCCGTCAAATCACTAGTTGATCTTCCCAAAAATATTACGGGTATAAAAGCTAAGAGAAACGAATTTCTCCGCCACCAGACGCAATACCTTGAAAAAAATCGTCTTATGTGACCTTTAGGAATACTCTGTCAGACATTCGTCCATACAAGTTGTCCTGGGACTGGACAAACAGAAAACACCATTCTGGGACAGGACGACCCTTGCATTTCACTCCGTCTTCAATTGTCGTCAGCAAAATCTATTCGCAACGCTTATGCCTATACGGAGTGGTTTTCGGATAATAAATTCAACCGGTCTTTCCGTATTGACAACGATGGTCAAAACACTTCGATAGTCGGTTATTTAACTATCGAAGTAAAAACAAACATTCATTCAAGTGTTCAACTAACATCACACAACCATGGCCACTTTTTATTTACCATTCGTTTTATTATTCGAATTCCCATATCTTACCAGATATGTAACACCCCACGTCCGCTAAGGTCACTCATACCAGGGGAATGCCTTAGTTTCGGTGAAGTATTTTAAGTGAATATAGAACAGTAAAATTACAGCAAGACAGATATAAGTAATACTTGAAAATTTAAATCATCATTTCATTGCAACGGAAAGTAATACATGTTTGGTTACATCTCAAAACCATAAACCAGAGTCAAGTACATAATATCCATCTTGATAAAATAGAAGTACATAATCCCACTACATAACTAATAGCCATAAAAGGAAAGATAAGCTCGGCTTCACTTCAGAGGTCCAAGCTTCATAGGATAGATACAGCAATCAGATCAAAGCCCACTAGCACCAGGCCCACTCTAATAACCTGGGGTTGGGGGAAAAAGATAAAAACAACGGGGTCAGACATAAGTCTGAGTGAGTCCTATAACCCTAACAATACAATCATTAAAATAACCAGAGAAGACATAAGTTGATATACGGTAACGACTGGGGATGAATGGCTACACTAAGCAGCTTGGTAAACTTAGGATAAACTAAGATCACCGTAAAGACGCATTTATCCACCCAAGGATAATTACTAGATTACACCGCCCCAGACTTATCCACCCAAGAGTAATTCCTACACTGCACCACACCAGTTCTACCTACCTAAGATTAGTTCCTACTTAAAGGTTGATCCCACTAAATGTACTTAGTAATTTTTAGCCAGTAGTTTCTTTTACCCCTACATAGGTGCCGTCTGCCCCTATCTTTACTAGGTGTACCCACTACTCCCAAGCGATCGGCTCCCTAACGTAGATACCCGTGCTGGTCCCACAATGGGGTGTATCGTTTTCCCAAAGTGGCAACCTGATAGTATCAACGGTGCACGGCTTTATATCTACACGATGCAACAACGATTTATTAACCAGCCCGGGTCCACACACGCATATGAAACCCGTTGGTCCTACGTTGCCACCGCTAACCCATTTTTGGCCTCTTATAGTCAAGCCCAATATGCGTGTCCCGTCACTCGACTTGTGTCGAGCCCACAAAGATACGTTTGGGGATATTGGTTGAAATAGGCCCCCACAAGCTACCACCTAAGCTTGTAACCTTATCTAGTGTATCTCACTTAACCCTTTTTAATAATCATGTCTACCTTCATGTTATAAATCCTGGTTAAGTCATTTAATTATATTCCAATTGCCCCTTAAGGCACCCACTAGATTTTCATATGCCACCCAAAGCACTTACTTAACCCTTTACCCATGTTTAATTACATGTCCCACCTTGGTTAAGTATTCTAATCGTATTTTCTATTGCCACCCAAGGCAACCACCAAATTTCCACATGCCCCCCAAGGCACCCACTTAACCCTCATGCCCCACTACATGCTTATATGGTTAAGTGTTTCTTAATTAATTAAGACCGTGATCCTCATAAAGACCTCTCACATTAGACTATCTTTTATGACCGCTGGTTAAGCCGGTTGGGTCCGGGCAGCCTTATGTCATAACCGAGTCTAACCTCGTGTCTTTACATTAATCACGTATTTAGTTTGTGCCTAAGACCTCTCACATTGGGCTAACATTTGTAGTAACTGGTTAAGCCGGTTGGGTCCGGGCAGTTTTACGCTACAACTGAGTCCAACCTCGTGTCTTAGTCGATTAATTACACCTAATTAATTACCCTCATAATTTATATTAATTATCCCTAATTAACATCAAGTTTCTCATAACATGGGTAGACCTAACTCAATAGGTAAATTCCCATGGGGTAGACCTAACTCAATAGGTAAATTCCCACTTATGTTAATTTTTTTTTATGGTATGCTTAATCATACCCAACCATACTTTAATTAACATATTTATTAACCCCATCGTTCCCCACGCAAATCGTTCTCATTTCACGACAAAATAAAAAGGGAAGATCCATCACAATTATCATGGGTTTTAACCAAATCTTAGCATATAACTTTGTCATGGGTTAAGAGGATGTCAACTTGCATATATGAGCATATATTAACCCAACTACATTTAACCCAAACTTGCATATTATCGCACATGACTTGCACAACCTATTGCATATGAACTTGCATAAGCACACATAACTTGCATAACATGTTGAACTTGCATATACGCATTCTCACAACTTGCATAACATGTTAAACATGCATTTAAGCATACACCTAACTTGCATAAGCATTCGCATTCTTGCATAAGCATTCACATACTTGCATATTAACAAACATGTAACTTGCATAGCATATCTTGCATATTAACAAACATGTAACCTGCATAGCATATCTTGCATATTAACATACATGTAACTTGCATATTAACAAACATGTAACTTGCATATGGACTTGTTTAACATGCATAAACCCACTTGTTAAATATGCATAAAACAACTCATTAATCATGCATATTATCACATACTTAGCATGCATAGAATCACATACTAAACTTGCATAATATCATATACTTAGCATGCATAGAATCACATACTCATCATGCATAATATCATATACTTAGCATGCATAGAATCACATACTCATCATGCATAATATCACCTACTTAGCATGCATAGAATCGCAAACTCATCATGCATAAAACCACATACTTAACTTGCATAAAATCAATTACTTATTATACATAAACCCACATATCCAACTTGCATAAACTCTCATATTCAACTTGCATAAACTTACATATTCAACATGCATAAACTCACATATTCAACTTAGGATTAATATTATACATAGATTAGCATATCATTACAAATGATTCAAACTCACAAATCCGCATTCAAGACCATAAGTCTCATTACACCTAATCTACTTATCTTAACAATTGATCATCAAAGTGATAGAAACTCTCCACTATCAATTTGCACTCCAAATGAAGAAGATTAAGATGCTTAGAATGGATTAGAAGTTGATTAGAGAGGTTGATTAGCTTGCTTTCCTCTTCATTGATTTGTGGAGGCCATGATCAAGTTTCATTTTGCCATAGTTTAGTTACAAGATTTAATTATGAATGAATTAGGGTAGGGTTAGGGTGTTATTTATAGGATTAGGTTGCATTTTAGACCCTTAGATTAACCCTAGATAGGATTAGGGCCATCAGATCCAAGAAGCTTCCAGAACCAGCCCTCTAAGCCAGCCTAAGACCCCAAACTGGTGCACCCAGTTTCACTGGGCGTCGCCCCCCTGTCGACAGGCAAGTCGACAGGCAAGTCGACACCCCTGTCGACAGGCCTGTCGACAGCCCTGTCGACATGGGTAGGGCGGGAATCTTCCCGCCTGGCCCCGCCTACTCTATTTTAAAATCTGTTTTTAGTTTCAAATTTTCTGCAAACTTCATCGGGCCATAACTGGGCCATACGGACTCCGATTTTCGAAAACTCGGACTCTATTTCGCGTATTTTTCCGAGACGAACGCAATGACGCAGCCCGTTTCCCCCAATTCTCAAATCTGAGATTATATATTCTGTAATTAGTGAATTTTAGCATTAACCGAAATTCGGGGTGTTACATTCTCCCCTCCTTAAAGGATTTCGTCCCCGAAATCTCTAAGCTAAGGAGAATGCATATCCTACCATCCAAACAACCATCTACTCAATCCATCAAACACGAGCATCCATTGTCCTTAAACAATTTCTAATGATGTATGAGCATATGCGAAAAGTGTGTGTATATGTTCCCTATCTAATGTACGAACATATGCAAACCATGATAGTGTCATGCATCCAATATGTATGCGAGATAACCCTATCGACACATACAGTATCTATATGAGTGCACAATCATTCACCAAAATGCATCATCCATATGATAACACAATCATTATACATCCATAAATATAGCTAACCACACACAATTTTATGCAATATGCAATATGAAGTGATTGAGCCGATCTAGTGCCTAGAGTGTGTATATATGCATCCACGAGCAACCACTAGCAAACACTTGCATCCACTTGCATCCATCAACCATAACATGTCTCAAACACATGTTTCAACCATAGGTTTTCCCTATCTAAAGGTCAAACAGCACTAATCGAGAGGACATACTAAAGATAAGGTAAGTACTAGGCAAGCGATAAAGGAGAAGTTAAAAGACATACTCTCAAAAAGAAATGGATACAAAGAACGCATCTTCGCTTCCGTCTCCCAAGTAGCATTGCTTTCGTCATCTCCCCATTGCACTCCAGCTGGCAGAACTTCTCTGTTCCTCAACTTCCTAGTCTCTGACCCAATGATGCGAGTAGGAGCTCGTCGAATCGTCTCATCGCGCTCTAACTCTGCTTCTTTAAACAAACTCGGCTCTACCACCTCAGCGGTCTCATGTAAGTACTTCCTCAAATGGGACACATGAAATACACCCGGTACACCACTAAGTTTGTCAGGCAACTCCACTTTATATGCCATCTGTCCAATTCTTTCCTTAATGGGAAATGGCCCTACAAACCTTGGTACTCACTTCCTAACAGATCCAAAGTGAACCACATTCCGCAACGGAGATACCTTGATAAAACCATGTCCCCAACTTCAAACTCAAGATCCGTCCTTCTCTTGTCCGCATAAGATTTTTGCCTATCCTGTGCTGCTTTCATCCTTCTTTGAATCAAGTCAATCTTCTCTGAGGACTCTTTAATCACATCGGCCCAACCAAGATCTTATCCGTAGATTCCCACTAACGTGTAGGTGATCAACAAAGCCTTCCATAAAGAGCTTCAAAAGGAGCCATACCACTCCTGGACTGAAAGCTGCTATTATGTGCGAACTCCACCAATGGGAGATGCTCTTCCCATGTACCTCCAAAATCCAAAATACATAACCTCAAAAGATATTCTAAGATACGGTTCACCCTCTCGGTCTAACCGTCCATCTGAGGATGATATGCGGTGCTCAAACACAACTGAGTCCCTACCGCCTCTTGCAAAATCTTCCAAAACTCACTAGTGAAGATAGGATCTTGATCACTCACAATGCTGGAAGGTACACCATGCCATCTAATAATCTTTCGAAGGTAAACTGAAGCTAGACATGTAACAGTCCTCTTGCTCTTCACGGGTATGAAATGGGCACACTTAGTAAGTCTATCTACCATAAGCCCAATCCCCGTATTACCCTTCCTTGATTTCGGTAATCCAATGAGACACTATCCCACTTCCTATTACGAAACTTCTAACGGGTGAAGCAACCCTCCGGGTTTCTTCTGCTCCGCTTCCACTTGTTAGCACACCAAGCATCTAGTGACATACTTGGCCGCATCTTTCTTCAGATTGGCCAAAAAGAAAACTCGCTTTATGTCTTGGTACATCTTGTCCCTACCGGAATGAATGGTTATCTTCGACCGATGTGTATCATCAAGTATAGCCTTCCTCAAACTCTCATCTTGCGGTACACAAAGTCTACCGTCTCTACACAACCACCCCTTGCTATCTAGGGTGTACCTACTCAAATGGCTGGACGACTCCTCCCCCTTATGAGCTTCTCTCATAGCTCAACGAACTGTGGGTCGTCTTGCTGTGCCTCGCCACCCCGTCCCAAAAGAGTAGGCCTAACCTCCAAGGAGGCTAGCAAACCGGGTACAAAGTCAACGGAAGGTCTAAAGTCAAACATAGAAATAAACCCTAAGCTCCGTCGTTTAATCGATCAATGAACTCAAGGACAACTTTTTTTCTTCTTAAGGCGTCTGCTACCATGCTTCCCTTGTTAGGGGTATACGCTATCTCAACTCATAAGATGCTAAGAATCCTATCCAAAATCGTCACAACTGTCCATCTCTCACGCAGACCACCCTAGTCGAATTCGACATCCCCCAAATGCAAGCCCCAAAGGCCGAAACCAATATCAGACAAACACCCAAGGGATATCTCCTTCGAGTTCAGGCAACCTACGTGAGATGATACTAAAAATAATAATAATAATGGCTAAACAATTAAGCCTTTGACCAACTTTGGATGTCCTTGCCAGTCTCGCTCCAAAACCACCGTTTTATCCCATAACTGGCTTTGCTCAACCTATTGAGCACATATGAAAACTTATTTCGCTCCTAGAAAAGACCCAGATGTTATCCACAAAGATCCTCACAAACTTATTTAGGTACTCCCTGAACACCTTTCTCATCAAATCAACAAAGTATGCGGGGGCGTTCGTCAAACCAAATAGCATCACCAGCCACTCATAAAACCATCCGGAGTCCTAAAGGCAATCTTCTCTATACTATCGTCAGCCACTCCCAACTGACGAAACCATGTGGCTTAGTCCAACTGCGAAAATACTGAGGCGCCAACCAACTGATCAAAGAGATCATCAATCTTCGGTAATGGGTGTCTATTCTTCTTTGTGAGTTTATTTAGTTCTCTTTAGCCTACACAAAGTCTGAGGGACCCATCCGCCTTCCTGGCAAAAACTACGGGAGCGCCCCACTCCGATATACTTCTTCTTATGAACCCCTTCTCAAGCAATCGCCTACTTACTTATGGAGTTCCCTCCTCTCACGAGGAGCCTTGTGGCACACTGGCCAAGTCACTGGTTTGGCATTGTTTACCAGACATATTCGGAAGTCAATCTCCCGCTCCGGAGGTAAGCCCTTCCCCTTCTCAAACACATCCGAGTTTTCCCCGGACCACTTCTAACAGATCGCAAACTCTCGACCGACGTGTCCAGCGATTCTAGATATCTTAGCATAACAGATTCTATGGGATTACAAGAGATCTCGAGAGTGTTACCCAAGCGGGTCATAAGCCTAACAACTCTCTCATCAAAATCAAGAACGGCACCCCTACTGGATAACCACTCCATGCCCCCAAAACTAACCCATAGCCTGTGAAGCCCAACAAGCGTCACATCCAAACTCAACACTAAGTATAAACCCAAACACATCATGGAGCCCAATTGGGTTTGAAACAACTAAGGGATCATCTACTAAACTGGTGTCTAAGTGCAGTGACTCAACTAACAATGATGAGATAAACGAACTCGATACATCAGAATCAAATAAAGTTTGGATCGGATAACAAAGAAATCCAAATTCCAACCTAGACGGTCTTATTCCCATCTGCCACCCTAGTCGTGAGGAAATACAACTATCCTCACTAAGATTCCCTACCTTGCCCTTGCTTCTTTGGACAATCCTAATAAGGTGTCCTATTCCTCCCAAAAGGATAACTACTAGCCTTCTCCTTCCCATTCTCCACTCGTAACCTCCCATTAATGAGGTTTCGTCCTTCATTAACCAAACAACTATTAGAGCCTTCCTCCCATCGTCCATCCAATAAGTACTTACAAGTTCTCCTCCTTCTTGAACCAACTTCTAATCTGATTTACGTCTAATTCCCTTGAAGCGGTTTTCCATCCTTATCTATCTTAGAAAGATCATCTACACACGGAGGGGAAACTCAAACCGAGAGAGAAAGAGATTCAAACGGAGAATTCGAAAGATAAAGATATGGCTATCGGGGATTATGCTTTTCTCTTAAAAGACATGTTTTTGAAAATACTCCTTCAAAAATTTTCTTAGAAAAATAGTTTTTCTAAAATTTTTATCTGTTCTGGTAACCTTAAGCTCTGATACCACGTGTAACACCCCACGTCCGCTAAGGTCACTCATACCAGGGGAATGCCTTAGTTTCGGTGAAGTATTTTAAGTGAATATAGAACAGTAAAATTACAGCAAGACAGATATAAGTAATACTTGAAAATTTAAATCATCATTTCATTGCAACGGAAAGTAATACATGTTTGGTTACATCTCAAAACCATAAACCAGAGTCAAGTACATAATATCCATCTTGATAAAATAGAAGTACATAATCCCACTACATAACTAATAGCCATAAAAGGAAAGATAAGCTCGGCTTCACTTCAGAGGTCCAAGCTTCATAGGATAGATACAGCAATCAGATCAAAGCCCACTAGCACCAGGCCCACTCTAATAACCTGGGGTTGGGGGAAAAAGATAAAAACAACGGGGTCAGACATAAGTCTGAGTGAGTCCTATAACCCTAACAATACAATCATTAAAATAACCAGAGAAGACATAAGTTGATATACGGTAACGACTGGGGATGAATGGCTACACTAAGCAGCTTGGTAAACTTAGGATAAACTAAGATCACCGTAAAGACGCATTTATCCACCCAAGGATAATTACTAGATTACACCGCCCCAGACTTATCCACCCAAGAGTAATTCCTACACTGCACCACACCAGTTCTACCTACCTAAGATTAGTTCCTACTTAAAGGTTGATCCCACTAAATGTACTTAGTAATTTTTAGCCAGTAGTTTCTTTTACCCCTACATAGGTGCCGTCTGCCCCTATCTTTACTAGGTGTACCCACTACTCCCAAGCGATCGGCTCCCTAACGTAGATACCCGTGCTGGTCCCACAATGGGGTGTATCGTTTTCCCAAAGTGGCAACCTGATAGTATCAACGGTGCACGGCTTTATATCTACACGATGCAACAACGATTTATTAACCAGCCCGGGTCCACACACGCATATGAAACCCGTTGGTCCTACGTTGCCACCGCTAACCCGTTTTTGGCCTCTTATAGTCAAGCCCAATATGCGTGTCCCGTCACTCGACTTGTGTCGAGCCCACAAAGATACGTTTGGGGATATTGGTTGAAATGGGCCCCCACAAGCTACCACCTAAGCTTGTAACCTTATCTAGTGTATCTCACTTAACCCTTTTTAATAATCATGTCTACCTTCATGTTATAAATCCTGGTTAAGTCATTTAATTATATTCCAATTGCCCCTTAAGGCACCCACTAGATTTTCATATGCCACCCAAAGCACTTACTTAACCCTTTACCCATGTTTAATTACATGTCCCACCTTGGTTAAGTATTCTAATCGTATTTTCTATTGCCACCCAAGGCAACCACCAAATTTCCACATGCCCCCCAAGGCACCCACTTAACCCTCATGCCCCACTACATGCTTATATGGTTAAGTGTTTCTTAATTAATTAAGACCGTGATCCTCATAAAGACCTCTCACATTAGACTATCTTTTATGACCGCTAGTTAAGCCGGTTGGGTCTGGGCAGCCTTATGTCATAACCGAGTCTAACCTCGTGTCTTTACATTAATCACGTATTTAGTTTGTGCCTAAGACCTCTCACATTGGGCTAACATTTGTAGCAACTGGTTAAGCCGGTTGGGTCCGGGCAGTTTTACGCTACAACTGAGTCCAACCTCGTGTCTTAGTCGATTAATTACACCTAATTAATTACCCTCATAATTTATATTAATTATCCCTAATTAACATCAAGTTTCTCATAACATGGGTAGATCTAACTCAATAGGTAAATTCCCATGGGGTAGACCTAACTCAATAGGTAAATTCCCACTTATGTTAATTTTTTTTTTATGGTATGCTTAATCATACCCAACCATACTTTAATTAACATATTTATTAACCCCATCGTTCCCCACGCAAATCGTTCTCATTTCACGACAAAATAAAAAGGGAAGATCCATCACAATTATCATGGGTTTTAACCAAATCTTAGCATATAACTTTGTCATGGGTTAAGAGGATGTCAACTTGCATATATGAGCATATATTAACCCAACTACATTTAACCCAAACTTGCATATTATCGCACATGACTTGCACAACCTATTGCATATGAACTTGCATAAGCACACATAACTTGCATAACATGTTGAACTTGCATATACGCATTCTCACAACTTGCATAACATGTTAAACATGCATTTAAGCATACACCTAACTTGCATAAGCATTCGCATTCTTGCATAAGCATTCACATACTTGCATATTAACAAACATGTAACTTGCATAGCATATCTTGCATATTAACAAACATGTAACCTGCATAGCATATCTTGCATATTAACATACATGTAACTTGCATATTAACAAACATGTAACTTGCATATGGACTTGTTTAACATGCATAAACCCACTTGTTAAATATGCATAAAACAACTCATTAATCATGCATGTTATCACATACTTAGCATGCATAGAATCACATACTAAACTTGCATAATATCATATACTTAGCATGCATAGAATCACATACTCATCATGCATAATATCATATACTTAGCATGCATAGAATCACATACTCATCATGCATAATATCACCTACTTAGCATGCATAGAATCGCATACTCATCATGCATAAAACCACATACTTAACTTGCATAAAATCAATTACTTATTATACATAAACCCACATATCCAACTTGCATAAACTCTCATATTCAACTTGCATAAACTTACATATTCAACATGCATAAACTCACATATTCAACTTGCATAACTTACATATTCAACATGCATAAACTCACATATTCAACTTAGGATTAATATTATACATAGATTAGCATATCATTACAAATGATTCAAACTCACAAATCCGCATTCAAGACCATAAGTCTCATTACACCTAATCTACTTATCTTAACAATTGATCATCAAAGTGATAGAAACTCACCACTAGCAATTTGCACTCCAAATGAAGAAGATTAAGATGCTTAGAATGGATTAGAAGTTGATTAGAGAGGTTGATTAGCTTGCTTTCCTCTTCATTGATTTGTGGAGGCCATGATCAAGTTTCATTTTGCCATAGTTTAGTTACAAGATTTAATTATGAATGAATTAGGGTAGGGTTAGGGTGTTATTTATAGGATTAGGTTGCATTTTAGACCCTTAGATTAACCCTAGATAGGATTAGGGCCATCAGATCCAAGAAGCTTCCAGAACCAGCCCTCTAAGCCAGCCTAAGACCCCAAACTGGTGCACCCAGTTTCACTGGGCGTCGCCCCCCTGTCGACAGGCAAGTCGACAGGCAAGTCGACACCCCTGTCGACAGGCCTGTCGACAGCCCTGTCGACATGGGTAGGGCGGGAATCTTCCCGCCTGGCCCCGCCTGCTCTATTTTAAAATCTGTTTTTAGTTTCAAATTTTCTGCAAACTTCATCGGGCCATCACTGGGCCATACGGACTCCGATTTTCGAAAACTCGGACTCTATTTCGCGTATTTTTCCGAGACGAACGCAATGACGCAGCCCGTTTCCCCCAATTCTCAAATCTGAGATTATATATTCTGTAATTAGTGAATTTTAGCATTAACCGAAATTCGGGGTGTTACAAGATATTTCACAAATCTTGTTTTAGCACATTCACACTTCTTGGAAAATATTCTCAGTTATTATAACTCTTATTCTTATATTTCTTTGGGCAACATCGTTGCTTATTACTTTAGAATAAGTGGATTTCAAACCAAATTGTTATCATTCCCTAGGGAGTAGTGCTACATATAAAAATCACGCTTAAGCTTGGCCAACAGCGTTAATTTAACGTTATAGTTCAAAACTTGTCATACGCTGTAATATTCCCTTTTATAACTAATCTCGACATAACAACCACGCTTAAGCCTAGTCAACAACGTTATTTTATCGCTATAGTTTACAGACTTGCAATACGCTACTATATTCCACTTTATAATTAATCTCGACGCCTCTTTCCGTTACAAAAATCTTGACATCTCTTTCCGTTACAAAAATCTTGACATCTCTTTCCGTTACAAAAATCTTGACATCTCTTTCCGTTACAAAAATCTTGACATCTCTTTTCGTTCCAAACAAATACCATCCTTCGATAATAGTGAAGTCGTTCAAGTTGGGGTATTTTAATTACTTCTCAGACCTTGATCAACAACATTCTTACCTTAGAATAGGTATAAATTCGTAACTCCACCCCCTTATACTTTAAAATCCGGAAACGTGCTTCTTGCTATATTTTAAATATGGTTTTATGACGCCATATCCTTATTTTGAAAACCCGGTTATTTACATTAGCTTATACAAATCCATTTTTAAACATTTCCCTCCGCTTTGTCTTTCTTAGACAAATCCCTTATTAAACATTCCTCTTCGCTTTGTCTTCTTTAGACAAATCCCTGATACTTTAAAATCTTATGTAAACTAAATCCACTATTCGTTAATTTATTACATTAGATTAATCAGCCCAATCTAATTTAATTAAATAACCAATTATTGATCAAAACAGTTTGCTTGGTAAATATTTAGCCATGATTAACCCACTAATCAATTCTAACAAATCTTTTCATTTTGAATAAATAACATTTATTAATCCAAATAATTTCACTTGTATCGATCACTATAAAAATAATAATTTATTTCTAAATAATCTCATTTGCTATTAAATAAAAAATAATCGATTCTAACTAAACTTACTTAATATGAAATCATCCATAATCTATTTGTAAATATCTCATTTAATCGTTCTTAAAACAATAAATTCTTGTTATTAATCATCAAGTTAATCCCTGCCTAGTTACTTATTAATCTTATCAATTTAAGAATCCACTTACCAAATCATTTAGTAAGTATGGTGAAACACGTGTTTCGCACACGGTGGGATTTTGGTAAAACAATAACGGTTAAAACAAATGATACATTTATGGTTGGTTGTTGCCACTTTCTTAATCGATATCGTCAATTGATTAAACCAAAATAACGTTTGAATTTCCATTCAACGCTAACATCAATACAAGGTTTCAAAAGTCATTTGGGTTCAAACAGTGCATCTAAATAAAACAAACAGAACATATAAATATTGAGGAATCCGGTTGGATTCCTCCAACCGGTTTCCTGCATCCACCGATGTTAGTCAACAGTTAACACTGATTCCATATCAGGAAATATTATAATCAATGGGATCAGTCCAACCAATGATGTGTATATATATGCAACGATATATAATTCAACCAATTTAACCATAATCTGCATAAACAACCATCACACAACATTCAACCATTATTTAAAATATAATTAAAATATTTTAAATAAAAAGAGAGTTAGTGAATTTACTCACCTTTGCGCGTTAACCGTTAAATAACGATTTGCGTCAGACGATTACATCATGAAATTCCAGTGGCTCTGTTGTCCCTGGAATATGCGTTCTATAATGTAGAACCGGTTGTTATGATTTCAACATGCTCTGTCTCATCTGATTTTAAACCCGTTGATCACGATTTAACGGTCGCTAAGCTTCTGTCCTTAATCACCCCTTTAAACCCGAATGACCGTTTCGAAGCTTTTGTAAACATTTCCGTTCCTTTCTTAATCCACCTTTTCTTCATTAGTTCTCCCTCAACAATGAACTTGCGTACACCCTTTATTTTTCAACGTTTCGTCCCTTTGCCAAGGCCCACTCAATGCCATCTGTCTTCTTCTATACTCATGATTCACGAACAGAATTAAGCCAACTTCACCAACCTCTTTAATTTTATACATAATCATCCCTTAGTCCATAGTTTAAACCCTTAACTTCGGATACAGTTAATGCCCCTTCTTCTTTAACATACCCATATTTCGTTTGATTTCATCGGCCCATATAAGATATCAGTACTCATCCTTTCCATTTTGCCAAAGGTCCCTTGCGCCATAGTTCTTTCGCCATCAAATTGACAGAGAACGAAAGCTCCCCCTGCCAAGAAAACACACACACTTACACTATTAGCCTGCACCTGCTTCTTTCTTTCACGTTATCACCAAAAACACCACCTTGATCCCTCAATCTTCCAACCTGCTAGTTACACCGTGAGCCCCTCCTTCAAAACATGAATACACTCTACAGTATAATATAATACACACCACCCTTCTTCCTTTTATTTCACACGTCCATGCATTCTATCACCATTTACTCTTCTCTCTAAACTCGCTCTCCCCGTCAGTATAACACCCAACTTGGTTGCACCATCTACCCGCGTCTTTGGCCTCGACGTTGTATGGTCGGGTCCATCCAGCTTTGAACAAAGCCGCCTCTTCTTCCATAAATCAGAAAATCCACTCCGACATGGATGCTATTGATCTCAGGTTCACAAATATACTACTCCTAAGATGCAAGGTGGAAGAATGCATTTGATCTCTTATTTTTATTTTTATTTTTATTTTCTTTAGCCATTTTCACTTTCAGGTTGCAGACCAGATGGATAGTTTTTGCGCGTATTTATAGAGTAGACGACTTGGTCCTCATATATTTGGATGTAGGCATGCTGGATAGTAGCCTAGGACTGTGTGAGTTTTCATTTCACTGGGCACTTCGCTATGGAGATGGAAGTCCACGCCTAAGCTGTAACGTGTATGTAGGCATGAGCTGTTCCTTTGTCGGCAAGTTTATTAAAGGTAGGTGATGTTGAAATACATAGGTAGGTGGTAGGTCCTTATGTATATACATAATTATTTGAGTTAGTTGTGTGGTATTTTCATTTCATGGGAGACAGCTTGATTTGAACTGTCGATGAAAGGTCCGTAGTTTGATTTGAAAATTCGTAGACGTTTACTTGAGCATGAAGTCTTAGGTTGGTAGGCAAGTACCTTCACATGCTCTCTATATTTGAGTTAGGAACTAAGTTACATTTTTATATATATTATTTGTTTTGTGTGAATTCTTTATAATTAGAACTAACATGCATGTTTAGTAATCGTTTTGTGTAAATGGAGTGCTTGCATGATCTTTAGTCTACGCATAATAAGTAGGGTGACAATACATTATGGTGAGGTAAACAGCAAGTAGTGTTCAATGACTAATCAAACTTTAAAATTTTCATGCTGACATGATGTAGGAGCGAGCCACCAGAACATACCTTAATATTGGTATATGAATTAACGGGACCTTTTACTCGTATGATTATGTTTTTGTCCAAAGCCCAAAATAAAGGTGAAACAAAGAACAGAAGTGGGAAGTAAATTTGTAAGTCGGTAGAGTAGGTCATCTTATTTTTAAGTTTAGCGTATCCCCGCTACATAAATCACCGTGCTCGTACAAGTTGCTATAGAATGAAATAAAAATACAGTTGTGTCCAGCGAGGTGCCCCGGTCCAAAAAATATAATAATATCAGTAGGTTAACTAATATTATGAAACCCCGAAATACTGATACAGGGTGCAAAATACTCCAAATAAAAAGTTGCATATTTAATTTATTAAAATTTACAGTAAAATTCTAAAAATTAAATTATAACTACGCCTCAAAAGAACCTTGTCCAGATTTGCAACCGGTATCTTGTTATATCAAATAAACTGTTACGGTCGATAATCGATTCTATAGCGACTATTTGGAAATTTGATTTGGACATAACTCACAATCTGTAACATGAAATCTTGGTTTTCCACTACTGTTAGAAAAATACAGTTCAACAAATTTCAACGCTTCTTGTTTCGCAGAAATCCGATTAAAAATTGGTTCTGTACACTTAGTTAAAGTTCAGAACGTTAAATTACGAACTGCAGCGTCGTTATCAGCTCGATTATATTTAATATATATTTTTATACGTTCAACTTCGTTTTAATTAAATATATAAATCCACTTATATTACGAATTCAATATTTAACTGAATTAAATATTCAAATACAAACCGATTAAAAATGCGAGACGTTACATTCCTTCCCCCTTAAAATAATTTCGTTCTCGAAATTGCTAAGATGGGGAAAATTCTACAACTTCTGTTGTAAACAGGTTAAAAATCTTTTCTTTTACTTTCTTAAATTTAGTTTTCACAAAACCGATTTACTCCAATTAAAATATTAATTTCTTCTTATTTCGAATATTTTCAAAATTTTGAAAATTTCCTAACAGCTCAAATTTTCGGAGATTTTTTTTTTTTTTGCCAGCATCTCCTCGGCACGGCTTATTCGGTATTACAACAACTTGCCACCCTGGGCCTTCTCCAATCCAAAAGAAAATCTAATAGCTAAACGGCTTGCCCAAACTGACTCATAAAAATATCATCCTCGTATATAAATGTGTACCTTTTGTTGGACATGTAACTTTTATCTCTTCAATTTTCTATCCAATCAGCACGTACCCAAGTATTCCAAACATGGATATTCAATCGACTTATCCACCAATCCCAATCATCAGCTTATACTCAAGCCAAAATCTATCCCCAAATCCCAGTTTCATTCTAAATCTTATTTCGCCAATTTAGTCACTTCGCCAAGTGAAATTTTATTCCAATGCAATTTCCTCTTATCTGGCTTCAATTAAATTCCAATTTTAATTAGCTAAGTTTTTAAATTAAATTCAAATTTATTTACTAGTACCATTTCAATCTTATTTAACTTCATGAGTTAAATTTTAAATTTCAGAATTCAAAGTCCTGGGTTTTATTTCAAATCTGTTTGAAATCATATATTATTCAAAATATTTGAATTTCTAACAACTTGTTTCCTCAAAATAATTCAAAAACAAAATCTAAGGTAGTAATCCGTCACTTAGAAACTTGAAAATGAACACCGATAATGCCGCGGTTCATCATCGGAATTATTTTCTAGCCATCAAAGTGAGTTTGGCACTATATTACTTTTCAAACTCATTTGTAAACACTTCCATTTCAAATATCTTTCAGAATGCTTGGAAAACAATCTCAAATCTCCCTGGGATTTTAAATTTCTATATATTTAATCCTTTTACAAGTTTCCAGGGTTTATTTCAATTCTGGATCTAAATTTTGTTTTAATCCATTTAATTTCACAAATTTCACCATACAAGTTCTGATGCGTTATTTACATAACCATCTTAACTATAATCTTATTCAAATATATCCCATATAAAAAAAATTCCGATAATATGTACTTTCTATATATCAAATATATTTTATTTTCCCTTCTTCAAAACAATACTGTGTCGAGTAACTCTATTCAAGAGTTTAGAAACACCTATCGATATAGTTTGCAATCCAGTATCGACCAGAATTCATAAACCACTCGCCAAACCAACCAACACAATATAAAACAGTTTTTATATTGATTTACAAATACGCGCTCATATATGTACACTCAAACTCAATCTAGGGTATTTCTAACCCCATCTCTACTGAGTTACGCCACAGAGCCAAGGTAATCACTTAACCTTCAGCTCTGATACCAACTCTAACGACCCGGGATTTTCGACTCCGAAAATCGACACAAAACCCAGCGTCGACTGTTCAGACATCGAAAATACCGGATCATTAATAGAAAGAAATTAGAGGGTGAGATAGAAAAGATATAACTAATACAATAGAAGAAGAAGAAGAACACAACTGAGCATAGTCAGAGTAAACATGAATCTCACAGCGGAACGAATAAAATATATTATATAACATAAGTTTGGAATACAAATCGGGTTTGTACATATATACATACCATCATCAGAGTACAACATAACATTTGATACAGCGGAAATAACTTAACTGACGGTGGAGCCTTCTACTTTAAGATCCTCCAAGTGCATCTGCAAAGCCTGAAACACTTGACTGCCCGTACAAATTTGGGCACCCAAGAGTTTAGGGAAAACAAACAAAATAAACTCTGGGTCAGTCATGGGACTGGCGTGAGTAAATTCCAAACCATACGGTTTAACTTTGAAAATCCTTTTGAAACAAAAGGATAATAGTAAGACCAACCCACACATAAACATGGACGGTTTTTACCTTACTATAACCCAAAATATTTTGATATCAAAATCCAGTGTTATTATAATAATGTCTAATCAAGTGAATAACCAAATAGCAGAGCGCTTGCATCTCACGCTCTACATACATAGTATAAAATCAAAAACCGCAGGGCGCTTATTGGAGATTGGATTCGAACTGTGACAAGGTATGGGACCACCTTCCGATGATGTATCTCTAGAGGCAAATACACCTGGGTTCAACAAGAACGTCTTGCAAACCGGCCCACACATGACCGACCACTCATTTCGCTTGAGTGTATCGAATGTATATCACCAACGGTTGGACTCAAACCACCGTTCCCGAATGGGCAAAATCGATAGATTAAGAAACAAAGGGAATTTCTCTAGATAGGTGATTATACACCCTAATGGGAGCGACCCACATAGCCATGCTGCCTGCCCGATTTTTGTCATTTCCCGGTTGTGAGGCTAGAGGCTACGTCTACCTTTCAGAACATCTGGCCATCATACACTTTGAATGCCACATCGTCAAACCCGTCAAATCACTAGTTGATCTTCCCAAAAATATTACGGGTATAAAAGCTAAGAGAAACGAATTTCTCCGCCACCAGACGCAATACCTTGAAAAAAATCGTCTTATGTGACCGTTAGGAATACTCTGTCAGACATTCGTCCATACAAGTTGTCCTGGGACTGTACAAACAGAAAACACCATTCTGGGACAGGACGACCCTTGCATTTCACTCCGTCTTCAATTGTCGTCAGCAAAATCTATTCGCAACGCTTATGCCTATACGGAGTGGTTTTCGGATAATAAATCTAACCGGTCTTTCCGTATTGACAACGATGGTCAAAACACTTCGATAGTCGGTTATTTAACTATCGAAGTAAAAACAAACATTCATTCAAGTGTTCAACTAACATCACACAACCATGGCCACTTTTTATTTACCATTCGTTTTATTATTCGAATTCCCATATCTTACCAGATATTTCTCAAATCTTGTTTTAGCACATTCACACTTCTTGAAAAATATTCTCAGTTATTATAACTCTTATTCTTATATTTCTTTGGGCAACATCGTTGCTTATTACTTTAGAATAAGTGGATTTCAAACCAAATTGTTTTCATTCCCTAGGGAGTAGTGCTACATATAAAAATCACGCTTAAGCTTGGCCAACAGCGTTAATTTAACGTTATAGTTCAAAACTTGTCATACGCTGTAATATTCCCTTTTATAACTAATCTCGACATAACAACCACGCTTAAGCCTAGTCAACAACGTTATTTTATCGCTATAGTTTACAGACTTGCAATACGCTATTATATTCCACTTTATAATTAATCTCGACGCCTCTTTCCGTTACAAAAATCTTGACATCTCTTTCCGTTACAAAAATCTTGACATCTCTTTCCGTTACAAAAATCTTGACATCTCTTTTCGTTACAAACAAATAACATCCTTCGATAATAGTGAAGTCGTTCAAGTTGGGGTATTTTAATTACCTCTCAGACCTTGATCAACAGCATTCTTACCTTAGAATAGGTATAAATTCGTAACTCCACCCCCTTATACTTTAAAATCCGGAAACGTGCTTCTTGCTATATTTTAAATATGGTTTTATGATGCCATATCCTTATTTTGAAAACCCGGTTATTTACATTAGCTTATACAAATCCATTTTTAAACATTTCTCTCCGCTTTGTCTTTCTTAGACAAATCCCTTATTAAACATTCCTCTTCGCTTTGTCTTCTTTAGACAAATCCCTGATACTTTAAAATCTTATGTAAACTAAATCCACTATTCGTTAATTTATTACATTAGATTAATCAGCCCAATCTAATTTAATTAAATAACCAATTATTGATCAAAACAGTTTGCTTGGTAAATATTTAGCCATGATTAACCCACTAATCAATTCTAACAAATCTTTTCATTTTGAATAAATAACATTTATTAATCCAAATAATTTCACTTGTATCGTCACTATAAAAATAATAATTTATTTCTAAATAATCTCATTTGCTATTAAATAAACAATAATCGATTCTAACTAAATTTACTTAATATGAAATCATCCATAATCTATTTGTAAATATCTCATTTAATCGTTCTTAAAACAATAAATTCTTGTTATTAATCATCAAGTTAATCCCCGCCTACTTACTTATTAATCTTATCAATTTAAGAATCCACTTACCAAATCATTTAGTAAGTATGGTGAAACACGTGCTTCGCACACGGTGGGATTTTGGTAAAACAATAACGGTTAAAACAAATGATACATTTATGGTTGGTTGTTGCCACTTTCTTAATCGATATCGTCAATTGATTAAACCAAAATAACGTTTGAATTTCCATTCAACGCTAACATCAATACAAGGTTTCAAAAGTCATTTGGGTTCAAACAGTGCATCTAAATAAAACAAACAGAACATATAAATATTGAGGAATCCGGTTGGATTCCTCCAACCGGTTTCCTGCATCCACCGATGTTAGTCAACAGTTAACACTGATTCCATATCAGGAAATATTATAATCAATGGGAACAGTCCAACCAATGATGTGTATATATATGCAACGATATATAATTCAACCAATTTAACCATAATCTGCATAAACAACCATCACACAACATTCAACCATTATTTAAAATATAATTAAAATATTTTAAATAAAAAGAGAGTTAGTGAATTTACTCACCTTTGCGCGTTAATCGTTAAATAACGATTTGCGTCAGACGATTACATCATGAAATTCCAGTGGCTCTGTTGTCCCTGGAATATGCGTTCTATAACGTAGAACCGGTTGTTATGATTTCAACGTGCTCTGTCTCGTCTGATTTTAAACCCGTTGATCACGATTTAACGGTCGCTAAGCTTCTGTCCTTAATCACCCCTTTAAACCCGGATGACCGTTTCGAAGCTTTTGTAAACATTTCCGTTCCTTTCTTAATCCACCTTTTCTTCATTAGTTCTCCCTCAACTATGAACTTGCGTACACCCTTTATTTTTCAATGTTTCGTCCCTTTGCCAAGGCCCACTCAATGCCATCTGTCTTCTTCTATACTCATGATTCACGAACAGAATTAAGCCAACTTCACCAACCTCTTTAATTTTATACATAATCATTCCTTAGTCCATAGTTTAAACCCTTAACTTCGGTTACAGTTAATGCCCCTTCTTCTTTAACATACCCATATTTCGTTTGATTTCATCGGCCCATATAAGATATCAGTACTCATCCTTTCCATTTTGCCAAAGGTCCCTTGCGCCATAGTTCTTTCGCCATCAAATGGACAGAGAACGAAAGCTCCCCCTGCCAAGAACACACACACACTTACACTATTAGCCTGCACCAGCTTCTTTCTTTCACGTTATCACCAAAAACACCACCTTGATCCCTCATTCTTCCAACCTGCTAGTTACACCGTGAGCCCCTCCTTCAAAACATGAATACACTCTACAATATAATATAATACACACCACCCTTCTTCCTTTTATTTCACACGTCCATGCATTCTATCACCATTTACTCTTCTCTCTAAACTCTCTCTCCCCGTCAGTATAACACCCAACTTGGTTGCACCATCTACCCGCGTCTTTGGCCTTGACGTTGTATGGTCGGGTCCATCCAGCTTTGAACAAAGCCGCCTCTTCTTCCATAAATCAGAAAATCCACTCCGACATGGATGCTATTGATCTCAGGTTCACAAATATACTACTCCTAAGATGCAAGGTGGAAGAATGCATTTGATCTCTTATTTTTATTTTTATTTTCTTTAGCCATTTTCACTTTCAGGTTGCAGACCAGATGGATAGTTTTTGCGCGTATTTATAGAGTAGACGACTTGGTCCTCACGTATTTGGATGTAGGCATGCTGGATAGTAGCCTAGGACTGTGTGAGTTTTCATTTCACTGGGCACTTCGCTATGGAGATGGAAGTCCACGCCTAAGCTGTACCGTGTATGTAGGCATGAGCTGTTCCTTTGTCGGCAAGTTTATTAAAGGTAGGTGATGCTGAAATACATAGGTAGGTGGTAGGTCCTTATGTATATACATAATTATTTGAGTTAGCTGTGTGGTATTTTCATTTCATGGGAGACAGCTTGATTTGAACTGTCGATGAAAGGTCCGTAGTTTGATTTGAAAATTCGTAGATGTTTACTTCAGCATGAAGTCTTAGGTTGGTAGGCAAGTACCTTCACATGCTCTCTATATTTGAGTTAGGAACTAAGTTACATTTTTATATATATTATTTGTTTTGTGTGAATTCTTTACAATTAGAACTAACATGCATGTTTAGTAATCGTTTTGTGTAAATGGAGTGCTTGCATGATCTTTAGTCTACGCACAATAAGTAGGGTGACAATACATTATGGTGAGGTAAACAGCAAGTAGTGTTCAATGACTAATCAAACTTTAAAATTTTCATGCTGACATGATGTAGGAGCGAGCCACCAGAACATACCTTAATATTGGTATATGAATTAACGGGACCTTTTACTCGTATGATTATGTTTTTGTCCAAAGCCCAAAATAAAGGTGAAACAAAGAACAGAAGTGGGAAGTAAATTTGTAAGTCGGTAGAGTAGGTCATCTTATTTTTAAGTTTAGCGTATCCCCGCTACATAAATCACCGTCCTCGTACAAGTTGCTATAGAATGAAATAAAAATACAGTTGTGTCCAGCGAGGTGCCCCGGTCCAAAAAATATAATAATATCAGTAGGTTAACTAATATTATGAAACCCCGAAATACTGATACAGGGTGCAAAATACTCCAAATAAAAAGTTGCATATTTAATTAATTAAAATTTACAGTAAAATTCTAAAAATTTAAATTATAACTACGCCTCAAAAGAACCTTGTCCAGATTTGCAACCGGTGTCTTGTTATATCAAATAAACTGTTACGGTCGATAATCGATTCTATAGCGACTATTTGGAAATTTGATTTGGACATAACTCACAATCTATAACATGAAATCTTGGTTTTCCACTATTGTTAGAAAAATACAGTTCAACAGATTCCAACGCTTCTTGTTTCGCAGAAATCCGATTAAAAATTGGTTTTGTACACTTAGTTAAAGTTCAGAACGTTAAATTACGAAATGCAGCGTCGTTATCAGCTCGATTATATTTAATATATATTTTTATACGTTCAACTTCGTTTTAATTAAATATATAAATCCACTTATATTACGAATTCAATATTTAACTGAATTAAATATTCAAATACAAACCGATTAAAAATGCGAGACGTTACACATTATATTGCTTAAAATTTTCAAGTATTTTGGTGTTGTAATATGATTGGGATAATGCATATCCCTATGGTGTTCTCAGAATTTTTACACCCAATATCACATCAACTAGTCCTAGGTCTTCCATATTGAATCTAGAGGATAACATATCCTTTATAGATGTTATTATGGTCTTGTTATTGCCTGGGATCAACAGGTCATCAACATAGAGACAAACAATGATATATCTAATATGTATTTTTTTTTATGTACACACATTTATGTGATTCATTTATTGTGAATCCATTTGATAACATAGTTTTATCAAACTTCCCATGCCACTATTTTGGAGCTTGCTTAAGGCCATAAAGTGATTTTACCTGTTTGCAAAATTTATTCTCATTTCCTAAGTTTAGAAATCCTTCAGGTTGTTTCATATAGATTTCTTCCTCTAATTCACCACTAAAGAATGCAGTTTTAACATCCATTTGATGTATTTATAAGTCATGTATGGATGCAACTGAAATAAGCATTATAATTGACGTTATCCTCATTACAAGTGAATATGTATCAAAATAGTCTAGGTCTTCCTTTTGTCTAAATCCTTGGACTACCAGACGAGCTTTGTACTTGTCTATTAGACCATCAGGTTTCAATTTCCTTTTTAATATCCTTTTATTACCTAAGGTCTTACATCTTTGAGGTAAATCAACTAATTGCCATGTATGATTGGGCATAATGGATTCAATCTCGTTCTTAATTTCCTCTTTACAATAGGGGGTATCGTTAGAAGACATAGCTTGTTCATATGGCAATGGATCATCTTCTAGCATAAAGGTATAGAAGTCTGAACCAAAGGTTTTTAAAGCCTTTGACCTTTGACATTATCATGGTTCCTCCACTTGCTACTCAATACTACTTTGCTGAGTGTTATTTGTTCATTATCCTCAAGAGAATAAGGAAATTCATCTTCCCTTGGTCTCTTACGTGTATGATTTTCAGTACCCTGTTTCAAGGGAAATATATGTTTGAAAAATCTAGCATTTCCCGACTCAGTGATGGTATTTTCATGAATATCGTTAATTTCAGATTTGTGTACCAAAAATCGATATGTGAAAATGTTTTGTGCATATCCAATGATACACAATCAATTGTTTTTGGTCGAATTTTGACCTTCTTTGGTTTTGGTACTTTTACTTTGTCAAGACACCCACACTTTTAAGTAGTTGTACGATGGTGGTCTGTTTTTTCCAAAGTTCATAAGGAGATTTAGATGTTTTCTTTCAGGGTATTTTATTTAAATATGATTTGCCGAAAGAATAGCTTCTCCCTAAAAGTTATCTAGCAAGCCAGAGCTAATTAACAAGGCATTCATCATTTCTTTAAGAGTTCTGTTTTTCCATTCAGCTGTAACGTTAGATTGAGGTGATTACAGGGCTGTAGTTTGATGTATAATTCCATGCTTAGCACAGAATTCCTCAAATGGAGACTCGTATTCTCCTCCTCTATCACTTCTTAAAGATTTTATTTTCTTGTTGAGTCGATTCTCTACTTCTGCCCTATATTATTTAAACTTTCGAGTGCTTCGTCCTTGCTTCTAAGGAGATATACATGACAATATCTGGTGCAATCATCAATGAATTTAATAAAGTACCTTTTTCCACCTCTAGTTTGACACATTTTCAAATCGCATACATCAGTATGTATTAAGTCTTGAGGTTGTCTCTCATTCAACATAATGAAACGAGGTTCTTATCAATTTTGTTTCTGCACAAACTTGACATTTATAGTTGGAATCTATACTGCATTTTGGTATAAATTCTAGTAATCAATTTTTGCGATGTATCAAAGTTTACATGTCCTAACCTAGAATGTCATATGTTAGATGATTCAACTATATAAGCAGAAGGTTCACTCTTATTCATTTCAGTGCGTGGTACAATAGTGGTTACATTTGCTTTAAACAAACTATCACACACATATCCTCTTCCAACATACACTCCATTCTTGGATAATACAAATTTATCGGCTTCAAAGTTAAATTTGAAACCATGCTTCCTCAGTAATGATCCTAGATTCAGGTTCTTGCGAATTTCTGGAACATGGAGAACATCATTTAAAGTTAGTTCCTTTCTAGAAATCAGCTTCAACACAACTTTTCCTTTACCTTCGACCTTTGAAGTAGATGAATTTCCCATAAAAAGTTGTTCATTATCGGTTGCAGTTTTATAGGTTGTAGACATCTACTTATTAGCACATATGTGTCGAGTGGCTTTAGTATCTACAAACCATTCATTTGAGTTACCAACAAAGTTGCATTCTGATATTACTGCACATAAATCAAGATCAGAAATGCCTTTCGAAATATCAGTCGTATTTGCTTCTGACTTCTTCTTTTTAGGTGCGCGACATTCGGCTGCTTTGTGCCATTTCTTTCAACTGTTGTGGCAAGAACCCAGAAATTTCTTTGACTTCTTAGGAGGATTCTCCCATTTTCTCTTGTTAGTCTTGTTTGACTCAACTACATTTTCTTTGGCAGCAATATTCTAAGAAATCTTTTTCTTAGAATTTCTGTTATCTTCCTCAATGCGCAGCCGAACTATGCGCTCTTCCATTGTCATTTACTTACACTTGTGTTTAAGGTAATTCTTGAAGTCCTTCCAGGAAGTAGGCAGTTTCTCAATAGTTGCGGAAACTTGAAAAGTTTCGCTAAGAGTCATCTTTTCTCTTCTAGTTGATAGATGATAAGTTGCAGTTCTTGAGTTGGATTGATCACTGTCTTTGAATCAACCATTTTGAAGTCAAGAAATTTTCCATCAATGAGTTTCTTCATGCCTGCATCTCTAGTTTTATACTTCTTTTCCATAGCCAACCATAGTTGTTTGGACATTAAAATAGTACAATAGACATTGTAAAGGCTATCATCCAGACCATTCACAATATAGTTTTGCACATGAAATCTGAGTTTTTCCGGATAGTAAGAGCCTCTACTTTGGTAGCATCAGGTTCGAGTTCGGCTACCCAAGGAGCATCTACAGTAAGAAATTTGGCGAGGCTCAATGTTGTTAAATAAAACAACATTTTCTTTTGCCAATGCTTGAAATTAGTTCCGTTGAACTTCTCTAGCCTTTCTCCATGGGACAGAGCCAATGTTGGAAGCACAGGCGCTGGTGGAGCGTTTTGTCACCGTCTGAATCGATGTAGAATCATTGTTGCTTCTTTATGACATCTTCGTTGTCATCTGCAGCAAACAATATTGTTTCAAGATTGTTAGATCTTTTGTCAATACATAATCATATTACAAATAGATAGTAACAACAATCAATGTTACTCAATTATGCTACAACTGTCTCATCAAACTGTGTTTACAACAACGAGAGAAAGCGTGACCGATTGTGCACTAGATTGGAGCAGTAGAGAACCGTCTCCAATAGATAGAAATAAGAATATTTCAGTAATGTCCAAGTCTAAAATGGATTCTGGTTCCTTGAAACAATATTGCCATCGTATGCACTGATTGATGTAATAGCAATATGTTTCCTAGGATAAAACAGACCAGCCCTATGTGTAGTGCCAGCAAACGGAGCTCTGACGAACTGAAGTAGATTACAGAAACTATATCAGAGGAATACTCTGAAGAAGAAGAAGAAAAAGTAGTGCGAGAAGATTAAAAAGTGAATTCTATCTCGTTCTGGGCAATGTATTTATAGGATGGAGAAGGTGCCTATCTAAGCATTAATAACTGTTGGAATTGGAAGTGACCATGTTGTGCATCAATGTGCGCGCACTCAGAATTTAAATGGTTGTACCCATTCAGTTGAACTGACATGCCTTTCAAATTCTAAAAAAAATAAAATCTCGTTTCAGTGCACTGGCCCAAGCAACAACCATCAGCCCTATTCAATCAAGAGCCCTAAGGCCCAATCTTTGACACTTTAATATATTATTGTGTCAAGGCCTAGCCCCACATTTCTCTACAAGTCCTCTTCTTTTTCTTTGGCTTGTAATATATAATGGAGGGGTCTATTTCTCTTGCTCGTTCATTTCCAACATTTATATAGTGCAGTAATCCCAATTCACTGAATTTAACATGAAGATTAATCGATGTGGAAGGAATTGGCAATGGGTGTAAAGGTTAGCTTTCCCCAGTTGGTATAAGTACATTCATACATTTGCTTGAATTATTATTTTTTATTGTTTACATTGCATAGTCATGGTAAAATTTATAATTCAGATTATTCTGTTCCTTTAAATTCAAGAAATATGGTGATTGTGCATCAAATCAACTGCTAACATAAAACAAAAAGAATTCATATATTAAGATGTAATGTTTTTACTAGTTTGTTATTTTTCCGAAGTAACACGAGATAAAAAAGCCGGAGAACAAATGGAGACACAAGAACATAGCAAAGAAAAGAGGTTTAGAAATTTTTTGTGTCCATCTACACATCTACTGAGTAAGTGTATATTTATTAGTTTGTTTTGATTGTATCAATGTGATATTCTTATTTGGTGATTTGGATATTGTGACATCTTGGTAACTTGGATTATAGATTGTATTTTGGAATTGTTTTTGAATGCTAGCTAGCAATTATGATGATAAATGTGCTTGTTATGTATAGTTGACTTTTTCCCTAAAATTTATTGTGGTGTTATGTTACAGACTTAAAGTTCCAAGATTAAGAAGCAAACCGGAGAACAAGCATTCAAGCCTTGTCAGGATAGATCCATGCAGAAAATGAGAAGCTTTTTTATAAACATATGCAGTTTTTTTAACTTTAGACATTGTGATGCATAAATCCATCAGCTATGTAAACATAATTTTTGTTTATGTGACACTAGTTTTAAGTTGTATCGAATAATTTATGAATGTGGGGTGTTATGTGAATATTTTATCAATTAATATACCATTTTTTATTGTTATATAATGTTTTGTGACATTAATTCTGTATTATGCAGTGCGCCAAGTTTTATAAGGTTTGGACTTCTTTTGTGTATACTTGCAAATCGAGAGCTCTTGACTATCTTTAAACTATTTAGTCTCTCAAGTATATCGAGTTTGGAACGTTGGATTACCAACATACTTGGAGTATGGTAAGAGACCATTAGTGTGTGGTCCTTGATGGTATCGTTTCATCAATATGGATCAGTACCGATCTATAGGGTATGGATCGGTATCGATCCATACAATTTAACAAATTTTAGGTAAAACTTTGTGTGCCCTCCTCTTGTTTCTGTTCGAGCCTATATGGTGAGTTTGAAGCGGGTCCAACCCCGCCTTGACCTCTTATTTCCACGTAGCTTTCTTTCATGTCAAAAACTGGGTTAGCATAGTATTTTCTTAAATGCGACTCTTTTTAGTCTTGTACATTGATTTTTTAATAAAGACAACCAATTATTTTTCCTATAAGCCAAATAATGAAATGTTGTGCATCTTTGACCGATTTTATATATCTCATGCTAAGCCAGCACTAACTAATGTCATACCTTTTTAAAAGCATACAATAATTTATATGGTTAATGATTTATTTAAAAAAAATACCAGTAAACATGAAGTTTATATTGCATCGAATATTCAAATAAGTGTCAAAAAGTTGGGTATATTGCCATTTTTTAAATCAAATCTAGGCTAGTTATAAACTGCTAATGATGTTATTATTTTACACTGTTTTTATGATTAATTACCCAATACATTTTCCATTATAACTCATCCATGAGTAAATGATTAAATATGAAAAAAAGAGTAAAAATACTAGAAATTTGATCCCTAAACATGGAGTTTTGGTGGGTCTTGATCCTTTTTTATTCATAGTTCTCGATTGTAAATCAACCCAACGGTGCTTCTTCTTCTTGCTTTCTCGGTTTCATTTACAGTGGAAACTTTTATTTAATTGTAAGATACTATATTCGACAAAAATAAGTAAAGCAACATATCAGATGGTATGGTTCATTGTCCGGTTCGGTCCAAGGCTATGAAATGTCTGGTCTGTATCCGTACGGTTCTCGATGAAAGAACTAGGATACTCCACCGTCCGGTCCGATATAATGTTCGATGTTTTTCTATTGTTCGAACAATATTCGTTCGTTGTCCGGTTCATACAAATACTTCGTACAAATAGTGCACGAACTTAGTATTTGTCTGGTTCGTGTCTGTTTGAAACTTTTATGGGATAGGAGTAGAACAAACCTCCTTCCGATTTGGTCCGATCCGTTTATAACACCTCTAAAAATACATTTAAGGAAGACAGATCACATGAGTGGTCAAAATTATTTTTTCACAAGGAATGATTAAACAAATTGTTTGGTTTCTTTATCCTTTGCCATGAACTAACATTGTAAACTTTACGAATTTGAGTAAGTCAGTTTTATCTCCACGTTCTATAAATTATGGTGAGTTTCATGCTTACCTCTGTAGAACTCCAAATGGAGCAGGTAGTGCAAAATACTTTTTAGTACAAATATTTAATGAACAATGCTATCGACACTTGCTGTAGCGACCCGGGAAATTCGACACTCGAATCCAGACACTAACACGTCCCGTGTCCAAACTCAAACATCGAAAACCCAGAAAGCTAATAGAAGAAGTTAGAGGGTGAGGAAAGAAAGAAAGAAATATTAGAATAGAAGAATATGAAGATCAGAGTCTCACAGCGGAATGGACTAAATATAATAATCAATAATACTTTATCAAAGAATTGATATCACAACAGCAGAGTATACATTCAGATCAATACAACACACAGCGGAAATAAACTAGTACCAGTATATATATATGGAATACGTCTCGACTTCAACTCCTCTTCTGAAGCTCCAAGCGAAACCTAACCTGTACATGTACTCGGTCTGACCCGAGCACATTTGATTTAAAACAAAATTCACCCAGGTCAGTCTGAAATACTTTCAGTGATAAATTCATACAGCAACCAACTTGTTTAACTTTGAAATCCTTTTGAAAAAAAAAGGATAATAGTAAGACCAGTCCACACATAAACACGGATGGTTTTTACCTTACTATAACCCAAATCGTTTTGAAATCAATATCTTCTTCTGATATTATCATAGTGTCTAAATACAAGTAAATAGAATCTAGCAGAACGCTTGCATCTCACGCTCCACATATATAGTATACAATCAAAACCGCGGGCACTTATTGGAGATTGGATTTCCAACTATGACAAGGTATGGGACCACCTGCCGCTAGTGTATCTCTAGAGACGAATACACTGGGTTCAACAAGAACGTCTTGCAACCCGGCCCACACATGACCGACCACTCATTTCTCTTGAGTGTATCGAATGTATTGTCACCTCACGGCTTTTTGTCGCGACCACCGTGCTTCCCCGGGAGATACAGAAATGAAAGAAGTAACAAATATGAACATTTTCTAGATGGTGACAATACACCCTAATGGGTGCGACCCACATAGCCATGCTGCCTGCCCGATTTTTGTCATTTCCCGGTTGATGAGGCTTGAGGCTATAATCGACTTTTGAAACATCTGGCCACCATTCACATCATACACGTCATCCAGGAACAGGATGAACCGAAGGCACTCTCCTACTGCATCCAATATAGGAATCACCCCATGGATCAGCAGCGAGAAGTCCTTGCAACCCGTGGATTTCAATCACGACGGAATCACAGTATATCTCTAGGTATCAGCCAGAGATTGTAAGTAACTCTTCCGTTTCATGAAGATCTACGGTCTTCAATTGCTCCATCTCGAACAGCGTCTTCGACGTATTCGTATTTATTGGTCGGAATGGTTTTCGAATATAAATTCGATCCCGGTCTTCCCATACCAATATCGTTGGGTCAGATTTTGATAGTCGGTTATTTAACTATCAAAATAAACAACCATAAAAAATAAATCAAATCCATTGGTTTATTACACAACATCACTTGGCCATAACCTTTCTTATTATCTTATCGAATCACTTATCATTCGTAAAAATGATTTTTACGACATCTTCTTTGGCTTTATATATAAATACCAAAACCAACATTCATTCTTTTAGAATAAACCCATTTAAATCTCATTTCAATACTTTGACAATTTCATTAAACTTCCACAAATCTCCCTTTTTATTTCTTTATGTATGGGAATATCATTCCATACCATAAGCTCCTTTTATTTCCTTTAATTTCAGAATCTCATCGTAAATACATTTCCAAATCCTTCTAATAATGATACTTTATTATTTGACCAAAATACTTTGTTCTATCACTTTTATCATTACGACTAATATCATCCTTTGATAATCTTGAAGTTGTTCAAGTTGGGGTATTTTAATTACCTCTCATACCTTGATCAACAACGTTCTTATCTTAAGATGGATAATAGTTGTAATACAAAAACAGAAACTCTTTCCCCTTATCATAACAAATCCCATTTTACCTCTATCTTGGTGAAATACCCTTTCTTCTTTAATATAGTCCTATATCGCATCTTTATAATTTCTTATCTCGTTTCACTCCTGTGATTCAAATCTCGGGTTAAACGTTTGATTTCCCCTTTCAATCATCACTTCGACTCTTAATAATCGACAGGTAATCAAATTTCCACATTCACTAAAACCATTAACTACTTTCTTTAAATAATGAATAATTAAATAAACAACTTCAGTTAACGTCGTTAACTTGTTCAACTCTAAACGATTAACCTGTTAATTAATCGTTATTGATCTTTACATTTAGATAATTAATAATTAATCTATCTAAATAATTTTATCCAATTTGATTTAATATCGATATAAACACCTTCTAATTGTTACGTTAATCCTGTTCACTTGAATTAGCTAAATAAGATCGTTTTAAATACTTACATAATAAGCACGTGCTTCGCGCACGGTAGATTGGATCAAACCAAACGACGATTTGTGGTTAAAACAAATCAATGTATATATGTGATTGATTTATTCCCTTTTTATAACTTCATTTGAAATAATATATATTCGGTTATAAAATGAATTCTATAACCTCATTTCTAACGATTCACATGACGGTGAATCAATCTTTATAAAACGGTGTATTATGGCCATCTGCTATTTATTTCTCAACCAATACGATATATATAGGTTCAAACTCAACCACATTCAACAATCAACAGGGTTTAAAGTCACGGGTCTTGAACAGTTCATATAAAATATGAAATAACAGCAAAATAAATATTTGAGGAACCGGTTTGGTTCCTCCTACCTGTTCTTCCCTGCATCACGGATCATTAAAATATTTCATATCAGTAGACAGAAATGACGATAATAAAATTAACGTCAACCATTAAAGCAACCATAGGCATCCAAGGCATCCAATCAACCAATGAAATCCAAATATATGAATTTAGCACATCAAAGTATTTCAGAAATGTGTGAGAATTAACTCACCTCATCTTAGTCGATGGTTCACGTGTTGCCTTGTTTAAAATTTAAACCGATGTTTCAAACAGAAAAATCTGGTTGCTTCTGTTCCCGCCTGAAACCGTTCAACCGCGTCGTGCTTTCCTCTATGATTCCAACGCAACGGTTTTTCGGCAATTCTGTATATGTATGACAATATTATAATATTTGTAAATATTGAATATTATAAACTAAAATGTTGTTAGTTTATTTTAATCACTCCGCTTAACCTGATTAAACCCCCTTTAATTAATGTTAATCACCTACTTAAATTCTTATATCAACTAAATAACATGAACTAAATTGAAAGCAAGCTCACCATGCTGCATAGCTTCCGCCCTCAACGGTGAACCGACGCCACCTATGAGGTCGCATGTCAGCCTCCACCTGAGTGTTCTCCCTCCACATTACGTGACCTTCACGTTACACTATCCCCCAACATCTCCCCTTCCAGTATTCCACGCACTCAGCCGATCTCCTTACCAAACATCATTAACGCACCACTTTCATCCCTCCTTCCATGCAACCACCTGCACAAACATGTCACTGTCTTCACCATTCCCTTCTTCTCTCGTTCCCGCCTATCCTCCAAGAACCCCGAGCCTTTTCCCGACCAAACTCTCCAGCATTCACCAACGAACTCGCCAAGGTCACGCCCCTTTTCATATTTCACCAGTCAATGCAACCCCTCACTGAACTCCGAACTGCAAGTCCATACCCTCTGACGGTCGCCACCCTGACCTCATCCACACTCGCGCCTCCTTGCTGAAACAAACTCGACCTCAACGCCATTTACATCACCAGCCTTACCGTGGTTCAACTCCACCTGTACATTGTACCCTACCATGAAACTCTTTCGCTCATCCTACACGCAAGACACCAAACTGATCCATGCCTTTTCTTTTATTTATTTATATTTTTGTAGTGAAGAAATTTTCAGTTTTGATAGAGGAACGGTTTGGCTTTTAGTTGCTGCTTCCGGAATGGAAGACAATGGAAAGAAACGCACCTATTTATAGACAAAGAAGAGACGGATAACCACAATGTTATTTCAATAGGGACAAGGTAGGTGGTAGAGTAGAGTTTCAGTCCTTCAGACTTGGTCGGCACGCTGTTTATATTGGTACAATTTGCATGTGCAAGGATCAAATTTGAAAAGAAAACTGAAAATAGAAGTGTGCTGCTCGAGATGGAAATATAGGATAAAAAGAAAGAACGCGGTATAGGCCTGTAGGGAAGCTGCATTCTATTGTCTCTTTTCCTGTCAACTTGGTCGGCTGCAGCTTCATTTTAAATATGTAGCAAGCTGAAACTTGCGTTTTGTCAATACTTGAAGGCTGAAAGAAATATGGTAGCGGTACGTCTGGGAAAGGAAAGAACAGGGTAGGTTAAGCTAAGAAAACTAGGCCCGTTGTGTCACGTCTGCATTTATTTTGATCGAACACGGTAGAAGTTTGTGAAACTTGGTCGGCAAGGTCTGATAAAGCTGAAAAGAAAATGAACAGGTAGGTACATCGACAGCATTAGCAAAGCAAGGACAGAACTGGAAAGAGTAGACCTCCTTTATTAAGCCATTTTACACACGCTTATTTGCGCGTACGAGATCAAGAGAAACAATTATAAAGGTATTCATGCAGTTAGGTTAGATGATAAAGATATTTTTTTTTTTTTAGTTAACGTAACCCGCTACATAAGTCTTCGTCCGCATACGACTCGCTATCGACAGAAATAAAGATACCATCGCGTTCAGCAGTGTACCATGATCACAAAAATATAATAATATCGGTAGTTTAACCTATTCTGTGCAACCCCAAAATGTTGATATAGGGTGCGAAATACTCCAAATAAAAAGTTGCTTATTTTACGAATTAAAAATTTCAATAAAATTCTAAAAATTAAATTAACACTACGCCTCAAAGGACTTGACCAAATTCGAAGCCAATATTTAAATATATTTAAATAACTGTTATGGCCATGACGCTGCTTTTCTGTATATTTGATTTAGACATATCTTACAATATATAATCCGAAATCTCGACTTTTCACTCTTGTTAGAAAGATACAGTTTAACAGATTCCAGCATTTCTTGTTTCGAGGAAATCCGATTTAAAATGGATTCGGTATGATCAATTGAAGTTGAAATTCAATTTTACGAACTACCGCGCAGTTTTGAGTTCGTTTTATAATAACTATAAATATAAATGTTCATTCGTCGTTCAATTAGCGAATTTGATATTAAATACCAAATAAAATATTTGAAATAAATTTTAAATATTCGAATCAAATAGCCGAAAAATCCAGGTCGTTACACTTGCCTTATTGCACTATAAGAAATGTGTAAAAAAGAAATTGTAATTATTCTTTTATTATTGCTATTGAGAAAGATTGTATAAAATGATCGAGTGAATATGTCTAACTCTATGTACAAATATATATACACGAGTTGTACAAATAATGGGCTAAACAGAAAGCCCCATGTGACAATAAAATAGAAATAGGTTATAGCCCATTTGTTTTTTTATATTTGATATATGTCAGTATGCTAACACCCCGCCTCAAAACAAACTAGGGGTTTATCCTTTTCTTCATTTGAGCCATCATTAAAAACTCCTAGCTCTTTTCGTAATCTCTCGAAATTGTTCCTCGATAAAGCTTTGGTTAAGATATCGGCCTTTTGGTAGAACGCTGGAATATGATTAACGACTAGAGACCTGGTTCCCTCTGTGACGAAGTGGAGATCAATCTCCATGTGCTTCATCCATGAATGTTGAATTGGGTTGATGGGTAGCGACACAGTACTCCAATTATCACACCAAACAGTCTCCTTGAAAAGCTTAACCCTAATTCATTAATTAGGGCTTCCACCCAAATAATCTCTGTTGTGGCCCATGCAATGGCTCGATATATAGCCTCGGTGCTCGATCTAGATATTGTGGATTGCTTCTTTGTACACCAGAAGATTGGGTTTGGTCCCATAAACGTAGTACCTAGAGGTTGGTTTCCGATCATCTGGGTCATTTGCTCAATCAGCATCGCCGAAAGTATTCAAATTTATATCTTTACTTGCTTTAATCGTTATTCTATGCTCTTGAGTGCCTTGTAAATAACGTAATATCCTTTTCACTGCTCCCTAGTGACTGCTTAACGGATTTGTTATGAATTGACAAACCTTATTTACACTATAACAAATCTCTGGTCTGGTGATAATTAAATATTGTAAAGCTCCTACTATGCTATGATATTGCTTTCTGTTGTCAATTGAATCAACTGTACGTTTAGATAAACGTAGATTGCTAGTCATAGGAGTGGGCAGTGGCTTTGCCTTATCCGTATTTTCCCTGACAAGTATTTCTAATATGTATTTCTTTTGTGAAAGAAATATTTTTGAATCTGATTTTCTCTGAACTTGTATGCCCAAGAAATAATTCATATCATCCATGTCCTTGATAGAAAATGTCTGATCTAAGTGATTTATCACCTTATTGATCTCTGAAGTGTCATTTCCTGCTACTAGAATATCATCCACATACACTAAAATATACACTATAGTCTTATTGTTAATTTTAATGTATAATGAATTATCTGATTTAGTTGCTGTAAGAAATATATAACTTTATGTAACTTGCATATATGGTCTTCCTTGCCCTTGCTTATGTACCCCTTTAGATGTTCCATATATACATCTTCATGCATGTCTCCATTTAAGAATGCATTACACACATCTAGATGTCTTATGTTCCATCCATTGTTTAGTGCTAAGGTTAAAATGATTCTAATGGTAGTTGGTTTCGCAACTGGAGAGAATGTCTCGTTAAAATCAAATCCATATTGTTGTGAAAAAGCCCTTGCAACTAATCTGGCTTTGTATTTTGTTATTCTTCCGTCTGCATCTTTCTTTAGTTTGTATGTCCATTTGCATCCCACAATGTTCTTTTCCTTGGGTGCTATACTAAGCTCCATGTCTTGTTTTTTGATTAATGCATCATATTATTCACTCATTGCCTTGCACCACTGTTTGCATTTAACTCCTTGCTCATAAGTCACTAGTTCACTCATATGACCACTATTGATGATTGATGCATTGTATATTTTGGGCTTGAATAACTCACATTTAGCTCTAGTGGTCATATGATGTCCAATTTGTGGTTGTTGCATTCGTTTTCTTCATTGCTTCTATCTGATGCATGAATATCACTGCTTTGGTTTGAGTTGCCAAGATCATTTTTGTTGTCATACTGCGGTTTTACCATCATCACTCATCGGCTCACTTGAGCTATATCCGGACCTTGTAACACCCCGTGAATTCTATAACGTTAAGCTTCACAAATTAAAGTATAATTAATTCTAAATGAAAGAATTAAGGGAAATGGGTTACGCCATTGCGTTCGTCTCGGAATTCTGCTTGAGATAGAGTCCGAGTTTGCGTGAATCGGACTCCGTATGAAGGAGTTATGGCCTTCAGAAGTTTCAGAACAAAATTTAAATTCAAACAGCTTAGTTTAAAATTCAAAATTCGAATTTCAGTTTCAAACTGGGCTGGGCGGGAAAATTCCCGCCCAGAGACTAGGTCGACCATGATGTCGACCTAGTCACCCCAGGTCGACCATAGTGTCGACCTGGCCCCCCCCAGGTCGACCACCGTGTCGACCTGCCAGTCGACCTACCTGGTCGACCTGGCTGGCTAGGTCTGGCTCTGGCTCGAATTTCTGTGGCTCTGTGTGTCACTAGGGCTGACCTGTCAACTCTTGATTGGCTCTTTGAACTTTGTATGGTCTAGATTCCTCCTGTCTTCATCTGACGGCTCAAAACAATTTAAAAATCTATAAATACTCCCTAAGTCTCAACTGAAAATTCAAACAAAAAAATAAGAAAGGAGTCGTCATGCTGCCAAGGAGGAATTTAGCATAGCCGTTAAGAGAGAAAAGCCAAAGTGACGAATCAAATTAAGAAGAAGATCAAAGTTTAATCAAATTAATCAACACAACGTTAGTCTACCCAAAGGAGCGCATCTCAGTTTCAGAATTCAGAATCCAGAATTCAAGATTCTGCATTCGTTGTAAGTATAGTGACCTTTCAGAATGCGAATAAAAACTGTGATGTGATTCGATGTAAATGA
Source organism: Allium sativum (assembly GCA_030737875.1). Classification (NCBI taxonomy): domain Eukaryota; kingdom Viridiplantae; phylum Streptophyta; class Magnoliopsida; order Asparagales; family Amaryllidaceae; genus Allium; species Allium sativum. Next base: position 311,462,260 of record CM060913.1, on the reverse strand, counting down.
AAATAGAATTGTGTTATTGTATAAATTCTGTGTATTGAAATGGTTCTATCATGACTTGTGTATTGATGTTTGTGGCATAAATTGATTGATGCAAGCCTATTGAACAATTGTATATGAAAACAATGGAACTTGCAAGTTTGTGGCAAAAACTAGAAATTTATCCTTTTATGTTTATGTCGATGGCATGGACTATATACAATCCCTTAGTCTAAGTTAGAATTTATGTGAATATGTTATAGACCTTTTATGCCTACATGACCCAAAATCTATGATATCATTCTCATGTTTATTTGCAAGTTTAATTGGATCTACGTTAAGTATCGTTTGGGTTTCATAAACTATGCAAGTTCATGTTTATTTACAAAATATAATTGGATCTATATTAAGCATCGTTTGGGTTACATAAACTATGCAAGTTCATGTTGAAAAAGGCTATGTGATTAGATGTTATAATTGGACATTTTGGTGAACATACAACATGCTAGTTTTGTGGTTGACATTATGCCAAGTTCAACATGTTTAAACACAAGTTTGTATTAGCCTAAACTATGCCATTTCATATGTTACCTACTTAGTTATACTTTGATTTTAATGCAAGTTCACATGACCCATCATTTATGTTAGTATCGCTAAATTGCAAGTTCATGCACCACACACCCTTATATGTTTTAAAATATTACATGTTCTTGATTTCCCCTTTTCTTGCGCTTATAAAGTTGGGCTGAATTGTGTCGAGCCCAACATTTGTTATAACGTTGCGAACGTATAAATGGGGGTAATAACGTTGGGTGTAAAACATGAAAATATATGTTGGCATGTTTGGCACATGCCAATGACAATGATATTTTAGCGGTTTGAATTGATATACCCAAGAATAAAAGATATGACATTCAAATATATAATTGAGAAGTAATAAAATATGTAAATTTAGAAAACACGATGTGCTTAACCCGAGGTTGGATTGAGTTGTGATGTAAACCTGCCCGGACCAGCCCGGCTGTCCAGTAGAAACAACAATACCTATTCAATGTGGGTGGTTAAGCATTGAGCCCAATAATGACCCGAGGTTAGACTGAGCTACGGTGTAAACCTGCCCGGAACCGACCGGCTTATCCAGTAACCGTAGCAATACCTGTCTAATGTGATTGGTCAGGTGCTCCTAAGAGGCTAAGGACAGATGGTAGGGTTAAGTCAACTATAACACTTAACCATATTCAACATGTTAACAAGAATTGATGGGTGGGGTTAGGTAAATACATACACTTAACCACTTAACATGTTTGACTAGAAAATCCTGGTAACGAGGGACCCGTTTCAGCAGTAACCCAAGTTTGGTATCAACGGTACCCTGAAACTAGGCAGGGTAGGGCACGATTACTGGGCTGATTGTAAGCGGTCAAATGACGGCGGTGGCTGTACAGTGTAGGTCTAACGGGGTGCGGGCGTGCACACACTCCGGAGCAGACAACCAGGGCACTGGGGACACCAGTAGTATAACCTATGCCTTCTAGAATTTGTGTCGGGGCCGCCACCATGGGTCTTGATACAACCCATGGTGGGACCAACATAGGTATCTACAATTCTTGGGGGCCGTATGACACATGTTAACGCGAGTAGGAGCCGATCATTTGATAAGAATGGGGATCACTTCACCCTCACCGTGGGGTGCTAGTTAAAATAAGGTCAAGTAGGTGCAGAGATATATCATGGGTGCGATAGTACATTCGACACTTTCTTAGCTTGTGACACTTTCCTATTTTCAGTATATATCTATCATGCCCTTTTCTTATTCACATACTGAAGAGTTACTAGATTTACTCAGGCTTTATGTCTGACCCTATTTTCTTTTCGTCTTCTTTTCTTTCGTTCCCCCCCAGGTCCACAGGGAGGAAACAGCTCAGCTCAGTCAGACTCTTTACCAGCTCCAAGACCGTAGATGTATGATTTGGATCTCTTTTGCTCGGATTAAAGATTTGGATATCACTATGGGGATTTCTGTCACTTTATCTATGTTTTATGCTTCTTTAATAATCAAGACAGTAATGAGGTTGTAATGTTGGAAGTATTTTGAGACAATTATGGAATGTTGTGTTTGAACACGTCTTGATGAAATAAAAGTCTGTTTGGTTTCCGCTGTTTAAAATATGTGTATTCATATCTGTCTTGAGTTTATCTGTGGCTTTTACTTATAAACCTCCACCAAAGCTAAGGCATTCCCTTTGCGAGTGACCTTAACGGAGGTGGGGTGTTTCACTTGGTATCAGAGCATAGGTTTACCAGATAAGGTAAAAGTTTTTGAAATTGTTTTCAAAAGAAAGATTAAAGAAGCATTTTTCAAGAAAAAGTGTTATGTTTATAAAAAGACAAAATCCCCCAAAGCCATGTGCCCTATCTATCTCTCTCTATCCTTCGTTTTGAATTTTTCCTTTCTGTTTCAGCATGTCTGGGGACCTTACTCCCCAGCTACAGATGCTTTTACTCCTCCTCCTCCTCTACGTGAACCAGCAAATGGAAGAATCACCGAACAAGAAGACGGATAATAGTCAAGGAGGAAAGGACCATAACAATAATAACAAGACACGTAAGAAAAGGAAATTTTATTTTGTGGCATTGTGGGACATGTGGTGAACGACTGTAGAAAGAAGAGGAGGAAGATGAATGCTACTTGCTTCCATTGCGGTAAAGCTGGACACATGGCTAAGGACTGCCCTAAGAAGCAAGGGCAAGGCCCGCAAGCAGGACCTTCTGGGGGTACATCTTTAACTTCTTCTCCTAGATGCTTTGTTTTATCCTGCTTATCTTCTCAATCCTATCTTGAGAACTTTAGGTAGTAATATTTCTATAGAAAGTGTAGTCTATCTTTATGATCATCCAGTTCGTACATTTTTTGACTCTGGTGCATCACACTCTTTTATTTCATCTGCCTTAGTAGAATATCTGCATCTAGACACTAGTATGGTAGAAGATCCCTTAGTAGTTTCAAATCCAATTGGGGGCTCCGCTTACTTGTCAATGGTTTGTTTGGGTTTGAAAATCTCTATTCTCAGCGTTGAGTTTAGTTGTAATGCCTTTGTTTTGGGCTTCTCGGGATATGGTTTGATCTTAGGCATGAACTGGTTATCCAGTAATAGTGCCATTCTTGATTATGAGAAAAGAGTAGTTAGACACTTAACTCGGCTTGGTAACACTCTAGAAATTTCTTGTAATCCCTTGAATGCTTTTATGCTTAGTTATCTAGAGTCGCTTGATGCTTCTGATGAGAATTAGCAATCAGTTAGAGTAGTCCGGGAATATTCGGATGTCTTTGAGGAGGTGAAAGGCTTACCTCCGAGGTAGGAAATAGACTTCCGCATATATCTTGTGGATAATGCAATGCCTGTAGCTTTACCTGTCAGACACAGGGCTCCAAAGGAGAGAAAGGAGCTCAGTAAGCAGGTTAAAGAACTTCTCGAAAAGGGGTTCATTAGATGGAGCATTTCGGAATGGGGTGCTCCAGTGGTATTTGCAACCAAAGCGGACGGTTTGCTTCGCCTTTGCATCGACTATAGGGAGTTCAACAAATTGACCAAGAAAAATAGGCACCCTCTTCCCCGAATCGACGATTTGTTTGATCAGCTTGTAGGTGCGACGGTCTTCTCCCAACTTGATCCAGCAACTGGGTTCCATCAGCTAAGATTAGCTGAAGACAGCATTGATAAAACGGCGTTCAGAACCCCAAACGGTTTCTTCGAGTGGCTTGTCATGCTTTCGGCTTAACAAACGCACCCGCTTATTTCGTAGACCTAATGAGCAGGGTGTTCAGAGAATTCCTCAACAAATTTGTGGTTGTCTTCTTAGATGATATCTTAATCTTCTCTAAGAGTGAGGAAAAACATGCTCAGCATCTGAAAGAAATCATGGATACTCTCCGGGCACATCAGCTAAAAGCCAAATTCTCCAAGTGTCACTTCTGGAGAAAAGAAGTAAGATTTCTGGGGCATATAGTGTCCAAAGAGGGGTTGGCTGTGGACCCCGCGAAAGTGGTGGCAGTACAAGATTGGAAGACACCAAGAAATGCAACTGAAGTTCGAAGCTTTCTTGGGCTAGCCGGTTTTTACCGAAAGTTTATTAGGGATTTCGCGAAAATCTCAGCCCCACTCACAAGGCTAACAAAGAAGAATCTGGCGTTCACTTGGAATTTGGACTGCGAGTTTGCTTTCCAACGATTAAAAAGGGCTCTCACAACAGCCCCAGTTCTGACTTTGCCAGATGGAAGCAAAATGTTCACAGTATACACGGATGCATGTGAAACGGGACTAGGCACTGTTCTAATGCAAGAAGGAAGGGTAGTAGCGTATGGTGGAAGACAATTGAAAGTTCATGAAAAGAACTACCCAATGCACGATCTTGAGTTAGCTGCCATCGTCTTTGCGCTTAAGTCTTGGCGCCATTATCTCCTAGGTGAGAAGTTCGAATTATACACTGACCATAAATCGTTGAAATATCTCTTCTCGTAGAAGGATCTTAACTTGAGGCAGCAAAGATGGATGGAGTTTCTTGCCTCGTATGACTTTGAAATTTCCTATACTCCCGGCAAAGGCAACGTAGTAGTAGACGCGTTGAGCCGAAAGAAACCGACCTTTAGCCCGCTCTTTGTGGAAAGGCAAAGCTTGGAGTATATAGCCAGTTTTAACTTTAGGCCCTCCTCGGATTTTGTACCGGGTTTGTTAGCATCTCTCGAAGTACGCCCTACTCTCTTAGACTCAATAGGGCTGCACAACGTGAAGACCCTCAACTTGTTGATGTGATTGATAAACTTATTAGGGGTGAGACTTCTAGTTACCTCAGTAGGTACGCCATCGATGATAAGGGTTGGCTGAGGCGAGATGGAAGATTATGCGTCCCACAAGAAAGGGAGTTGACGAATAAGGTTCTCGAGGAAACGCATCATTCCAAGATGACTATACACCCTGGCGATGATAAAATATACAAGGATATAAAAAGGACTTTCTTTTGGAACGGCATGAAACAAGACGTGGCAGATTTCATTTCTAAGTGCATGACCTGCCAACGGGTCAAGGCGGAACAGAAGAAACCTGGAGGACTACTTCATCCTTTAGAGGTCCCACAGTGGAAGTGAGATAGCATTTCAATGGACTTCATTGATGGACTGCCTAGATCGAGAAGAGGCAACACTACCATTTGGGTAATAGTGAATAGGCTTACTAAGAGCGCCCACTTCATACCTATCAAGAGTAGAAGGACTGCCTCATCTCTAGCATCTCTTTATCTCAAGGAAATAGTTCGACTTCATGGGATACCCTCCAGCATTGTTAGTGACCGAGACCCTATCTTCACAAGCGAGTTTTGGCGGAGTCTGCAAGAAGCTGTAGACACACAGTTATGTTTGAGCACGACCTATCACCCCCAAACCGATGGCCAAACGGAAAGGGTGAATAGAGTTTTAGAGGATCTTTTGAGACTTTGCGTTCTTGACTTTGGAGGGACGTGGGAGGATCACCTTCCTTTAGTGGAATTTTCCTAGAACAACAGCTACCAAGCTACCATCGGTATGGCACCCTTCGAAGCCTTGTATGGAAGACCGTGTAAATCGCCAACTTGTTGGTGGGAGTCTACGGATAAGCTTATACTTGGGCCAGACATGATTCGAGAGACTTCGGAGAAAGTGGAATTGATACGTAGGAGGATGAAGACTGCCCAAGACAGACAGAAATCCTACGCCGACGAAAGAAGGACCGACCTTGAGTTTGAGGTTGGGGACAGGGTTTTCCTTAAGGTATCTCCTTTAAGGAACGTTGTTCGCTTTGGATCTGCAGGAAAGCTAGCACCAAGATTTGTAGGACCATTTCCTATCATCGAGAAGGTTGGAAAGATGGCCTATAGATTAGAGCTACCCGAGAGACTGGCCGGAGTTCACAACGTCTTTCATGTTTCTCACCTCCGGAAGTGTTTGCATGAGTCTGCGGAAGTAGTGGAACCTAGCATTCTAGAAGAAGCCAAAGTGGAACGTGAGGCAACTACGAGGAGAGTTCCAACCCGCATCTTAGGAACCGAAGTGAAAAAGCTATGCAACCGCGAAGTCAAACTCGTTAAAGTTCAGTGGAGCGACGCCGAGGAAGACGCGACTTGGGAAACTGAGGACAAAATACGCGCTGCCTACCCTCTTCTTTTTGAGGGTACATCTTTGATCTCTCTTTTTCCTTAAGTTATGCTTTATCTATCTTTTTAGGTATATCTCCTCGGTCATTTTCCTAACTCCTTAGGTAGAAAACAAATGGATGAAAACATGTATTTGAAAACATGTATTTGAAAACATGTTATGCATGATGGCTGCAAATGGTTGCTAGTGATTGCTAGTGGTTGCTCGTGGATGCATATACACACACACCCTAGGTTATAGATCGACTCAGTCACTTCATATTGCATATGCATATATATGTATTCTCATTTGTATATGGTTGAAACTTGATATGCTGTCATATGGTCGTCGCATTTGTATGAATAGTTGTGCACTCATATAGAATTATGAGTAGGAAAAATTTGCATACATAATGGATTCATGACGCTTACATGATTCGCATTAAGGAGGTCAACTGAATCACCGCCTGATTTTTACATTAGATAAGGACATGTACACACGCTATGCATATGATCATGAAGCATTAGAAGCCTTTTAATGACAGTGGATGCCTGTGTTTGTTGGTTGAGTAGATGGACTGTTGGATGGTAGGATATACATTCTTCCTAACTTGAAGATTTCGAGGACGAAATCCTTTTAAGGGGGGAGAATGTAACATCCCGTGAATTCTATAACGTTAAGCTTCACAAATTAAAGTATAATTAATTCTAAATGAAAGAATTAAGGGAAATGGGTTACGCCATTGCGTTCGTCTCGGAATTCTGGTTGAGATAGAGTTCGAGTTTGCGTGAATTGTACTCCATATGAAGGAGTTATGGCCTTCGGAAGTTTCAGAATAAAATTTAAATTCAAACAGCTCAGTTTAAAATTCAAAATTCGAATTTCAGGTTCAAACTGGGCTGGGCAGGAAAATTCCCGCCCAGAGACCAGGTCGACCCCAAGGTCGACCATGGTGTCGACCTAGTTACCCCAGGTCGACCACAGTGTCGACCTGGATGTCGACCTACCAGTCGACCTACCTGGTCGACCTGGCTGGCTAGGTCTGGCTCTGGCTCGAATTTCTGTGGCTCTGTGTGTCACTAGGGCTGACGTGTCACCTCTTGATTGGCTCTTTGAACTTTGTATGGTCTAGATTCCTCCTGTCTTCATCTGACGGCTCAAAACAATTTAAAAATCTATAAATACACCCTAAGTCTCAACTGAAAATTCACACAAAAAAATAAGAAAGGAGTCGCCATGCTGCCAAGGAGGAATTGAGCATAGTCGTCAAGAGAAAAAAGCCTTAGAGACGAATCAAATTAAAAATAATATCAAAGTTTAATCAAATTAATCAACGCAACGTTAGTCTACCCAAAGGAGCGCATCTCAGTTTCAGAATTCAGAATCCAGAATTCAACATTCTGCATTCGTTGTAAGTATAGTGACCTTTCAGAATACGAATAAAAACTATGATGTGATTCGATGTAAATGAAAATAGAATTGTGTTATTGTATAAATTCTGTGTATTGAAATGGTTCTATCATGACTTGTGTATTGATGTTTGTGGCATAAATTGATTGATGCAAGCCTATTGAACAATTGTATATGAAAACAATGGCACTTGCAAGTTTGTGGCAAAAACTAGAAATTTATCCTTTTATGTTTATGTCGATGGCATGGACTATATACAATCCCTTAGTCTAAGTTAGAATTTATGTGAACATGTTATAGACCTTTTGTGCCTACATGACCCAAAATCTATGATATCATTCTCATGTTTCTTTGCAAGTATAATTGGATCTACGCTAAGTATCGTTTGGGTTTCATAAACTATGCAAGTTCATGTTTATTTGCAAAATATAATTGGATATATGTTAAGCATCGTTTGGGTTACATAAACTATGCAAGTTCATGTTGAAATAGGCTATGTGATTAGATGTTATAATTGGACATTTTGATGAACATACAACATGCTAGTTTTGTGGTTGACATTATGCCAAGTTCAACATGTTAAACACAAGTTTGTATTAGCCTAAACTATGCCATTTCATATGTCACCTACTTAGTTATACTTTGATTTTAATGCAAGTTCACATGACCCATCATTTATGTTAGTATCGCTAAATTGCAAGTTCATGCGCCACACACCCTTATATGTTGTAAAATATTACATGTTCTTGATTTCCCCTTTTCTTGCGCTTATAAAGTTGGGCTGAATTGTATCGAGCCCAACATTTGTTATAACGTTGCGAACGTATAAACGGGGGTAATAACGTCGGGTGTAAAACATGAAAATATATGTTGGCATGTTTGGAACATGCCAATGACAATGACATTTTAGCGGTATGAATTGATATACCCAAGAATAAAAGATATGACATTCAAATATATAATTGAGAAGTAATAAAATATGTAAATTTAGAAAACACGATGTGCTTAACCCGAGGTTGGATTGAGTTGTGATGTAAACTTGCCCGGACCCGCCCGGCTGTCCAGTAGTCACAACAATACCTGTCCAATGTGGGTGGTTAAGCATTGAGCCCATTAATGACCCGAGGTTAGACTGAGCTACGGTGTAAACCTGCACGGAACCGACCGGCATATCCAGTAACCGTAGCAATACCTGTCTAATGTGAGTAGTCAGGTGCTCCTAAGAGGCTAAGTACAGATGGTAGGGTTAAGTCAACTATAACACTTAACCAAATTCAACATGTTAACAAGAATTGATGGGTGGGGTTAGGTAAATACAGACACTTAACCACTTAACATGTTTGACTAGAAAATCCTGGTAACGAGGGACCCGTTTCAGCAGTAACCCAAGTTTGGTATCAATGGTACTCTGAAACTATGCAGGGTGGGGCACGATTACTGGGCTGATTGTAAGCGGTCAAATGACGGTGGTGGGTGCACAGTGTAGGTCTAACGGGGTGCGGGCGTGCACACACTCCGGAGCAGACAACCAGGGCACTGGGGACACCAGTAGTATAACCTATGCCTTCTAGAATTTGTGTCGGGGTCGCCACCATGGGTCTTGATACACCCCATGGTGGGACCAGCATAGGTATCTACAATTCTTGGGGGCTGTATGACACATGTTAACGCGAGTAGGAGCCGATCTTTTAATAAGAATGGGCATCACTTCACCCTCACCGTGGGGTGCCAGTTTAAATAAGCTCAAGTAGGTGCAGAGATATAGCATGGGTGCGATAGTACATTCAACACTTCCTTAGCTTGTGACACTTTCCTATTTTCAATATATATCTATCATGCCCTTTTCTTATTCACATACTGAAGAGTTACTAGATTTACTCAGGCTTTATGTCTGAGCCTATTTTCTTTTCGTCTTCTTTTCTTTCGTTCCCTCCCGGTCCACATGGAGGAAACAGCTCAGTTCAGTCAGACTCTTTACCAGCTCCAAGACCGTAGATGTATGATTTGGATCTCTTTTGCTTGGATTATGGCTTTGGATATCACTATGGGGATTTTGTCACTTTATCTATGTTTTATGCTTCTTTAATAATCAAGACAGTAATGAGGTTGCAATGTTGGATGTATTTTGAGACAATTATGGAATGTTGTGTTTGAACACGTTTTGATGAAATAAAAGTCTGTTTGGTTTCCCCTGTTTAAAATATGTGTATTTATATCTGTCTTGAGTTTATCTGTGGCTTTTACTTATAAACCTCCACCAAAGCTAAGGCATTCCCTTTGCGAGTGACCTTAACGGAGGTGGGGTGTTTCAGACCTTGTACTGGATATAGTTGGAGTAGCTACAACTTGATGTGATGGTTCGTCTTCAAATGTTTGTGTAGCCCATTCGGTCAATGTTGGTATGCTACCTACAATAGTTCTGGACTGGACATGTTCCTTTTTGTTTTTATTTTTCTTTTCCGCAAAAGGAAAAACATTTTCATTAAAAACAACGCGTCTAGACACTATAACTTTCCCATTATTGTCCATACACTTGTTGACATGAACCGAACCCCCGATCTACACTGGCAAGGTCTGTCTTTGGAATATTACACATTAATCACATCGGCAGATTACAAAATATAGCATAATACATAAAATCAGATAATAATTTACATCATATCATAACAACGGAAATCATCAACGTCATAATCATCATCAGAGTTACACCGATAAAGGATCCTACTTAGTACATAATAAGTTTCATTAAGTAGAAAATAAGTCTACAATAGAATCAAATATAAACATGCATAAGATAGTTCTTAAGAGTCCAAAAGAAACAATAAAAGATAAGTCCACATCTTTAGCCAAAAGAGAACCCAATGCTATGGTGCTTATCCAAATGAAAGCCAATCACCTGTTTACCTGGCTACCCATGTAAAAATAGAGGCACCTGAGTTTGCAAGGGAAAAACAAAGTACGAGTCAGTCATAGGACTGATATGAGAAATCCTACACTTAATTTATTTAAGAATAAGGCAAATCACAGGACCACGCTGTATGTCACGGAACGGGATTACCCCATATGGTTGTCAGTGCATACAATAAAGTAAATCAAATAAGCAACGCAATGCTTTTTAGAAATGTGAAGCCATTATAAGACTTAGGTCCCATCACATAATGCAAACACAAACCAGAGGATAGAGTTTTACCTTATAATGGCCAAACATGCTTGATACGAATAAAACAAAAATCATTTGATATTATCATTAGTGTCTAGGTGTTTCAAAAACAATTTCAACATAAATGTATCGATCATAGATTGCATATGTACCATATATTATGTCGCCATATAGGTTTACAATCAAAACCACATAATGTCATATTGGAATTTGGATTTCCATCATAAGTCAAGGCAAGGGATGGCTCCTCATCGGTTTCGAGACACTCTAACAAATGCCTTAGGACTCAGACTCTGGGAGCCCTTGGATCTTCAAGGTCGGTCCACTCTTACTTTTGTGGATTAGTTATTCCTGAACAATACATTTTCTGGTCCTATCAGACCTATCATTCGGGCCTTTCAGTTGGCTCTATATCCGAGGTGCCTCGCAATCCATAAACAACATAAGTAGAAATGTCTAGCCTCCGTACCATGACACAACTTCTAGTTAGAAAGAAACGCATGCACTCCCTGCAATCACTGCCCCATTTTAGACTCATACCTGGGTGTAAGGCTCGCGAATTAACGCTATACAAAAAGCTGTGCTAATTACAGCCATGCTTTGATCATCATCCACAAGACTTTGCTTTTCAACAAAAGCCTTGATCATTTGCGTCTTAGCATGCCACACTGTCAATCCATACCCTATCATTGATTTCTACCGATATATAACCTCTAACCTCATACATCTTAGAGAAGGGTGTTAAGCAAGAGAATAAATTCTTCACCACCAAACAGATATATATTTAGCAAAGACCAACAACGTAGCACATAATACAATGTCAAACATACAATCCATTCATATGTCCATTCTGAGTCTGAACGAATCCAAATGCACCTTATTCCTCGTCCCATATGTCTAATGCAGGAGAGAGGTCCTCGCATATCCGGACAATAACCAAGTACGTCCGGACAACTACCACTATAACCTTTTCTAGGGAGCTACCAATATCGAAGGCATCAGTAGTAATCCATTCGATGTGAAGATTGCTAGTCTTGCACCGTCTTCATTTATTTGACTTTTAGTCGTCGTTTAGTTATTTGAAATGAGAATTAACTCGGTCTTTTCAAATAATTCTCGCATATATAAATCAAATCAAAATTTTTCCATTGGTTAAGTTATTGGCCTTCACAATTTATTTCACTACCTTATATTAAAAGGCTTAATCGAGAATTTAATTCGGTCAACGAATTAAATACTTCGTCATAATATTCCCAAAATTCATTTAATAATCTTTCATGCCAAATCATACTTAACCATTTTCATTTTTATAAACCAATCATAATTGGTTTACTCATGTTCAAAATTGCTAATTTTAATTTAAAACAATTTTTCGCTATATATATATATAAAATAGCTCAATTCAGTCGCACGACGTTTTAGGTCATTCGACTGCACTGACACTGTTTCATTCAGTTTTGAATTAAACATTTCTAATGATCTAACCGTCGGATATTAACATATTTATTATCGTTGGAAATGTAACACCCCGTAATTTTCAATATTAATGTTCACAAATTAAAAAATAACTAATCTCAGATGTGAGAATTAAGGGAAAACGGGTTAGCGGTGGCAACGCATGTGATACCCCGTATTTTTACGCTTTAAAAAATAAGAAATTTACGTACGTATGTGATGATACGCAAGCGTATAAACTAATGAACTATGAAAATAAAAGGTATTCTGTTTATACTTTTAGAATTAAGTTAAACGGAATTTACCATTGCGTTCGTCTCGGAAAAATACGCGAAATAGAGTCCGAGTTTTCGAGAATCGGAGCCCGTATGACCCAGTTAAGGCCCATATCGATTTTCAGGAAATTTCAAGTAGGAAACAATTCGAAAACTCAGAAGTTTGGTCCAGGCGGGGTAGGCGGGAATTTTCCCGCCAAAGCCCATGTCGACTGGGGAGTCGACAGGGCTGTCGACACCCCAGGACCCAAGTCGACAGGGCTGTCGACTTGGGCGTCGACTGGGCCCAAAAACACACTTCTGTGCGTTACGGCCTGGTGCACCTGGTCATCTGTTTTGGTTTAGTCTGGTGGCCTGAGATGGGTTTTAATGGTTCAGATTGGTCCTAGGGTTAATCCTAAGGTCCTAATCACTCCTAATCTCTATAAATAAGCCCCTAACCTACCCCTAAATCCTCATTATTCATTCATGCAACTAAACTATGGCAAAATTATTACTCTCATGGCCTCCACTTTCATTCTAAAATTCCTAAGTAAATTTCTATGAGAGGTTTCATGATTATGTGAGTGTTAGAGAGTCTCTATGTTAGTATGAGAGCTTCTCAAGTTGATTTCAAGGCAAAAGCTTTGATCTTTGTTTATAAAGATGGGGTTTTTGGATGATGGCATGCATAGGCTTCATCACAATCTTTGTTTTGCATTTCGATTTGTGCCTTTATATCAATGTAAGCCCTTTCCCTACTCTTAGATATTAACTATGAAGTTAAATGTTCATGTTGCAAGTTTGGGTTTGATCATTGAGAATGATACATGCTATCATGTCATGCAAGTTTATGAAGTCATTATCTTGATCTTGTGAGCTAAAAGCTACAACCTTTGTGTTGAAATGTTGCATTATGCAACATGAGAACCTTCATAACCTTTATGTCAACTTGCATATGAAGTCATAACCCTTATATGATGATATATGCGAGTTACTAGTCATCATTCCATGTCTTTTGTCACCATGATTCGCTTATGTGCCAAGTTTGGGTTTATGCATGTTTTTGAGGCTTAAGAATGTAACATGCAAGTTAATGAACACATTTGTGCCTCATTTGCCACCTTGATTAACTTGTGGCTTAATATCCATTTTTGTCATGCCTTTGCCAAGTCTCTCCTTTTAATCCATTACGTTGTTGCGAACGTATATGCGAGTTTAAAAGCGTTGGGTTATGTTATGGGAAATTTCTAGTGACATGAAAATATAACTTGAAAATATGACTTGAAATATAACATGGAAGTTGACATATATGTATGCATAAAAACATAAGCTTGGGAATTTACCTATTAAGTTAGGTCTACCCTTTGGGAATTTACCTATTAAGTTAGGTCTACCCAAATGCTTGAAAACTTGTAACTTGTTTTGGAAACATGATGGACATGACACTTAGATAATATAAGTGTGGCCAACTCGAGGTTGGGTTGAGTTTGCAACGTAAAACTACCCGGAACCGACCGGCCTAACTAGTAGTTGCAAACAATAGGACCCAATGTGAGAAGTTGGTCATGTTGTGCTTGAACCCGAGGTTAGACCAAGTTGTGGTGTAAAGCTACCCGGAACCGACCGGCTTAACTAGTAACCACAACAAAGTCTAATGTGAGAGGTTGAGGTGCATTAAGTAATTAATGCCACATGATAGGGTTAAGTTAATTTGATTAATGACTCTTAATCAAATATGACATGGACAAATGGATTAAGTAATTTGATTAGGCTAATGATACTTGACAAAACATGACAAGGTTGGGTAGGTTAAGTAATTTGATTTGCCTAATGACACTTAACCATTTTTATACGACTAGTGGACGGGGTTAAGTTAACCAACACTTAACCAATCCAACAAGATAACTTGGTAAGGTTAAGTAAGTTTTCTTAATGACGCTTGACCGAAAAATACAGTTAATGGATGGGGTTAAGATTGGATTCAACTAGTCTAAGCATGGAAATCGGATGAGGTTAAGTTAACCTATACTTAACCAATCTAACGTGAAAACATGATAAGGCTAAGTCACGAATCGCTTAAATACGCTTGACTGATTTGACTCAGTAATTTGATAGGGTCAAGTTAATATATACTTAACCAACATGACACATGGTTTGTAGGGTTAAGTCTTGGGCTTGGATACTTACCCAATTTTGACATGATTTGTAGACGGGTTAAGTCATGAACTTAAGTGACACTTAATCCATTATGTAAACCCTGGTTCTGAGGATTAGGTGGATAACCGTAGTTAACAAGGATAACGGGAATAAGGCTAAGTGGTAAACCTTAGTTGAAGAATAACTAAGTAATGATTCTTAGTCAAGGAAATTTAGACCAGTTCATAGATAGATGAGTAACCTGATACGGTAGGTCATCGTTTAAGTATACGAATAGGAGCAAGTATCTGATTTAGATAAAGGCTCCAGGGAACTGGGTAACGAAGCAGCGGCTTCGGGGAACGTGAGGATACTCTTGGTATCCCTCTGTGAGCTGCCAGGTGATTATACTAGGCTCATGAGAGGTTAAGGTCTGCGTTAGAAGAACCAAGAGTATGCCTTGGTTGCTATACGAGCAACCTAAAGACGGAGATGGATAGTGGATAGTCGACGATACACGATCGTACCCTAGATAGCATTTCGTCAGGCTACCTACCATCTTTGGTCAAGCGTGTACATACGGAAAGGCAGAGAACACCCAAAAGACCATAATTGCTATCTAATTATGGGTGCGGTAAGGCTTGGATGTGGGTTGGCCAGTGTTGTGTTCTCATACAGGATTTATCCTGTCTTGTCTTTCGCTAGTTGAGGGAGTGGTCTCGTGGGACCATAGCCATGTATAGAAAAACAGACCCTAGCATCTACATCGGCAGATAAATCAAAAGCTCCCGACCGAGTCCTGTATTTCTTGATCTGCCCTGTGACAGGACTCGGGTGGCACGATGTGATACATGTGCATATAGTCATGGAAAAACGATTCACGATGAATGCGTGGGAAAAAGGGCGCGGTTGACGGTTAGCGTAATTCCCAGTGGCCCTGGGTGGCTGAACCCAAACCGAAATACGAAAACGTGCAATAGGTAAGCATAATCCCTAGTAGCCCTAGGTAGCATAAGTCCTAGTTGTACAAACGATAATTCATGTTGGAAGACCCTAGCTAGGTTTAGGGTAACAGTCCAAACCGATCTTAAGGATCATGGAACTATGTTAAAGTAATATAAAATCTCAGGGGAAAGCCCGTATGGTCTACGGCAAGGGACTAAACTTATACACGGAAAGGAACATATGAGTTGAGTAACCTATATATGCGGCATATTAGGTTGACATGGACCATTATACGACTTTTGAGTAAGGGTCATTCACGGATAACACATGATACAGTTGGGATACTAGTACGGTAGGTGCAGAGCAGATGTACAGGATAGATACCATGGGACGTTATACGTGATAGATATCTTGGGGATATTATACTTGATAGAAACCTGACGATGTGATACCTTGTTTTATCTTGATATCGTAATTTATCATGACACCTTAGTTTATCTGAGTTCAGTAGTTCATCCTGTTATTTTGATTTAGTTTATCTATCATGTCATCATGCTTATGCTCATCTCAGTTTCTCATGACAGTTAACTTTACTAGTTTTTATGCTGATAGTAGATAGGGCTTACTCAGTCTTTTTGACTGACCCATTTTGTTTCGCCTCTTTTCTTCCGTTTCCCCCCCAGGTTACAGGGAGGAAATACTGTTGTTTAGTTCGGACTTCTTCTGCTTGAGGGTCATCAGGGATGGCTTGGACTTTTCTTAGCTATGGCTACTTTACTTTTTTTACTTGGGGAATAATTTATGAAAAAGTATTTATGCTTCTTTACTATTGCAAGACAGGTTTTGATGTACTCTGATGTAAAAGGCTTTAGACCTTATTTATTCATGTTATGAAAGTTTGATTTTACTTCCGCTATTTTACATGTTCTGTCTTGTGATATTTCTGTGCATGTTTACCAATAATGCCCCTCTAAAGCTAGTGCATTCCCTTGCGAGTGACCCTAGCGGAGGCGGGGTGTTACATTTGGTATCAGAGCAGAAGGTTACCAGACTGGGCAAAAGTTTTTAAAGACCTTCTGAAAATTATTTGAAAATCGTTTACAAAGAAGCATTTTTCAAGAAAAATTTTCTTTTAAAAAGAAAAAGGCTATTCCCCAAAGGCCATTAGTACTGTCCCCGTTTTATCGGTTGAATCCCCTTTTCCTTTCTCTCTTCCATCGGTAGTCACGATGGTTTTGGTTACGATTAGTTTCCGAGTTAGGAAAGTGTTTTCTATACGATGGAGATAGTTCTCGAGAGAAATAGAACTGAGTTAGGAAAAAGGATGGTAATGGAAGGATAGCTGGGCAAAGGAGAAAAAAAAAGAGAAAGGGGGCAAGTCGACAGGCCTGTCGACAGGGCAGTCGACTTACCCCCCCCCCCCCTGTCGACAGCCCTGTCGACACAAGGTGCCTGTAGGAAAAAATATATATAGCCGCAGCCGACGGCTTTCTTCCCCAAACCCCCATTTCTCTTGCCTCTTCCCTTCCAGCCACCAAACCCGAAAATTCACCACTTCCCCCACCTCCCATCACCTCGTTCCTCCACTATTCTTCATAAATTTGGTCTTAAATTGAAGCTAAAGACCCTCTCTACCCGGATCTATAGTTTACCTCTTCCGATTCGTGCCCGAATCACCATGGCTAATCCACCCAATCTCTACGAGCTTTACCCTCAATTAACCGCGCAAGAGGTCGAGTGGTGTGACGAGCAACAAGGGATAATCGAGCACTACGTGCGGATCGCCAATAGGAATTTGCTTTTAGGCCGACCGGTGAGGTTTGCGGATTTTGCGGGAACCGCCGTGGAAAATTTGTTTGCTAATGCGGGTTTGATTCATATTCTGGATACGCGCACGGCCGAGAGGAGAGGCTACAAACGTATGGTAAGACTTTTTGATGCTCATTTGGAAATTGGTGTGGATAATGATGGGCTAATAACCTATAGTTCAAGGGTTAAGGGTACCCATATATTTATGAATGAGATCCAGTTTGGGGACATGTTGAATATCCGTGGTACGGGACTAGATACGAACGATCTTGAGATGAATGATTTGAATGTGTGGGGTAGGATCTTTTTTAATGGACTGATGAGACATTGGGATAGTACAAATTTGCACCCGCTAGCTAGGTTTGTGGTCAGAATATTGCAATATAATCTTGCGGGGCAAAATGCTTGGTTTGATAGAGTCCCAGTCGTTGTTAAGGCCGCCACTTATGCTATTTTTGGGGGCATACAAATGAACTGGGCAAGGACCATCTTACAGCAATACCAAATTTATAGGGAAGCAAGGCACGCCAATATTTGTTTTGGGAACTTATGGACCATGGTTTTTCACCGATTTGGGGTTGATTTGCATGATGAGGATTATCTGACACTTTCTAACCATCCCTCTGCTATCATCACTGAGGCTGCACTAGGAAGGATGGGTATAAATATGCAAGATCTGCAAGATAAGCCACATCCTGTGGAGCATGAGGGATTAGATGAGGGAAAGAGTGAAGGTGACGAGGAGGAAGAACCACATGATGGTCGGTTCGGACAGTTTGAGGAACCCTATCAGGCACCACAACATGAGGACGAGCAGGCACAGACAGGGCATGCTTGGGAAGGAGCCTGGGCTCATCAGGCCCCGGCGCAGGGGGCTTCAGATACAGGTGCCTGGGATCCATGGGTTGCTAGGGATCCAGATTGGAGGACTGATCTGAGGTATGTTTCAGAGCAGCAGGCTCGCATAATGAGGAGCCATCGGGACATAATGAAGTCACAGCAGGAGATGCTGCAGGCACAGGTAGGCCTAGCTCAGACTCAGCAGCAGATGCTTCAAGACATGGGTAGCTCCTATGATCAGTTAGGAGCGGGGATACAGGACATACAGTTAGAAGTTAGGCAGGGGAACTGACGACATGAGGAGAGGTTAGATAGCTTAGAGGAGCTCATCCGTGGCTACTTCCATCAGGGTTGACTTCTATCAGTGTATCCGTAGGATAGTTTTTTTTTCAGTACTTTTTTCTTTGTTATCTGGTAGCAACGATGTACTGAAAGCTATCTTAATATTTGCACGTTGTTTGTTTATGAAATCTATTGTGCTTAGTGTAATTATGAAATATTGCACGATAATGCCTTATAAACAAAGTAAAGCAAGAAAGTAATAAAACGGGAAATCTTTCCGTTATACAAAGTTTAGAAAATTAGTTTTTTTCTAAATTAAAAATGGATGGTAAGGTCTTGGATGCGCCAATTGGATGAACTTCACTCTTATCTTGTAAGAGTGTGGGAAAATTTGGATGAAATTGCTTCCTCAAATTTTTGCATTCATTTAGAACTGCAAGTATATTTTAGGATGAGAGCATCATGTTTTCAGAAAAGAAATTTTCAAGAAATAGCATTCATGTAGGTGGTACCACAAGTTAGGCATACATATTTTTCTATATTGTGATTCACTTTTGCACATGTGCACATGGTTGCAACAATTGGCTGAACACTTATGGATGATAATGTGGGGACATAAATCCTACTATTATTGAATTTCGGGGACGAAATTCCTTAAGGGTGGGAGAATGTGATACCCCGTATTTTTACGCTTTAAAAAATAAGAAATTTACGTACGTATGTGATGATACGTAAGCGTATAAACTAATGAACTATGAAAATAAAAGGTATTCTGTTTATACTTTTAGAATTAAGTTAAACGGAATTTACCATTGCGTTCGTCTCGGAAAAATACGCGAAATAGAGTCCGAGTTTTCGAGAATCGGAGCCCGTATGACCCAGTTAAGGCCCATATCGATTTTCAGGAAATTTCAAGTAGGAAACAATTCGAAAACTCAGAAGTTTGGTCCAGGCGGGTAGGCGGGAATTTTCCCGCCAAAGCCCATGTCGACTGGGGAGTCGACAGGGCTGTCGACACCCCAGGACCCAAGTCGACAGGGCTGTCGACTTGGGCGTCGACTGGGCCCAAAAACACACTTCTGTGCGTTACGGCCTGGTGCACCTGGTCATCTGTTTTGGTTTAGTCTGGTGGCCTGAGACGGGTTTTAAAGGTTCAGATTGGTCCTAGGGTTAATCCTAAGGTCCTAATCACTCCTAATCTCTATAAATAAGCCCCTAACCTACCCCTAAATCCTCATTATTCATTCATGCAACTAAACTATGGCAAAATTATTACTCTCATGGCCTCCACTTTCATTCTAAAATTCCTAAGTAAATTTCTATGAGAGGTTTCATGATTATGTGAGTGTTAGAGAGTCTCTATGTTAGTATGAGAGCTTCTCAAGTTGATTTTAAGGCAAAAGCTTTGATCTTTGTTTATAAAGATGGGTTTTTTGGATGATTGCATGCATAGGCTTCATCACAATCTTTGTTTTGCATTTCGATTTGTGCCTTTATAGCAATGTAAGCCCTTTCCCTACTCTTAGATATTAACTATGAAGTTAAATGTTCATGTTGCAAGTTTGGGTTTGATCATTGAGAATGATACATGCTATCATGTCATGCAAGTTTATGAAGTCATTATCTTGATCTTGTGAGCTAAAAGCTACAACCTTTGTGTTGAAATGTTGCATTATGCAACATGAGAACCTTCATAACCTTTATGTCAACTTGCATATGAAGTCATAACCCTTATATGATGATATATGCGAGTTACTAGTCATCATTCCATGTCTTTTGTCACCATGATTCGCTTATGTGCCAAGTTTGGGTTTATGCATGTTTTTGAGGCTTAAGAATGTAACATGCAAGTTAATGAACACATTTGTGCCTCATTTGCCACCATGATTAACTTGTGGCTTAATATCCATTTTTGTCATGCCTTTGCCAAGTCTCTCCTTTTAATCCATTACGTTGTTGCGAACGTATATGCGAGTTTAAAAGCGTTGGGTTATGTTATGGGAAATTTCTAGTGACATGAAAATATAACTTGAAAATATGACTTGAAATATAACATGGAAGTTGACATATAAGTATGCATAAAAACATAAGCTTGGGAATTTACCTATTAAGTTAGGTCTACCCTTTGGGAATTTACCTATTAAGTTAGGTCTACCCAAATGCTTGAAAACTTGTAACATGTTTTGGAAACATGATGGACATGACACTTAGATAATATAAGTGTGGCCAACTCGAGGTTGGGTTGAGTTTGCAACGTAAAACTACCCGGAACCGACCGGCCTAACTAGTAGTTGCAAACAATAGGACCCAATGTGAGAAGTTGGTCATGTTGTGCTTGAACCCGAGGTTAGACCAAGTTGTGGTGTAAAGCTACCCGGAACCGACCGGCTTAACTAGTAACCACAACAAAGTCTAATGTGAGAGGTTGAGGTGCATTAAGTAATTAATGCCACATGATAGGGTTAAGTTAATTTGATTAATGACTCTTAATCAAATATGACATGGACAAATGGGTTAAGTAATTTGATTAGGCTAATGATACTTGACAAAACATGACAAGGTTGGGTAGGTTAAGTAATTTGATTTGCCTAATGACACTTAACCATTTTTATACGACTAGTGGACGGGGTTAAGTTAACCAACACTTAACCAATCCAACACGATAACTTGGTAAGGTTAAGTAAGTTTTCTTAATGACGCTTGACCGAAAAATACAGTTAATGGATGGGGTTAAGATTGGACTCAACTAGTCTAAGCATGGAAATCGGATGAGGTTAAGTTAACCTATACTTAACCAATCTAACGTGAAAACATGATAAGGCTAAGTCATGAATCGCTTAAATACGCTTGAACGATTTGACTCAGTAATTTGATAGGGTCAAGTTAATATATACTTAACCAACTTGACACATGGTTTGTAGGGTTAAGTCTTGGGCTTGGATACTTAGCCAATTTTGACATGATTTGTAGACGGGTTAAGTCATGAACTTAAGTGACACTTAATCCATTATGTAAACCCTGGTTCTGAGGATTAGGTGGATAACCGTAGTTAATAAGGATAACGGGAATAAGGCTAAGTGGTAAACCTTAGTTGAAGAATAACTAAGTAATGATTCTTAGTCAAGGAAATTTAGACCAGTTCATAGATAGAAGAGTAACCTGATACGGTAGGTCATCGTTTAAGTATACGAATAGGAGTAAGTATTTGATTTAGATAAAGGCTCCAGCGAACTGGGTAACGAAGCAGCGGCTTCGGGGAACGTGAGGATACTCTTGGTATCCCTCTGTGAGCTGCCAGGTGATTATACTAGGCTCATGAGAGGTTAAGGTCTGCGTTAGAAGAACCAAGAGTATGCCTTGGTTGCTATACGAGCAACCTAAAGACGGAGATGGATAGGGGATAGTCGACGATACACGATCGTACCCTAGATAGCATTTCGTCAGGCGACCTACCATCTTTGGTCAAGCGTGTACGTACGGAAAGGCAGAGAACACCCAAAAGACCATAATTGCTATCTAATTATGGGTGCGGTAAGGCTTGGATGTGGGTTGGCCAGTGTTGTGTTCTCATACAGGATTTATCCTGTCTTGTCTTTCGCTAGTTGAGGGAGTGGTCTCGTGGGACCATAGCCACGTATAGAAAAACAGACCTTAGCATCTGCATCGGCAGATAAATCAAAAGCTCCCGACCGAGTCCTGTATTTCTTGTTCTGCCCTGTGACAGGACTCGGGTGGCACGATGTGATACATGTGCATACAGTCATGGAAAAACGATTCACGATGAATGCGTGGGAAAAAGGGCGCGGTTGACGGTTAGCGTAATTCCCAGTGGCCCTGGGTGGCTGAACCCAAACCGAAATACGAAAACGTGCAATAGGTAAGCATAATCCCTAGTAGCCCTAGGTAGCATAAGTTCTAGTTGTACAAACGATAATTCATGTTGGAAGACCCTAGCTAGGTTTAGGGTAACAGTCCATGAAACACCCCACCTCCGTTAGGGTCACTCTCAAAGGGAATGCCCTAATTTTGGTGGAGGTTTATAAGTACAAGTCACAGATATACAAGACAGATATAAGAACACATATTTGTAAACAGTGGAAGAACAACAAACTTTTATTTCATAAAGTCAAATACGTGTTACAAAACATCACCATGATTGTCTTACATCCTTTCCAAAAACATAACATTTTCATAATCTGTCTTGAGTACATTATTTAAAGAAGCATAAATAAAACGTAGATAAACTGCAAAAGCCCCATAGTGGATTGTCCAAAGCCATAGTTCAAAACAGGAAAGTCCAAGCAATACATTTCTCTTCTTCAAGCTGGATGTCAAGGCTGATCAAGCTGCTGTGTTCCCTCCCTGAGGACCTAGGGGGGGGGGGGACGGAAGAAAAGAAGACGAAAGAAAAGTAGAGTCAGACATAAAGCCTGAGTAAGTCTAGTACTATTTTGTCTATGAATAAAGAACTGGGTATGATAAGTATAAACAGGAAGTGGGCAAGCACAATAAACTTGGTTAAGTTGTCTAGGGTCGAATATACTATCGTACCCCATGTTAATCTCTGAACCCATATAAACTAGTTTCCAACTGGCACCCCATAACCAGGGTGATGTGATCCATTCTATGATGATCGGCTCCTACTCGCATAGTTACATGTGTCTTACGGCCCCCGATGTTGTAGTTACCTTTGCTGGTCCCACCATGGGGTGTATCAAGTCCCATAGTGGCAACCCGACACAACCTTAGAGTGCACAGGTATGCTACTGGTGTCCAGTGCCTTATTTTTCTACGCCAGAGTGTGTGCACGCCCGCACTCCGTTAGAACCTACACTGCTACACCACCGCCGTCGATTTGACCTCTTACAATCAGCCCAGTAATCGTGCCCCACCCTGCCTAGTTTCAGGGTATCCTGATACACCTTCTAGGGTTACTGCTGAAAAGGGTCCCCCGTTACTAGGTTTTCTATCTCTAGCCAACATGCTAAGTTGGTTAAGTGTTTCCTAACCTAACCCCACCAGTCCGTTTAGTTTAGCATGTTCCATTTTGATTAAGTCTTTAGTTCACTTAATCCTAACAATCCTGACTCAGCCTTAATTGTCTTATTAAGGCCCTGACCTCTCACATTAGACAGGTATTGTTGTGGCTGCCTGTTGCCGGTTGGTTTCGGGCAGTCTTACGCCACAACTCAGTCTAACCTTGGGTCCTTATTGGGTTCCATGTTTAACCTCCCACATTGGATAGGTATTGTTGTGACTACTGGACAGCCGGGCGGTTCCGGGCAGGTTTACATCACAACTCAATCCAACCTCGGGTTAAACACATCGTATGTTCTACATTTACATATCTTGTCATTCTTCTTTATTTCTTATATGTAAATATTTGCGGCCCATTATTAAGTTAATGGTGTAAAGGTTACACCAATCATGGGCCCAACCCATACTTGAATTTGGGCCCTTCTATTTTATATTTTCATTCATTAATTAATTTTAACCCAATGTTATTTTCCCCCGGTTTACACGTCCGTTTATTATATATATTGGGCTTAGCCTTTTAAAGCCCAATTTAGCCATGCGAAAAGGGGAGGCTTATGGCGTGAATACATACACAAAAAGGGGAAGGTGAGCGTATGAACTTGCAATATGACGTTGGGAATACAAAATAGAAACTGGTGTACTTGCATAGTAGTGACATATACTTTGGTCATAAAGCATAGGTGACATGAATCAAAGCATGTGAACTTGTAGTTGAGATAAGAGTCTAAATTGGGTATCATTATTGACACATAGTCATAACTACAACATGAACCTATACTTTTATTTATGCATAATGTCAAACATAAGCATGGCATAAATATTTCTAACATAAGCATGGCATAATGTCAAACATAAGCATGGCATAATGTCTCTAACATGAAATCATGATTCTTACTTTAGTCATGTAAACTTGCAAAAAGGGATTTTGAATCTAATCCTAACTATGTACCACATATGTCATCATATAATTCTTGTAAACAAGATGGACTTAATCATGGATTTCAATTATGCCAAATATCGTTCATAGCCTAGCCATATTCATAAGTTTGCAAATAGGTTTTCTAGTACAAAAGCATGGCTTAATACATGATGCCAAATTCTCAACATAACTTCATATGGATTATAATAACCCAAACTTATTCCAATTACTTACAAAATGATTTATACACAAAAATATACATCATGATGGCATAGTAGCAAAGCCCCAAACTTGCATGTATTTAAATCAATCAACTACATACATGTAGCTTCAACATGGATTACATAATTTGCGAATATTCCAAACGTATACTTGCATAGAACTACCGCATGTAGTTCTTTATAAGATGAATAACATAATTCAAGAATATCCAAACGTATATAATATTTCAAATTGACAAGAGCGCACAAATATGAATAACTTTATTGCCACAATTCAAGCATACAAACCAACACAATTGTTTATTCATACCAAAGTAATACTCTACTTACAATGGTTGCGACGAATTCTCTAATTTAAGAATAAGAAGACGCGGTTTGATTTGATTTGCTTGAATTGCTTTAGGCCTTAGAATTCTCCTCCTAATCCTCTCTCAAACTTGGTGGCTACTCCTAGACGCTCCTCAGCAACATGGCGGCTATGTTCTTATTTTTGAATGAATAGATTAGGGTTTAGTCTAGGGTTGTTTATATAGAGGTTAGGAACTGATTAGGACCATTGATGTTGCTTGGATTGATCATAGCCATTCATTAGGAAGAGAGACCAATTAGAACCCGCCACCTAGCCCTAATGACAAAGCAGACCACAGAAAATCGGCCAAACACAGACCTGGCCAGCCAGGTTGGCTGGGCTCGACCAGGTCGATACCCCTGTCGACAGGGCTGTCGACAGCCCTGTCGACATGGGTAGCCCAGGTCGACAGCCTAGTCGACCTGGGTGGCCTAGGCGGGTGTTTATCCGCCCTGGCCCATTGGGCCCGATTTTTAATTATTTTATTCTGTTTGAATTTTAAATTTAATTCAAAACTTCCGAAGGCCATATCTTCTTCATACGGAATCCGTTTTCTGAAAACTCGGACTCTATTTAGCGTATTTTTCCGAGACGAACGCAATGGCATATCCCGTTTCCCTTAGTTCTTTGATTCAAATTAATTATACTTTAATTTGTTAATTTCACAGTTATAGAGTTCGCGGGGTGTTACATTCTCCCCCACTTAAAAGGATTTCGTCCCCGAAATCTTCAAGTTAGGAGGAATGTATATCCTAACATCCAATCTTCCATCTACTCATCCATCAAACACGAGCATCCATTGTCCTTAAAAGACTTCTAATGCTTCATGATCATATGCGAAGTGTGTGTATATGAACTTATCTAATGCAAAATCAGGCGGTCTACTGATTCAGTTGACCTCCTTAATGCGAATTATGTAAGTGCCATGAATCCATTATGTATGCAAATTTTCCTATTCTTGATTCTACATGAGTGCACAATCATTCAATACAGATGCAACATCCATATGACAACACATTAAAGTTCAACCATATACGAATACAAACATATATGCATATGCAATATGAAGTGACTGAGCCGATCTAAAACCTAGATTGTGTGTATATATGCAACCACGAGCAACCACTAGCAATCACTTGCAACCACTTGCAACCATCATCCATAACATGTTTCAACTACATGTTTCCATCCAAAAGGTTCTATCTAAAAGATAAGGTCGAGGAAATATACTTAAAAAGATAGATAAAAGCGCAACTTAAGGAAAAAGAAAGATCAAGGATGTACCCTCGAACAGAAAAGGGTAGGAAGTACGTATTCTAGTTTCAGTTTCCCAAGTCGCGTCTCCCTCGGCGTCGCTCCATTGAACTTTGACGAGCTTGACTTCGCGGTTGCGTAGCTTCTTCACTTCCGCTCCTAAGATGCGGGTTGGAACTCTTCTTATGGTTGCTTCACGTTCCACTTCGGCCTCTTCGAGGATATTTGGCTCTACCACTTCAGCTGACTCATGTAGGCTTTTTCGGAGATGTGAAACGTGAAAAACGTTGTGGACTCCAGCCAACTTCTCGGGTAGCTCTAATCTATAGGACATTTCTATCTAAAGGTATAGTCGAATGATAGAAGCAGGTAAAAACTTTGTGCCCATTAGGCAACGTCAAAACTGGAAACCTATGCCACATATATATTGATTAGGAGAAGAACTCTCTAAGCATCAGCCCCGAAGACCGAAATCAACATCAGACTGACACCCAAAGAGTTACTCAACCCAACCACCATATATTATTCTAGGAAACTAAGCATGATGGACTCCTTTTAGGTCACAGGGGAGTCCCTTCCTAAGACCAATCTGTATCCTATAAAACCCAAAAACTTTAGTCAAACCAATGAACACCCTCGGGCCCCAACATGTGTTACTAACAGGTGAGTCATACTCCCTATGGGGTTTGCAACAGAAATTGGATTGAGAATGGGACCGAGAGGATATACAGAAAAGATACCATGCAAGTAAGCTCTACAGGAAGAGAGGGATCAAGGATATACTCTTAAGAAGAGATATTATGTACGAATCTAGTCTTCAATCTTCTAAGTCGCATTTCTTGAGCTTAACTCCATTATGCTTTGTCCGTTTTTAACTTCACAATTTCGTAGTTTCTTAATTCTTGTTTCCAAAATATGAGTTGGAACCTATTTCTCGTTCCTCTTTCACTTATTCTCCTTCTAGTATATTTGGCTCAAGCCTAACTGCGTACTCATGGTTCCATGCAAGCTCTCCAAAATTCACTTACTAGAAGATATCCCACATAGATGAATTATCTCTTGAAAATAAACAAATGTCAACTTCGTGAGCGGAGCTGAGATTTTCGCTAAATCCCTTATAAATTTTTGATAGAAACCTACTAGTCCTAGAAAGCTTTGGACCTCAGTCGAATTCCTTGGTGTCTTCCAATCCTGTACCGCCACTACCTTAGCAGGGTCCACCGCTAACCCTTGTTTGGATACCATGTGCCCAAGGAACCTCACCTCTTCCCTCCAAAAGTGGCATTTGGAGAATTTGGCTTTTAGTTGATGGACTCGCAAAGTTTCCATGATTGCCCTTAAGTGTTGAGCATGTTCCTCTTCACTCTTTGAGAAGATAAGGATATCATCTACGAAGACCACTACAAATTTGTTGAGGAAATCTCTAAATACCCTACTCATCAGGTCCACGAAGTAAGCAGGTGCATTTGTCAAGCCGAAAGGCATGACAAGCCATTCAAAGAAGCCGTCTGGGGTTCTGAATGCCGTTTTATCGATGCTATCTTCAGCCACGCTTAGCTGATGAAAACTGGTTGCTAAATCGAGTTGGGAGAAAACAGACGCTCCTATAAGCTGGTCAAATAAGTCGTCAATTCTAGGGAGAGGGTGCCTATTCTTTTTCGTTAGCTTGTTGAGCTCCCTATAGTCAACACATAGACGGAGTGATCCATCCGCCTTTGTAGCGAACACCACTGGAGCGCCCCATTCTGAAATGCTCCTCCTAATGAACCCCTTTTCTAGAAGCTCTTTAATCTGTTTACTGAGCTCTTTCCTTTCTCGTGGAGCCATATGTCTAACGGGCAACGCAACGGGCTTTGCATTATCTACAAGATATATGCGGAAGTCTATTTCCCGCTTCGGAGGCAAGCCCTTCACCTCTTCAAAGACATCCGGATATTCCCGGACCACTCTAACTGAATGCAAATTTTCAACAGAGGCATCTAGCGATTCAAGATAACTAAGCATAACCACATGCGAGGGATTATAAGAAATTTCCAAAGTATTACCGAGCTGGGTTAGGAGCCTAACAACCCTTTTCTCACAATCAAGGATGGCCCCATTACTGGATAGCCAATCCATGCCCAAAATCAAACCATACCCCGAAAAGCCCAAAACAAAGGCACTACATTGACATTCTACGCTTAGAATGGAAATTTTCAATCCCAAACAGATCATAGATAAATGAGCTGGGCCCCCAATTGGGTTTGAAACAATTAAGGGGTCCTCTACCATACTAGTTTTTAGGTGCAGAAATTCTACTAAAGCAGACGAGATAAAGGAGTGTGATGCGCCAGAATCAAATAAAGTGCGAACGGGGTGATCATAAAGATAAACTACACTTTCTACAGAAGTATTTATACCTCGCTGTTGCAGAGGTGGCGCTTCCAGCACATGAACCTGTGCTCCTGGGGTGGATCCAACCCTCTACCCATGTCCCCGTTTCTTTGGGCAGTCCTTAGCCCTATGGCCTGTCTCACCGCAAGAAAAGCACCCACCATTCTCCTTGGCCTTCTTTTTCCGGCAGTCCTTTACTAAGTGCCCCACTTTGCCACAGAAATTGCACTTCCTCTTCTCTTTGTTGCCTTCCCCGCCTTTCTTAAAGTCCGCCTTCTTAGGCTGCAAACCCTCTTTCTTCTTGCCCTTATCCTCTTCATTCAGCAACGCCATTTGCACCAATCTTTCATACGTGGCTCCCATGGGTATATGGGTCATGGCCAAACTGTGTAATGGCTCATTCAACCCTTTGACGAAACGGAGAGCCTTCTTGTGCGGGGTGTTGACTAGGTCAAGCCCAAACCTAGCCAGCTCATCGAACTGATTCACATACTCTCTGACTGTCTTGTCCCCTTGCTTAAGAAATAAGAATTTTTCCAACTGCAAACTTCTTTCCGCATCTGAGAGAAATTTGGTCTCAAACCTTGCCCTAAAGTCCTCCCATGTCTCCACTGGTCTTTCAGCATTAGTGACTTCCCACCAGTAGGAAGCCTCGCCCTTTAATAGCCATACCGCCAATTGTACTTTTTGTCTATCTTCTACCTCAAAGATGATGAATAGGTCCTCTGTTTCCTTCAGCCAATTTCTAGCTGCCACGAAGGACTCAGTTCCATGGAAATCCCTTCCTCCCATAGCTTTAAAATCTTTACAAATCTTATCAAACGTGTTTCCCCGAGGAGGAGGTGGAGGAAAAGGTGCTGCTGCAGCTGGATGATTCCCTGCAGCTGGGGGAGGAGGAACGGTAGGACCTGGCTGAGTGGCCCTTGCTTCTAAGAACCGTCTAAACCAACCAGGTATTGGCACCCCTTCTGGCAAGTTAAGATCTTCGGACATGCTGAAACAAAAAGGATAGATTCAAAACGAAGGATAAGAGAAAATACCTATGGCTTTGGGGAGTGGACTTTGCCTTTTCAAAATAAAATAATATTTTTCTTTTAAAAATGCTTCTTTAAATTTCCCTTTTTGAAAATAATTTTTCAAAACTTTTTATCTTATCTGGTAAACCTATGCTCTGATACCAAGTGAAACACCCCACCTCCGTTAGGGTCACTCTCAAAGGGAATGCCCTAATTTTGGTGGAGGTTTATAAGTACAAGTCACAGATATACAAGACAGATATAAGAACACATATTTGTAAACAGCGGAAGAACAACAAACTTTTATTTCATAAAGTCAAATACGTGTTACAAAACATCACCATGATTGTCTTACATCCTTTCCAAAAACATAACATTTTCATAATCTGTCTTGAGTACATTATTTAAAGAAGCATAAATAAAACGTAGATAAACTGCAAAAGCCCCATAGTGGATTGTCCAAAGCCATAGTTCAAAACAGGAAAGTCCAAGCAATACATTTCTCTTCTTCAAGCTGGATGTCAAGGCTGATCAAGCTGCTGTGTTCCCTCCCTGGGGGGGGGGGGGAAACGGAAGAAAAGAAGACAAAAGAAAAGTAGAGTCAGACATAAAGCCTGAGTAAGTCTAGTACTATTTTGTCTATGAAAAAAGAACTGGGTATGATAAGTATAAACAGGAAGTGGGCAAGCACAATAAACTTGGTTAAGTTGTCTAGGGTCGAATATACTATCATACCCCATATTAATCTCTGAACCCATATAAACTAGTTTCCAACTGGCACCCCATAACCAGGGTGATGTGATCCATTCTATGATGATCGGCTCCTACTCGCATAGTTACATGTGTCTTACGGCCCCCGATGTTGTAGTTACCTATGCTGGTCCCACCATGGGGTGTATCAAGTCCCATAGTGGCAACCCGACACAACCTTAGAGTGCACAGGTATGCTACTGGTGTCCAGTGCCTTATTTTTCTGCGCCGGAGTGTGTGCACGCCCGCACTCCGTTAGAACCTACACTGCTACACCACCGCCGTCGATTTGACCTCTTACAATCAGCCCAGTAATCGTGCCCCACCCTGCCTAGTTTCAGGGTATCCTGATACACCTTCTAGGGTTACTGCTGAAAAGGGTCCCCCGTTACTAGGTTTTCTATCTCTAGCCAACATGCTAAGTTGGTTAAGTGTTTCCTAACCTAACCCCACCAGTCCGTTTAGTTTAGCATGTCCATTTTGATTAAGTCTTTAGTTCACTTAATCCTAACAATCCTGACTCAGCCTTAATTATCTTATTAAGGCCCTGACCTCTCACATTAGACAGGTATTGTTGTGGCTGCCTGTTGCCGGTTGGTTCCGGGCAGTCTTACGCCACAACTCAGTCTAACCTCGGGTCCTTATTGGGCTCCATGTTTAACCTCCCACATTGGATAGGTATTGTTGTGACTACTGGACAGCCGGGCGGTTCCGGGCAGGTTTACATCACAACTCAATCCAACCTCGGGTTAAACACATCGTATGTTCTACATTTACATATCTTGTCATTCTTCTTTATTTCTTATATGTAAATATTTGCGGCCCATTATTAAGTTAATGGTGTAAAGGTTACACCAATCATGGGCCCAACCCATACTTGAATTTGGGCCCTTCTATTTTATATTTTCATTCATTAATTAATTTTAACCCAGCGTTATTTTCCCCCGGTTTACACGTCCGTTTATTATATATATTGGGCTTAGCCTTTTAAAGCCCAATTTAGCCATGCGAAAAGGGGAGGCTTATGGCGTGATTACATACACAAAAAGGGGAAGGTGAGCGTATGAACTTGCAATATGACGTTGGGAATACAAAATAGAAACTGGTGTACTTGCATAGTAGTGACATATACTTTGGTCATAAAGCATAGGTGACATGAATCAAAGCATGTGAACTTGTAGTTGAGATAAGAGTCTAAATTGGGTATCATTATTGACACATAGTCATAACTACAACATGAACCTATACTTTTATTTATGCATAATGTCAAACATAAGCATGGCATAAATATTTCTAACATAAGCATGGCATAATGTCAAACATAAGCATGGCATAAATATTTCTAACATAAGCATGGCATAATGTCAAACATAAGCATGGCATAAATATCTCTAACATGAAATCATGATTCTTACTTTAGTCATGTAAACTTGCAAAAAGGGATTTTGAATCTAATCCTAACTATGTACCACATATGTCATCATATAATTCTTGTAAACAAGATGGACTTAATCATGGATTTCAATTATGCCAAATATCGTTCATAGCCTAGCCATATTCATAAGTTTGCAAATAGGTTTTCTAGTACAAAAGCATGGCTTAATACATGATGCCAAATTCTCAACATAACTTCATATGGATTATAATAACCCAAACTTATTCCAATTACTTACAAAATGATTTATACACAAAAATATACATCATGATGGCATAGTAGCAAAGCCCCAAACTTGCATGTATTTAAATCAATCAACTACATACATGTAGCTTCAACATGGATTACATAATTTGCGAATATTCCAAACGTATACTTGCATAGAACTACCGCATGTAGTTCTTTATAACATGAATAACATAATTCAAGAATATCCAAACGTATATAATATTTCAAATTGACAAGAGCGCACAAATATGAATAACTTTATTGCCACAATTCAAGCATACAAACCAACACAATTGTTTATTCATACCAAAGTAATACTCTACTTACAATGGTTGCGGCGAATTCTCTAATTTAAGAATAAGAAGATGCGGTTTGATTTGATTTGCTTGAATTGCTTTAGGCCTTAGAATTCTCCTCCTAATCCTCTCTCAAACTTGGTGGCTACTCCTAGACGCTCCTCAGCAACATGGCGGCTATGTTCTTATTTTTGAATGAATAGATTAGGGTTTAGTCTAGGGTTGTTTATATAGAGGTTAGGAACTGATTAGGACCACTGATGTTGCTTGGATTGATCATAGCCATTCATTAGGAAGAGAGACCAATTAGAACCCGCCACCTAGCCCTAATGACAAAGCAGACCACAGAAAATCGGCCAAACACAGACCTGGCCAGCCAGGTTGGCTGGGCTCGACCAGGTCGATACCCCTGTCGACAGGGCTGTCGACAGCCCTGTCGACATGGGTAACCCAGGTCGACAGCCCAGTCGACCTGGGTGGCCTAGGCGGGTGTTTATCCGCCCTGGCCCATTGGGCCCGATTTTTAATTATTTTATTCTGTTTGAATTTTAAATTTAATTCAAAACTTCCAAAGGCCATATCTTCTTCATACGGACTCCGTTTTCCGAAAACTCGGACTCTATTTCGCGTATTTTTCCGAGACGAACGCAATGGCGTATCCCGTTTCCCTTAGTTCTTTGATTCAAATTAATTATACTTTAATTTGTTAATTTCACAGTTATAGAGTTCGCGGGGTGTTACAGTCCAAACCGATCTTAAGGATCATGGAACTATGTTAAAGTAATATAAAATCTCAGGGGAAAGCCCGTATGGTCTACGGCAAGGGACTAAACTTATACACGGAAAGGAACATATGAGTTGAGTAACCTATATATGCGGCATATTAGGTTGACATGGACCATTATACGACTTTTGAGTAAGGGTCATTCACGGATAACACATGATACAGTTGGGATACTAGTACGGTAGGTGCAGAGCAGATGTACAGGATAGATACCATGGGACGTTATACGTGATAGATATCTTGGGGATATTATACTTGATAGAAACCTGACGATGTGATACCTTGTTTTATCTTGATATCGTAATTTATCATTACACCTTAGTTTATCTGAGTTCAGTAGTTCATCCTGTTATTTTGATTTAGTTTATCTATCATGTCATCATGGTTATGCTCATCTCAGTTTCTCATGACAGTTAACTTTACTAGTTTTTATGCTGATAGTAGATAGGGCTTACTCAGTCTTTTTGACTGACCCGTTTTGTTTCGCCTCTTTTCTTCCGTTTCCCCCCAGGTTACAGGGAGGAAATACTGTTGTTTAGTTCGGACTTCTTCTGCTTGAGGGTCATCAGGGATGGCTTGGACTTTTCTTGGCTATGGCTACTTTACTGTTTTTACTTGGGGAATAATTTATGAAAAAGTATTTATGCTTCTTTACTATTGCAAGACGGGTTTTGATGTACTCTGATGTAAAAGGCTTTAGACCTTATTTATTCATGTTATGAAAGTTTGATTTTACTTCCGCTATTTTACATGTTCTGTCTTGTGATATTTCTGTGCATGTTTACCAATAATGCCCCTCTAAAGCTAGTGCATTCCCTTGCGAGTAACCCTAGCGGAGGCGGGGTGTTACAACGCAAGTCCAACCGGTTCATGTGCGTGTGTGGGCCCGGGCTGGTCGGTAAGACGTTGTTGCATCGTGTAGGTATAAGCCGTGCATTGTTGGTGGTATCGGGTTGCCACTTTGGGGAGTGATACACCCCACTATGGGGCCAACATGGGTATCTACGAGTTAGGGAGCCAATCGCATGGGGGTAGTGGGTACACCTAGTGGAGATAGGGGCAGGCGGCACCTATGAAGGCAATTAGGGGTGCACGAAACTGCCATTATCATTATTAAGTTCTGTAGGCGGGATCAACCTTAGGGTGACTAGTGGTGGTGCAGTATAGTAATTATCTTATAGTGGTTTAGATGCGCCTTTAACGTTATCTTTATTCATCTTATTTCCTTGTTTACTCTGTCATACCCAATTGTTCACAGTCATTTCCTTATTTTCCAACTTATGCCTTAGCCTAGTTATTTTGGTAATTATATTGTTAAAGTTATCGCACATGCCAGACTTTATGTCTGACCCCCTTTGTTTCCCCCTCTTTTCTTCCTTTTCCCCCCAGGTGCTCAGGATGGAACTAGCACCAGTGGAGCTTGATTTTGGACAGCTGTATCTCTTGCTTTTAGAAGTTGCTTGGATCACTGAAGTAAAAGTTCAGTCTATCTTATTTATGGTATTTTATGTTGGGTTTATGTCTTTCAATTTATGTACTCTGATTTAGTCAAGATGGATATTATGTACTTTGACTCTAGTTTTTGATGATGTAATCAAACCTATGTGTTTACCGCTGCAATGAATAAAATTTTGAATTTTTAAGTACTGTTTATATCTGTTTTGTTGTTAAGTTTCTGTTCTATACACACTTAAAACGCTCCATAGAAGTTAATGCATTCCCTTTGTGAGTGACATTTATGGACGTGGGGTGTTACACGTGGTATTAGAACTGAAGGTTACCAGAACAGATATGAATTTTGAAAAACTGTTTTTCAAAAGAACTTTTATAAAGAAGTACCTTCAATAGTATGTTCTAAGGAAAGTATTTTCAAGAGAAAAGCTTATTTTAGAAAGCATAACCCCAAGAGCCATATATCTTTCCTTTGGTTCTTTTGTATTGAATCTTTCCTTTTTCGTTTCAGCATGTCTGGAGTTCCCGAGATACCCGAGGGGATATTGATACCAGGATGGTTTAGGAGGTATTTGGAGACTAGGGCCACCACCGCAGGTCCGACAAATGCTCCTCCTCCTCCTCCTCGTGTCGATACTTTTGCAAAGATATGTAAGGACTTTAGGGCAATGGGTGGAAAACCTTTTCACAGGACAGAGACATTTGTTGAACTCGAAATTGGCTAAAGGAGGTGGAAGAATTGTTTGGGATCTTTGAAGTGAAAGATGGAAGAAAGGTCCAGTTAGATGCCTGGCTAATGAAGGATGAGGCCTCGTTTTGGTGGGAGGTCAATAATGGAGAGCGTCCAGTTGATACATGGCCAGATTTCAGGCGTAGGTTTGAGGCAAAGTTTCTCTCAAGAGCTGAAGAGAGTCTATACATGGTAAGATTTTTGGCGTTGAAGCAAGGGAATCTATCAGTGAAAGAATACATCGACAAGTTCAATCAGTTGGCGAGATTTGGCTTGGACTTGGTGAATACACCAGAAAAGAAGGCCCTGAGATTTGTTAAGGGTTTGAACGAGCCGCTTCATGGGTTAGCTATGACCCACGTCCCTATGGGGGCTACCTTTGAGAGACTAGTTGGCATGGCGCTTATGCATGAAGAGGAGAAGGGCGCCAATGCTAATAAGGCACCCGAGAAGAAAGGGGATCAAAAGAAACCGCAACAGCAACAACGGAA
This sequence comes from Allium sativum, assembly GCA_030737875.1. Taxonomy (NCBI): domain Eukaryota; kingdom Viridiplantae; phylum Streptophyta; class Magnoliopsida; order Asparagales; family Amaryllidaceae; genus Allium; species Allium sativum. The sequence continues at coordinate 311,426,492 of CM060913.1, read as the reverse complement.
CAAGAAAGGTGGTAAAGGTAACAATGGTAAGGGAAAGAAAAGATGTTTTAGCTGTGGGACACCAGGCCATCTAAGCAAAGATTGTAGGAAGAAAAAGAAGACTGGCTGTTTCCACTGTGGCGAAGCAGGACATCTAATTAAGGACTGCCCAAGGAAAGGGCAGAGGGCAGGGTCTACCTCGGGAGGACAGGTGCAGGCTCTTATGGCACCAGGGCAGGCAAGGGGGCAAGTTCAGGCTCTCGTGGTCCCACTGCTGCAAGAACGAGGTAGAGCAATTTCCGTTGAAAGTTTAGCTTATCTGTTTGATCATCTTGTCCGTACTTTATTCGATTCTGGCGCATCACATTCGTTTATCTCTACATCATTAGTTGAAACACTGCACCTAAATACCAGTTTAGTTACAGATCCCTTAGTAGTCTCAAATCCTATTGGTGGTTCGGCTCATCTTTCTATGATTTGTCAGGATTTGAGAGTGTTTATCTTGGGTGTTGGGTTAGAATGCAACGCCTTTGTTCTTGTCTTCATGGGCTACAGCTTGATTCTAGGTATGGATTGGCTAACTAGATACGGGGCCATCCTACATTGTGAAAGAAGGGTAGTTAGATTGTTGACTCATTGTGGAAAGACCCTTGATATTTCTTGTGACCCTAGAGGTCCAGTAATGCTTAGCTACTTAGAATCCCTTGACGCATCCGATAATGATTTACATTCTGTTTGTATAGTCTGTGAATATGTTGATGTCTTCGATGAGGTGAGGGGTTTACCCCCAAAACATGAGATAGACTTTCGAATATATCTAGTAGATAATGCAAAGCCAGTTGCATTACCGGTGCGCCACATGGCTCGAAGAGAGAGAAGAGAACTCAGTAAGCAAGTGAAAGAATTGCTTGAGAAGGTGTTCATAAGACGTAGTATATCGGAGTGGGGTGCTCCAATAGTATTTGCCACGAAGGCAGATGGCTCCCTTAGACTTTGTGTGGACTATAGAGAACTTAATAAGCTTACTAAGAAGAATAGGCACCCACTGCCGAGGATTGACGATCTCTTCGATCAGTTAGTTGGCGCCTCAGTGTTTTCGTAGTTGGACTTAGCCACGGGTTTCCATCAGTGAAGAGTGGCTGAGGATAGCATAGACAAGACTGCCTTTAGGACTCCATACGGCTTCATGGAGTGGCTTGTGATGCCCTTCGGTTTGACAAACGCCCACGCATACTTTGTTGACTTGATGAGTAGGGTGTTTAGGGAGTACCTTAATAAATTCGTGGTAGTCTTTGTGGACGACATCTTGATCTTTTCTAAAGCGAGGAAGAGCATGCCCTACATCTTAGGGAAGTGTTGGAGTCATCGAGCCATCTCAGTAGGTATACCCTAGATGATAAGGGTTAGTTACGTAGGGACGGTAGACTTTGTTTACCACGGGACGAGAATTTGAGGAAGACCATTCTTGATGATGCACATCGTTCGAAGATGACCATCCATCCTGGTGGGTTGCTTCACCCATTGGAGGTCCCACAATGGAAGTGGGAAATTGTCTCGATGGACTTTATTGATGGGCTACCGAGATCGAGGAAGGGTAATACGGGGATTTGGGTCGTGGTAGACAGACTTACTAAGAGCTCTCATTTCATTCCCGTGAAGAGCAAAAGGACTGCTCCATGGTTAGCCTCCGTATACATTCGAGAGATAGTTCGCTTGCACGGTGTTCCTTCTAGCATAGTGAGCGACCGCGATCCTATCTTTACTAGCGAGTTTTGGAAGAGCTTAGAAGAGGCGGTAGGGACTCAGTTATGTTTGAGCACCGCGTATCATCCTCAGACGAACGGCCAGACCGAGAGGGTGAATCGTATTCTAGAGGACCTATTGAGGTTGTGTGTCTTAGACTTCGGTGGTACATGGGAGGAACATCTTCCGTTGGTGGAGTTCGCATATAATAATAGCTTTCAGTCTAGCATTGGCATGGCACTGTTCGAGGCTCTTTATGGACGGCCGTGTCATTCGCCTACATGTTGGTGGGAATCTACAGATAAGATCTTGCTTGGGCCCGATATGATTAGAGAGACTTCGAAAAAGATCGATTTGATACGAAGGAGGATGAAGACGGCGCAAGATAGGTAGAAATCTTATGCGGACAAGAGGAGGTCAGATCTTGAGTTTGATATTGGGGACATGGTCTTTATCAAAGTGTCTCCATTACGGAATGTTGTTCGCTTTGGGTCCGTTGGGAAGTTAGCAGCAAGGTTCGTAGGGCCGTTTACTATTAAGGAGAGAATTTGACAGATGGCATATAAAGTGGAGTTTCCTGAGAGACTTAGTGGGGTACACGACGTATTCCATGTATCACATTTGAGGAAGTGCTTGCATGAGACCGCGGAAGTGGTAGAGCCGAGCTTGCTTAGAGAGGTGGAGATAGAGCGTGATGCGACGATTCGACGAGCTCCTACGTGCATTCTTGGGTCAGAGATTAAGAAGTTGAGGAATCGAGAGGTCAGGCTAGTCAAAGTGCAATGGGGAGACGATGAGAGCAACACTACTTGGGAGACGGAAGAGAAGATGCGTTCATTATACCCTTTTCTTTTCGAGATTATGTTTTTTAATTTCTCCTTTATTGCTTAGCTTGTACTTGTTTTATCTTTAGTGTGTCCTCTCGCTAGTATCTTTGACCTTTAGATAGGGTAGTCCTATGGTTGAAACATTTGTTTGAGACATGTTATGTATGATGGATGCATGTGGATGCAAGTGTTTGCTAGTGGTTGCTCGTGGATGCATATACACACACTTTAGGCACTAGATCGGCTCAGTCACTTCATATTGCATATTGCATATAAATGTGTGTGCATATTTAAGCTAATGGATGTATAATGGTTGTGTTATCATATGGATGCTGCATTTTGGTGAATGGTTGTGCATACATGTAGAAATAATATGTATCGATAGGATTCTTTCGCATACATAATGGACGCATGGCACTATCATGGTTTGCATTAAGGAGGTCAACTGAATCAGTAGACCGCCTGATTTTGCATTAGATAAAGAACATATCTTGCATATGTTCATACAACATTAGGAAATTTATAAGGACAATGGATGCCTGTGTTTGATGGTTGAGTAGATGGTTGTTTGGATGTTAGGATATGCATTCTCCTTAACTTGGAGATTTCGGGGGCGAAATCCTTTAAGGAGAGGAGAATGTAACACCCCGTAATTTTCAATATTAATGTTCACAAATTGAAGAATAACTAATCTCAGATGTGAGAATTAAGGGAAAACGGGTTAGCGGTGGCAACGCAAGTTCAACGGGTTCATGTGCGTGTGTGGGCTCGGGATGGTAGGTAAGACGTTGTTGCATCGTGTAGGTATAAGCCGTGCATTGTTGGTGGTATCGGGTTGCCACTTTGGGGAGTGATACACCCCACTGTGGGGCCAACATGGGTATCTATGAGTTAGGGAGCCGATCACATAGGGGTAGTGGGTACACCAAGTGGAGATAGGGGCAGGCGGCACCTATGAAGGCAACTAGGGGTGCAGGAAACTACCATTATCATTATTAAGTTCTGTAGGCGGGATCAACCTTAGGGTGAATAGTAGTGGTGCAGTATAGTAATTATCTTATAGTGGTTTAGGTGCGCCTTTAACGTTATCTTTATTCAAGTTATTTCCTTGTTTACTCTGTCATACCTAATTGTTCACAGTCATTTCCTTATTTTCCAACTTATGCCTTAGCCTGGTTATTTTGGTAATTATATTGTTAAAGTTATCGCACTCACCAAACTTTATGTCCGACTCCCTTTGTTTCCACCTCTTTTCTTCTTTTCCCCCCAGGTGCTCAGGGTGGAACTAGCACCAATGAAGCTTGATTTTGGACAGCTGTATCTCTTGCTTTCAGAAATTGCTTGGATCGCTGAAGTAAAAGTTCAGCCTATCTTATTTATGGCTATTTTGTGTTGGGTTATGTCTTTCAATTTATGTACTCTAATTTAGTCAAGATGGATATTAAGTACTTTGACTCTGGTTTTTGATGATGTAATCAAACCTATATGTTTACCGATGCAATGAATAAAATTTTGAATTTTTAAGTACTGTTTATATCTGTCTTGTTGTTAAGTTTCTGTTCTATACACACTTAAAATGTTCCATAGAAGTTAATGCATTCCCTTTGTGAGTGACATTAATGGTCGTGGGGTGTTACAGGAAAGATCCTTTAGAATGAAACAAACAGTTCAAAGTTTGGGAAAATCTGATGGTCAAATCTCCCGGTATACTCGTTTAAAATTACGAGTTGAAAACGCAAACTGCTGTTGCGTTGTTCGTTTAGTTTAATTTACATTTTCGCATAAAAATATAATTCATTCAACGACTTCCAAACTATTTATTTGACTAAATAGTTGGCTAACGCCTTTAAATTTCGGAAAAATTCAACATCACCTCCTTTGTATGGAGTGCTCATAAAAATCACATATGGCCTAAAAAGGCTCCAATAAATCACATGTGCACACTAAGAGAAGTGTAAAAATAAATCTTCGCAAAGCCCGTGTGGGAATTAAAAATCATGTGAACAACCATTGTGCGTTACACATCACCCCCAGGCAATGTGTACAATTTTATTACCCTAATTCCCATGTACCGTAACTATGCAAGAGTGACATGTATATTTTTGTCACTTCCTAACCTGTGTAGGGTTTATTATTAAATCTTACAAATTTATTTATAGGTTCAATTTAGTCCAAATCATGCCCTCTGCTTACATATGATCAATATGCAGTATATATAGCCTCCAGTCATTATTCTAGTCGTATAGCATCAAATAAATGAATACAATATGATTCACATCATATAAGCATCAAGCAGCTACATGCTTATATGGGTAAGTCCAGCTATGCTTATGGAGCATAGTCCAATACCTGCTTTCTATTCTATGGTGTTGTTCAATTAATCTAGAATCCATCACCCGCATCCAATGCATACACAAAAGTCATAAATAAATAAATGCTCAACATCCAATGCCACTAAATGCACCACAAGTGTTCATCCACGCCGTATGTCATGTGAGTGTCACATATACACACAACGCTTCTAATGCAAATGATTTGTGAATAGTTCAAGTGTTGAACTAACAAGAATATATATGCATGCATGCAATAATGAACATCAACAAACATGATTAAATATTTTTAATCACCAACTACTGAATCAAATAAATTTACTAGCATGACGGTTAAAAATAATATTTTAACCATTAGTCGCTCACTAAAGTCTTAATAAAATTTATTATCATACTATTTCGTAGTTAATTTTATTTATTTCATTCTAGTTACAATCTCATGATATCAATATAGTTTTATTTACATCTCATGCATGTAAGCTACATCGCACACATTAGTTAAAGTTCATAATTTTAACTAATTAAAATTTATTTCTTGTCATACTCTAGTTAAAAATCGTATTTTTAACTAATTAATTTTTTTTCATGTCATATACTAGTTAAAAATCATATTTTTAATTAACTAAAAATTATCTCATGTCATATACTAGTTAAAAATCATATTTTTAACTAACTAAAAATTATCTCATGTCATATACCAGTTAAAAATCATATCATATTTTTATCTAATTAAAAATTATCTCCTATCATATACTAGTTAAAAATCATATTTTTAACTAACTAAAAATTATCTCATGTCATATACTAGTTAAAAATCATATTTTTAACTAACTAAAAATTACCTAATGATTTCATAAATCTACCTACCCCTTCCTAAAGTGAGATAAAATTTCTCACCGTGAGTTTCACACCGCTTATTCTTTAAATGTGGAAGAATGCGAATTTGCTAAGTCTCAGTGCGACAATTCGAAGATTCAAAATGCTCAAGCTTTGCTTCAATGCTCTCCAATGCTCAACGGAGATGAAATCAAGCTCGTGCGGGGTGCTTGAACCTTACACTCCACTGTCCGGATCTTATGAAGTGAATGGATAGAGTATTGGTGAGTTTAGAGAAGTGTAGAGGAGGTAGGAAGAAGGCTAGAAGAAGTGGAAAGCTCTACGAGGAAGAAAGGAAGAGTTTTGAAGTGGAGGAGGAAGAGAGAGGGGTGCTTTGCACATGGGCTAGTTAGGGGGGTCTTGCGCGTGCTACGTGGGGGGTGCCGTAGGGTAGGTAGGGGGTCTTGCGCGTGCTAGTGGGAGAGGGAGGAGGAGCTTGGGTTGGATAAGAGGCCAAGATTTGGGAATTTTGGGGAAGGAGGAAAATGAAAGAGGTGAAGAGAAAGAGGATAGAAGTGAGAGTTATATAGGAAATTTATCTCCTCACTCTCCAAGTGTCCGACTGCAAACAATATCCATTTGCAACGCAACTTCCTCACGAGCTAGTGTTCGTCAATATGAATCCTACGAATCAAGTTTCGTCGAATTTCGAGTTTGTTTGACCTTTCGTTTTAATTTTCTTTCTAGCTCAAATAAGTTTCAAAAATGTGATTTTTGCATACCTTTTTATCTTGCATGCTCACACACTAATTCCAAAAACCTTGAAACTTTGGATTCTTCCATTATTTGACGATACGAATCCGGAAAAAAGTGGAATTGAATTCCGAGTTCATCTCAATAATGCTTCTTTGTAAACTAAGCGTCAGTTTCTTAGCAAATGTGTCTACCCTGGATGGCCACATGCTAAGTCTGTTTCGCACCAATTTTGAAATTTAGCAATTGATTGATTATTCTGAATCCAACAAATTTGGTCTCGTCGAATTCAGAGGTCGATGTCAATATTTCACTTTTTAAGGGTTATGTGATGACCAAAAAGAGACAAAATTTAAATTCTAATGCAATTTCCCATAAAATTGTATTAAAAATAATTTTAAAATTTGTTGTGAAATTCCGGGTTGTTACAACCTCCCCTACTTAGAACTTTTCGACCCCGAAAAAGAACAAAGTAGGAAACTATATAGTAATGTAACTTAACATAAATGTACCTCACACAAGGCTAATCTGGGATATCTACTCAGCACCTGGGATAAGCCTGTTTAATGCTATTTTCTGTTTCCATGTACAGTATCTGGGATCTCTGCTCCATTGCACTTTAACTAAATGCACTTTCTTATTCCTTAGAACTCTGGTTTCTCTGCCAATAATCTTCATTGTCTCTTTATGAACAGCCAAACTCGGAGTAATATCCAATATCAGTTGATTAGCCTCTTCCACGATCAAGTCTGGATCATGTACATTCTTCCGAAGTTGAGAAATGTGAAGCACATCATGCACTTCGGGCAACCAATCTAGTAACTGAACCCTATAAGCTAGAGTTTCAATCCTCTCGAGTGTAGGAAACAGACCAACATATCTAGGTGCCAACTTCCCTATCTTCCCAATTGAATTACTCCTCTCATCAGATAAATCATCAAATATACATGATCATCAATAGAAAATGTCAAATCAATTCTTCTAGAATCTGCATAACTTTTCTGTCGGCACTGTGCTGCTTGCAATCACTTCTTAATGAAATCCACTTTATTCGAAGCTTCTTGGATCATATCTGAACCCAACACTAATCGATTACCAGGCTCTATCCAATATGCAGGAGATCTACATGGTCTGCCATATAATGCTTCAAATGGAGATAATTTCAAGCTCACCTTATAACTATTAATATATGAAAAATCCACCAAATGTACGTGGTCTTCCCAAGATCCTCCAAAATCAAGAATACAAGCCCGCAATAACTTTTCTAATATATGATTCATCCTCTCAGTCTGGCTGTCTGTCTGAGGATGATATGCGGTGCTAAGATTTGTCTTCGTTCCCAATTCAGATTCGAATGCTTCCCAGAACTTACTAGAAAAGATCGGATCTCGATCACTAACAATGCTACTGGGAACTCCATGTAATCTGACAATTTCTCTCACATATATTTGAGCGAGGCTCTGAGCGGTTCTAGTCGATTTCACCAGAATAAAATGGGCGGTCGTCATGAAACGATCGAAAATAAACCAAATACTATCACTGCCTTTCTTGTTTCTAGGCAAACCATCAATGAAATTCTTGGAACCTCTAATGGTTGCAACAAGCCAGCGACCTTCTACTGATCGCTCTTAACCTGTTGGCAAGTTGGACACCTGCTAACATATATAGAGATATCTCTCTTCAGAGACCTCCATCAGAATGTGCGCTTAAGAGCATAATACATCTTACTTACCCCAAGATGAATACAAAGCTTGGATTTGAGTCATTTATCCATTTTCTCTCTTTTGAGTTCGGGAATGTTCGGAACACAGATCCGGCCTAACAATCTCAGACTCCCTTGCTATCAATCTTGATACTCGAGGCTTTGCCTTGCTGAATTCTTTTGATAATATTTTGAATAAATTTATCATAGTTCTGAAGAACAAAGATCTTCTCAATCAATGAAGGCGTGATGATAAGATTAGCGACGATTGCATTATTTCTGCTAAGCGCATTTGCTACAACATTGGCTTTCCATTGAGTATACAAAACATATAGATCGTATACTATAAGAAATTCAAACCAACACTGCTATCTCAAATTCAAGTCTTTTTGTGTGAACAAATACTTCAATGACTTATGATCTGTATATAATTCGAACTTCTTACCCAAAAGATAATGCCTCCATATCTTCAAAGCAAATACTATTGCCAACAACTCTAAATCATGAGTAACATACCTCTTCTCATGCAGCTTCAACTAACGGCTAGCATAAGCAAAAACTTGGCCTCTTGGCATTATTACCGCCCCTACTCCTTTATGAGAAGCATCTATATAGATAGTCAAATCCAGGTTTCCCTCTATAACAGTCAACACTGGAGCAGTAGTCAACCTTACTTTCAACTCTTGGAAAGCTGCCTCACACTCAGTCATCCAATTAAACCTTGCATGCTTCTTTGTAAGCTTTGTCAATGGACTTGATAACTTCAAAAAATCTTTAAATAATTTCTGATAATAGCCTGCCAATCCCAGAAAACTGCTCACTTCCGTGGGAGTACTAGGTTGCTTCCAATCTCGTATGGCTGTATTCTTGCCTGGATCTACTGAAATTCCTTCCTTTGATACAACATGACCAAGGAATTTCACCTCCTCTTGCCAGAATATGCATTTAGAAAATTTGGCTTTTAATACACTCTTTCTCAAAATTTCCAAAACCTGTTCCAAATGTTTCGCATGCTTACTAGTTGACTTAGAGAGGATTAAAATATCATCAATGAAAACTAAAATAAATTTATTCAACACTTTACAAAACACTCGATTCATCAAATCAACAAAATAAGAAGGAGCGTTACATAAGCTGAATGACATTACTAACCATTCATAAAATAAGTTTGAACCTCTGAAAGCTGTCAAAGGAACACGCTCTTCGGCAATCCGCAACTGATGGAAACATGTAGTTACGTCCATCTTTAAAAACACTCTCGCTCCATTCAAGCGATCATCAATGCGCAGTAATGGATGTTTATTCTTCAATGTTTGCTTATTTAGGTCTTGGTAATCTACGCACAACCTAAGAGTATCGTCTGACTTAGGAAAAAACAACACCACTGCTCCCCAACTTGAGAAACTAGGCCTGATTAGACCTTTCCATAAAAGTTGCTAAGTTTGAGAACTCAATTCTCCCTTCTCTTTTAATTTCATTCTTCGAATTGCATGCACTACGGGCCTTGCATTCGAAACGAGATCGATTCTGAAATCAATTTATCTTCGCGAGGTAAGCTATCAACTTGTTCGAATACATCCGCATGATCTCTAACAATGAAAATATTTTCAATGGAGGTGGGAGAATCCGCAAGCCCTGACCAAAATTCTTTTCTGTTTGAATTTGAGCCTTAGCATAGTATAATAATATCTCCAAGCTTCGTTTTAACCTTAACAACTCTTTCTGCATATTTAACTTTGACCTCAAATTTAGTTAATCTATCCAACCCAAGTATGATATCAAACTCGGAAAGATTCATGATGATCAAACTAAAAGAATACCAGTAACAAGAATAAGAGACATGCACTCTACAATATAAAAGGAGAATAAGAGAACCCCTTATTGGGTTATGGACGCTAATAGATTCTTCTAGATTTCTCAATTTTAAATTTAACTTTCTAACTGTGTTACCCGAAATGAAACTTCGTAATGCACCTGTATCAAACAACACTTTAACAGGAATATTTTTAATTGTAAGTGTACCTTCAAAAACATTTGGTCTACCTCCTCCTGTAGAAGGAGCTAGCGCATACCCCCTATCATATACATGAGCCACTTCGGCCTTTTTCAATAATGGGAAATTCTTGATAATTTGTCGTCTTATGACAATTATAACATTCTCTAGTATCTCGAGGTGTCTAACTAGAGTCGGATTCATTTCGTTTTGGCCTTTTAGGAGCATTGCACTGATTAGCCCAATGTCCATATTAGTCACAATTAAAGCACTTATTCTTTACTCGCATATCTTCTTGAGGCTTAGCTGCTTCAGTCTTGCCAGCTTCAGGCTTTGCATCGGGAAGCTTTCTCTTGCTATTAGCTTGGCTTCTTTCCCGATCAGCTTGAGAGTTTTTCTTATCGATACCCTCATATCTACGCCATCTCGACAACTTTAGCAAATGAAGTTCTATATGCGCTATCACCCTGCTGTGATACCTTTTCCGAAGACCCTCAATGAATCGCTTGTTCTTCCTGATTGGTTCCTGAATTAAGTCTGGCCCATAGCGAGAGAGTGCATTAAACTTGTTAACATACTCATGAACGGTCCTGTCATCAGGCTGAAGATTAGCAAACTCGTCATGCAAGCGTTCCACTTCCTGTCATGGAACAAACCTTTCCTCAAAAACTTCTTTAAACCGCGCCCAAGTCATGTCAACTTCGAGATCACCTACAGTCACAACTTCCCACCAGATTAAGGCCTCGTCCTTCAATAACTAGGATGCCAAGAACCTTTTCCTGCTATCTGCTAATTCTAGGCCCGCGAAGATCCGTTTGCAAGACCTCAACCAAGCTTGAGCTTCCATTACGATCCCGATGCCTATGAATGGTACTCCGCCCAAGTTCTTATATTTCTTGGCAACTGCATCAAGATCAAATGGTTGCTATGGGGGTTGTTGTGGCAACACTGATTCATTGTTAGCATCCGATTCAACTTCATCGAAACCATGGTGACTATTAACAATGGGGTTACTGCCCCTTCCTCGGCCTCGACCTCTTCTACCTCTACCTCGTCTACTCATTTTCTTTTAGTTCTACGAATAATAAGAAAAGAGTCAGGCCAACAGAAAAGACATCTTAAGGAATAGAAAAAAGCATAAAGACATATGCATGAAAAATGATGTAATAATCAAGTTATATGCTATTCTGATGTACTCATACTAGGATATTACTAATCCTATCTCTAATGAGTTACTCATCCTAGAATACTATTTTTTCTATCTCTGACGATCCGTTTAATGTGTTTAATTCCAGAGCTAAGGTTAACCAAAGCTCTGATACCACGCCAGACACGAACCAAACCCCCACTCCACGGCGGAAAGGTCTGTCTTTGGTATATTACACATTAATCACATCAGCAGATTACAAAATATAGCATAATACATAAAATCTGAGAATAATTTACATCATATCATAACAATGAAAATCATCAACGTCATAATCATCATCAAAGTTAAGCCGATACTAGATCCTACTTAGTACATAACAAGTTTCATCAAGCAGGAAATAAGTCTACAACGGAATCAAATATAAACGTGCATAAGATAGTGCTTAATAGTCCAAAAGAAATGATAAAAGATAAGTCTTCATCTTCAGCCAAAAGAGCACCCAATGCTATAATGCTTATCCAAAAGAAATCCAATCACCTGTTTACTTGGCTGCCCATGTAAAAACAGGGGCACCCGAGTTTGCAAGGGAAAAACTTACTACGAGTCAATCGTTGGACTGGTATGATAAATCCTACAGTTACTTAATTTATTTAAGAATAAGGAAAATCACAAGACCACGCCGTATGTCATGGAACGGGTTTACTCTATATGATTTCCAGTGCATACAATAAATTAAATCAAATAAACAACACAATGCTTTTAGAAAAATGAATCCATTATAAGACTCGGGTCCCATCACACAATGCAAACACAAACCTGAGGATAGAGTTTTACCTTATAATGGCCAAAACATGCTTAATACGCATAAAACAAAAATCATTTGATATTATCATTAGTGTTTAGATGTTTCAAAAACAATTTCAACATAAATGTATAGATCATAGACGACGTAAATACCATATATTATGTTGTACAGGTTTACAATCAAAACCGCACAATGTCGTATTGGAATTTGAATTTCTATCATGAGTCAAGGCAAGGGATGGATCCTTACCAGTTTCGAGACACTCTAGCAAATGCCTCAAGACTCAGACTCTGGTGAGCCCTTGGATCTTCCGGGCCAGTCTAGTCTTAATTTTGTGGGTTAGTTATTCTTGAACAATACGTTTCTCAGTCCTATCAGACCTATCACTCGAGCCTTCTAGTGCCTCGCAATCCATCAACCACATAAGTAATAACATGTCTAGGCTCTATACCATGACACCACTTCTAGCTAGAAAGAAACGCATGCACTCCCAGCAGTCACTATCCTGTTTTAGACTCATACCGAGGTGTGAGACTCACGAATTAATGCTATACACAAAGATATGATAATTACAACCGTACTTTTTTCATCATCCACAAGACTTTTCTTTTCAATAAAAGCCTTGATCATTTGCATCTTAGCATGCCACACTGTCAATCCATATCTTGTCATTGATTCCCAATATATAACCTCTAAGCTCGTACGTCTCAGAGAAGGGTGTTAAACAAGAGAACAATTTCTCACCCACTAAACAGATATATATTTAGCATAGATTAACAACATAGCACACAATACAATGTCAAACATATATTCCATTCATACGTTTGTTCTAGGTCTGAACGAAACATGAGGCACCTTATTCCTCGCCCTATATATCCAATACAGGAGAGAGGTCCTCGCATATCCGGACAATCAACAAGTACATTCGGACAACTACCACTATAATCTTTTCAAGGAAGCTACCCATATCGAAGGCATCAGTAGTAATCCATTCGACGTGAAGATTTTCGGTCTTGTACCGTCTTCATTTCTTTGACTTTTAGTCGTCGTTTAGTTATTTGAAATGAGAATTAACTCGGCCTTTTCAAATAATTCTTACATATATAAATCAAATCAAAATTTTTCCATTGGTTAAGTTATTGGCCTTCACAATTCATTTCACTACCTTATATTAAAAGGCTTAATCGAGAATTTAATTCGGTCGTCGAATTAAATACTCCGTCACAATATACCCAAAATTCATTTAATAAGTTTTCATGCCAAATCATACTTAAACATTTTCATTTTTATGAACTAATCATAATTGGTTTACTCACATTCTAAATTGCTTATATTAATTTAAAATGATTTTTCGCTATATATATATAATTAGCTCAATTCAGTCGCACGACGTTTTAGGTCATTCGCTGCACTAGTGCTATTTTCATTCAATTTTGAATTAAACATTTCTAGTGGTTTAACCATCGGATCTTAACATATTTATCATCGTTGGAAAAATCCTTTCGAAAAGAAGCAAACGGTTCAAAGATTGGGAAAATCTGATGGTCGATCTCCCGGTATACTCATTCAAAATTTCGTGTCAAAAATGGGAACTACCGTTGCGCTATTCATTTAGTTTAATTTACATTTTCGTATAAAAATATAATTCGTTCAACGACTTCCAAAATAAATATTTGGCTAACGCCTTTACATTTCGGAAAAATTTGCCATAACCTCCTTTGTACGGAGTGCTCAAAAAAATCACATATGGCCTAAAAAGGCTCCAATAAATCACAGTATATCAATACAATATGTGTACACTGAGAGATGCGTAAAAATAAATCATCTCAATTCCCGTGTGGGAATTAAAAATCATGTGAACAACCATTGTGCCTTACACATCACCCTTAGGCAATATGTACAATTTTATTACCCCAATTCCAATTTACCGTAACTACACAAGAGTAACGTGTATATTTTTATCACCTCTTGACCTGTGTCGGGTTTATTATTAAATTTTTCAAATTTATTTATAGGTTCAATTTAATTTAAATCATGTCCTCTGCTCACATCTAATCAATATGTAGTATACCTAGCCACCAGTCATTGTTCTCATCGTATAGCATCAAATAAATGAATACAATACGGTTCACATCATATAAGCACCATGTAGCTACATGCTTATATGGGTATGTCCAGCTATACTTATGTAGTATGGTCCAATACCTGCTTTCTATTATTTGGTGTTGTTTAATTAATTCAGAATCCAACACCCGCATCCAATGCATACAACAAAGTCATAAATAAATAAATACTCAACGTCCAATGCCATTAAAGGCGCCACAAGTGTCCATCCACGTCGTATGTTATGCGGGTGTGACATATTCATACAACGCTTCTAATGCAAATGATTTGTGAATAGTTCAAGTGTTGAACTAACAAGAATATATATGCATGCATGTATGCAATAATGAACATCAACAAATGTGATTAAATATTTTTAATCACCAACTACTTAATCTAATAAATTTACTTGCGTAATGATTAAAAATAATATTTTTACCGTTAGTCGCTTACTAAAGTCTTAATAAAATTTATTATCATATTACTTCGTAGTTAATTTTATTTATTTCATTCTAGTTACATTCACATGATATCAATATAGTTTTATTTACATTTCATGCATGTAAGCTACATCGCATACATTAGTTAAAAATCAAAATTTTAACTAATTAAAATTTATTTCTTTTCATACTCTAGTTAAAAATCATATTTTTAACTAACTAAAAATTATTTCATGTCATATACTGGTTAAAAAACATATTTTTAACTAACTAAAAATTATCTCTTGTCATATACTAGTTAAAAAAACATATTTTTAACTAACTAAAAATTATCTCATGTCATATACTAGTTAAACATCATATTTTTAACTAACTAAAAATTATCTCATGTCATATACTAGTTAAAAATCATATCATATTTTTACTAACTAAAATTATCTCATGTCATATACTAGTTAAAATTCATATTTTTAACTAACTAAAAATTATCTCATGTCATATATTAGTTAAAAATCATATTTTTAACTAATTAAAAATTACCTAGTGATTTCATAAATCTACCTACCCCTTCCTAAAGTGTGATAAAATTTCTCACTGTGAGTTCCACTCCGCCTATTCTTTAAATGTGGAAGAATGCGACTTTGCTAAGCTTTAATGCGGCAATTCGAAGATCCAAAGTGCTCAAGCTTTGCTTCAATGTTGTCCAATGCTCAATGGAGATGAAATCAAGCATGTGTGGGGTGCTCGAACCTTTATACTCCGCTATCCCGATCTTGTGAAGTGAATGGAAAGAGTATTGGTGAGTTTAGAGAAGTGTAGAGGAGGTAGGAGGAAGGCTAGAAGATGTGGCAAGCTCTAGGAGGAAGAAAGGAAGAGTTTTGAAGTGGAGTAAGAGAGATGGGGGCTAGCGCATCGGATGGTAGGGCGGTCTTGTGCGTGCTGCGTGGTGGGTGCCATAGGGTAGGTAGGGGGGTCTTGCGCGTGCTAGTAGGAGAGGGAGGAGGAGGAAGGAGGAGCTAGGGCTGGAGAGGAGGCCATGATCTTGGAATTTTGGTGGAAGGAGGAAAATGAAAGAAGTAAAGAGAAAGAGGAGAGAAGTGGAGTTATATAGGAATTTTATCTCCCACTCTCTCCGACTATCCGACTGCAAACAATATCCCTTTGCTATGAAACTTCCTCACAAGCTAGTATTCGTCAATACGAATCAACGAGTATAGTTTCATCGAATTTCGAGTTCGTTTGACCTTTCATTTTAATTTTCTCTCTAGCTCAAATAAGTTTCAAAAATGCGATTTTTGCGTACCTTTTTATCTTGCATGCTCACACACTAATTTCCAAAATCTTAAAGCTTTGGATTCTTCCATTATTTGACGATACGAACCGAAAAAAAATTGAAATCGAATTCCGAGTTCATCTCAATAATGTTCCTTTGTAAACTGAGCATCAGTGTCTTAGCAAATGTATCTACCCCATACGACCACATGCGAAGTCCATTTCGCGTCAAATTTGAAATCTAGCTATGATTGATTATTCCGAATCCAAAAAAATTGGTCCTGTCGAATTCTGAGGTCGCTGTCAAAATTTCACTTTTTAAGGGATATGCGTTGACTTAAAAATTAAATTTATTAATTCTAACGCAATTTCCCATAAAATTATATTAAAAATAATTTTAAAATTTATTGTGAAATTCCGGGTTGTGACACTTGTACCCTTTTTGGTTGTTAGCATAACCTAAAAAGGTACATAGGCTAGATCTTAGGAAAGCTTGTGCTTGTTTTACGGTCTGAGGCATGGAAAACACAAACATCCAAATGTTCTCAGGGTGTTGTAGACTGGTTTATTACTGATTATAAGCTCATGAGGACATTTGTGTTATAATATTTTTGTTGACATTTTACTGATTGAATATACAGCTGTGTTAAATGCCTCATTCCAATATATCATAGGCATAGATGCCATGGATAATAGGGTTAGTCCTATTTCGACTATATGCATGTGTTTTCTTTCCACAATGCCATTTTGTTCAGATGTGTAAGGGAAAGTAGTTCTATTATTAATACCTTTTTTCTTAAATTTATTTCTAAGAGGATAAAACTCAATGCCCCCATCGTTTGTACAATTTTAGTGCTGTAGTTTATTTGTTTTTCTATAAAATCAATAAACTACAACATTACATCATATGTTTCTGATTTTTCCTTAAGGAAGGAAATCCATGTATATCTTGTACATGCATCAAAAATTGAGAGATAATACCTGCAACCTTGTTTGGAGTTCAATGGTGTAGGACCCCATAGGTCTGCTGTCACTAATTCAAGGGTTTTAGTATAAACAGTTTCAGATCTGCCAAAAGGCAGTTTATGACTCTTGCCAAGTTGATGGAGTGCAAATTTCAGACACAGGTGAGTTTTTATAAGCAATTTTATTATCTCTTGATATTTGTTTTACAATATCATAACTAGGATGCCCTAGTTTACAATGCTATATGTCTAAATCATTTATGATGCAACTACTATTGCTACTGTCAAGATTGTCTTTGTTAATATCACTACTAAAATGAATATTGGCATTACAACACCATGTATTCTTATCATTTCCCTTTCCTGATGACATGTTGCTGAATTTGTATAGCCCACTGTCCAAACTACCCTGTAATAATATATCTTTTTTCAATGAATCTCTAACTAGACAATATTTTTGGTGAAATTCAAAATACATCTTATTTTCATTGGAAAATTGGGACACACTAATCAGATTTTTCTTGACAGTAGGAACTCTAAGTAAATTGTTGAGATTAAGCTTTCTTTTTCCATTGAGACAACCCATCCCAATATAAGATATATTCATAGTTTCATCGTTGCATGTGTAAATAACTTGCGTACCTGAGTAGTTTTTGTTTCCAAGATTTAGATGTTGAAGATTGTTTGTGATGTGGTTAGTCGCTCTAGAGTCTGGAAACCAATCTTCAATATTGATGTCATCGGCTTTGGTTGAATCATCACTGGTTGCAGTTTGTCTAACAATACTTTCCGAGTTGGATCTGCCTTGATGATTTGACTGAGCCATATTAACATTTGGCCTTCTTTGATTTGATTGGTTTTGCTGAGCATTATTCACATCTGCATTAAATCTGAAATAACATTTATTCGTAGCATGTCCTGGTCTTTCACATATCTGACATTTTATTCCGTTTGTATTGTTGGATCTGCCTCTTCCTCGACCTCTTGTGTTTGGATTTCCACTCTGCCCTTGGGTATTACCTCTTCCGAACCCAAGTGTGTTTCTTGATTGGTTAGTATTTCTTGTCTTTGAGGAAAAATCAATGCTATACTCATTTTTCATCGCTTTTCTTTGCTTTACACGACCTTCATGAACCAGTAGGGCTGAATATACAAACTGGATATCTGGTAAATTAGGTTGAGTGGCCAGGTAAGTTACTAAAGACTCGTATTCTTCATCAAGCCCATTTGTTAGCGTAAAAACTTGTTCACTTTCTGATATCTGATACCCAATAGAATTAAGTTTTTCACAAAGAGTGTCTTTATTTTAGATATGTATTCTCTCTTGCTCATTTCTCCCTTTCTTGAGTTTTGCAATTCTCCTCTATAATGCATTATTCTAGTCGACGATTGTGAATTGAATATTTGTTGTATAGTGGACAAATTTCATGTGCTGAGTTACAATCAATAACTTATGATAACAAGTTTGCACTAATGGATGATAAAAGCCAAGATGATAGTAAGTTGTCTTGTTTTTGATGATGAACATATGTTGGGTTACTAATTAGGTTCCCATTTTTATCTGTGATCGTCGCAGGTGGAATAATCTTGGTTCCATTGATATAATCTTGAAGGTCATGACCTTTTAAGGCTGTTTCAACTTGGAATTTCCACAACAAATAATTGTCTTCATCAAGAGGGATGGTTTTGACTTGGGTTTTCGGTTTTATGAGGGTATGCGAGGAGAGAATTGGTTCAGCAGTGCCAATTCTTGATGTTGCCGACGACAAATGTTCATTGCTTCCAGCCATGATTCAATGTTGTTGGAATGCAGTAACGGATAAAATAAGGAAAGTATATGGTGAGGCCAATGCTCGAGAGGTGGCAGCCTATAGTGATACGATCAAGAAATGGATGCAATGGTGGTTCTTGCATCTTTAAGATGCAAGAATCATATTATTGCATGGTGGGAAAGCCAAATGAGGAGACGCACAATCTCTGATGGCAAAGAAACTACTGTACCCGGTGGGATTTCGATTCCAGCCTTGACACGACACGGTTTCTGATGAGAACAACTACTACACGACCAAAGAGGTATATCTCCAGTGATGAAAACACTATGAGGAGACAAACAAATCACACCTCTCTCTTCAATACGAGAAATATCTTTTAGAATTTCCTTTAGGTGTTATAGCTCTGATACCATATAAGAAATGCGTAAAAGAAGAAATTGTAATTATTCTTTTATTATTGCTGTTGAGAAGGATTGTACAAAATGATCGGATGAATATGTCTAACTCAGTGTACAAATATATATACACGAGTTGTATAGATAATGGTCTAAATATGAAGACCCATGTGATAATATAATAGAAAAAGGTTATAACCCATCTGGTTATTTTGATATCCGATATATGTTAGTATGCTAACACGCACCTCCATTTTAATGGTGAGATGATCGGTTTATAAAGTAACATCAACTGCTACATGGGATCACCAACTCTCCACCACCGACTTTTTTTAAACAAAAGTCTATGCAAAGCATATATTCAAAATTTATAGTTTATTTATCACTTTTGAATATGAGTCACTCATACTTAAATTTTAACTAATATAAAAAATAATGCAGATTTGTGATCATGTATACTCCTGCATCCACTACATAATATGCACACGTGGCCCTTCACATATTCACGTATATAAATGCGACTGTACGTTTTGCTAAGCTTACTATAAATATTCCAACCCATTAAGCTGTCTAAACTTATTCAGGTAAGTCAGTTGAAAATGAGAATAGTAATGTGGTAGTTAGAGAAAATATGGTATGTATTTCAGCAAATATGTAACAGTGTCCGTCAATTCCTACCAAGGGGCCAGTGGAAATAGACGAATTAATCAAAATTTAATATGGTACAAGAGTTGATGATATGGTTCAGTCTTAGAAACATATAACAAACCATGAATATAATTGTCTACACATGATAATATTGTTAATTTATGTTGTCTCATTAATAAAGGCAAAATTGTTGAACAATAAGAACTGTCATGCATTGGTCATACTTTGAATAATTCTGAGTTATGTATAAGTTGAACATAATATAACTTTAGTGGATAACTGGTTACGTTAGCTAGAGATTAACTATTTATGTGCTTACACTAAGATAAGATGAGGTTAAATAAAATCCAATAAAATTAGTGCTATTTACTTAGATTTTACATAATACAACTATGTGTTCACTACTTACAAAAAGGACTGGCAGTAGCCCATATGTATATCATGGATATGCATTGGCGTATCATTATATTAATGATATACTGTAATGTATTGCCATGTTTTTTCTCAAATGTTGGGTGAATAAATGACCTTTTAATTAATTAGATATCATCATTTCTCTTAACTAGTAGCTTCTATTAGTCTTCCATGGTCAAGTACTCACAAAGATAATACCCCCCCCCCCCCCCCTCGGTTTGAAATTCCTCAATAACAGATCCTTTTAGACTTTTTTTTTTCCAATAATCGTCTTTCCTTTTGTCCATCCTAAAAATTATCTAACTCACAACGTAAAATTGAAACAGAAATAAAATTTATCAATTATAAATACCTCAAGTTGTTATTTTGATAATGCATGCTACAACCTACGCAAACTATATAAGTTGTGTATGAAAGTCTGATATCAAAAGTGTAAATACTGTCATATATTCATATGCCGTTTAACAACCACAATTCATTTTAGAGTGATATTTATTAATAATCAAAGAGCTGTATGATACTAAATTCATTGATAATGATGTATCATGTATATTGAGGAAAATTCTTGCAAATAGGGTTTTGTTCTAAAATGGTTAATTTTTCACTAGATTCAGAATGACTTGCAAATTTAACACTCACGTAGTAAGCATGAACATTTCATGCTTTTTGATATTATGGTAGCCTTTTTTGCTTATAAGAAACCATTGTGTTTCTCCAAAAACTAAATGGCTAAAGTCACCGAAGACTAGATTTAGAATGCATGCATATATCATTTGTCTTTATATAATTCTATGAAATATTGGAGGAAACTGTAAGGACCCAAATTTTTAGTTGTTGAATTCTGAATATTTAAAATTTGTTTTAAACATTTTATTTGAATTATAAATGGAAATTTATAAGGAATTTATTTAATAAAACGATATTTAAACGTATAATTTATAATATAATCTAAACCGAGCCTGTAACGTCGCGGCAGTTCGTAATTTAACGTTTTGAACTTCAATTGAATATACATGATCTAATATAAATCGGATTTCTTTAAAATAAGAAAATTGAATCTATTGAATTATATTTTTCTAACGGAATTGAAAAATTGAAATTTTGTAGCATAGAATGTAAGATATGTCCAAATCAAATTTTCAGAAAGTCGCTGTGGAATTGTATATAAGCCATAACAGTTTATTTAATGTAATTAAATATTTGTTTCAAATTTGGACAAGATTTTTGAGATGTAGTTATAATTTAATTTATATAATTTTTCAGTAATTTTTATTTTGAAAAATAATCAACTTTTTATTAGAAGTATTTTACACCCTATATCAGCGTTTTGGGATATCACCATACAAGTTAAGTTGTCTATTTTATTATTTTTGTAATCATAGCGCATTGCTTAGCATAGAGGCATTTTTATTTTTTCCATGGCAGTCGGTAAATTAATGAAATTCTTTATAGCCGGTACCGCATAAACTTAAACATACAATAATATTTATATATCAGTAATAGTTTTGGACAACAAACTTAGATAGTTCACAATATGTATAGGTTTCATCCCACATGTTCATATTTATAAAAATAAGAGAGGGATAGCCTGTCTATGTTTTCCACTTAGCACAATTAAAACTGCTAAATTTACAACTATGTATAACAGTTTATTTTCTTAGAATCGTAGATGGTTTGGCAAGTTGCGAGTTAATATATGCATAAACGAAGGTGCAGTCATATACAAGGACAGATCCTGTAGGCTCGAAAATTTGTTTTTACTCTTAACACTATAAAGTGTTACAGTAGTCCGTCCAATTGTTGCTCATTACATGCAAGCGTACCCTGTATGCTTCAAATTAGCATGTTGTCCAAGGTTTTTCCCATCATACATTCCAAGCCATCAGGACCCTGACATTCAAGCTATTACATTCGTGCGCCTCAAGCTACCAAATCTCGTGCTCGCCAAGTAATTTCTTCTATAAATACTGACATCCCATTCTCGTTTTCATTTTCTGTTCTTACTTTATCTTCTAGTAAATAAATAAATAAATAAAAATACAACAGAACGGAATCGAAGAGGATCTGATCCACTGACTTTAGTAAATCGCGAGCTTCCACCTCATGTAATTTTTACCCAACTCCAATCATTCCTGGAGCGAGTATAGTCTCGAGTTTAACGAGGCTCGTGACATCCACGCAGTGTGGGAAGGGCGTCGTAGTGGTGGAGGTAGATGTGATTCAGAGACTCACCAATAAGTTCACAGGGATGGTCGTAGGAGGGAAGCTCGAAGGAAGGTCCGACTGGTGGTGAAGTCATGGACGACTCCGATGATGGGTAAGGTGAAGGCTGGCTATCGGATTGAAGGAGTACATATTGGTGAAGTTTGTTTAAGTAATGGTGGACTAAAAGGATTGTTAAAGGGGATGCCATGCATCGAAAATTTGGAATGGTGGAGGAGGCTTACAGGCTTCGGCATTATTTAGGGTGAAGAGAAAAAGGATTAAAATGTATAAAATGATGGGTAATGGGAAGTGGGTGGTTGGAATTGAAACATGATAAGCAAATTAAGTAAGTAAAAGTGTGATTTACTGTAAGAAAGTTAGTGAGGTTTGGCTTTGGGCGTGTTCTTGTTTCAGCAAGCAGAGTTTTTTTATTTTGGAGAATGGGGAGTGTAGAGGGAGCGGTGGCCACAAAAGAAAAGTACGGTTTTGAAAATATAGCCTGGAGAAGGAGCGTTAATAGAACAATGATTATGGTTTTTAAAACATGGATTAATTGAGAAGTAGTTTGTGATAATTGGAGAGGGTTACTGCGTTGAAAGGGACTATAATTGGATTTGAATCAAAGGTGGAGCAACATATTTTAATCCTTTCAGCAGAAGAGGAACTTGAATATGAAAGTGGGAGACGAGTTTTACGTGAATTGAAAAAAAAAGATGGGAGCATGCGAAGTTCGGATGGTTTGGAGAGATGCAAGTTCCACAAATTATACAGAGAAGGAGATTGTGATGATGCGGCGTATGGTATTGCAAGTGGATTATATGTTAAACACATGGTTAAGGAAATTAGTTAAATGATGATCATTTACGTTAATTTTATGGTTAAGTATTATATATATATTAAATTTAAAAACATATAAAATTATAATGTTTACAATTATAATTTGACCATATATGAACAGAATTGAACCCGAACCGGACACGTTGAGATCATAACATCGAGATCGATACTACCGTGGTGGAGAACGGAGTTACCGGAATTTCATAGAAAAATCAATTGTTTGTTTCACTTAAAATGAAACAAAAGCAGAACCGTCTATCGGCTATAAAAAAGGTGAGTAAACTCACTAACTCTGCTTCGTTTATATAGACGAGTTTTAAATATATTAATTTTATGCTGTGTGATTGTTGATTGGATAAATGATTGATAAAATTGATTGAAATGGTTAATATAGAAACCATTGATTGAATATTTATTCTAATACCATATTTAAATGGAACTGATGATATTTTTGTTGATTAACACCTGTGGATGCAGGGAAACAGGTTGGAGAGATCCAACTGGATCCCTCAACATTTATATTATTGTTGGTTATTTACTGTGATATATACTATGATTGATTGTGCTATGTTGAATTACCCTGGCCCTAGGATTTTGGTATTTAAATATTGGAACATATTTCCGAATGTAGAAATGGAATTTGAGATGTAGAAAAAGAAAATTTATTTTCAGAAATAGAATTGGAATTTCAAACTGATTTGAAATAGAAACCCGTTTTGATGGATTAGATGAGTAGTTAAATATATAGACGATTTTTGTAAACAAAGTGAAATAATTATCGTTGGATATTTGGGAATCGTTTAAAAAGGAAAAAATGGAATTTTTTCTGATGTTCTGAATGTGAGTGGATTTAAATAAATTCACAAGGATTATAAATGAAAATTTGCTATGGTATTCAGGACATAACAGGATAACTTATATCTAATTGGAAATTGATATTTTTAAATTAGAAGTGAAAACGGTATAAGGTGTGTAAGTAGATTTCAAATGAAATATCTATTTTAACAAATAAACTAAGAGAAATTTTTTATAAGCAATGCTTATAAATTAGAATAAAAATATTTGTCATTGGAAAAATGGAACTATAAATTCCTGTTTGGACTTATATAGTGGGAATGGTTATCGATGATGACATGTGTAATTGAATTTTAACTTAGCAAATTATAAAGGACGTTATAAAGGAGATTTTAAATGATTGGAATAAAAAAAATGATATTCGTATGAAAACTTCTGAATTGAAGTTATAAATAGAATTTGAGTTTAATATATTATTTATAAGTACGAAATCAAACTGATTTGATTATAAGGAATACATTCACGGTTAAAGCTAATAATGGTTTAAAACAAATAATTTGCAAAGAAAATATCTATAAAGGAAATTTAGTTTTGAAATATGAATCCAAATTAGAACGTGAATGAGAAAGGGAAATGGATAATTGTTTTTAAAGAAATGATGAGCTTTGTCCCAACATTTGAAATATAAATAACGTTTTGTAGGCTAGGAGGATTATAAAGGGATTTGGTAATGATTTTGAAAGGGTAAATTCAAAAGTGAATTTGGAATTTGAATTAACCTGAAATGGTAGATAAATTCCGAAGTTCGGAATATAATCGAAAATTGATTATTCGAGAGAGAGAGTTATTTATTGGAATTCGATTATATCGAATTCAGGTAAGTAGTTATTTTTACTTTCCGTTTGAATCAAATTTAATTATTTAGTTATTTACTTATTAATTTATTTATTGAAATAAATAAGTACGAGTTATATTTTTATAAACCAAATATTTGGAAATAATGATTATAACGCTGCTTTTATAATAAGTGTTTTATAAATTTGAATAACGATTATAATGCTGCCGTTATAATAAATATTTAGCGATTATAACATTGTTGTTATAATAATTGTTTTTGTAAATCTAAACAACGATTTTAACACTGCCATTATAAAAAATGTTTTTTATAAATCAAATATTTGGAAACGACGATTATAACGCTACCGTTATAATCAATGTGTTTCTGTAAAAGAAGTGGATTCTTAGATTGAATCTGAGAGTTGTGTAAACGATGTTTTGTTAGAAGTTGTGAGCTTTGACTATTTCAAAGTTAAGAATGTCGTTCAGTTAAGGTCTGAGAGGTAGCTATACCGCAACTTGACTGACTGCAGGATTGACGAAGAAATGGTTAAGGTTCGGTAACAAGGATTGGTTAGCGAAACCATTAGTTAACGAATGATTTGAGTTAAAATAACGATGTTTTATAACATCGGGTTAATTTAAAGGATTTTGAAATGTTTCCCAAATCAAAAGAGAGATATTTTCTACGCATAGAAAGTGAAATGAATTGATCAACGAGGAGTTAATAATTGGAATATGGAAATATTTTCTGAAATTAACAAGATATATTTTCAGAATATAGAAAATAAGGATCCGTGAATATTTAGAAATGTTTTCTAATTGGAATAAGAGATAGTTTCTCAAATAAAAAAATTAAGATATTGGAAATGTCTTTATCCAAGAATCAAGGGAGAAAATAGAGCTTTAAAAGGATACGAAAGAGGGAAAAAAGAACTTGGAATCGATAATATAATGAGTAATTAATATAAAAAGGGGCCAGTGTTGTTTGAGGTTTGATCGGTAGAATTTCCATTTGGAAATAGGACCGTCGATTGTATGGTTGTTTTTTATAGTTAAATCACCGATTATCAAAGTTTTGATTTATTTTATACCTCCGTTGACAGTATGGAGAGACCAGGATCAGATTTAATGTCCGAAAACCACTCCATATTGGCATAAGCATTACGAATCAACTTATGCTGAAATTAATTAAAGACGGAGTAAAATGCAAGGGCTATTCTGTTAATCCTAGGTAGAAACTGCCTAAGATGGATTGATGGAATAGTGCCTTCGGTTTGTCCAATCCGAGGACAACGTATATGGAGGGATTTGACAATGTGGAATTCAACGTAAATGGTGGCAAGATGTTTTAAAAAGTAATCGTGACCTCAAGCCTCATCAACCGGGAAATGACAGAAATCGGGCATGCAGCATGTCCATGTGGGTCATTCCCATTAGGGGTATTATCACCTGATCTAGAGAAATTTCATTTTCTTCTTATTCTGATAGCTGTTGTATGCTTTCGGTAACGGTTACTGATCACAACCGTTGGTGATAATATGCTCGATACACTCAAGTTAAATGAGTGGTCAGCCATGTGTGGGTCGGGTTGCAAGACGTTCTTGTTGAACCCAGCGTATTCCCCTCTAGAGATACACTATCGGAAGGTGGTTCCATGTCATGTTGGAAATCCCATCTCCAATAAGCGCCCTACGGTTTTCGATTTTATATTATATATGGAGCGTGAGATGGAAGCGTTCCACTAGATTCTATTTATTTGATGTAGACACTATTATAATATCACCGGATTTGATATCAAAAATATTTTGGTTTATCGTAAGGTAAAAACCATCCGTGTTTATGTGTGGATCGGTCTTACAATTATCATTTCTTTCGAAAAGATTTTTAAAAGTTAAACCAATGATTGGAGTTTACTCACACCAGTCCCATGACTGAACCAAAGTTTATTTTGTTTGTTTCCCCTAAACTCTTGGGTGCCCAAATTTGTACGGGCAGTCAAGTAGTCAGGGTCTTATAGATTCACTTGGAGGAGTTTGAAGTAGGAGGCTTCACCAGTTAGCTATAGACTATCATATATTTTTTTCGCTGTGTATAATGTTCGTATCTGGAAACAAGTGTTTATGACTGTACCAGCAAATAGTTGTTGTGCTCTGATGATGGTATGTATATAAAGTTACTGAATTGTATTTCAAAGTTTATGTCATCTAATATATTTTATTCATTCCGCTGTGAGTTGTGATCTTCGTTTTCTTCTATTCTAATATTTCTTTCTTTTTATTGCTCATCCTATAACTCTTTTTAATAATGATTCATATTTATGTGCAATTTTAGTTGGACGTGTGGTGTTATTAGTCGATTCAAAGAGGACGGAAATTCAGGTCATTACATTTGGTATCAGAGCTGAAGGTTCAGTAGTAACCTTGGCTCTGTTGCGTAACTCAATAGAGATGGTGTTAGTAATACCCTAGATTGAGTTTGAGTATATAATGAGAGAGCGTATTTATAGATTTGATATAAAAATTGTTTTATATTGTGTTGGCTGGTTTGTTGAGTAGTTTATGAACTCTGGTCGATGCAGGGTGTACAACTGTATCGATAGGTGTTTCTGAACTCTCGAATAGAACAATTCGACATAATAGTATATAAAAAGTAGGTAAATGAAATAATTTTACCCAAAATTATATTTTGATATAAAAAGAAATAATTTTCTCAAATTCTTATAATATATGGATGTGCTGATTTTTATTACAATCAAATGAAGTAGATTTGGTTATATATAATCAAATATGATTTGTATATGGATAAGATATACATATGAAAAAAATTGAATCCAAAACAGAATATGGAATTTGAATCCCAGGAGTTAAAGAATATTTCTGAAGTGTTTTGAAAATAATAAAGAGGTATTTTGAAAGAATTTGAATAAAAATTGTTTTATATGGATTTTGAAAATTTTAAAGCACTGTAATCACTTCAGTCGCTAGAAAATAATTCAGATGATGATGGCCACATCATTTGTATCTATTTTTGAGTTTCTAAGTGATGAATTGCTACGGAAGGAAGATTTTTAATGAAATTGAGTTGAGAAATAAGTTGCTTTGAGAATTCAAAAGTTTTGAATTATTATGGTTGTATATATGTATAAATATGTATGATTTCAAACTAATTTGAAATAAAATCAGGGATTTGAATTCTGGAATTTAAATTTAACTTGTATAAGTTGAATAAATTGAAATGTTGAAAGTAAATCAAATGGATTGAAATTTAACTTAAGTTAAATAGAAATTGCATTGGATAGAGATAAACCCGAATAAAATTAAATAAAGAAGTGTTGAGATTTGAATTTTTAAAGCGAATTTGACTTATGTATAAACAAGTTGAATATATATTGGATGTTGTTAATTGAAATTGAATTATGATAAACATGGATTCAAGTGTAATAAGTGGATTGACTAAATAGAAATCATATCTAAATGGATAAAATGGAAGTGAACTAATCAGAAGTTGATTAGAGAGTTAAAAACTGGAAGTTGGATTGATATGAAACCAACTGGGAATGGATATATGTATGCTGAGCAGATATTGAATGGAAGAAAATGCAAGAGATAGAATTTATGCCCGATAAAAGGTACATGCTTACAATATTACTTGGGTTTGATGGTTTTATGGGCCTATAGGGCAAGCCTCTTAGCTTTTTGATTTTCTTTTGGATTGGAGAAGGCCTAGAAAGGCGAGTTGTGGTTCAACCGATTGAGTCGTGCAAAGGAGATGTTGATGAAAATTTTCGAAAATTCAAAGAGTTAAAAAAATTTCAAGAAATTTGGATAATTTAAAATCTAATTGTTAATTGTAATTAACATAAGAAAACTAGAATAGGTTAAATAAAATTTCAAGTGGAATAATGAAATTGATAAATGGATTTAGAATCAATTGGAATGGGTGTGAATATTTAGAATTTGTTTTAAATATTTTATTTGAATTATAAATGGAAATTTATAAGAAATTTATTTAATAAAACGATATTTAAACGTATAATTTATAATATAGTCTAAACCGAGCCTGTAATGTCATGGTAGTTCGTAATTTAACGTTTTGAACTTCAATTGAATATACAGGATCCAATATAAATCAGATTTCTTCGAAATAAGAAAATTTCGAATCTATTGAACTATATTTTTCTAACGGAAGTGAAAAATCGAGATTTCGTAGTATAGAATGTGAGATATGTCTAAATCAAATTTTCAGAAAGTCGTTGTGGAATCGTATATAAGACATAACGGTTTATTTAATATAATTAAATATTTGTTTCATATTTGGACAAGATTTTTGAGACCTAGTCATAATTTAATTTATAGAGTTTTTCTGTAGTTTTTATTTTGAAAAATAAGAACCTTTTTATTAAAAGTGTTTTACACCCTATATCAACGTTTTGGGATGTCACCATATAAGTTAAGTTGTCTATTTTATTATTTCTGTAATCATAGCGCATTGCTTGGCATAGCGGCATTTTTATTTTTGTCTGTGGCAGTCGGTAAATTAATGAAATTCTTTATAGCCGGTACCACATAAACTTAAACATACAATAATATATCAGTAATAGTTTTGGACAACACACTTAGATAGTTCACGATATGTATAGGTTTCATCCCATATGTTTATATTTATAAAAATAAGAGGGGGATAGCCTATCTATATTTTCCACTTAGCACAATTAAAACTGTTAAATTTACAACTATGTATAACAGTTTATTTTCTTATAATCGTAGATGGCTTGGCAAGTTGCGAGGTAATATATGCATAAACGAAGGTGCAGTCATATACAAGGACTGATCTTGTGGGCATGAAAATTTGTTTTATCTGTTAACGTTTTAAAGCATTACAGTAGTCCGTCCAATTATTGCTCATTGCATGCAAGCGTACCCTATACACTTCAAAACAACATGTCGTCCAAGGTTTTTCCCATCGTGCGTGCCAAGCCATCAGAACCGTGACATTCAAGCTATTACATCTGTGTGCCTCAAGCTACCAAATCCCGTGCTCGCCAAGTAATTTCTTCTTTAAATACTGGCATCCCATTCTCGTTTTCATTTTCCGTTATTGCTTTATCTTCTAATAAATAAATAAATAATAATACAACAGAATGGAATCGAAGAGGACCCAATCCACTGGCTTCAGTAAATCGCGAGCTTCCACATCATGTAAATTTTACCCAACTCCAATCATTCCTGGAGCGAGTACAGTCTCGAGTTGAACGAGGCTTGTGACATCCACGTAGTGTGGGAAGGGCATCGTAGTGGTGGATTTAGATGTGATTCCGAGACTTACCAATAAGTTCGCAGGGATGGTCGTAGGAGGGAAGGTCCGACTGGTGGTGAAGGTGCGGGCGACTCCGACGATGGGTGAGGTGAAGGCTGGCAATCGGATTGAAGGAGTACATATTGGTGAAGTTGTTTTAAGTAATGGTGGACTAAAGGGACTGTTAAAGGGGATGGCAAGCATTGAAAATTTGGAATGGAAGAGGAAGCTTACAGGCTTCGGCATTATTTAGGTTGAAGAGAAAAAGGATTAAAATGTATAAAATAATGGGTAATGGGAAGTGGGTGGTTGGAATTGAAACGTGTTAAGAAAATTAAGTAAGTAGAAGTGTGATTTACTGTAAGAAAGATGGTGAGGTTTGGCTTTGGGCGTGTTCTTGTTTCAGCAACCAGAGTGTTTTATTTTGGAGAATGGGGAGTGCAGAGGGAGCGGTAGCCATAGAAGAAAAGTACGGTTTTGAAAATATAGCTTGGAGAAGGAGCATTAACAGAACAGTGATTATGGATTTTATAACATGGCTTAATTATGAAGTGGTCTTTGATAATTGGAGAGGGTTATTGCATTGAAAGAGACTGTAATTGGTTTTGAATCAAAGGTGGAGTAGCATATTTTAATCCTTTCAGCAGAAGAGGAACTTGGATATGAAAGTAGGAGACGAGTTTTACGTGAATTGAAGAAAAAAGAAGAAGGGGGCATGCGAAGTTCGGATGGTTTGGAGAGATGCAGGTTCCCCAAATTATAAAGAGAAGGAGACTGTGATGATGCGGCGTATGGTCTAGCAAGTGGATTAGATGTTAAACACATGGTTAAGGAAATTAGTTAAATGGTAATCATTTACATTAATTTTATGGTGAAGTATTATATATATATATGTATATATATATTAAATTTAATAACATATAAAATTATAACGTTTATAATTATAATTTGACCATATGTGAACAGAATTGAACCCAAACTGGACACGTTGAGATTGTAACATCGAGATCAATACTACTGTGGTGGAGAACGGAGTTACCGGAATTTCATAGAAAAATCAAATGTTTGTTTCATTTTAAATGAAACAAAAGCAAAACCGTCGATCGACTGCAAACAAGGCGAGTAAACTCACTAACTCTGTTTCGTTTATATAGACGAGTTTTAAATATATTAAATTTATGCTGTGTGATTGTTGATTGGATAAATGGTTGATAAAATTGATTGAAATGGTTGATATAGAAACCATTGATTGAATATTGATTCTAGTACCATATTTAAATGGAATTGATGATATTTTCGTTGATTAACACCTGTGGATGTAGGGAAACAGGTTGGAGGGATCCAGCTGGATCCCTCAACATTTATATTATTGTTGGTTATTTACTGTGATATATACTATGGTTGATTGTGCTGTGTTGAATTACCCTGGCCCTAGGATTTTGGTATTTAAATACCGTAACATATTTTCAAATTTAGAAATGGAATTTGAGATATAGAAAAAGAAAATTTATTTTCAAAAATAGAATTGGAATTTTAAACTGATTTGAAATAGAAACCTACTTTAATGGATTAGATGAGTAATTAAATATATAGACGATATTTGTAAACGAAGTGAAATAATTATCGTTGGATATTTGGGAATCGTTTAAAAAGGAAAAAATGGAAATTTTTTCTAATGTTCTAAATGTGAGTGGATTTAAATAAATTCACAAGGATTACAAATGAGAATTTTCTATGGTATTCAGGACATAACAGGATAGCTTATACCTAATTGGAAATTGATAATTTAAATTAGAAGTAAAAACGATATAAGGTGTGTAAGTAGATTTTAAATGAAATGTCTATTTTAACAAATAAACTAAGAGAATAAATTTATAAGCATTGCTTATAAATTTAGAAAAAAACTATTAATCATTGGAAAAATGGAACTATAAATTCCTGTTTGAACTTATATAGTGGGAATGGTTATCGAAGCCGACATGTGTAATTGAATTTTAACTTAGCAAATTATAAAGGACGTTATAAACGATATTTTAAATGATTGGAATAAAAAAGGGGTTTCGTACGAAAACTTCTGAATCGAAGTTATAAATAAATTTTGAGCTTAATATATTATTTATAAGTACGAAATCAAACTGATTTGATTATAAGGAATACATTCACGGTTAAAGCGAATAATAGTTTAAAACAAATAATTTGCAAAGAAAATATCTATAAAGGAAATTTAGATTTGAAATATGAATCCAAATTAGAACGTGAATGAGAAAGGGAAATGGATAATTGTTTTTAAAGAAACGATGAGCTTTATCCCAAAATTTGAAATATAAATAACATTTTGTAGGCTAGGAGGATTATAAAGGGATTTGGTAATGATTTTGAAAGGGTAAATTCAAAAGTGATCCGTGAATATGGAAATATTTTCCGAAATTAATAAGGTATATTTTCTGAATATAGAAAATAAGGATCCGTGAATATTTAGAAATGTTTTCTAACTGGAATAAGAGATAGTTTCTCGAATAAAGTAATTAAGATAATGGGGCCAGTGTTGTTTGAGGTTTGATCGGTAGAATTTCCATTTGGAAATAGGACTGTTGATTGTATGGTTGTTTTTTTTATGGTTAAATAACCGACTATCAAAGTTTTGATTTATTTTATACCTCCGTTGACAGTATGGAGAGACCGGGATCAGATTTAATGTCTGAAAACCACTCCATATTGGCATAAGCATTACGAATCAACTTATGCTGAAGTTAATTGAAGACGGAGTAAAATGCAAGGGTTGTTCTGTTAATCCTAGGTAGAAATTGCCTAAGATGGATTGATGGAATAGTGCCTTCGGTTTGTCCAATCCGAGGACAACGTATATGGAGGGATCTGACAATGTGGAATTCACCGTAAATGGTGGCAAGATGTTTTAAAAAGTAATTGTGACCTCAAGCCTCATCAACCGGGAAATGACAGAAATCGGGCAGGCAGCATGGCCATGTGGGTCATTCCCATTAGGGGTATTATCACCTGATTTAGAGAAATTTCATTTGCTTCTTATTCTACTAGCTGCTGTATGCTTTTGGTAACGGTTGCTGATCACAACCGTTGGTGATAATATGCTCGATACACTCAAGTTAAATGAGTGGTCAGCCATGTGTGGGTTGGGTTGCAAGACGTTCTTGTTGAACCCAGTGTATTCCCCTCTAGAGATACACTATCGGAAGGTGGTTCCATACCTTTTTATGTTGGAAATCCAATCTCCAATAAGCGCCCTGCGGTTTTCGATTTTATATTATATATGGAGCGTGAGATGCAAGCGTTCCACTAGATTATATTTATTTGATGTAGACACTATTATAATATCATCGGATTTGATATCAAAAATATTTTGGGTTAGCGTAAGGTAAAAACCACCCGTGTTTATTTGTGGACCGGTCTTATGATTATAATTTCTTTCGAAAATATTTTTAAAAGTTAAACCAATGATTGGAGTTTACTCACACCAGTCCCATGACTGACCCAGAGTTTATTTTGTTTGTTTTCCCTAAACTCTTGGGTGCCCAAATTTGTACGGGCAATCAAGTAGTCGGGATCTTAAAAATTCACTTGGAGGATTTTGAAGCAGGAGGCTTCACTAGTTAGCTATAGACTATCATATTATTATTTTTCCGTTGTGTATTATGTTCGTATCTGGAAAGCAGGTGTTTACAACTTTTCCAGCAAATAGCTGTTGTACTCTGATGTTTGTATGTATATAAAGTTACTGAATTGTATTTCAAAGTTTATGCCATCTAATATATTTTATTCGTTCCGCTATGAGTTGTGATCTTCGTTTTCTTCTATTCTAATATTTCTTTCTTTCTATTTCTCATTCTCTAACTTCTTTCTAATAATGATTCGTATTTCTATGCAATTTGAGTTGGACGTGTGGTGTTATTAGTCGACTCAAAGAGGACAGAAATTCGGGTCATTACAGAAACAAATAGTTCCCATGGTCACTATACATTTTTTTCCAGCTCTATAATTCAAAACATTAGAGGAAAATATGAATTGCCTCCATAAACTCAATTAGAGGGGAAAAATTAACTTACGTTGTCCGAATATTAAAAATATAATCATAAATGCTATTATTTTGAAGTATATACTTAAGACATTTATCAAATTAAAACCACTCATGGTTCATTCTCGTTTAAACTACTTATATCTATATACCAAAATCAAGGCCTGACCATGGGCCTGAGCTACCTGGGCGATGGCCCAGGGCCCAAATTATTGGAAGGGCCTTTTTTATTTTTATGTTCCATTACCATAAACAAAAGAAGAAGTGATCATTGTACAATACAACAATTGACAATGTGGTCAAGTGGTAGTGTTTGTGCTTCCTTAGTAAATGGTGAGGGTTCAAACCTTGACATATATACACAAATGTAAAAGCGTGCTATATATATGAAAAACAATATAAAGTCGGTATTTCTTAATAAATTACATTATATATAGGTTTATTATTGGAACAACCCGAACTTCCTCGTGAAGGAAAGCACGGATTGAGTTGAGAACAAGCCACATCGGGACACAAACAGAAGAACATTTCATTGCTTATTATGACAATTCCACCAGAATACAAGAATACACAGAGTACAAATAAATATTATACATCAGAAAAATATCAGAGATGTAATGACCCGCATTGGCAGTGGTATTAGAATTAATTTATTTAATTATATAAATGGTGGTATAGTGAAGTTAATGGTCGTGGAATTAAATAATGGTGAATATTTAATTAAAATAATAAATTAAATAATATATTTAATTCTGAAATAATCAGAATTGGCTGAATTGACGATATGGTGTGAACCGGATCATCTGTGATATATAATTCAGTTTAGAATTGAATTAGAATAACGAATATATTCAATCGTCGACAATTGAACGTATAGTTTATAATATAATTATAAACGAGCTCGAAATGGCGCTGCAGTTCGTTATTTGGCGATTCGAACTTCAACTGAATGTACAGGATTCGTTTTAAGCCGGATTTCTGTGAAACAAGAAACGTGTGGAGCTGGTGGAATATATCTTTCTAGTGGAAGAGAAAAATCGGGATTTCGTCGTGTGGATTTTGAGATATGTCCAAATCAAATTTCAGAATAGTCGCTATAGAATCGTTTATCGGCCATAACGGTTATTTCAAAATAACTAGATAACAGGCGTGAATTTAGACAAGGTTCTTTTGGGGCATAGTGATAATTTAATTTTTAGAATTTTATGGTAATTTTTAATTAATTTAATAAGCGACTTTTTATTTGAAGTATTTCGCACCCTGAAATCAACATTTTGAAGTTTCAAAATATGAGTCCACCTACCAATATTATTATATTTTTGGGATCGTGACACCTTGCTGAGTATAACGGTATTTTTATTTCGGTCGATAACAATTCGTAATGAATGAAAGCAGGGTATCCTCAAATATTAGTTTCTTAACCTAAACGTGAGGATCTTGCGATGCCAACCAAATGAAAACGTGGATTGAACTCATCTTCTAAATCAAAAAGAAACAAGACTTGGCTGAAGAACGTCCACATCTCCTAAGTAAAACAAATATCTAAATTCTCTAACCTATAAATAACCCCTTTGTGTTTCCTTAAGACCTAATCTTTTTCATTCACCAAAACGAGCCGCCGAAAAACATTTCTCAGCAAAAACAAAGAGAATCGATCTCCACAAAATTCATTCAAATGTAACTAAAATTTCTAAAGCCTTAAAACTCGATGTGTGCGGAGTTCAACGGAGCTGGTACTTCGGTCTATTAGAGGCAAGAGGGCGCGGTGCCTTCCTTTTTGCGGATGGGTCTCTGAGATCGTATAGGGGGGTCGCGGCTACTTTGTTGGGGAGTTCGAAGGTGTAAGGGGCTCATACGGTTGGGGGGTTTTTCTTTTTTTTTTTTACTAGATTTGGGTTTTGTGGCTACCGTGAGTTGTTTGGCGGATTTTATGACAATGGGGTCTGATTTGTTTTCACCATCCGTGAGCCTGGGAGCTATTGTGAAGTGTATTTGTTGTTTACTCAGAGGAACGAGCTGTGGAAATTGGGAGAGGACGGAAGACGTTCAAGGAAGGGGGAGTGACGCAAGTGCGGAAGTTGTTGTGGATGGAATATAAGTTGAAGAGATTTTTAGTGTTTACTTTTGATGATGATTTGCAGGTTGAAGCGTGTACTGTGTAGTGCAGGGTACGTTGTGAAGAAGTGGGATTGGAGAATAAAGAACAAAGGGTGAAGTATGTATGTCCACGAAATGGCATATTTCACAAAGGAGCAGCACTTGTTTTTTTGATGGGACTTACAATTTGGCAGAAGGTTTGACAACAAGTCATTTAACCGAAGAAGGAGTGGGAGCTTCTCGCATTAATGATGGCGTTTGTTATTGGAAGGGACGTGAAAGAGGTGCATTGTAGTGGAAACGGTGTAGAGATTTTTGTGAAACCAAGGAGCTGGAGAGGTTTAAAAACATTCGGAAATGGGATGTTTGTTTGGAGAAATTTGGGTGCGTGTAGATGAGGATTGAAGAAGCAGTAAAGGAGGATAGTACGGCCGTTTGTTTGTGGTTAAGTGTTTACTGGAGGAAGCTATTTTCGGTTTTGGGGAAGAACATGGTAGGGGTATGGGTCTGGGCTTTTTACATTAGTGATGGGCCGGTTTTGGAGAAATTGACGAACCGTAAGTTGCGTTGGGATCGTATGGACGGGAGCAACACAATGAGACTGACCGGGAGTGAATCCGAGCTCGTTACAATTTATGGCGAAATAAATTGTCCAACTGAGTCAAATAACGCAAACCGTTATTTAACGATTAACGCGCAAATGTGAGTAAATCTCACTAACTCTGAACAGTTTATAATTTCATGTTGTATTTTTAGAACTGTTAGATATTGGCTGATTGACTGTATGTTGACTGTTTGATTGAACTGCTAGTCAGTTAGTTGAATTTCCTATATTGATTCTGTTTAACAGAATATATCATATGGAACTGAAAGGTGATGTCATCTATATTGTTTAACATCTGTGATGCAGGGAAACAGGTTGGAGGAATCCAACTGGATTCCTCAACATTTATTTTACTGTTTTCATATATTGTGATATATGATGTGTTATATAATCTGTTATGGATTATGGGTGTTGGAATGATGTTGATCATTTTTATTCGATATTTAAAATATCATAGAAGACCCTGGGTTGTAAAAAGAAGTATTTCAATGTATATTGAAATAAAGGAATTTTATAAAATCACAGGATTTTATAAAAGGAATCATTTATAAAACGAACACGGTTTTATAAAAGGGATATTTATTTAGAAAATAAATAGAAATAGAAAAGGAATATTTATTTAGAAAATAAATAGAAGTTACAAATAGGAAATATTTGTAACGGTAAATAGAAGTTACAAATAGGAAATATTTGTAACGGTAAATAGAAGTTATAAATAGGAAATATTTGTAACGGTAAATAGAAGTATAAATAGGATATATTTGTAACGGTAAGTAAACGTTATAAAAAGGAAATAGTTGTAACGGAAAACGTAGTTTATAAAAAGGAACTAATCGATGTTAGTAAATCGATTAGTGTTAAAGTAAAAGGAACTAATCGATGTTAGTTAATCGATTAGTGTTAAAGAAAAAGGAACTAATCGATGTTAGTTAATCGATTAGTGTTAAAGTAAAAGGAACTAATCGATGTTAGTTAATCGATTAATGTAAAAGTAAAAGGAGTTAATCGATGTTAGTTTAATCGATTAGAATTAAAGCAAATGAGTTAATCGAATATAGTTATTCGAATAGAAAGTAAAAGGAATTATCGAATATAGTTTATTCGAAAAGAGTAATTGAAATGAGTAAATAAATAGCGTTAGTCAAATAGGGATTAGTCCAATAGATTTAATTGATAAGAGTCAATCGAATATAGTTATTCGAAAGAGGGTTAAGTAAAGAAGTTAGTTAAAGAAATATTAAGTGAACTTTGTCTATTTCAAAGTTAGAAATGTTGTTCAGTTAAGGTCTGAGAGGTAGTTCTACCCCAACTTGATTGGCTTCGTTTTAACTAAGGAATAATTAAGGTTCGACAGTAAAGGAAATGGTTTGAGTTGGCATCGCGATGGTTTGTTTAAACATCTGTCTAAGTCCAATGAAGAAGCTTTGGAAATGTTTTCCAAATAAGAAACCAGAAATGTTTTCTAATAAAGAAACAAAGAAATGGAAATGTTTTCCATTGTTAATAACGTATATTTTCCCAATTTAGAAAATAAGGAATATTGAACGTAGGGAAACAGGAGATAAGTAAATTTATGAAATAAAGAGATAAATGTTGAACGATGTTTGATCGATATAATTTCCATTAGGAAATAATATCGTTGTTTGCACACTTGTTTTTATTCGATAGTTAAATCACAGACTATCGAAGTTTTGACCATTTTAACGTTGTTAATATGGAGAGACCGGTTGGATTATTATCCAAAGAACCACTCTGTATTGGCATAAGCGTTGCGAATCATATATGCCAAAGGAAATTGAAGACGGAGTTATGCAAGGGCTATCCTGTTACAGAATAGTGCCTTCGGTTCATCCTGTTCCTGGATGACTTGTATGGACGGATGTCTGACAGAGTATTTCTAGACGATCACGTATATTGATTTCTCCAACTGTACCAAGAGTGGAAGCGAAGAAGGAAACTTCTTTTAGCTAACACATAATGTATTGTTGAGGACGTCAAATCGGTGATTGGATGGATTTGATGATGTGACATTCAAAGTGAATCTGATGTGATGATAAAGCGTAGCTTCTAGCCTCATCATCCGGTAAATGACAGAAATCGGGCAGGTAGCATGGCTAAGTCGGTCGCACCGAAGTAGGGTGTATAATCACCTGATCTAGAGTTTCATTTACTTCTAAAAAAATCTATTGTTGATGCTGTCCCATTCGGGAAACGGTTGTTGATCCCAACTGTTGGTGATATAAATTCGATACACTCAAGCGAAATGAGTGGTCGGTCATGTGTGGCCGGGTTGCAAGATGTTCTTGTTGAACCCAGTGTATTCCTCTCTAGAGGTACACGAGCGAAAGGTGATTCCATACCTTGTCATAGTTGGAAATCCATTACCCAATACGTGCTTGCGGTTTTGATTGTATACTATATATATAGAACGTGAGATGAAAGCGTTTCTGCTAGATGATTATATATATATACTGTGGTTGATAGACATTATTATAATATCAAAAGGTTTTTGATATAAAGAGATTTTGGATTCTCATAAGGGAAAAACCCGTTCCGTTATGCGGCGTGGTCTTATGAGATATCATATACCTGTATAACTGTTTCAAACTGTTTTACTCACACCAGTCCCATGACTGACCCGGAGTTTACTTTGTTGTTTTCCCTAAAATCTTGGGTGCCTAAATTTGTACGGGCAGTCAAGTAGTCGGGATTTTACAGATATACTGGAAGAGCTGGAGCAGGAGGCTTCAGGATCATATAGCTATAGTTATTTCCGCTGTGTTGTAAGTGTTGTACTTTGATAATGATGTATATTCAAATACAGATGTATATTTCAAAGTTATGTTACATATATTATATGTTATTCGTTCCGCTGTGAGATTCGTGTTACTCTGATGTTGTCTTCTTCTTCTTCTATTCTAAGTTTCTATCTTATCTTTCCTCACCCTCTAATTTCTTTCACTAATTACCAGGATTTTTCGACGTTTTGGTTATCGACGTCGAGCTTACGTCGATAACCAAAGTCGCTCGAAATCCGGGTCATTACAGTTGGTATCAGAGCTTAAGTTAAGAATTACTTGGCTCTGTGGCGTGACTCGGTAGAGATAGGGTTAGTAATACCCTAGACTGAGATTGAGTGTATATATACGAGTGAACGTATTTGTTATTGATATAAAATTTTGTTTTATATTGTGGAGATTCATTGGTTGAGTTGTTTATGGATTCTGGTCGATCAGTTTGATCCACTGTATCGGTAGGAATTTTGTAAACACTTGAATACGATGAACCATCATTGTATGTTTTGAAAAGAGGGTAAATAAAGCTAATTTTACCCAAATTATATTTTGATATATATTGGATATATTGGTTGATATTATAATCGAGTAAGATTATAAAGTGGAATGGTTATGTAAATAACCGATCAGAATTCATATAAGTGAAATAATCAGATAAGTTAATTCTGAAATTTAAAACAGAAATTGAATTAAAATTTCTGGAAAATTGGATAAGTGTTTGTAAATGGATTTGGATTAATAGTAAGGAAAATTTAAGATCCTGGGAGATTTGAAATTGTTTTACAAGTAGTGTGAATTATATTTTGAAATGAATTTCAAAGTGGAAATGTTTAGAAATGGTTTTATAGTATTGAACTCACTTCGATTTACTGGAAAATAGATTCTGATGATGACAGCTGCATCATCAGTATTCATTTTCGAGTTGTAAGTGACGAATTACTACCAAAGATACTGTTTTGAAATTTTTTTGGGAAAGACAAGTGTGTTGAATTTCAAAATGGGATTTAAACTATAGAATTTGAACTTTTAAATAGATTTGAAATATTGACTTGTTTTAAAGGAAATAAAATGAGAAGTTCCTTTATAAACGAAGTTTATAAATGAAGTAAAAAGAATTATCATTGGATAATTCAGAAATAAAGATACAAGTGTGAAATTGAAAGGGAAATCTATTTTCCAAAGGTAGTAATATCGATTTCAAAAGGAATTGAAATCGAGACTTATGTAAAGAATTAGTAAAGAAAGTTTGAAAAGGAATTAGAATAAAGGAAGTTCAAATATAGAATTTGAATAAGAGAATTCAAGGGGGATTTGAATATAGAAATTTCAAAGGTGATTTGAATATAGAAATTCAATAAGATTTGAATAAAGAAGATTTAAATAATGGAAAAGTGAATATAGAATTTCAAAATAGAATTTGAAATAAGAAGATTGAAAATAGAATTCATATAGAGTAAGGATAGAAATTGAATATAGAAATTCAAAGGGAGTTTGAATATATGAAATTCAATGGAAGTGATATAGAATTTGAATATAGAAATTCAAATGGTGTTTGGATATAGGAAATATAAGAGATTTCAAATATAGGATTTGAATATCGAAAGTGAAATGAAATTTGAATATAGAAGATTCAAATAGAATTGAAATTGAAATTTGAATATAGAAGATTCAAAGGAAATTGAAATGAAATAAAGAGAATTCAAATAGATTTGAATATAGAAATTCAAATGGAGTTTGAAAATAGATTTGAATAATGAAATTCAAATATGGAATTTGAATAAGTGATTTAAAATGAAATTCAAATATAGAATTTGAATAAGAGAATCGAAATGGAATTTGAATATAGAAGATTCAAATAAAATTGAAATGGAATTCAATCAGTGGATAAACAAGTTAAACCTATATTTGAACATGTATATTCAAATAAAAAGGTGAAATGGGCAAACCTGTAATTTGAAAATCACTTAACGAAATAAGTTAAAACGATTGGATTAAATTGGAATGAATTAGAAATGTATGGATATACATGAGATAGGTATGGATAAGGTATGAAGGTATATAAATAGAATGCTCGACGAAAAGGTATGTATTTAATTCATATATGAGATTTTATGCGCCGTATCGGCTAGCCGCTTGGCTTTTTCTTTTTCTTTTGTATTGGTAAGGGCCATGGGAGGCTATTTGAAATGTCCCGATGCTCCTGGTATAAAGGAGGTTATGGCGAATTTTTCTGAGAATTTAAGGAGTTAGAATATTTTTAAGATAATTTGATAATTAGAAATCAACGTATCGATATATATAGAAGTCGATAAGGAAACGAACTTAGAAATAGAATAATAAAATCAAAAAGGAAGTCTAGAATAAAATCTAGTCAGGATAGAAAGAGGAAGTGTATACGTGTTTAAAAGTGAATAAGTAGTTGTATGGTATTTATTCGAGTAAGCGGTCTTATCTGTTTTGACGTTATAAATGTTATTCAGTCAAGGTCTGAGAGGTAGTTATACCCCAACTAGATTGATTTCATTATTAACAAATAAATAGTAAGATTTCAGGCTCGAAGATCAATGTTGAATAAGAGTTAGTTGAGTATAGTATTTGGATTGTCGTAACGATGTTTTACACAACATCCGTTTTAACCCAAATAAGTGTAAGCTTGGAAATAGAATAATA
Organism: Allium sativum; assembly: GCA_030737875.1. Classification (NCBI taxonomy): domain Eukaryota; kingdom Viridiplantae; phylum Streptophyta; class Magnoliopsida; order Asparagales; family Amaryllidaceae; genus Allium; species Allium sativum. The sequence continues at coordinate 311,384,199 of CM060913.1, read as the reverse complement.
AATACTTCCTAAGTATAGAAATAAATGAGATCGGAAAAGAGATAGGTAATTGGAATATTTTCCAATTATAAATAGCATATATTTTCTAAAAAGTTTAGAAAATAAAGGAAGGCGATATTCGGAAATGTTTTCCAAATAACATAAAAAGGCCAATATGGTTATTGAAAATATTTGGTTAACAAATATTGATAAAGAAATAGAGAAGTGATTTAACTAATGGAATATTGATTATATGCTCAGTTAATTTCAAAAAGGAAAATTTGATTTTTGAGAAGAGTAAACTGTTTGAAAACTCCCTGGGAAAGACTTTGAATTAAAAACAAATTTAACAGAAATTTGTGAAAGCAAAATTTGAATTAAAGTAAAGCCAGTAAAGTGGTAACTGAGATTGAATTAGAATGATATCAAGACAAATTGGATTATGAGATTCAAATTTGAAGTGTGATGTGATAATCAAGTTAAGAGTTGGGAATCGAGGAGAAAACTCGAGTTGTAATGAAAATTTGGCTTGGTAAAAAGGCGAATGGTTGTGTTGGAGATGAAAGTGATTTCAGAATTTGATTGGGATAACCCTTGTATCCGCTGAATTGATAACAGGTGGAAAGGATATTGATATGCCCGACAAAAAGGTACCGGTTTATATTACATATGGGTTTGAGATGTTGATAAGCCGAATTGGCAAGCCGCTTGGCTGTTTGATTTTCTTTTGGGTTGGAGATGGCCCAGAGAGGCGAGTTGGAGTTTGACTGATTGACCAGTACAAAGGAGGTGCTGGCGAAATTTTTTCAAAGAGTTAAGGCGTTAGAAAATTTTCAGGATTTTTTTGAAAATTTTCGTTGATAAGAATTAATTAATATATTTAATTGAAATTAAATTGGTTCAGTTGAAACTGAAGTAAGAAGTGAACAAATATGCTCTAACCAGTCGATAGGGTCGTCCCCTACTTTTTAGCAATTTCGAGGACGAAATTATTTTAAGTGGGGAAGATTGTAATGACCCGCATTGGCAGTGGTATTAGAATTAATTTATTTAATTATATAAATGGTGGTATAGTGAAGTTAATGGTCGTGGAATTAAATAATGGTGAATATTTAATTAAAATAATAAATTAAATAATATATTTAATTCTGAAATAATCAGAATTGGCTGAATTGACGATATGGTGTGAACCGGATCATCTGTGATATATAATTCAGTTTAGAATTGAATTAGAATAACGAATATATTCAATCGTCGACAATTGAACGTACAGTTTATAATGTAATTATAAACGAGCTCGAAATGGCGCTGCAGTTCGTTATTTGGCGATTCGAACTTCAACTGAATGTACAGGATTCGTTTTAAGCCGGATTTCTGTGAAACAAGAAACGTGTGGAGCTGGTGGAATATATCTTTCTAGTGGAAGAGAAAAATCGGGATTTCGTCGTGTGGATTTTGAGATATGTCCAAATCAAATTTCAGAATAGTCGCTATAGAATCGTTTATCGGCCATAACGGTTATTTCAAAATAACTAGATAACAGGCGTGAATTTAGACAAGGTTCTTTTGGGGCATAGTGATAATTTAATTTTTAGAATTTTATGGTAATTTTTAATTAATTTAATAAGCGACTTTTTATTTGAAGTATTTCGCACCCTGAAATCAACATTTTGAAGTTTCAAAATATGAGTCCACCTACCAGTATTATTATATTTTTGGGATCGTGACACCTTGCTGAGTATAACGGTATTTTTATTTCGGTCGATAACAATTCGTAATGAATGAAAGCAGAGTATCCTCAAATATTAGTTTCTTAACCTAAACGTGAGGATCTTGCGATGCCAACCAAATGAAAACGTGGATTGAACTCATCTTCTAAATCAAAAAGAAACAAGACTTGGCTGAAGAACGTCCACGTCTCCTAAGTAAAACAAATATCTAAATTCTCTAACCTATAAATAACCCCTCTGTGTTTCCTTAAGACCTAATCTTTTTCATTCACCAAAACGAGCCGCCGAAAAACATTTCTCAGCAAAAACAAAGAGAATCGATCTCCACAAAATTCATTCAAATGTAACTAAAATTTCTAAAGCCTTAAAACTCGATGTGTGCGGAGTTCAACGGAGCTGGTACTTCGGTCTATTAGAGGCAAGAGGGCGCGGTGCCTTCCTTTTTGCGGATGGGTCTCTGAGATCGTATAGGGGGGTCGCGGCTACTTTGTTGGGGAGTTCGAAGGTGTAAGGGGCTCATACGGTTGGGGTTTTTTTTTTTTTTTTTTTTACTAGATTTGGGTTTTGTGGCTACCGTGAGTTGTTTGGCGGATTTTATGACAATGGGGTCTGATTTGTTTTCACCATCCGTGAGCCTGGGAGCTATTGTGAAGTGTATTTGTTGTTTACTCAGAGGAACGAGCTGTGGAAATTGGGAGAGGACGGAAGGCGTTCAAGGAAGGGGGAGTGACGCAAGTGCGGAAGTTGTTGTGGATGGAATATAAGTTGAAGAGATTTTTAGTGTTTACTTTTGATGATGATTTGCAGGTTGAAGCGTGTACTGTGTAGTGCAGGGTACGTTGTGAAGAAGTGGGATTGGAGAATAAAGAACAAAGGGTGAAGTATGTATGTCCACGAAATGGCATATTTCACAAAGGAGCAGCACTTGTTTTTTTGATGGGACTTACAATTTGGCAGAAGGTTTGACAACAAGTCATTTAACCGAAGAAGGAGTGGGAGCTTCTCGCATTAATGATGGCGTTTGTTATTGGAAGGGACGTGAAAGAGGTGCATTGTAGTGGAAACGGTGTAGAGATTTTTGTGAAACCAAGGAGCTGGAGAGGTTTAAAAACATTCGGAAATGGGATGTTTGTTTGGAGAAATTTGGGTGCGTGTAGATGAGGATTGAAGAAGCAGTAAAGGAGGATAGTACGGCCGTTTGTTTGTGGTTAAGTGTTTACTGGAGGAAGCTATTTTCGGTTTTGGAGAAGAACATGGTAGGGGTATGGGTCTGGGCTTTTTACATTAGTGATGGGCCGGTTTTGGAGAAATTGACGAACCGTAAGTTGCGTTGGGATCGTATGGACGGGAGCAACACAATGAGACTGACCGGGAGTGAATCCGAGCTCGTTACAATTTATGGCGAAATAAATTGTCCAACTGAGTCAAATAACGCAAACCGTTATTTAACGATTAACGCGCAAATGTGAGTAAATCTCACTAACTATGAACAGTTTATAATTTCATGTTGTATTTTTAGAACTGTTAGATATTGGCTGATTGACTGTATGCTGACTGTTTGATTGAACTGCTAGTCAGTTAGTTGAATTTCCTATATTGATTCTGTGTAACAGAATATATCATATGGAACTGAAAGGTGATGTCATCTATATTGTTTAACATCTGTGATGCAGGGAAACAGGTTGGAGGAATCCAACTGGATTCCTCAACATTTATTTTACTGTTTTCATATATTGTGATATATGATGTGTTATATAATCTGTTATGGATTATGGGTGTTGGAATGATGTTGATCATTTTTATTCGATATTTAAAATATCATAGAAGACCCTGGGTTGTAAAAAGAAGTATTTCAATGTATATTGAAATAAAGGAATTTTATAAAATCACAGGATTTTATAAAAGGAATCATTTATAAAACGAACACGGTTTTATAAAAGGGATATTTATTTAGAAAATAAATAGAAATAGAAAAGGAATATTTATTTAGAAAATAAATAGAAGTTACAAATAGGAAATATTTGTAACGGTAAATAGAAGTTACAAATAGGAAATATTTGTAACGGTAAATAGAAGTTATAAATAGGAAATATTTGTAACGGTAAATAGAAGTATAAATAGGATATATTTGTAACGGTAAGTAAACGTTATAAAAAGGAAATAGTTGTAACGGAAAACGTAGTTTATAAAAAGGAACTAATCGATGTTAGTAAATCGATTAGTGTTAAAGTAAAAGGAACTAATCGATGTTAGTTAATCGATTAGTGTTAAAGAAAAAGGAACTAATCGATGTTAGTTAATCGATTAGTGTTAAAGTAAAAGGAACTAATCGATGTTAGTTAATCGATTAGTGTAAAAGTAAAAGGAGTTAATCGATGTTAGTTTAATCGATTAGAATTAAAGCAAATGAGTTAATCGAATATAGTTATTCGAATAGAAAGTAATAGGAATTATCGAATATAGTTTATTCGAAAAGAGTAATTGAAATGAGTAAATAAATAGCGTTAGTCAAATAGGGATTAGTCCAATAGATTTAATTGATAAGAGTCAATCGAATATAGTTATTCGAAAGAGGGTTAAGTAAAGAAGTTAGTTAAAGAAATATTAAGTGAACTTTGTCTATTTCAAAGTTAGAAATGTTGTTCAGTTAAGGTCTGAGAGGTAGTTCTACCCCAACTTGATTGGCTTCGTTTTAACTAAGGAATAATTAAGGTTCGACAGTAAAGGAAATGGTTTGAGTTGGCATCGCGATGGTTTGTTTAAACATCTGTCTAAGTCCAATGAAGAAGCTTTGGAAATGTTTTCCAAATAAGAAACCAGAAATGTTTTCTAATAAAGAAACAAAGAAATGGAAATGTTTTCCATTGTTAATAACGTATATTTTCCCAATTTAGAAAATAAGGAATATTGAACGTAGGGAAACAGGAGATAAGTAAATTTATGAAATAAAGAGATAAATGTTGAACGATGTTTGATCGATATAATTTCCATTAGGAAATAATATCGTTGTTTGCACACTTGTTTTTATTCGATAGTTAAATCACAGACTATCGAAGTTTTGACCATTTTAACGTTGTTAATATGGAGAGACCGGTTGGATTATTATCCAAAGAACCACTCTGTATTGGCATAAGCGTTGCGAATCATATATGCCAAAGGAAATTGAAGACGGAGTTATGCAAGGGCTATCCTGTTACAGAATAGTGCCTTCGGTTCATCCTGTTCCTGGATGACTTGTATGGACGGATGTCTGACAGAGTATTTCTAGACGATCACGTATATTGATTTCTCCAACTGTACCAAGAGTGGAAGCGAAGAAGGAAACTTCTTTTAGCTAACACATAATGTATTGTTGAGGACGTCAAATCGGTGATTGGATGGATTTGATGATGTGACATTCAAAGTGAATCTGATGTGATGATAAAGCGTAGCTTCTAGCCTCATCATCCGGTAAATGACAGAAATCGGGCAGGTAGCATGGCTAAGTCGGTCGCACCGAAGTAGGGTGTATAATCACCTGATCTAGAGTTTCATTTACTTCTAAAAAAATCTATTGTTGATGCTGTCCCATTCGGGAAACGGTTGTTGATCCCAACTGTTGGTGATATACATTCGATACACTCAAGCGAAATGAGTGGTCGGTCATGTGTGGCCGGGTTGCAAGATGTTCTTGTTGAACCCAGTGTATTCCTCTCTAGAGGTACACGAGCGAAAGGTGATTCCATACCTTGTCATAGTTGGAAATCCATTACCCAATACGTGCTTGCGGTTTTGATTGTATACGATATATGTAGAACGTGAGATGAAAGCGTTTCTGCTAGATGATTATATATATATACTGTGGTTGATAGACATTATTATAATATCAAAAGGTTTTTGATATAAAGAGATTTTGGATTCTCATAAGGGAAAAACCCGTTCCGTTATGCGGCGTGGTCTTATGAGATATCATATACCTGTATAACTGTTTTAAACTGTTTTACTCACACCAGTCCCATGACTGACCCGGAGTTTACTTTGTTGTTTTCCCTAAACTCTTGGGTGCCTAAATTTGTACGGGCAGTCAAGTAGTCGGGATTTTACAGATATACTGGAAGAGCTGGAGCAGGAGGCTTCAGGATCATATAGCTATAGTTATTTCCGCTGTGTTGTAAGTGTTGTACTTTGATAATGATGTATATTCAAATACAGATGTATATTTCAAAGTTATGTTACATATATTATATGTTATTCGTTCCGCTGTGAGATTCGTGTTACTCTGATGTTGTCTTCTTCTTCTTCTATTCTAAGTTTCTATCTTATCTTTCCTCACCCTCTAATTTCTTTCACTAATTACCAGGATTTTTCGACGTTTTGGTTATCGACGTCGAGCTTACGTCGATAACCAAAGTCGCTCGAAATCCGGGTCGTTACAAGAGATTTAAATTACATTACATAGCAGAGGAAAATAATGCAAAACACAACTGAAAGGAATATGCGGATACAGAGCTTTTCGAATATCATTCCAGCTGCAAATCAGGATCCTGTGAATATAAATCTGCAAAACCAAAACTATTAGTTGTCCATGCGGAAAATAAGGGCACCCAGAGTTTAGGTTAAAACAATAAACTCCAGGTCAGTCAAGTGACTGATGTGAGAACTAAAACAGTTATTTAAAACTTTACTTTAAATCAGATATATCAAGGGACCACGCCGTATAACACGGAACGGGTTTCCTCCCAAGAATAACAGTGCATATAATAAAACAGCGCAATGCTTTTTGGAAAAATGAAGATATTATAAGACGCAGGTCCTATCACACAATGCAACGCAAGCCGGGGGATATAGTTTTCCCTTATAATAGCCAAACATGCTTGGTACGCTAAAACAAATCATTTTGATACTATTATAAGTGCATAGTGTATAAAACAATTTCAAATATAAATGTATCAATCCTAGACGGCATGGGTACCATATATCATGTCGCCAATACTAGGCTCTACAATCAAAAACGCAAATGTCACGTATTGCAAGTTGGATTTCCATCTGTGAACCGAGGCAAGAGATCGTCCTCACTGCTTCTAGACGCTCTAGCCTGCCCCTCAGGAACAGCCGCAACTGCACCTTGGATCGTCAGGGTCGGTCCACTGATGTGGATGAAAATACCTGAACACTGCGTTTCCCTGCTCTTTAGGGCGTCAATGAGCCAAATGACTCCATCGGACCTGGATCGTCCGATCTAACCGAGGCGCCTTGCAATCCAACAACCACACAGGTGAAAATAATATAAATGTCAGGGCTGGTAGGTCACTGACACCACCCTAGCTAGAAGGAAACGCATGTCCTCCCTGAGGTCCTCTCCCGTTTCTGGTTCATACCGGGATGTGAGGCTCGTGAGTTAACGTTATACACAAAGCTATGCTACATATGCGGTGCTTTGATCATCAACCACAAGACTTTGCTTTTCAACAGAAGCCTTGATCATTTTCATCTCAGCAGCCCACACAGGCAATTCATGCTATGCAACCAATATCAATCACATAGAATGAAATCTGATGTCAGACACACATCCATTTACAAGTCCGTTCTGGGTCTGAACGAAACCGGAGGAACCTTATTCCTTGAATATCCATCGATCTCCTAGTACGTCTGGACGATCACCAACTGATTCCCTCCTCTTGAGTGTACAGCCAAATCAAGATCATCAGTAATTATCCAAACGATGTGAGGACCTCCGGTCTTCAACCACCGTCTTCATCTTCGACTCATCGTCAATTCAGTTATTCAGAATGGGATAAACCCGGCCTTTCCGAATAACTCGCATATATAATAAACAAGTGTTACACAAACACCACATACGCCTCATTCCAGTTCAGAATATTCTTTTATTCAAATATTCTTTGGGAAAGGTTCCCATTAATTTTATCAAAGATAAATTCTTTAAATTTATTCTTTAATCTTCTTTTGAATATCAATTCAAACCAAATTATGGTTTATCCAAACTAGTCGGGATTAGCGAACCTTACTGAGGTAATCACTTGTTAAATTTCTCAGCCCCAACCTATTCATCCCCTGAAGTAAAACTGGTCATACTTCATATCTAACACCACGGTGTTATCGGTAAATTCAATTACCATTTCACGTTCAAATCTAATTAAAGATTTAACTATCGCCTGGAGCAAAACTGGTGATTCTCCATTCTCGATCATTTCAATCTAATTTAAGATTCATTAAAACTCCACTTAGTTTTAATCTTCCCAAAAATCAATATTAATGATTGTTTAACTTGGGAAATCATATCCTGTCTTTAACTGGGTTAAACAACTAATGTCATTTAAAACACAGCTCACGATGAACCGAAAATCACATTCCATTAACAATGGAATTTTCACGGAAAATAGATCAATATATATATAATTGATATAAACTTCCATATCCAACTAATAATATAAATGGAATAATGGCAAAGCCTTTTAAATTCCATATATATTAGCAGTCTTCCTCCACAGAAATTCAATTCGATTATTACCAAATCTAATTCCATTCCATTCCAATTTATTTTATTAAATTGGAAAACTTTACTTTGGAAAATTCCCTTTAAATCTTATCGAAAAGATTTATAAATTCCAAATCCCATTTCACTGTAAATCGGGTTAAAGAACGAATGCGTTAAAACACAATTCACGATAAACCCAAAAATCAATTCCAATTCAATTCCAATTAAATATTATTTAATTGGTATACTTCATTAAATCTAAATAAAAAGATTTAATCTTTTTCTCAACTGGGTTTAAGAACAATGTTAATGAAGACACCATTCACGACAAACCCAAATCCCATTTGATAATAAATACAAGGCTCTGAATAGAAAATATACCGGCTTATATTCAATATCAAATACTACAACCAACAAATATCGTATTGGAAATAATGATATAAATATATCTTTCAAATCTCCATAACAATATTTGTATAATCACGAAATTCTATATCGAAATATTCCGAAGATAATTTCGATTCAAATCAATTTCCAATTTATATATTGGAAATTCTGGTTATTTTCAAATCCACTTTATTTATTTTAAAAATAAATGGGATTATAATTCTAGTTCAAAACTAGTTCATTTCGATAAAAATCTATTTTTATATTTTCAAACTTGGAATTTTTCATCCCAATTCTTCCCAAATCATTTCTTATGATTTTACACTAATTATTGATATTTTTAATAATTTTATCAAGGCCCGTACAGTCGATTTCCTTCAACGGCCATCGAACTGCACTTACAGCGACTTTTCCAAATTTGATTTGGACATAATTCCAAATCCAACCATTAGATTTCTAATTTCTTATATTCTTTAGAAAGCTCTTTTGGATATGAACCCAATGGTTCCAATTTTAGTAGAATCCGACGGTCAGATCTCCCGTGATGTCCATTCGAAGTCAATGGCGAAATTCGCGAACTGCCGCAGCACGGCGCGTTCTATTCAGGCCATTATATATATATAATATATATATATATTATATATATTACATCAATTTCCTTTCAAAACGTATTTTATAAATCGTTTTAAATTCGTTTTCAAAACGATTTCAATTTCATATTCAATTTCAGATCAAAATTGAATATTCTGTATCATTAATATATAAATGATAATATTTTCAAAACGTTATATTTTGAAATCACTTCCTTTTCTATATTCATTATAAAAACGAATATAACCGATATAAATATCGTTCGCGTCAAAATGGCGCATATCTAATCAACACGGCTTTATATATTTCAATAACTTCGTTATTCTATTCAACAAATGAATATTTTCTTCAACTCATGAATATATATTTTATTCAACACATGAATTTTCTTTTATTCAACACATGAATATATATTTTATTCAACACATGAATTTTCTTTTATTCAACACATGAATATTCTTTATTTTCCAAATTGGAATGAGGCCCAATCAATTACCATATAATGTTAATTATATGGATTCCCTACAACACATGTATATAATAGCAACGATAAATAATCAACCATCATCCATAGTGCACCACACAACTGCATAAGCATTAAATATAAATAATTAACGCTTACACAGTCTGTCAACCAATCTATCGACATACAGCTAAATAATTGGGATTAGTGTACGCCAAATATCATCCCAACACCCGTGTGGGGTTTCAAATCAACAAACACAGATTTTATTCGTGCAGTTGGGCGATGTGTAAAATTTATCGTCCCAATCAATATCAGTCAAATATGTGTACATAAACAAACCGTCCGATTTGTTTATAAATATTTATTTTATATGCACGTTAAAAATTATATTTTTAACTATAAAATATTTTATTCCATTCCACATCACACAATCAATATTTAACACCACAAACAACAAATAAACAAGTCGTCCATGGTCTGTGGACAACGGTTGTCGGGTGCTGCTAAGCCCCTTCTGCGTCCTAGTATATATTTCAACTAGAAAACAAATTAAAAGTGAGGAATTCTCACCGTTGGGATCCACTCTGCCAGTTCTATATTGGATGATGGTTTGGATTTACTGTGACGAAAAGGAATTTCGCTCGGTCCGAACCAGTCGCTAAACCGACCCAGACCGTTCGAAACGCCCTATCGTTTGAGAACACGACAAAATAGAACGCAGACGGAAGAACATTTCATTGTTATCACAACAATGCATCAGATTACAAGAATATACAGAGTATAAATGAATAAATATTACACAGAAAATATCAGAGATTTAAATTACATTGAAATACATAGCAGTGGAAAATAATACAATACACAACTAGAAGTAGATATACGGATACAAAGCTTTCCGGATATCGTTCCAGCTGTAAATCAGGATCCTATGAATATAAATCTGCAAAACCAAAACTACTAGCTGCCCACGTCAAAATAGGGGGCACCCAGAGTTTAGGTTAAAAACAATAAACTCCAAGTCAGTCATGTGACTGGTGTGAGAACTAAAACAGTTGTAAATCTTTCTTTTAAAGATAGGTAAATCAAGGGACCACGCCGTATAACACGGAACGGGTTTCCTCCCAAGAATACCAGTGCATATAAGCAAACAACGCAATGCTTTTCTAAAAATGAAGCTGTTATAAGACCCAGGTCCCATCACACAATGCATCGCAGCCGAGGATAGGGTTTTCCCTTATAACAGCCAAACATGCTTAGCACGTTTAAAACAAATCATTTGATACTACTATAAGTGCATACTGTATAAAACAACTTCAAATCATAAGTATCAATCATAGGCGGCATGGGTACCATATATCATGTCGCCATACTAGTTTTACAATTAAAACCGCAAATGTCACGTATTTTGAAATTGGATTTCCGTCTATGAACCGAGGCAAAAGATAGTCCTCTACCGATTCGTGACTCTCTAGCCCGAGCCACAGGATCAGAGCTCGAGTGACCCTTGGAGCGACAGGGCCGGTCCACCGATGTGGATTAAAATGCCTGAACACTACGTTTCCCCGCCCTTTGGGGCGTAAATGAGCCAACCAAATGACTCCATTGGTTCGAGAACGACCGATCAATCCGAGGCGCCTCGCAACAGCAACAACCACATAAGTCAAACTCGTCAGGGCGTGTAAAACCACTGACGCCACTTCTAACTAGAAAGAAACGCATGCCCTCCCTGAGGTCCGTCTCCCGTTTTTGGTTCATACCGGGTGTGAAACTCGCGAAGTAAACGTTACACAAAGCTACGCCACAAAGGCCGTGCTTTGATCATCACCACAAGACTTTGCTTTTCAACAGAAGCCTCGATCAATTGCCACTTAGGCATGCCACACAGGCAATTCACTCCATGCGTTTGATATCCATCAACATATAACCCCTGAGCTCGTACGTCTCAGAGAAGGGCGTTAAGCAAGAGAATAAATTCTCCGCCGCCAAACAGATATATATTTAATAGAGATCAATCACACGGACTAAAATCCAATGTCAGACACACAGTCCATTTACAAGTCCGTTCTGGGTCTGAACGAAACCGGAGGCACCTAGTACCCCGCATATCCATTAATCTCCAAGTACGTCTGGACGATCACCAACTGTTTCCATCTTCTTGGGTGTACAGCCCAATCAAGATCATCAGTAATCACCCAAACAACGTGAAGACTTCCGGTCTTCGACCACCGTCTTCATCTTCGACTTATCGTCGTATCAGTTATTCAGAATGGGATAAACCAGGTCTTTCCGAATAACTCGCGTATATTTTAAATAAGTGTTACACAAACACAACATACGCCTCATTCCAATTCATCAGTCACTAACCGTAAATTAATCAAGAGAATAATTCCCCAAATATTAACCCCGAAGGCCGAAACCAACATCAGATCAATATCCAGAAAACCATTCTGCTTAGCTAACCGACAGTTAGTTTCTAAATTTCACATTCATAGGGAAAGGTTCCCATTAATTTTATCCAAGATAAATTTCTTGAATTTATTCTTTAATCTATTTTTGAATATCAATTCAAACTAGTCGGGATTAGCGAACCTTACCGAAGTAATCATTTGTTTTAATTTCCCAATCGCAACCTATTCATCCCATGAAGTAAAACTGGTAATACTTCATATCTAACACCACGGTGTTATCGGTAAATTCAATTACCATTTCACATTTAAATCTAATTAAAGATTTAACTATCGCCTGGAGTAAAACTGGTGATACTCCATTCTCGATCTTTTCAATCTAATTAAAGATTCATTAAAACTCCACTTAGTTTTAATCGCTAACTAGGTTAAAGAATCGGTGTCATTTAAAACACGGTTCACGATAAACCCAAAATCACATTCATTAATTATCGGGTTAAAGAACGAGTGTTATTTAAAACACTGTTCACGATAAACCCAAAAATCAATATCAATTCAATTCCAATTAAATATTATTTAATTGGTACACTTCATTAAATCTAAATAAAAGATTTAATCTTTTCTCAGCTGGGTTCAAGAACAGTGTTAGTGAAGACACCATTCACGACAAACCCAAATCACATTTGATATTCAATACATGGCTCTGAATAGAAAATATATCGGCTTATATTCAATATCAAATTCTACGATTTACAAATGTCGTGTTGGAAATAACGATATATATATCTATATCTTTCAAATTTCCATAACAACATCTGTATAATCACGAAATCCAACATCGAAATATTCCGAAGACAATTTCGATTCCAATCCATTCCAATGCAATTATTGGAATTTCTGGTTATTTTCAAAACCATTTCAAGTTCAATTTATTTATTTAAAATAAAGAGAATTTTAATTCTAGTTCAAAACTAGTTCATTTCGATAAAAATCTATTTTTATCTTTTCAAATATGGATTTTTTCATCCCAATTCTTTCTAAATCATTTCTTATGATTTTACACAAATTATTACTATTTTTAATAATTTTATCAAGGCCCGTACAGTCGATTTCCATCAATGACCATCGAACTGCACTTACAGTGACCTTTTTCAAATTTGATTTGGACATAATTCCAAATCCAACCGTTAGATTTCAAATTTCTAACACATTCGTTAGAGAGCACTTTCCGATACGAACCCAACGGTTCCGATTTTAGGAGAATCCGACGGTCGGATCTCCCGTAATGTCCGTTTGAAATAAATGGTCGAAATTCACGAACTACCGCGGCGCGGCGCGTTCTATTCAGGCCATTATATTATATATATAATATATATTTCGTCGATTTCTATTTAAAACGAATTATAAATCGTTTTAAATTCGTTTCAAGAACAATTTCAACTTCCATTTCAATTCAAATCAAAATTGAATCTTTCCTTATAAATTCGTTTTAAAATTCATTTCTATTCAATTCAAGTTTCAATTCAATTTGAATTCATTTCAATTTGTTTCCAATTCAATTCGAATTCGTTTTCAATTCAATTCGAATTGGTTTTATATTCAATTCAATTCAAATTCGTTATCTATTCAATTCAATTCGAATTCGTTTCGTTTGCTATTCAATTGAAATCAAATTCGTTTTCCATTCAATTCGAATTCATTATATATTCAATTCATTTCGAAATCGTTTTATATTCAATTCATTTCGAAATCGTTTTATATTCAATTCATTTCGAAATCGTTTTCAATTCAATTCATTTCGAAATCGTTTACATTTCAATTCATTTCGAAATCGTTTTCAATTCAATTCGAATTCGAAAATAAAATCGATATAAATATCGTTCACGTCAAAATGGCGTCAATCTAATCAGCACGGCTTAATGTATTTCTATTTTCAAATATTCTATTTCAAATATTTCCTATTATCAAAATGTTTGTTATTATCAAAATATTTCGTTCAACACATGACTAATCTCAACGGATGAGTACAGTCAACACATGAACCTTTATTTTATATTGATAAAGATGTAAATTTTATTATTAAAATATTTCGTTCAACACATGACTAATCTCAACGGATGAGTACAGTCAACACATGAACCTTTATTTTACAATATTCTTTATTTTCTAAATTGGAATGAGGCCCAATCAATCACCATATAATGTTAATTATATGGATTTTCATACAACACATGTATATAATAGCATTGAAAAATAATCAACCATCAACCAAAGTGCACTGCACTGTATAAGCATCAAATATAGATATCTAACGCTTATAACAGCCTGTCAATCAACCGATCGACATATTTAATCAATCAGGATGAGTGAACTTCAAATTTCATCCCAACACCCGTGTGGGGTTTCAAAAAGTCAAACACAGATTTTATTTGTGCAGTTGGGCGATGTGTAAAATTTATTGACCCAATCAATGTCAGTCAAATCAGTGTACATAAACAAACCGTCCGGTTTGTAAATGAATATTTATTTATTCACATTCACTATATTCATATTCACGTTAAAAATTATATTTTTAACGATAAAAATATTTTATTTCAACATATGAATTTCTATTCAGTTCATTAATCAAATAAAATGATATTTTTATTTTTCTAACATATTTTAGAAAATTTCGGCGGCATAACGGCACGATACTAGAAACGGGACGAGGCCTAGCCTTATCCCTGGTCTAGTGAAGGCCCACGCCATTCACACATCAATCAAATCAATTTCATTTCACCAAACAATTCAATTCAAACCAAATAATCTAACTAATCTATGCAACCAAACAATTTAACAAACAAGCCATCCATGGTCTGTGGATGACGGGTGTCGGGTGCTACTAAACACCGTCTGCATCCTAGTATAAATATATAACTAGAAAAAGAGATTTTGAGTGAGAAGTTCTCACCGATAGCTATCCAATACCACGACTCTTCATTTATAGAAATCTTCGTCGTTCAGCCTCTTTTCACTTTCTTTGCCCGTATTATCTACATATGTAAAAATCACATTTTTACTTCGCTATTCAATATATAAAAATCGAATTTTTACTATGCTATTCTATATATAAAAATCACATTTTTACTTCGATGTTTAATATATAAAAATCATATTTTTACTTCGATGTTTAATATATAAAAATCATATTTTTATCTTCACTTTGTATATATAAAAATCGAATTTTTATTTTCACTTTGTATATATAAAAATCGAATTTTTATTTTCACTTTGTATATATAAAAATCGAATTTTTATTTTCACTTTGTATATATAAAAATCGAATTTTTATTTATAAACAAAGATCACATTTTTATTCTTATATCGTTTGTATAAAAATTGCGTTTTTATTTCAATGTTATCTTTATAAAAAATTTAACTTCATATACAAAACAAACTTTTCAAACAATAAAAATCCTACCTTTTCTTAAGTAAAAATCTAATTTTTTTCCTATATTAAAAATCATAGCTTTTTCCAACTTAAAAATCATATTTTTACAATCTCAAAGATCATATTTTTCTAATCTAAAAGTGAAAATCAGCGAACTTACATTGATTATCGAGTTCCGGGTGGTCGAAGGAGGTAGGTGGGATGGTCTGAGCGTCGGTGGTCGGAGGGCGAGCTCAGTTCGGCGCTGGAGGTCGGGATGGCCACAGCAGGGGGGGCGAGGTCCAGGTGGGGTCGCGTTCATCGTTGAGGAGGAGGGGCGGAGGGCAATTGGGGAGGGCCGAAGGTGGTCAGCACTGGCGTCACGGCAACATCATCGGCGGTGGAGGCGACTTCATCGACGGCGGCTTGGTTATTGATTCGGAGCGGGCCCCATAGTGTCGGCAGTTGCTGAAAAGGGGCTAGGGCTTCAGGGTTTCGCCGAAGGTGGCGCGAGGGATGCTGGGGGGAGAATCGACGGTGAACGTCGGAGGGGGAGGCATCGACGAACTCCGGCGGTTTGCTGAACGAGATCGATATTATCGGTTTTTTTTTTATTTCTTTTCTGACCGTTGACTATTGAGGAGAGAGAGGAGGGAGAGTAGGAATATATAGTAAATATATTAATTTATTATTTTTGATTTCAAAAAGTTAGTTTAAATTTCGAACTCAAAATCAAACCCACCGACTGTCGTCCCTAGCTAATTACCCCCATTCCGAACACAATGGGACATGTTTCGTAAGCTGATTCGATCGTTTTGATCAGTTTCCATTGAATTTACATTTAAATCACTATGTTGAATTTTAAACGTACATTTCAAATTACCGGGGTCACATACTAACTCGAAAAATTCCTGAAAAATATTTTCTAGCTTCGCGTTGACGATACGGTCCTAACAAAACTAGTTTCGCCGAATTCCGAGACCGTTGGAAAAATGGCCATTTTCCAGTCGATTAAAATCAACTGAAACTGGTCAAACGCGTTTTCCTTTGCCACGCTCACATATTGATTCGAGAAATTATGAAATTTGGAACCTAGCAATAACTTTACATCACGGATCTAACAAAAGTGGTTTCGTCGAAATCCGAGGTCGTTTGCAAAATGTCCATTTTTAAGGGCCTGAATTCCATAGCGACTATTCAGAATTTTCAACTGGACATATCTTTTGATTACCGCTATGAAATTTCGATTGGTCGGATTCGTTGGAAAGATATTATCAATTAGATCCTAATGTTTTTTGTTTCACTAAAATCCGGATTGTTTTGCACCCGGTACATTCAATTGAAGTTTGAAATCGAATTATCGAAATACCACGCCATTTTCAATTCCTTTTATAATTATATATAATTATTTATATTCTAACGAAGACGCGTATAAATATATATGTTTTAATTCTCTTCAAAATAAATTTCTCGTCGATATTATTTAAAATAATTCATTTTAAATAATCAAAATTCGCCAAAATTGCCAAAATAAAAATTTTAAACTGGCCCAGATTTTCGGGTTGTTACAATCTCCCCCACTTAAAACTTTTCGTCCCCGAAAAGGAACAAGGTCGAAAGTGGTTTGATCAATCAACTCTACGTTTGATCTGGCTTCCATTCTCCAACTTTTCAGTTTCTGAGAATTTTCAAAATTTCAAAAATTTGGCTAACACCCTAAATTTTCGAAAAATTTCGCCATAACCTCCCCTGCAATGGGAGCATCGGGAAATCTCAAATAGCTTCCCCGGTCCTTCTAATCTCAAAAAGAAAAAGAAAAAGCCAAGCGGCTAGCCAATAGGCTCATAAAATCATCATCACCCAAACAAAACAGTAAATTATATAGTAAATATGTACCTATTTGTCGGGCAAACAAATTTTATTCTTCGGCTCTAGCCTCTTTGCTATCAACTGTTCAATGTAAGTATATGTATATGCAAGCAAATGCAACCTATTTTCAATACAATTCAAAATTTGGTTCAATTAGGCATAATGGTTCAAAATTATCAAACAAATAAACAAACAACACAAACATCAATCAATTAGTGGATTAACGTTTCAAATTCATAATTTTGATATATATAAAGAAAATCATGTTTTGATGCCAAATCACAACAATGTATTCTAGCTATATTAGTTTTGGTTCTCACACCAGTCTAATGGAAATATATAGAAAATCACACCTTCGAAACTCGAACATAAATGTTGATGATGCGATCGCTATCATCAATATCATCTTCGGGCGACTAGAGTGTGATGCTATATCTATCCAATATATTAAAACTTTGAATATACGTTTGCAAGGCGTATATGCAAATTCTTTATATACTGAATTGTCCAAAATCAATATAAATAAATTATTCAAATACGTGTAAAACGATCTGAATTTCAAAACAGAATTGTTTTCATTTGAAAAATATACTCTTCACACTCGTTCTAGGATACTACTGATCCCATCTCTAACGAGTCACTCTCATTGGATATAACTAATCCAATATCTGATGAATTCTTTCGTATGGTTCTAATGTGCCTTGTTCTCTGCTTTGTAAACCAAAGCTCTGATACCAAATGTGACGAAAAGGAATTTCGCTCGGTCCGAACCAGTCGCTAAACCGACCCAGACCGTTCGAAACGCCCTATAGTTTGAGAACACGACAAAATAGAATGCAGACAGAAGAACATTTCATTGTTATCACAACAATGCATCAGATTACAAGAATATACAGAGTATAAATGAATAAATATTACACAGAAAATATCAGAGATTTAAATTACATTGAAATACATAGCAGCGAAAAAAACTACAATACACAACTAGAAGTAGATATACGGATACAAAGCTTTCCGGATATCGTTCCAGCTGTAAACTAGGATCCTGTGAATATAAATCTGCAAAACCAAAACTACTAGCTGCCCGCGTCAAAATAGGGGGCACCCAGAGTTTAGGTTAAAAATAATAAACTCCAAGTCAGTCATGTGACTGGTGTGAGAACTAAAACAGTTGTAAATCTTTCTTTTAAAGATAGGTAAATCAAGGGACCACGCCGTATAACACGGAACGGGTTTCCTCCCAAGAATACCAGTGCATATAAGCAAACAACGCAATGCTTTTCTAAAAATGAAGCTGTTATAAGACCCAGGTCCCATCACACAATGCATCGCAGCCGAGGATAGGGTTTTCCCTTATAACAGCCAAACATGCTTAGTACGTTTAAAACAAATCATTTGATACTACTATAAGTGCATAGTGTATAAAACAACTTCAAATCATAAGTATCAATCATAGACGGCATGGGTACCATATATCATGTCGCCATACTAGTTTTACAATTAAAACCGCAAATGTCACGTATTTGGAAATTGGATTTCCGTCTATGAACCGAGGCAAAAGATAGTCCTCTACCGATTCGTGACTCTCTAGCCCGAGCCACAGGATCAGAGCTCGAGTGACCCTTGGAGCGACAGGACCGGTCCACGATGTGGATTAAAATGCCTGAACACTATGTTTCCCCGCCCTTTGGGGCGTAAATGAGCCAACCAAATGACTCCATCGGTTCGAGAACGACCGATCAATCCGAGGCGCCTCGCAACAGCAACAACCACATAAGTCAAACTCGTCAGGGCATGTAAAACCACTGACGCCACTTCTAACTAGAAAGAAACGCATGCCCTCCCTGAGGTCCATCTCCCGTTTTTGGTTCATACCGGGTGTGAAACTCGCGAAGTAAACGTTACACAAAGCTACGCCACAAAGGCCGTGCTTTGATCATCACCACAAGACTTTGCTTTTCAACAGAAGCCTCGATCAATTGCCACTTAGGCATGCCACACAGGCAATTCACTCCATGCGTTTGATATCCATCAATATATAACCCCTGAGCTCGTACGTCTCAGAGAAGGGTGTTAAGCAAGAGAATAATTCTCCACCGCCAAACAGATATATATTTAATAGAGATCAATCACACGGACTAAAATCCAATGTCAGACACACAGTCCATTTACAAGTCCGTTCTGGGTCTGAACAAAACCGGAGGCACCTAGTACCCCGCATATCCATTAATCTCCAAGTACGTCTGGACGATCACCAACTGTTTCCATCTTCTTGGGTGTACAGGCCAATCAAGATCATCAGTAATCACCCAAACAACGTGAAGACTTCCGGTCTTCGACCACCGTCTTCATCTTCGACTTATCGTCGTATCAGTTATTCAGAATGGGATAAACCCGGTCTTTCCGAATAACTCGTGTATATTTTAAATAAGTGTTACACAAACACAACATACGCCTCATTCCAATTCATCAGTCACTAACCGTAAATTAATCAAGAGAATAATTCCCCAAATATTAACCCCGAAGGCCGAAACCAACATCAGATCAATATCCAGAAAAGCATTCTGCTTAGCTAACCGACAGTTAGTTTCTAAATTTCACATTCATAGGGAAAGGTTCCCATTAATTTTATCCAAGATAAATTTCTTGAATTTATTCTTTAATCTATTTTTGAATATCAATTCAAACTAGTCGGGATTAGTGAACCTTACCGAAGTAATCATTTGTTTTAATTTCCCAATCCCAACCTATTCATCCCATGAAGTAAAACTGGTAATACTTCATATCTAACACCACGGTGTTATCGGTAAATTCAATTACCATTTCACGTTTAAATCTAATTAAAGATTTAACTATTGCTTGGAGTAAAACTGGTGATACTCCATTCTCGATCTTTTTAATCTAATTAAAGATTCATTAAAACTCCACTTAGTTTTAATCGCTAACTGGGTTAAAGAATCGGTGTCATTTAAAACACGGTTCACGATAAACCCAAAATCACAATCATTAATTATCGGGTTAAAGAACGAGTGTTATTTAAAACACTGTTCACGATAAACCCAAAAATCAATATCAATTCAATTCCAATTAAATATTATTTAATTGGTACACTTCATTAAATCTAAATAAAAGATTTAATCTTTTCTCAGCTGGGTTCAAGAACAGTGTTAGTGAAGACACCATTCACGACAAACCCAAATCACAATTGATATTCAATACATGGCTCTGAATAGAAAATATATCGGCTTATATTCAATATCAAATTCTACGATTTACAAATGTCGTGTTGGAAATAACGATATATATATATCTATATCTTTCAAATTTCCATAACAACATCTGTATAATCACGAAATCCAACATCGAAATATTCCGAAGACAATTTCGATTCCAATCCATTCCAATGCAATTATTGGAATTTCTGGTTATTTTCAAAACCATTTCAAATTCAATTTATTTATTTAAAATAAAGAGAATTTTAATTCTAGTTCAAAACTAGTTCATTTCGATAAAAATCTATTTTTATCTTTTCAAATATGGAGTTTTTCATCCCAATTCTTTCTAAATCATTTCTTATGATTTTACACAAATTATTACTATTTTTAATAATTTTATCAAGGCCCGTACAGTCGATTTCCATCAATGACCATCGAACTGCACTTACAGCGACCTTTTTCAAATTTGATTTGGACATAATTCCAAATCCAACCGTTAGATTTCAAATTTCTAACATTCGTTAGAGAGCTCTTTCCGATACGAACCCAACGGTTCCGGTTTTAGGAGAATCCGACGGTCGGATCTCCCGTAATGTCCGTTTGAAATAAATGGTCGAAATTCACGAACTACCGCGGCGCGGCACGTTCTATTCAGGCCATTATATTATATATATAATATATATAATATATATTTCATCGATTTCTATTTAAAACGAATTATAAATCGTTTTAAATTCGTTTCAAGAACAATTTCAACTTCCATTTCAATTCAAATCAAAATTGAATCTTTCCTTATAAATTCGTTTTAAAATTCATTTCTATTCAATTCAAGTTTCAATTCAATTTGAATTCATTTCAATTTGTTTCAAATTCAATTCGAATTCGTTTTTAATTCAATTCGAATTGGTTTTATATTCAATTCAATTCAAATTCGTTATCTATTCAATTCAATTCAAATTCGTTTCGTTTGCTATTCAATTGAAATCAAATTCGTTTTCCATTCAATTCGAATTCATTATATATCCAATTCATTTCGAAATCGTTTTATATTCAATTCATTTCGAAATCGTTTTATATTCAATTCATTTCGAAATCGTTTTCAATTCAATTCATTTCGAAATCGTTTTCATTTCAATTCATTTCGAAATCGTTTTCAATTCAATTCGAATTCGAAATGAATAAAATCGATATAAATATCGTTCACGTCAAAATGGCATCAATCTATTCAGCACGGCTTAATGTATTTCTATTTTCAAATATTCTATTTCAAATATTTCCTATTATCAAAATGTTTGTTATTATCAAAATATTTCGTTCAACACATGACTAATCTCAACGGATGAGTACAGTCAACACATGAACCTTTATTTTATATTGATATAGATGTAAATTTTATTATTAAAATATTTCGTTCAATACATGACTAATCTCAACGGATGAGTACAGTCAACACATGAACCTTTATTTTACAATATTCTTTATTTTCTAAATTGGAATGAGGCCCAATCAATCACCATATAATGTTAATTATATGGATTTTCATACAACACATGTATATAATAGCATTGAAAAATAATCAACCATCAACCAAAGTGCACTACAATGTATAAGCATCAAATATAGATATCTAACGCTTATAACAGCCTGTCAATCAACCGATCGACATATTTAATCAATCAGGATGAGTGAACTTCAAATTTCATCCCAACACCCGTGTGGGGTTTCAAAAAGTCAAACACAGATTTTATTTGTGCAGTTGGGCGATGTGTAAAATTTATCGACCCAATCAATGTCAGTCAAATCAGTGTACATAAACAAACCGTCCGGTTTGTAAATGAATATTTATTTATTCACATTCACTATATTCATATTCATGTTAAAAATTATATTTTTAACGATAAAAATATTTTATTTCAACATATGAATTTCTATTCAGTTCATTAATCAAATAAAATGATATTTTTATTTTTCTAACATATTTTAGAAAATTTCGGCGGCATAACGGCACGATACTAGAAACGGGACGAGGCCTAGCCTTATCCCCAGTCTAGTGAAGGACCACGCCATTCACACATCAATCAAATCAATTTCATTTCACCAAACAATTCAATTCAAACCAAATAATCTAACTAATCTATGCAACCAAACAATTTAACAAACAAGCCATCCATGGTCTGTGGATGACGGGTGTCGGGTGCTACTAAACACCGTCTGCATCCTACTATATATATATATAACTAGAAAAAGAGATTTTGAGTGAGAAGTTCTCACCGATAGCTATCCAATACCACGACTCTTCATTTATAGAAATCTTCGTCGTTCAGCCTCTTTTCACTTTCTTTGCCCGTATTATCTACATATGTAAAAATCACATTTTTACTTCGCTATTCAATATATAAAAATCGAATTTTTACTATGCTATTCTATATATAAAAATCACATTTTTACTTCGATGTTTAATATATAAAAATCATATTTTTACTTTGATGTTTAATATATAAAAATCATATTTTTATCTTCACTTTGTATATATAAAAATCGAATTTTTATTTTCACTTTGTATATATAAAAATCGAATTTTTATTTTCACTTTGTATATATAAAAATCGAATTTTTATTTTCACTTTGTATATATAAAAATCGAATTTTTATTTATAAACAAAGATCACAATTTTATTCTTATACCGTTTGTATAAAATTTGCGTTTTTATTTCAATGTTATGTTTATAAAAATTTTAACTTCATATACAAAACAAACTTTTCAAACAATAAAAATCCTACCTTTTCTTAAGTAAAAATCTAATTTTTTTCCTATATTAAAAATCATAGCTTTTTCCTACTTAAAAATCATATTTTTACAATCTCAAAGATCATATTTTTCTAATCTAAAAGTGAAAATCAGCGAACTTACATTGATTATCGAGTTCCGGGTGGTCGAAGGAGGTAGGTGGGATGGTCTGAGCATCAGTGGTCGGAGGGCGAGCTCAGTTCGGCGCTGGAGGTCGGGATGGCCACAGCAGGGGGGGCGAGGTCCAGGTGGGGTCGTGTTCATCGTTGAGGAGGAGGGGCGGAGGGCAATTGGGGAGGGCCGAAGGTGGTCAGCACTGGCGGCATGGCAACATCATCGGCGGTGGAGGCGACTTCATCGACGGCGGATTGGTTATTGATTCGGAGCGGGCCCCATAGTGTCGGCAGTTGCTGAAAAGGGGCTAGGGCTTCGGGGTTTCGCCGAAGGTGGCGCGAGGGATGCTGGGGGGAGAATCGACGGTGAACGTCGGAGGGGGAGGCATCGACGAACTCCGGCGGTTTGTTGAACGAGATCGATATTATCGGTTTTTTTTTTATTTCTTTTCTGCCCGTTGACTATTGAGGAGAGAGAGGAGGGAGAGTAGGAATATATAGTAAATATATTAATTTATTATTTTTGATTTCAAAAAGTTAGTTTAAATTTCGAACTCAAAATCAAACCCACCGACTGTCGTCCCTAGCTAATTACCCCCATTTCGAACACAATGGGACATGTTTCGTAAGCTGATTCGATTGTTTTGATCAGTTTCCATTGAATTTACATTTAAATCACTATATTGAATTTTAAACGTACATTTCAAATTACCGGGGTCACATACTAACTCGAAAAATTCCTGAAAAATATTTTCTAGCTTCGCGTTGACGATACGGTCCTAACAAAACTAGTTTCGCCGAATTCCGAGACCGTTGGAAAAATGGCCATTTTCCAGTCGATTAAAATCAATTGAAACTGGTCAAACGCGTTTTCCTTTGCCACGCTCACATATTGATTCGAGAAATTATGAAATTTGGAACCTAGCAATAACTTTACATCACGGATCTAACAAAAGTGGTTTCGTCGAAATCCGAGGTCGTTTGCAAAATGTCCATTTTTAAGGGCCTGAATTCCATAGCGACTATTCAGAATTTTCAACTGGACATATCTTTTGATTCCCGCTATGAAATTTCGATTGGTCGGATTCGTTGGAAAGATATTATCAATTAGATCCTAATGTTTTTGGTTTCACTAAAATCCGGATTGTTTTGCACCCGGTACATTCAATTGAAGTTTGAAATCGAATTATCGAACTACCACGCCATTTTCAATTCCTTTTATAATTATATATAATTATTTATATTCTAACGACGACGCGTATAAATATTGTAACAACCCGAAAATCTGGGCCAGTTTAAAATTTTTATTTTGGCAATTTTAGCGAATTTTGTTTATTTAAAATGAATTATTTTAAATAATATCGACGAGAAATTTATTTTGAATAGAATTCGAACGTATATATTATACGCGTCGTCGTTGGAATATAAATATTTATATATAATTATAAATAGAATAGAAAATGGCGCGGTAGTTCAAAAATTCGATTTCAAACTTCAATTGAATGTACCGGGTGCAAAACAATCCAGATTTTAGCGAAACCAAAAATGATAGGATCTAATTGATAATATCTTTCTATCGAATCCGAATAATCAAGATATCATATCAGGAATTAAAAGATATGTCCAGTTGAAAATTCTGAATAGTCACTATGGAATTCAGGCCCTTAAAAATGGACATTTTGCAAACGACCTCGGATTTCGACGAAACCAGTTTTGTTGGGTCCGGGATGTGAAGTTATTGCTAGGTTTCAAATTTCATAATTTTTCGAATCAATATGTGAGCGTGGCAAAGGAAAACGCGTTTGACCGGTTTCAGTTGATTTTAATCGACTGGAAAATGGCCATTTTTCCAGCGGTCTCAGAATTCGACGAAACTAGTTTTGTTAGGACCGAATCGTCAATACGAAGCTAGAAAATATTTTTATGGGATTTATAGAGTTAGTATGTGACCCCGGTAAATTGAAATGTACGTTTAAAATTCAATAAAGTGATTTAAATGTAAATTTAATGGAAACTGATTGTAACAGTCGAATTGGCTAGCGCAACATATCCCATTGTATTCGGAATGGGGGTAAATAGCTAGGGGCGATAGTCGTTGGGTTCGATTTAGAGTTCGGATGAAGATTTTAACTTTTGAAAATGAATTGAATTAAATAATATTATAAATTTATATAAATAACCCTATTTTTCCTAAACCCTAGCCCAATAAAATCTGCCGTCATCTTCATCTATTCAAGGGCCAAAACCGCTCAGAATTTAAATAAATAAATCTCCCAACCTAATTGAAATTAAACAAAACTGGAAAAGGATAATGATCGATCTCGGAGAGGACTTCAACTCCGGCGGTAATGATCTGAAATGGAGCCACGGTTTGCTCGATTCTCGTTCGTGAAGACGACGACTTTTGGTTCGGTTCTTGACGCAGGAGGAGGAGCTCGAGCTCCACGCAGTGGCTGGCACTGGGAGAGGTCATTGGTGGCATCACGGGGGTGGTCTCCGATTTGGTTCCGACGCCTTGAGGTGGTGGCGCGATGGCTTGATCGAGGTCGAGGTTTGTGGGTTCGAGTTAACGCTGGAGGGAAGAAACCAAAGAGGAACGGCCCAGATGATTTTAAGGTAATCAGTGAAGTATTAGCTTTATGGTTTAGAAAATCTGAAAATTATGGTTTATGAAATCTGAAAATTATGGTTTATGAAATCTGAAAATTATGGTTTATGAAATCTGAAAATTATGGTTTATAAAATCCGAAAATTATGGTTTATGAAATCTGAAAATTATGGGGTATAAAATCTGAAAATTATGGTTTATAAAATCCGAAAATTATGGTTTATTGTTAGACCCAAAAGTGGTTCTAACACCCAAATTGATTTGAAACAAGATAAAATGAGATAGAAATAAAAATGAACACACAAGATTTATAGTGGTTCGGCGAATAAATGCCTACGTCCACTTATTCTTTACTATATTCAATAATTCAGTTGCAAATACAATGATAGATTCACTCACAACTCACTTTTGTTCACTTAATTGACTAAAACAAGAAATAAAAGATGATTTGGATTTTCCGGGAGTAATGGAGTTCGGACGTTGGAGGTGATTGAATTCTTTAAGTGCTGAAAAAAAGATCCTTCTCTTTGTCTCCAGATGGGGTATTTATAGGTGTGAATTTGCCTGAGATTCAATCCGGGTCGGACCACGTGTTATCCATCGCTCTTTCTTCGGGTTCGGATGAACTATCAAGCTGACAACGCATCAAAGAGATGAACGTTAGGGGTAGGAATTAGTCATAGCCGGTCCGGTTCTCCAGGCGATATTAAAGGAGATTAACCTGGATCATGGGTGCGGGTCGGAGGCGTGCAGGTTGGGGGTTCGGATCGGAATACCCGATCCGAACCGGAGTGGCTTGGACGTCTCTCCTTCTCTGGCCTACTTCGCTCCGCTCCAACGTCGTGGCAAGCAGATGGCTTTCCGATCCATTTGAGGTTTATTTGCCTTTCGATCTGATTGGATATGCTTTGCCAATCTGTCCAGTAAGAGACAACCGATCCGAACAGGGAACTCTATCCGATCCGAACCAATATGCTGCTATCAATCTGAATTGTGGTGTTTTCTTCCAATCCGAACCGAAGTCTTATAACTTAAAATACTCTTCAATGGTTGGTTTCTTGACTTTGTGTTGCCTAGTTCACAAAGTAGGCTAACATTTTGCCCCCTCAAAGGATGCTTCTGTTGTACAAAGCGTGCTTTGACATTGTTTAAATGCTAGTTCTTGAATCAGAACAGTCAGGAGTAATGCACAGATTTCCATTCGGTTCGGCATCCGACCCGAGCACATTTTCTTCATTTCTGAGCAAATTTGGGAACTCTTCTCGCCATGTAATGCTTCTTGCAGGTATGCTCTTCCTTTATTCCTCCTCTCTTCAATTCGAGTCGGATGCTAAATTAATGTGTGAAATTTGCTCGGTTCGGATTCCGATCCGAAGCGTTTTCGTGGATTTGGTTCTTAGACAGTGGGCCTTCAGGCAGAGTTGTGCTACTGGGCCTTCAGGCAGAGTTGTGCTACTGGGCCTTCACTCCGGTCCGAGCGGGTGAGACAGAATAGGAATACGAGGAGTCAACACCATTCCTTTTATAAACTCACTACTGTCTTCATTCTTTTCTCCTTCTTTTCTGTCGCCGCGTCCAAGCCTAGCATTGAAAACTTCAAAAACTCCCATATCCTGAAACCATTCCTTGTAGATTTCTTAAATCGAACACATAGGTAGCTCTTTAATCTCGAATAGCTTCATAGTAACTGCTCTTGATTTCAATTTGTGTTGGATTGGGATGGTTTAGTCACAGGCTTTGCTTGAACTCCACGTCGTTACTGGTGGATGCGCCATCGCTTCGAGGCGTTGCGAGGCTGGAGAGGGCAAATATTTGCCCTCAATGGTAGCTTTGGTGATAAAACGGATTCGTTTGTGAGTAGGGGGGAAAGAGGAAGAAGACGAAGGGCGTGATGACAAATCGGAGTTGATTCGGGAAGAATACGAAGAAGCAAAAAAGAAGGAGAAGGATAGGGGATCGGTTCGGGTTTAATACTTTAGAAAGACAGGAAGGAAAGAAAACGTCGGTTCGGGTCGGAGAAGTGAATGGGATAAGAGGTTGAAGTAAATGGTCCGGTTAAGCGATACTGGTTCGGTTCGGATCGGGTCACCCGATCCGATCAGATCAGTCCTGCTTCCGAACCCGTTGCTTCCCTTGTCTTGAACTGACCTTGCGTTAATGAAGCATCCGAACCGACTGTTATCTGTATTTGTATTGAGCCAGTCATCATATGCATATCCGAACCGAACCGAACGTATCAAATTTGGCACATAAAGACTACCCAACTAATTCAACTAACATTTACTCTAGACGAATATGCTTCGCGGACAGTTAGGATAGTGCCTTGTGAACATAAACGAGAATTAAGAACAACTCTGACTATCACCTTCTCTTTAAAGCTTCGTCTTACATTGCTGTACTTTTATTTTGTATTTCCCGCATTTGCTGAACACACTTTAGTTCACACACATGCACAAAAGGGGGACACGGGATAATTTACTCTAATTCGTGCTATTGCTTCTTCAATAGTTCTATGACAATGAGGCCCAGACGCTCTTCTCGTCTAGCTGAGAGGAAAGAAGCTCCGGAAACTTCCAACAAAACCACTCTTGAGGATATATCTTCTTCATCTGACCCGGAATGGGACAGTGAGGGTTCGGATTACGGAATCGGTCATCGGGAAAGCGACGAAATGTCTTCAGAAAATGAAGTTTCCCTGGGCTTTGAGGAGGAAGGAGGGATTGGTGACAATCGAGCACCCGATGAATTTGACTCAGCCATCATATTGGAGTCACCTCCAGATTCTGTAGAATCGACAATTGACAACGACCGACTTGTTAGAATTTGCTTGAAGTATGGAATAATGAAAAGGGACACCTTAGTGCCCTCACGCTCTGACCGTCCCCACAACCCTCCAAAAGGATATATGACGGTCACTCGAATGATGTGCATGGTTGGCGCCATTCCTCCATTCTCGCCTTTCATCGTTGACTTCTTAAGACAAATGCGGATTGCCCCCATGCAGTTGCATCCCAATTCATATGCCTATCTGCATACCTTATTCATAGCATATCGTGAAATTCTTGGCGTAGAGCTCACGTTTGATGATGTTCATTTCTTCTATAATTTCAAACATCGGACTAGAGAAACTCCATCTTTCTGTTACTTTGAATCGGTCCCAAAAAGGAAGATAATCTCTACGCCGTTTAGTAGTAAAGCTGGAGATTCCAGACTAGAGTGGTTCTATATAAAGCAACAGTCTGGATGCGCCAGGAGATGGACAAAATCAAGTAAAGCGTTGATTTTCTGAACCCGGACTTTATACACTTGAATCATCACCCTGACCTGTTTTCCTTTTTGTTTGCAGTCGACAATCCCAAACAAGTATCAGACCAAGTGTTCTTTGATCGGATGCACCGTCTTCTTAATGGCGACCAAAAATTCCTGACTATCGACGAGGTCCTTAAAGATGAATACCTTCATTTTCACGGGCTGCTATCCGTTTTCCGTAGCATCGGTCATGGGACGGTCCCTTATGCATACATTCCTCCAGTGGAAACAGTTCCAGAGATAGGAGAAGGCTCGGGAATTCCTGCAGCTCCTCTTCAAACTTCACCTTCTCCCTCTTCCACACAAGATGACGAACTGGCTAATCTGGCCGAAAAACATCGTGAAGGGTATATTGCCCCCGAGGAGACTACTTCTCCAAACAAGTCAAAGTCTTTCCAAGAGTCGCCACTTCGCGCTTCCGAAGGGGATGTTCCTAGCACCGACGAGCACATATTTCAGGGTTTGGGGGATCTCCCCTTACCTGAGACTATATATACTTCAGAAGATTTCAGGAAGGACCCTTTAGTCTTCACTTCTTCTGAAGAAACTACTCCTGCTAAGGCCAAAGAGCCTGCCCGCACCAGTCTAGCTTCAGACTCGGGTTGGTTGGGGGGACACACACACACCACTTAGGATGCACTTTACACCACATCATTAGCATTCATTGCACTTCTTTCTCCATGAATCCATTGATTCTAAACTTCGCTTATTTTATCGTGCAGGTACAATGTCTCGGTCCTATTATGATATAAGAAAGCTTCGTCGCAGCATGTCCAATCCTCCTCAGGATGTCGAGTATGATCGCCGGGATGACCGTGGTAGGGAGGAAAGAAGACCCTATGATCCCTATCGATCTCGACCCTCACGCTCCCGCTCACCAGTTCGACCGGAACAAGAGAAATACAAGAGCTATCAAGGTCGTAGGGAGGAGGATAGACCACAATCTAGGGATTCCACTTCCTCCCATGAAAAGCGGAGTAGAGAGAAAACTCCTCCAAAGGAAACTGGGTCTCGAAGTAAGCAAAAAGTCCCTGCTACTAAACGACCTAGGACAGACAAGGGTTCTACAGAATCTTCTTCAGGAAGGGACACCGAACTAACAATCCTTGCTCCTCCTCCACCAGATGCGGGAACTGCAGTAAGGCTGGCATATTTAAAAGAGCAATTTCCCGAGCACTACTTCGAGACTCTGACCTTTCTACCTACCCTTGAACCTATTTCTTCTAATTGGGCAGATGAGGCTAAGGCAAAAATTGATTTGGTAGAAAAACAATATTCCGAGATGTTCAAGCATTCTCGCAGTCTTTCTAGAATCATCCGCACTCTAAAGACAAATGCTGACTCAATGCAAAAGACTGCAGAGGAGGATGCTAAGGCCTTAAAAACCTTAGGAAAGGACCTAGAAGACACTCAGGCCCAACTAGCTGTCGCTCAAAAGAACGCTTCTAATTTCAAACAACAATTTGAGGACATGCAAAAGCGTTATCATGACTTACTTGAGTCCCACACTCAGGAGCGTTCTGAGTTGAAGAAGCAAGCTGACGAGGCCAAATCAGAGGCTGCCAAGACACGCCTTGCTTATGCTGAGCTTGAGCAGAAAAACGCCGAGTTAGCGAAAAGGAGTGCTGAGTTAGAAAAGAAGAACGTTGACTTGGCTTCAAAATTGTTGGAGGCGGAGAACAGGGCTGCTCTGGCTGAGGGCAATGTGGAATGCGCTATTAAATCTGCGGAGGAAACCCGCAAACAACTATCAGAGGCGGAGGCTGATATTCAGGGCTTCGGCGAGCTAATGATAGAATTCTTCGCGCACATTATTCGTCGTCGAAACATTTCCTGGATCGAGGACTATCCATCCACTCTGGTTCAAGTGTGGAATCAAATCGTCGAGTGGGAAAAAGAAGAACTTAAGGTCGATTCCCTCGATGAAGATAAGCTGATGGAGAAATACTTGAGAGACGACGAACCGGAGCGCCTAGCTGAAGGGCGCCGTCTAATTGCTGAGACCATGGAAGAAGAGAGGCGGAAGTCTAAACAGAAAACCATTCCTGAAGCTGGTTCCTCTTCTTCTGCTCCTGTAACTCCCGAAGTAGAAGGGTATGATCCCGAAAACCCGGGAATTCCCCGAACAACTTTGCTATCTCCCATTCCTGAAATAACTCCAGAGGTAGTAGTCACCCCCGCCGAAAAGTCTTCAGAAGGTATCCCTATCTTTTCTCCTCAATTTGTCAAGGCTACTACTACCTTTGGCTACATGATTGAACGTTCGATGAGAAATCCTTTGCTTTCGCCTGAGTTGATAACCGATGTTTCTCATTTTATAGGCGTTGAATCATCCGCAAAGACAGATGTAGCTCAAGGAGCTACCGCTGGGACAAAGCCCGCTGATAGGGTCAAAGAAGGGGAAGACAAGGCTGCTTCAACAGACCTGGGGGAAAGAAGTGAGCCAACTAAGGTCACTACTCCCCATGATGAAGAAATGATTGCAGCTTTAAAAGACGACGGAGGAGACGAGGGGCATGATGAGGAACCGGAGGTTACAATAACCGGGGAGTCAAAAAGCGCCGATGACGTTACCTTGGCGGCCATGAAGGCCGATCAAGACAAGCGCTTGCAATTAAAGGCTGAAGAATTAGACCCTGAGGTCCTCAAGCCCCTCGCAGTTGTGGATGCAGGTTCAAGGTTAGTTGTTAAGTTCTCAACTAGATCTATTACCGAAGAACTTGCTAAAAAATATTCTCTTGATTCCAGTGCCCCGCCCTCCGGGAAGAAGTCTGCTGGCTCCAGTACTACATCTTCAGGGAAAAAGAAATCAAAACGAATCTTGACTGAAGCCGAGAAGGAAGCAAAGGATGCGGAAAAAGCTGCCAAGAAATCGAAGGCTCATCCCAAACCCAAATAGTGGGTTCCCCTGTGTCCTTTTAGCATCTTTGTAAACCAATAAGTGCTGCTACAACAGCAGCTTCCGCACTTTCTTTTTTAGTTATTTCCCTGTACAAATTCATTCATTTGTAAATAAAAATAATTCACTTTTTGCAATGTTTATTTGTTAGCAGTTCTGCACTTATGTAAAAATGCATGTCTATAGTTATGAAACAAAGTTGCGGAGAGAGGAGATATGTGTATGTATATGTGTCCCCAGTCAATCTCCATAAGTTATTCAGTGCTTAACCATGCAATCTGAATGCTCCCGATTCTCTAACGGGATAGCATTTCCTGTATCATCAATACCTGTTGTTTTTCCTGGCATTTCTTTTATACTCTCTCTCATTCTCTTGAGAGTTAGAGTTCGAGTTCAGTTATTTGTTTATTCCCCGGTCGTTCAACGGGAAAAGATTTCTTTCTCGGCGCTCGGTCGGAGACGCCTTTATACTCTCTTTCTCTCTGGAAAGTTAGAGTTCGGAGTTGAACCTTTTTCTCAGCACTCAGTCGGAGACGCTTTTATACTCTCTCTCTTTCTCGGGAGAGTTAGAGTTAAGAATAGAATTTCTTTTTCAGCGCTCAGTCTGAGACGCTTTTATACTCTCTCTCTTTCTCTGGAGAGTTAGAGTTAAGAATAGAATTTCTTTTTCAGCGCTCAGTCTGAGACGCTTTTATACTCTCTCTCTTTCTCTGGAGAGTTAGAGTTAAGAATAGAATTTCTTTTTCAGCGCTCAGTCTGAGACGCTTTTATACTCTCTCTATTTCTCTGGAGAGTTAGAGTTAGAATGTCGTTTTCTCATTCTTTTATGTCTTATTGCACAAATAATCATTGTGCTTCTTTTTATGTCCAAACTGTTTCAACCTTTTTTAGGCTCTGAGTTATCCTGTATTTTATAATCACAACAGAACAACTAATGAATGTAAATGCATAAAAGTAAATAACACATAATATTTTTATAGTGGTTCAG
This sequence comes from Allium sativum, assembly GCA_030737875.1. Taxonomy (NCBI): domain Eukaryota; kingdom Viridiplantae; phylum Streptophyta; class Magnoliopsida; order Asparagales; family Amaryllidaceae; genus Allium; species Allium sativum. The sequence goes on along the minus strand of CM060913.1, from coordinate 311,350,968 downwards.
CTAAGTCGTAGCCTACGTCCACTTTATAGTCCTTTATTCATATCATCAGATTTTCCCAAGGCAAAGCATGTCTTGTTACAGAATCCACAAAAAATATAGCATTTCTAATCCAAATATCGCATTAAGTGTTGGGCATTCCATGCTCGAGGAATTTCTTCGCCATCTACGGTCGTTAACTTGAAGGTTCCTTTTTCAAGTTTCCATTGGATGACAAAGGGTCCTTCCCATTTTGGGCCGAGGTGAGGAAGGGATGGAAAAACTCTCTTTAGTACCAAATCTCCTAGTTCAAAAGTTCTGAGGTGAACTTTTTTATCATAATAGCGTGCCATCTGACGCCGATGTCTTGCTGCACGCAAGTCTGCTTCGTCCCTTTTCTCTTCGACTTCATCAAGAGACTCAAGTAAAAGTGCCCGATTCGTCATCGGGTCATAATACGTCACCCTGTGGGAAGGAACTTCCAGTTCAACTGGAATTACTGCTTCTGAGCCAAAGGAGAGAGAGAAAGGGGTATGACCGGTAGCCGTTTTAAACGTTGTTCGATATGCCCACAAGGCTAGGGGCAATTCATCAACCCATTTTGCCTTTGCACGCTCTAATCGCTTCTTGAGGATGGATTTTATTACCTTGTTTATCGCCTCTACTTGCCCATTCGATTGTGGATAGGCAACTGCAGTATATCGTTTGTCTATCTTATATTTCTGGCAAAAATTTCTGAATTCAGTGCTATCAAATTGGGTCCCGTTGTCAGTAATAATCGTCCTTGGGATCCCGAATCGGCATATAATATTTCTGACCACAAAACTTATCACCTTTCTTGTGGTGATCTTAGTCAAGGGCTCAGCTTCCACCCACTTTGTGAAATAATCCACGGCTACTATGGCATACTTAGCCCCTCCTTTAGCAATCGGTAAAACTCCAATGATATCGATTCCCCATGTGGCAAATGGCCAAGGACTCACCATCGATTTAAGCTGGGTTGACGGTGCCCTGGGGATTTTGGCGAATCTCTGGCACTTATCGCAGCGTCGTGAATAATCAGCTGCATCTTTGTTGATCGTAGGCCAGAAGTATCCGTACCGCAATATTTTCTTTGCTAAAGTTTGACCTCCTGTATGATCTCCACACTCACCTTCGTGCACTTCTCTCAGTACACGCTTGATGTCGTCGTGGGCGATACATCGTAACAGGGGCATAGAAAATCCTTGTCTATAGAGAGTATCGTCTTGCATAACATATCTGGCAGCTTTGCGAACTACAGCTCTTTTCTCACTTTTCTTCGATGGGAGTGTCCCATTCTTAAGAAAACTCTTGATTGGAGTCATCCATGACTCCTTCTCTGGTTCCGCTTCAAGAACGAATTCAATTTCCATTGACTCAAAGCTTGGCGACTCCAACGTTTCAATTGGAATTACCTCAGTCTCTTCTGGATTGTCGGAACTAGCCAATTTTGCTAGTTTATCCGCTTTCTGGTTTTCTACTCTGGGAATATGTGTTATGTTGTACCGCTCTAAGCTATTTAATAGCTCTTTCACTTTCTTGAGGTAAGCGACAAGTCGAGGTCCTCGAGCCGCGAATTCCTCTCGCACTTGACAAACAACAATCTTAGAGTCACAAAATATGTCCATCATTTTTACTCCGAGGTCTTTAGCGAGTTTCAGCCCGGCAATCAGGGCTTCATACTCAGAGTCATTGTTTGTTGCCGAAAATTCTAATCGCAGGGCGTAATATAGCGACCGTCCCTCGGGAGTGACTAAGACAATTCCAGCTCCGGATCTTCGGTCATTTTTAGCTCCATCTGTATATAATTTCCACGGATTCATCTCTAGCTTATCCTCGGATTTGACCACTCGGTCATTGATTATTTCTTCCTCTGGAATGGTGAACTCCGCAATAAAGTCTGCTAGAGCTTGCCCCCTGATTGACTTTCGTGGTTGAAAATTCAAATCAAACTGGCTTAGTTCTATGTTCCATTTAATCAACCTTCCCGATGCTTCGGGTCTCTGCAACACCTGTCTTAACGGCTGATCGGTGTATATGGTTAATGGATGGGCTTGGAAGTAGTGACGAAGCTTTCGGGATGCAATCAGGAGGCTGTAAGCAAGCTTCTCGATCTTTGGGTAGTTGCGCTCTGCCGCTGCTAATTTCTTACTCACATAGTATACTGGCCTTTGTACTTTGTCTTCTTCTCGAACCAGGGCTGTGCTAACAGCGTGAGCCGAGACTGCTAGATAAACAAATAGTTCTTCGTGATCTACGGGCTTTGATAAGATTGGCGGTTTCTCTAACAGCTCTAACAGATTTTGAAAGGCCTCGACACAATCGGGAGTCCACTGGAAGTTCTTCTTTCCCCTTTTTATCAAATCAAAAAACGGAACACATTTATCGGTGGCTTTGGAGATGAATCTACTCAGCGCCGCTACCTTCCCTGCCAGACTTTGGACGTCTTTAATTCTCCTTGGTTCTTCGATGTTTCTAATCGCCGCTATCTGGCTAGGGTTGATCTCAATTCCTCGGGAACTCATAATGAAGCCAAGGAACTTTCCCGACGCCACTCCAAATGAACATTTTAAAGGATTCAATTTCATACGGTATTTTCGCAAGATACCAAACATTTCCGCTAAGTCTTGCGTATGACTGGAAGACTGCTTTGATTTAACAAGCATATCATCCACATAAACTTCCATAGTTTTTCCTATTTGATCATAAAACATTCTATTTACCAACCGCTGATAAGTAGCTCCAGCGTTTTTTAATCTGAATGGCATTACAACATAACAATATAGCCCCAAATTCGTAATGAAACTTGTATGCTCTTGGTCTGGTACATGCATAGGAATTTGATTGTATCCAGAGTATGCATCCATGAAAGAGAGAAGTTCATGACCTGCTGTCGAGTCTACAAGCTGGTCAATCCTGGGAAGTGGAAAACTATCCTTTGGGCAAGCCTTATTTAAATCCGAAAAGTCAATACAAGTTCGCCACTTTCCGTTTGGCTTCTTTACCAGGACGGGATTCGATATCCAGTCGGGATAAGTCGAATCTCGAATAAATCCATTTTGCTTCAATTTCTCTACTTCCTCTTTGAGAGCAGCCGACCTCTCTGGGCCCAGCACGCGTCTCTTTTGCTTCACAGGCGGATGCTTCGGATTTACATTCAATTTGTGACTAATAATGGAAGGTGATATCCCACACATGTCAGCATGGGTCCAGGCGAACACATCTAAGTTTGCCTTCAAGAAGTCCGTCAGTTCTTCAGCGCGGCGTGGATCCAATTGAGAACCAATCTTCAAAACTTTCGTCGGATCAGCTTCCTCAATGGGAATTTCCACTGTCGCTTCGTTAGGAGTTGCATTCCTAGCCTCTGGTTCCTCGTCTTTTCTAGGATCCAGGTCTTCAGGCGTTCCTTTGGGCAACTCCCTCGGGTTCAATCTCTCTAATTGCTATGCCGAGTCCCCCTTTAAGGGAGACGAGGCATCCTTACTCTCAGCATTAACTCCTTTCATCAACATCTTCAGTTCGGCCACATAGCAGGCCCGTCCAGAAACCTGATCCCCTCTTATTACTCCAGTCCCGGCTTCGGTTGGGAACTTTAGTAACAAGCACCAAGGGGCGATACAAACTCTAAATTCAGCGAGGGCAGGTCTCCCTAAAAATGCGTTATATGGCGAATCTACGTCCAATACTATGAACTGAAGCATTCGCACTCTTCTACGTTCTCCTTGCCCTAGGGTCACGGGCAACTCTATATATCCCATGGGAGCTGTCGTCGCTCCGTTGAAGCCTCTAATCCATCCTTCACAAGGTTTCAGATCTTCGGGCTCAAGCTTCATCTGATCAAATGACTTCTTGAACAAAATATTAACGGAACTTCCGTTGTCTACTAATACCTTATGGACCAAGGCCGGCCCAATGGTGGTAGTAATAACCAACGGATCATTGGTGGGAGATTGTATCCCCGTGTTGTCTCGGCTGCGAAATACCACGTCATCGAACATAGTTTTTTGTTGTTTTATGGGGGTGACATCTTCCAAATCGTCACCTTCATTCACATCTAGATGCTTGGCAGCATTCACATATTGGTCCATTGACCTAAAACTTCGGATTGCCGGGTGAGGTCCGCCTACTATGGAGTTGATGACAATCCCTTTACCTTTCTGATGCGCGGTAGTCTTAGGAGCAGGTAGGATCTGTTTTGGAGCCTGCTCTCCTTGCCCCCTGTCCCTCGGGGCAACCTTGTACTCATCCAACTTTCCTTCACGCAGCAGCTTTTCAATTACATCCCTCAAATGCCGACACTCATTGGTCGAATGTCCATGTGTTCCGTGAAACAAGCAAAATTTCCCTGTCGCCATTTCTTTCTCGGTCGAATCACGAGGTGGCGGTCTTTTGTACTGCAACACATTGTACGTATCCAGGTAAATATTTTCCAGGGTGTCATTCAATGGTGTATAGTTCTCGTAGTTCTGGAATCGGGGCCTTTTGTTAGGGTCGCTTCCCCTATTTCTGTTTCTCCTGTTACCGTTCGAATTACGGTTGTTGTTGTTTCCCCCATTTCCAGTATTGCTGTTTCCACCCTTGTTTCCTACATTTACTTCAACTTTGCCAGAACTTTCCCCAGACTGCTTCACGGCAATATTATTCTGCACATTCTCCTTTGAAGCTGTCTCAGACTTTCTCTTTCGGTTTGCCCTGGCTTCCTCTCGTCTTAGATAAATATCGGCTTTTTCGTAGAATATCGCCCTTGTGGGGGGTGTTTTCCCAGAAAGGTAGTCTCCAAACTCAGATTCAGGATCGACTCCTTCCTTTAATGCCATCAGAATAGTGGGCTCGTGAGGGTCACTGACCTCAGTTACGGCTTGGTTAAAACGATCTAGATATGCCCTTAAAGACTCTCCCGGTGCCTGTTTGATTCTTGACAATTCAATAACACTCTTGGACTTTCGGGCATGTAGTCGGAACTGGTTCATGAAACGCTCGCTTAGTTCTTTGTAATTAGAAATTGAACGAGGAGGAAGTCGGGTAAACCAGAATAATGCCACATCTTCCAGGTAAATTGGAAATGCTTTGCACTTCACTTCATCAGGGGCAGCAGCGGCATTCATGAGCCACGAATACCGCATCAAATGCTGTCCTGGATCAGTCCTTCCGTTATATTTGTCCATCTGTGGCAAGTTAAAGCGTCGGGGAAACTGGAAGTCGAGGATATCGTCAGTGAACGGAGTATGGCTTCGCTCAATGCCATAGTCTTCATTTGTATAATTCCGGCTCTCGGACATAATTCGGCGAACCATTGCCTGTACATCAGCACTAGTTAGGGGCTGCCCAGGTTCCCTGGCCCTAGTGTCCGAGTTCCTTCTGGGCTCATGCTCAGGAGATGCCCTTCTTCTTCGAGCTGCCTCTGCTCGATTCCTTTCCCTGTGTTCCCGGTCGATCTCGGGAAGAGGGGACTGGAGTCTTTGCCCCCGAGTGGGGCTATCGTTTCCTAATGCTCGTGCGATATCCTCGCGAGATCCCAAAGATCCAAACGTTAGCTGCTCCACGTTCTGAGGTCGTTCGAGTGGCCTTCGTTCACGGGGCCTCTCTTCCTCGGAAGATGAAGATTGATCTACGGGTGTGTGACGAACCGGTGATGGAGTTCTCTGCCGAAGGAGCTCATTGATCTCCCGACTCATGAGCCTCATATTTTCCTGCATCATGAGATTAGTGCGCTCATGAACTCTCATAGCTTCCCTCGTGCTCTCAAGCATATCAAGCAAGCGCGAGAAATCTCCTTGAGTGATGGGAGCAGATGGATTGACCTGATCTCCAACCCTGGCAGCTGGAATTGGAGCATTCGTAGGGACTCGAGTAGAGGTTCCAGCTTCACCAAGCATCGGGTCGGATCGGAGGTAGGAAGTCGGGTCGGATCGGAGCTGGGGTGCCTGGTCGGATCGGTGTGCAGCGAGCAGTTCGGATCGGTTCAGATTGGGGGAATGCACCGCTTCAGAGTCTCCTACTCGGATCGGATCGGAGCTCTCCCCCTGCTGGCGGCTCGGATTTCCTGCATTGATTCTTCCTGCTGCTGAACTCTGCCCCCTAGACCTTGTTACAACAGCATGTTGCTGATCTTCGCCAGCTCCATTTCCTTGAATAGACTGAACTTCCTTGCCTTTTCCTTTGGCCATGAGTCTTTGACAATTACTTCAACGAATGTAAGAAAGCGGAGAAACTTAAGGATTCACTTCTTTGAACTCAACGGTCCAAAAAGTAGAAAGAGATCCCGGAAAATAAAGAATTTAGATGAGATTCTCAGTGAAAGCACCAAAATGTTAGACCCAAAAGTGGTTCTAACACCCAAATTGATTTGAAACAAGATAAAATGAGATAGAAATAAAAATGAACACACAAGATTTATAGTGGTTCGGCGAACAAATGCCTACGTCCACTTATTCTTTACTATATTCAATAATTCAGTTGCAAATACAATGATAGATTCACTCACAACTCACTTTTGTTCACTTAATTGACTAAAACAAGAAATAAAAGATGATTTGGATTTTCCGGGAGTAATGGAGTTCGGATGTTGGAGGTGATTGAATTCTTTAAGTGCTGAAAAAAAGATCCTTCTCTTTGTCTCCAGATGGGGTATTTATAGGTGTGAATTTGCCTGAGATTCAATCCGGGTCGGACCACGTGTTATCCATCGCTCTTTCTTCGGGTTCGGATGAACTATCAAGCTGACAACGCATCAAAGAGATGAACGTTAGGGGTAGGAATTAGTCATAGCCGGTCCGGTTCTCCAGGCGATATTAAAGGAGATTAACCTGGATCATGGGTGCGGGTCGGAGGCGTGCAGGTTGGGGGTTCGGATCGGAATACCCGATCCGAACCGGAGTGGCTTGGACGTCTCTCCTTCTCTGGCCTACTCCGCTCCGCTCCAACGTCGTGGCAAGCAGATGGCTTTCCGATCCATTTGAGGTTTATTTGCCTTTCGATCCGATTGGATATGCTTTGCCAATCTGTCCAGTAAGAGACAACCGATCCGAACAGGGAACTCTATCCGATCCGAACCAATATGCTGCTATCAATCTGAATTGTGGTGTTTTCTTCCAATCCGAACCGAAGTCTTATAACTTAAAATACTCTTCAATGGTTGGTTTCTTGACTTTGTGTTGCCTAGTTCACAAAGTAGGCTAACATTTATAAAATCTGAAAAGAAAATAGAAAAACATACTTTGTTTTGAAAATAAAATTAACATTGTTTTCAAAATAGAAATAGCGAAAAAAAAGAATTTTTATATATTGAACTTCGAAATAAAAATAGAATTTTTATATATAGAACTTCGAAATAAAAAAAGAATTTTTATATATTGAACTTCGAAATAAAAATAGAATTTTTATATATTGAACTTCGAAATAAAAATAGAATTTTTATATATTGAACTTCGAAATAAAAAAAGAATTTTTATATATTGAACTTCGAAATAAAAATAGAATTTTTATATATTGAACTTTGAAATAAAAATAGAATTTTTATATATTGAACTTCGAAATAAAAATAGAATTTTTATATATTGAACTTCGAAATAAAAATAGAATTTTTATATATTGAACTTCGAAATAAAAATAGAATTTTTATATATTGAACTTCGAAATAAAAATATGATTTTTATATATGGAATAGCGAAGTAAAAAATTCGATTTTTACATAGGTAGTGAAAGCGAGCAACGAAGATGAAAAAGGATGCGATGACGACGAAGACTTCTGCGAAGGAAGAGCCGTGGAGCTAGGATAGCTATAATGTGAGAATTTCTCACCTTTCAATTTATTTTTCTAGTTATATATATATACTAGGATGTAGACGGTGCTTATTAGAAGCACCCGACACCCGTCCACAGACCATGGACTTGTTTGATTGGTTGTGTAGTTGGTTAGATTATTTGATTTGGATTTGATTGTTTTGGTGAAATTGAAATTGAAATTGATATGATTGATGTGTGAATGGCGTGGGCCTTCACTAGACCGGGGATAAGGCTAGGCCTCGTCCCGTTTCTAGTATCGTGCCGTTATGCCGCCGAAATTTTCTAAAATATGTTAGAAAATAAAAATATCATTTTATTGTGTAAATGAATAATAGAAATTCATATGTTGGAATAAAATGTTTTATCGTTAAAAATATAATTTTTTAACGTGAATATGAATATAGTGAAAGTGAATAAAATAAAATATTCATTTACAAACCGGACGGTTTGTTTATGAACACTTATTTGAATGACATTGATTGGGACGATAAATTTTACACATCGCCCAACTGCACAAATAAAATATTTGTTTGATTGTTTGAAACCCCACACGGGTGTTGGGATGAAATATGAAGTTCACTCATCCTGATTGATTAAATATGTCGATCGATTGATTGACATGCTGTTATAAGCGTTGAATATCTATATTTGATGCTTATACAGTGTAGTGCACTTTGGTTGATGGTTGATTATTTTCAATGCTATTATATACATGTGTTGTATGGAAATCCATATAATTAACTTTATATGGTAATTGATTGGGCCTCATTCCAATTTGAAAAATAAAGAATATTATAAAATAAAAGTTCATGTGTTGACAGTACTCATCCATTGAGATTGGTCATGTGTTGAACGAAATATTTTAGTAATAAAATTTGCACCTTTATCGATATAAAATAAAAGTTCATGTGTTGACAGTACTCATTCATTGAGATTGGTCATGTGTTGAACGAAATATTTTGATAATAACAACTATTTTGAGAAAAAGAATATTTGAAAATAGAATATTTGAAAATAGAAATTTATGAAGCCGTGTTGATTAGATTGACGCCATTTTGACGTGAACGATATTTAAAACGATTTCGAAATGAATTGAATTGAAAACGATTTCGAAATGAATTGAATTGAAAATGATTTCGAAATGAATTGAATTGAAAACGATTTCGAAATGAATTGAATTGAAAACGATTTCGAAATGAATTGAATTGAAAACGATTTCGAAATGAATTGAATTGAAAACGATTTCGAAATGAATTGAATTGAAAACGATTTCGAAATGAAATGAATTGAAAACGAATTCAAATTGAATTGAAAACGATTTCGAAATGAATTGAATTGAAAACGATTTCGAAATGAATTGAATTGAAAACGATTTCGAAATGAATTGAATTGAAAACGATTTCGAAATGAATTGAATTGAAAACGATTTCGAAATGAATTGAATTGAAAACGATTTCGAAATGAATTGAATTGAAAACTATTTCGAAATGAATTGAATTGAAAACGATTTCGAAATGAAATGAATTGAAAACGAATTCAAATTGAATTGAAAACGATTTCGAAATGAATTGAATTGAAAACGATTTCGAAATGAATTGAATTGAAAACGATTTCGAAATGAATTGAATTGAAAACGATTTCGAAATGAATTGAATTGAAAACGAATTCAAATTGAATTGAAAACGATTTCGAAATGAATTGAATTGAAAACGATTTCGAAATTAATTGAATTGAAAACGATTTCGAAATGAATTGAATTGAAAACGATTTCGAAATGAATTGAATTGAAAACGATTTCGAAATGAAATGAATTGAAAACGAATTCAAATTGAATTGAAAACGATTTCGAAATGAATTGAATTGAAAACGATTTCGAAATGAATGGAATTGAAAACGAATTGAAATGAATTCAAATTGAATTGAAATTTGAATTGAATAGAAATGAATTTTGAAACGAATTTATAAAGAAGAATTCAATTTTGATTTGAATTGAAAAGGAAGTTGAAATTGCTTTTGAAACGAATTTAAAACTATTTATATAATTCGTTTTAAATAGAAATCGACGAAGTATATATTATATATAAAATATAATGGCCTGAATAGAACGCGCCGCGGCAGTTCGTGAATTTCGACCATTTATTTCAAACGGACATTGCGGGAGATCCGACCGTCGGATTCTCCTAAAACCGGAACCGTTGGGTTCGTATCGAAAAGAGCTTTCTAATGAATGTTAGAAATTTGAAATCTAACGGTTGGATTTGGAGATACGTCCAAATCAAATTCGAAAAAGGTCGCTGTAAGTGCAGTTCGATGACCGTTAATGGAAATCGACTGTACGGGCCTTGATAAAATTATTAAAAATAGTAATAATTTGTGTAAAATCATAAGAAATGATTTGTGAAAGTTTGGGATAAAAAACTCCATATTTGAAAAGATAAAAATAGATTTTTATCGAAATGAACTAGTTTTGAACTAGAATTATAATTCTATTTATTTTTAAATAAATAAATTGAATTTGAAATGGTTTTGAAAATAACCAAAATTTCCAATGATTGCATTGGAGTGGATTTGAATCGAAATTGTCTTCGGAATATTTCGATGTTGGAATTCGTGATATTACAGGTGTTGTTATGGAAATTTGAAAGATATATATTTGTATCGTTATTTCCAATACGACATTTGTTAGTCGTAGAATTCGATATTGAATATAAGCCGATATATTTTCTATTCAGAGCCTTGCATTGAATATCGAATGTGATTTGGGTTTGTCGTGAATGGTGTCTTCACTAACACTGTTCTTGAACCCAGTTGAGAAAAGATTAAATCTTTTTATTTAGATTTAATGAAGTGTACCAATTAAATGATATTTAATTGGAATTGAATTGGTATTGATTTTTGGGTTTATCGTGAACAGTGTTTTAAATAACACTTGTTCTTTAACCCGATAATTAATGGAATGTGATTTTGGGTTTATCATGAATCGTGTTTTAAATGACACTGATTCTTTAACCCAGATAATGATTAAAACTAAGTGGAGTTTTAATGAATCTTTAATTAGATTGAAAAGATCGAGAATGGAGTATCACCAGTTTTGCTCCAGGCGATAGTTAAATCTTTAATTAGATTTGAACGTGAAATTTAGAAACTAACTGTCGGTTAGCCAAGCAGAATGGTTTTCTGGATATTGATTTGATGTTGGTTTCGGCCTTCGGGGTTAATATTTGGGGAATTATTCTCTTGATTAATTTACGGTTAGTGACTAATGAATTGGAATGAGGCGTATGTTGTGTTTGTGTAACACTTATTTAAAATATACGCGAGTTATTCGGAAAGACCGGGTTCATCCTATTCTGAATAACTGATACGACGATAAGTCGAAGATGAAGAAGATGGTCGAAGACCGGAGGTCTTCAAGTCGTTTGGGTAATTACTGATGATCTTGATTGGGCTGTACACCCAAGAAGATGGAAACAGTTGGTGATCGTCCAAACGTACTTGGAGATCGAAGGATATGCGGGGTACTAGGTGCCTCCGGTTTCGTTCAGACCCAGAACGGACTTGTAAATGGACTGTGTGTCTGACATTGGATTTTAGTCCGTGTGATTGATCTCTATTAAATATATATCTGTTTAGCGGCGGAGAATTTATTCTCTTGCTTAACGCCCTTCTCTGAGACGTACGAGCTCAGGGGTTATATATTGATGGATATCAAACGCATGGAGTGAATTGCCTGTGTGGCATGCCTAAGTGGCAATTGATCGAGGCTTCTGTTGAAAAGCAAAGTCTTGTGGTGATGATCAAAGCACGGCCTTTGTGGCGTAGCTTTGTGTAACGTTTACTTCGCGAGTTTCACACCCGGTATGAACCAAAAACGGGAGACGGACCTCAGGGAGGACTTGCGTTTCTTTCTAGTTAGAAGTGGCGTCAGTGGTTTTACACGCCCTGACGAGTTTGACTTATGTGGTTGTTGCTGTTGCGAGGCGCCTCGGTTATATCGGTTTCGGCCGATGCTTCTGGTCGGCTGACGGACCAGACTTACACCCCATAGGGTGGGGAAACGTTGTGTTCAGGCATAATAATCCACATCGGTGGACCGGCCCTGTCGCTCCAAGGCTTGCCTGCGCGCTTGCCTGAGACACGGGCTAGAGCGTCTCGAATCGGTTGAGGACTATCTTTTGCCTCGGTTCATAGACGGAAATCCAATTTCCAAATACGTGACATTTGCGGTTTTAATTGTAAAACTAGTATGGCGACATGATATATGGTACCCATGCCGCCTATGATTGATACTTATGATTTGAAGTTGTTTTATACACTATGCACTTATAATAGTATCAAAGGATTTGTTTTAAACGTATCAAGCATTCTTTGGCTGTTATAAGGGAAAACCCTATCCCCCGGCTTGCGTTGCATTGTGTGATAGGACCTGGGTCTTATAACAGCTTCATTTTTCTTTATTTAGCATTGCGCTGTTTGTTTTATGCACTGGTATTCTTGGGAGGAAACCCGTTCCGTGTTATACGGCGTGGTCCCTTGATTTACCAAACATTAAAAATAAAGATTAATAACTGTTTTAGTTCTCACACCAGTCCCATGACTGACCTGGAGTTTATTGTTTTAACCTAAACTCTGGGTGCCCTTATTTTGACACGGGCAGCTAGTAGTTTTGGTTTTGCAGATTTATATTCACAGGATCCTGGTTTACAGCTGGAACGATATCCGGAAAGCTTTGTATCCGTATATCTCTTTCTAGTTGTGTATTGTATTATTTTCCGCTGCTATGTATTTAAATGTAATTTAAATCTCTGATATTTCTGTGTAATATTTATTTATACTCTGTATATTCTTGTAATCTGATGCATTGTTGTAATATACAATGAAATGTTCTTCTGTATGCGTTCTATTGTGGTTTGTTCTCGAACTATCCGACGCTTTCCTTTACGGGGAAGTTACGGGTTTTCACAAATATATACATTTGAATTCTCTTCAAAATAAATTTCTCGTCGATATTATTTAAAATAATTCATTTTAAATAATCAAAATTCGCCAAAATTGCCAAAATAAAAATTTTAAACTGGCCCAGATTTTCGGGTTGTTACATTTACCCGACATTCCAACTCCATCTTTCAATACTGTTCATAAATAAAAATCACATTTTTATTTCAACGCTATAAAAAATCACATTTTTATTTCACTATATACGTAATAAAAATCAGATTTTTATTTCATTACGTATATAAAAATCATATTTTTATATTCTCTATTATATAAAAATTCTATTTTTAATCCGCTACTCATATAAAAATCGAATCTTTACTCTTGCTACTTCATGATAAAAATAAAGCTCATATTTTTATTTCACTTCATATATTGTAAAGATTATATTTTTATATCGCTTCATACAAAAATCACATCTTTCTTCTTATACCGTTTGCATAAAAATCGCTTCTTTAATAAATAAAAATCCTACATTTTATAAATCAAATCTTTTCGTTAATAAAAATCGAATCTTTGGATTCATAAAAATCTAATCTTTATATTTAAATCTATAAAAATCTTGCCTCTTATGTTTATAAAAATCTAATCTTTTATGTTATAAAAATATAATCATTTTATAGAGAAAAATATAATCTTTTTACTTATAAAAATCAGAACTTCTTAATTAAAAATCATGTCTTTCTATATTTCAAAATCTTGTCTTTCTTCACATGAATCCTATATAAAAAAAATCCAATTTCTATCCTATATAAAAATCTAATTTTTATACACATGAATCCATTAAAAAAATCAAATTAAAAGCTCACCTTCACGTACGGAGGAGGCTCGTTGCGTTCGGAGGTGAAGCGGGATTGCGCCAGTACTTCACGGTGGCTCTTCGAGTGGTCGACGCGAAGAGGGAAAATCTGAAAAATTGGATCTTTACTGCAAAGAGGGCCCACTGGTCAGAGTCGCAGTCGTAGGAGGGCACAGTGTTGGTCACTGGAGGCTCTTGCGGACTGTGGTGGCTAAGGGTGCATTGCGTCGGATTTGGGGGAGGAAAAAGGGGGGTCGCGGCTCTTCAAATCGAAGGGGGGGGGAGGGAAAGGAGAAAGGGGTGGCAGTCGGAGGCAGTCGGAGGCGCAACTCCTCCCTGGGCGGCGGCGGCGCCAGTAGTACGGCGGCAAAGGAAGCTGGAGCTCGCGGATTGAGTGCTGGTTTAGGGCGTGGGGCCCTTCAATGGAGCGAGGAGAGAAGCGCGAGGGGGGGTCACCAGCAATGGTGCGACGCTCCGACGAGGTGGCGCGATGGCCAGGGGACACGGCAGCTCGATTTGAGGAGGAGGCTTTTCTTTTTGAATAACGGGTTGTTTTTAACGAATCAGGGAGATTTGGTTTAGAGAATATATATATATATATATATATATTATATTTAATATTATTTATTTCAAGAAATGGGGTTTTTACATCTTAACTCCAAATGAGGCCCAACGACTGTCGTCCATGCTAATTACCCTCATTCCGAACACAATGAGATATGTTTCGCAAGACAATTCGGCAGTTACGATCAGTTTTCATTCAAACTAACACTTAAATCATTATATTGAATTTTAAACGTACATTTCAAATTACTCGGGCCACAGACGGACTCTAAAAATTCTCGAAAAATATTTTCTAGCTTCGTATTGACGATACAGTTCTAATAAAACTAATTTCGTCAAATTCTGAGATCGTTTGAAAATTGGCCATTTTCAGGTCGATCGAAATTAACAGAAATTGGAAAAACACGCTTTCTTTTGCCACACTCACGTATTGCTTTCAAAAATTATGAATTTTGGAATCTTGCAATAACTTGACATCTTGGATCCACCAAAAGTGGTTTCGTCGAAAACGAAGGTTGTTTGCAAAATTTCCATTTTTAAGGGCAAAAAAAATCCACAATGACTATTCTGAATTTTCAAATAGGCATAACCTTTTATCCCCGCTATGAAATTTTGATTTTTCAGATTCGTTGGGAAGATATTTTCTAATAGATTCTAGTATTTTTGGTTTCGCCAAAATCCGGTTTATTTTGAATCATGTACATTCATTTGAACTTTGAAATCGAAATTTCAAACTACCGCGCCATTTTCAATTCCTTTTATAGTTAAAAATAAATAATTATATTCTAACACCGATTTATAAAAATATATACTTTCTAATTCTATTCAAAAGAAATTTCTCGTCGTCATTATTTAAAATAATTCATTTTAAATATATAAAATTCACTAAAATCACCGAAATAAAAATTTTAAATTGGTTCTGATTTCCGGGTTATTACAATCTCCCCCACTTAAAACTTTTCGTCCTCAAAAAGGAACAAAGCTGAAAGTTGTTTTATTAACCAACCCAACTTTCATTATTTTCATTATGGCTTAAGTTCTTCAACTTTTCAGTTTCTAAGAACTTTTCAAATTCTTCACAAATTTGGCTAACACCCTAAATTTTTGAAAAAATTCGCCATAACCTCTTCTGCACGGGAGCATGGGGAAAAATCCCGAAATTGCCATACAGGCCTCTCCAATCCAAAAAGAAAAAGAAACAGCCAAGCGGCTAGCCAATCGGCTCATAAAATCATCTAGACCCAAAAAAATACAATAAACATATACCTATTTGTCAGGCAAACAATTTTATTCTTCTGCTCTAGCCTCCTTGCTGTGACCTGTTCAGTGTAAGTACATGTATATGCATGCAAATGCGATAAATTTTCAATACAATTCACTTTTTGGTTCAATTTGGCTAAAGGTTCAACATTTAATTAATCAAACAATAATCAAACAACACAACCGACAATCAATTAGCTGATTATCTTTTCAAATTCATAACTTGGATACATAGTCAAAAAATCACATTTTTGGTGTCAAATCACAACAATAGAACCTATCTAGTTTTGGTTCTCACACCAGTCGATTGGAAACATATAGAAATCCCACTTTTGAAACTCGAACATAAACACTGATGATGATATATCAATCATCAGTATCATCTCCGGACGACTAGAGTGTGATTCTATATCTATCCAGTATATTAAAGCTTCAAATACTTGCAGATCCGATGTATACGCAAAATCTATATATACTTGATTGTCCAAATCAATATAAAAATAATATTCAAATACGTATAACATATTTTAAATTTTCAAAACAAAAATTTTCATCTTTATTTTAAAAATATAATACTCTTCACACTCGTTCTAATATACTACTGATCCTATCTCTAACAAGTCATTCTCATTGGATATTACTAATCCAATCTCTGATGAATTCTTTCTTTTGGTTCTAATGTGCCTTGTTCTCCGAGCTCTGTAAACCAAAGCTTTGATAGCACAATGGAACGACCCGAACTTCCCTTTGAAGGAAAGCACGTATTGAGTTGAGAACAAGCCATATCAGGACACAAACAGAAGAACGTTTCATTGCTTATTATGACAATTCCATCAGAATACAAGAATCTACAGAGTACGAATAAATATTAGACATCAGAAAAATATCAGAGATTTAAATTACATTACATAGCAGCGGAAAATAATACAAAACACAACTGAAAGGAATATGCGGATACAGAGCTTTCCGAATATCGTTCCAACCGTAAATCGGGATACTGTGAATATAAATCTGCAAAACCAAAACTACTAGCTGCCCGTGCGGAAAAAATAAGGACACCCAGAGTTTAGGTTAAAACAATAAACTCCAGGTCAGTCATATGACTGGTGTGAGAACTAAAACAGTTATTTAAAACTTTACTTTAAATCAGATATATCAAGGGACCACGCCGTATAACACGGAACGGGTTTCCTCCTAAGAATACCAGTGCTTATAACAAAACAACGCAATGCTTTTTGGAAAAATGGAGCTATTATAAGACCCAGGTCCCACCACACAATGCAACACAAGCCGGGGGATAGGGTTTTCCCTTATAATAGCCAAACATGCTTCGTACGCTAAAACAAATCATTTTGATACTATTATAAGTGCATAGTGTATAAAACAATTTCAAATATAAATGTATCAATCCTAGACGGCATGGGTACCATATATCATGTCGCCAATACTAGGCTCTACAATCAAAACCGCAAATGTCACGTATTGGAAGTTGGATTTCCATCTGTGAACCGAGGCAAGGGATCGTCCTCACCGCTTCAAGATGCTCTAGCTCGCCCCTCAGGAACAGCCGCAACTGTACCTTGGATCGTCAGGGCCGGTCCACCGATGTGGATTAAAATGCCTGAACACTGCGTTTCCCCGCCGTTTGGGGCGTCAATGAGCCAAATGACTCCATCGGACTCGGCTCGTTCGATCTAACTGAGGCCCCTCGCAATTCAACAACCACGCATGTGAAAATAATATAAATGCCAGGGCTGGTAGGTCACTGACACCACCCTAGCTAGAAGGAAACACATGTCCTCCCTGAGGTCCTCTTCCATTTCTGGTTCATACCGAGGTGTGAGGCTCGCAAATTAACATTATACACAAAGCTATGCCACATAGGCGGTACTTTGATCATCAACCACTAGACTTTGCTTTTCAACAGAAGCCTTGATCATTTGCATCTCAGCATGCCACACAGGCAATTCACGCTATGAAACCGATATCACTCACACAGAATGAAAACCGATGTCAGACACGCATTCATTTACAAGTCCGTTCTGGGTCTGAACGAAACCGGAGGAACCTTATTCCTCGCATATCCATCGATCTCCAAGTACGTCTGGACAATCACCAACTGATTCCCTCCTCTTGGGTGTACAGCCTAATCAAGATCATCAGTAATTATCCAAATGATGTGAAGACCTCCGGTCTTCAACCATCGTCTTCATCTTCGACTCATCGTCGATTCAGTTATTCAGAATGATATAAACCCGGCCTTTCCGAATAAATCGCATATATAATAAACAAGTGTTACACAAACACAACATACGCCTCATTCCAATTCAGAATATTCTTTTATTCAAATATTCTTATACTTTGGGAAAGGTTCCCCTTAATTTTATCAAAGATAAATTCTTTAATTTTATTCTATAATCTTCTTTTGAATATCAATTCAAACCAAATTATGGTTTGTCCAAACTAGTCGGGATTAGCGAACCTTACCGAAGTAATCACTTGTTAAATTTCCCAACCCCAACCTATTCATCCCCTGAAGTAAAATTGGTCATACTTCATATCTAACACCACGATGTTATTGATAAATTCAATTACCATTTCGCGTTCAAATCTAATTAAAGATTTAACTATCGCCTGGAGCAAAACTAGTGATACTCCATTCTCGATCATTTCAATTTAATTAAAGATTCATTAAAACTACACTTGGTTTTAATCTTCCCAAAAATCAATATTAATGATTGTTTAACTTGCGAAATCATATCCTGTCTTTAACTCGTTTAAAGAACTAATGTCATTTAAAACATAGCTCACGATGAACCCAAAATCACATTCCATTAACAATGGAATTTTCACGGAAAACGGATCAATATATATATAATCGATATAAACTTCCATATCCAACTAATAATATAAATGGAATAACGACAAAGCCTTTTAAATTCCATATATATGAGCAGTCTTCCTCCACAAAAATTCACTTCGATTATTATCAAATCGAATTCCATTTCATTCCAATATTAAATTGGAAACCTTTACTTTGGAAAATTCCCTTTAAATCTTATCGAAAAGATTTATAAATTCCAAATCCCATTTCACTGTAAATCGAGTTAAAGAACGAATGTCGTCAAAACACAGTTCACGATAAACCCAAAAATCAATTCCAATTCAATTCCAATTAAATATTATTTAATTGGTATACTTCATTAAATCTAAATAAAAAGATTTAATTTTTTTCGCAACTGGGTTTAAGAACAGTGTTAATGAAGACACCATTCACGACAATCCCAAATCCCATTTGATATTAAATACAAGGCTCTGAATAGAAAATATATCGGCTTATATTCAATATCAAATACTACAACCAACAAATATCGTATTGGAAACAACGATATAAATATATCTTTCAAATTTCCATAACAATATCTGTATAATCACGAAATTCAATATCAAAATATTCCGAAGATAATTTCGATTTAAATCCATTTCCAATTTATATATTGGAAATTCTGGTTATTTCCAAAACCATTTCAAATCCACTTTATTTATTTTAAAAACAAATGGGATTATAATTCTAGTTCAGAACTAGTTCATTTCGATAAAAATCTTTTTTTATCTTTTCAAATTTGGAATTTTTATCCCAATTCTTCCCAAATCATTTCTTATGATTTTACACTAATTATTGATATTTTTAATAATTTTATCAAGGCCCGTACAGTCGATTTCCATCAACGACCATCGAACAGCACTTACAACGACCTTTTCCAAATTTGATTTGGACATAATTCCAAATACAACCATTAGATTTCTAATTTCTTGTATTCATTAGAAATGTCTTTTCGATACGAACCCAACGGTTCCGATTTTAGGAGAATCCGATGGTCGGATCTCCCGTAATGTCCATTCGAAGTCAATGGTCGAAATTCGCGAACTGCCGCAGCGCGGCGCGTTCTATTCAGGCCATTATATATATAATATATAATATATATATAATATATATAATATATATATATATATATTACGTCGATTTCCTTTCAAAATGTATTTTATAAATCGTTTTAAATTCGTTTTCAAAACGATTTCAACTTCATATTCAATTTCAGATCAAAATTGAATATTCCATATCATTAATATATAAATGATAATATTTTCAAAACATTATATTTTGAAATCACTTCCTTTTCTATATTCATTATAAAAACGAATATAACCGATATAAATATCGCTCGCGTCAAAATGGCGCATATCTAATCAACACGGCTTTATATATTTCAATAACTTCGTTATTCTATTCAACAAATGAATATTTTCTTCAACACATGAATATATATTTTATTCAACACATGAATATTTATTTTATTCAACACATGAATTTTCTTTTATTCGACACATGAGTATATATTTTATTTAACACATGAATTTTCTTTTATTCAACAAATTAATATATATTTTATTCAACACATAAATTTTCTTTTACTCAACACATGAATATTCTTTATTTTCCAAATTGGAATGAGGTCCAATCAATTACCATATAATGTTAATTATATGGATTCCCTACAACACATGTATATAATAGCGACGATAAATAATCAACCATCATCCATAGTGCACCACACAACTGCATAAGCATTAAATATAAATAATTAACGCTTACACAGTTTGTCAACCAATCGATCGACATACGGCTAAATAATTGGGATTAGTGTATGCCAAATATCATCCCAACACCCATGTGGGGTTTCAAATCAACAAACACAGATTTTTATTTGTGCAGTTGGGCGATGTGTAAAATTTATCGTCCTAATCAATATCAGTCAAATGGATGTACATAAACAAACCGTCCGATTTGTTTATAAATATTTATTTTATATACATGTTAAAAATTATATTTTTAAGCATAAAATATTTTATTCCATTTCACATCACACAATCAATATTCACACCACAAACAACAAACAAACAAGTCGTCCATGGTCTGTGGACAACGGGTGTCGGTTGCTGCTAAGTACCGTCTGCATCCTAGTATATATTTCAACTAGAAAACAAATTATAAGTGAGGAGTTCTCACCTTTGGGATCCACTCCGCCAGTTCTATATTGGATGATGGTTTGGATTTACCCAACATTCCAACACCATCTTTCCATACTGTTCGTAAATAAAAATCACATTTTTATTTCAACGCTATAAAAAATCACATTTTTATTTCAGTGTATGCGTAATAAAAATCAAATTTTTATTTCGTTACATATATAAAAATCACAATTTTATATTCTTTATTATATAAAAATTCTATTTTTAATCCGCTACTCATATAAAAATCGAATCTGTACTCTTGCTACTTCATGATAAAAACAAAGTTCATATTTTTATTTCACTTCATATATTGTAAAGATTATAATTTTATATCGGTTCATACAAAAATCACATCTTTCTTCTTATACCGTTCGCATAAAAATTGCTTCTTTAATAAATAAAAATCCTATTTTTATAAATCAAATCTTTTCGTTAATAAAAACCGAATCTTTGGATTCATAAAAATCTAATCTTTATATTTAAATCTATAAAAATATTGCCTCTTATGTTTATAAAAATCTAATCTTTTATGTTATAAAAATATAATCTTTTTACTTATAAAAATCAGAACTTCTTATTTAAAAGTCATGTCTTTCTATATTTCAAAATCATGCCTTTCTTCACATGAATCCTATATAAAAAAAATCCAATTTCTATCCTGTTTAAAAATCTAATTTTTATACACATGTATACATTAAAAAAAATCAAATTAAAAGCTAACCTTCACGTACGGAGGAGGCTCGTTGCGTTCGGAGGTGAAGCGGGATGGCGCTAGTACTTCACGGTGGCTCTTCGGTTGGTCAACGTGAAGGGGGAAAATCAGAAAAATTGGATCTTTACTACAAAAAGGGCCCACTGGTCGGAGTCGCTGTCGTAGGAGGGGCACAGCGCTGGTCACTGAAGGCGCTTGCGGACTGTGGTGGCTAGGGGTGCATCGCGTCGGATTTGGGGGAGAAAAAAGGGGGGTCGCGGCTCTTCAAATTGAAGGGGGGGAAGGAGAAAGGGGGTGGCGGTCGGATGCTGAGGAGGCGCAGCTTCTCCTTGGGCGGCGGTGGTGCCAGCAGTACGGCGACATGGGAGGCTGGAGCTCGCGGATCGGGTGCTGGTTTAGGGCGGGGGTCCTTCAATGGAGCGAGGAGAGAGGCGCGAGGGAGGGGGGTCACCAGCGACGGTGCAACGCTCTGGCGAGGTGGCGCGATGGCCTGGGGACACGGCAGCTCGATTTGAGGAGGAGGCTTTTCTTTTTGAACGATGGGTTGTTTTTAACGAATCAGGGAGATTAGGTTTAGAGAATATATATATATATATATATATTATATTTAGTATTATTTATTTCGAGAAATGAGGGTTTTACATCTTAACTCCAAACGAGGCCTAACGACTGTCGTCCATAGCTAATTACCCTCATTCCGAATACAATGGGATATGTTTCGCAAGACAATTCGGCTGTTACGATCAGTTTTCGTTCAAATCAACACTTAAATCATTATATTGAATTTTAAACGTACATTTCAATTTACTCGGGCCACAAACGGACTCTAAAAATTCCTGAAAAATATTTTCTAGCTTCGTATTGACGATACGGTCCTAACAAAACTAATTTCCTCAAATTCTGAGATCGTTTGAAAAATGGCCATTTTCAGGTCGATCGAAATTGATAGAAACTGTTAAAACACGTTTTCTTTTGCCACGCTCACATATTGCTGTCAAAAATTACGAATTTTGGAATCTAGCAACAATTTGACATCCCGGATCCACCAAAAGTGGTTTTGTCGAAAACGAAGGTCGTTTGCAAAATTTCCATTTTTAAGGGCCGAAAATTCCATAGCGACTATTCTGAATTTTCAACTGGGCATAACTTTTTATGGCCGCTATGAAATTTTGATTTTTCGGATTTGTTGGAAAGATATTTTCATATAGATTCTAATATTTTTGGTTTCACCAAAATCTGGTTTATTTGGAATCCTGTACATTCATTTGAACTTTGAAATCGAAATTTCAAACTACCGCGCCATTTTCAATTCCTTTTATAATTAAAAATAAATAATTATATTCTAACATTAATTTATAAAAATATATACTTTCTAATTCTATTCAAAAGAAATTTCTCATCGTCATTATTTAAAATAACTCAATTTAAATATTCAAAATTCACTAAAATCGCCAAAATAAAAATTTTAAATTGGTTCTGATTTCCGGGTTCTTACAATTATCTTCTTCATACACTAATTTTTCATTAGAATTATCAAACCTACCGTTTGCAAAGGATGGACGTAAAGTCCATTTGAAGACCATAAAAAGGTCATAGTACATCAGCTTCTTCTCTTGTATCTCGCAATTGTAAATTAATTCCTATAGTCGGTCACAGTCTAATAACCATAGATTTTTTGCTGATTAAATATATTGATTAGAGAATTGATTACCTTGGAAATATATAAGTGTGTGATAAATAAATAGTGATATATAAGTTTGCATGTCATATAGATGCATATTGTGCATGTTTAATTTGTAAAGTGATTCCTGAAAATAGAATATATGTGTACATTGATGTTATGTGAATGAAATAAGGGTATTTAAATTTAATTCAAATATATAAAATAATGTATGTGTTTTGTCTAGTAGAAATAAAAGGTGTATACACCAAGTACGATCGATATAAAAGAATCTTTGAATATATAATCATATGCTGGGTGCAATTAAAAGAAGCAAGAGTGTTAAAATTTTAAATAAAGTGCATAAGAATGAAATATTGGACTAGAACTAGGTAGCATGAGATACTTCATACTATTTATATGCAAATGTAAATTAGGTAGGTACATGAATAGTAAGGAAAAGCATGCAAATAGACTGACTAGTGCTAGGATAGAAATGGAAACAAATAAAGGAGCTTTTCTTTTCTGAGTAAAAGTAACTAGTGTAGTTGGTAGAAAACAAACAAATTCTCTAACAAATTTAATAGAGAAAATGTTAGCCAGGAAGAATTAAATTGATGGAGGTATATTTGTGGCTTAAACATGATTTTATCTAGGGTATATTTGACATTACCTACACTTAAAGACCTCAACAGATATCTGTATATAAATCAGTAAGAAATAAGTGTCACGGGCTAAGACATTTTCTCCTTAAAATAAAGATAAAAACAAGGAATGGCAATGACACATAGGAGATCAAGAGGCCGACCTAAGATCAGGATTAAAAAGAGAAGTCTAACTATGAGAATGCATCATTTTTCATATGGCATTAAGACCTATACGAGGCAGCCCTTTCAGTATGCTAATATTTTTCTGTAGATACATGTATATAATAATATGAGTGTTTGTTAACCTGACTTGATACAATTTCGTGATTGTGTTTTAATGATTTCTGTGAGTATATAGATTACTAGATCTGAAAGAACCTAGTCAATAGATTAAGTATGTAATTAATGTGAGGTGGGGTTTTTAAGGGAATAGGTAGCATGTTCCGGAAGGATTTATGCTTATGTCTATTTCTTAATTTCCTTACCTATAACACTACCCTGAACATCATAGTTAAATACTCACAGTAATAAAATGAATATAAAGGTATGGCATGTATTGACTAGTAAGTAATCTGGATATAAATGAATGATTGGGTATCTTATAAATAATGAGTGTGATGTTACTATAAACCAGATTCAATGGATACATGTTATACCCTTGTGGGAGTTGAATGGATGTTTACCTATGATTTGCTTGATGTTTGTACAAACTGCATTTGTTTGAGTTTGTCATGTATATATGTATGTATATATATATATATATATATATATATATATATATATATATATATATATAAAACATGACATGGAATATGTAACGCCCTGCAATTTCGACCGCTCCAAGTCGGTAATTAAACAACCTCAGAGTGTTTAAAACGACAGCTCGATATTAGCTTACAGGGTTCAAATAGAAAATACACACAAAATCACAGAACATAAATGTTTGTAGCGGAATAGATTATATACAAATATCAGAGTTTTACTAAATATTTTGCACAACGAAAAAAAATATATTCATGAATTTAAAAATAAAGCTTTACACTTTAAATCGGGCTTGCCCGCATATGTGCAACTTCACAAATCCTTCATCGTCGTCAACTTCGAATCTAAGCGGTAATTTACTCAGGCCTGACCTCGACCCAAGCTAACAAAACTTAGGTCAGGTTGTATTCAAGTAAATTAACCACATTAAATATACAAGTAACTCAATAAATGAAATGCTCAAATTTAAATAAACATCATATTTATGTTGTAACTCGATTTAATTCAAACACAGATTTTCATTATTATTCCAAATCCAATCTAAACCTCATGTCAACATTTCCAAGTTTAACCTTAAAATTTCAGATTTTAAATTTTAAATTTTAAATTTCGATAAAGTGTTATATTAGTTTACAATATAAATTCCTATCTAATCCCGGTCACATCAAAATTTAAATTATAAATTTAAATTTCATTTCACTAAATTAAAATGCCATTGAAAGTTTAATTATTTATCACTTAAATCAAATTCATAATTTTATCCTTACATCAATCAAACAATTAACCTTAATAACAGTCTTATGTTAATTTAATCTATAACTTAAATTAAACCAAATCAACTCCTTACCTCAATGTTAGTGAAAAAAAAATTAAATTTTGACATTAAAAATTAAATCAAACAACAAAATTTAAATTAAAACTTAATAACAACTTTGCATTAAATTTTATAATTTTAGATTATATATTTCAAACATTAATTTAAACTTAACATCATTCGATCCAACGTCAACTTGGTTTCGTATACAATATATAATATTGAGAACATAAGGTGTTATGCATGGATGAAGACAATGCAGAAAACATAACATATTATGAATCAATCCATATCATTTCATGCGATGGACAAGTATGGTTTCAAGTGAATTATCACTATCATTTCACATAATTTACACATAACATTTCATGAAATTTTCAACTAACAATTCATGTAAATAACAACTAACAATTCATACAAATATTGGGAACTTAAAGTATGATAGAAGAATGATAACAATGCAAACATAACATATTATACCTTAGTGACTATTATTCCATGCGATGAAAAAATATGATTTGACATGAATTTTCACTATCATTTCATTAGAGTAAAAACTACCATTTAATATAAACAACCGCGAACATTTCAACTAACATTTCATGAAATTTACTATCTACAATTCAAGTAAATGAAAAAAAAACATACATTTAATAATTGATTTAATGTCATGTAATAAACAACTAATAATAAAAAAAATACCAAAATATTATCGTCATTTCATTCGATGTCAATACTTGCAAAAAGAATGTTAATCATGAGCTAAAACTCAACAAGAGTGGATTTGACGAAGGATACAAGCAGACACAAGATTATCAACAGAGGGTAGCAACAAAAACAAAACAAATAAAAGATTTTTCCTTTATTTTCTATATCTTATGTTTTTATAAAAGAGGGTTGGCAAAAGATTAGGATTTTTAGTAAGAAGACGGTGACTTACTGAGAGGAATGGGGATTTACTGAAAGAGATGGAGATTTGCAGAGTGAGAGATCGAGGTTTGGGAGAGAGAAGAAGGATTGGAATTTATGTTCGGAAAAAGGAATAAGGGGAATACTTCGTTCCAAACTTTTTTTTTTGAAATAAAATAAATGGATGAGAAGAACGTGAGAAAAGGGAAGATTTTAAAGAGTGTAGGAATGTGAACAAAATGACTATTGGATACATGATTTAAGGTAGGTAGAAAAGTAAGGGGAAAGAAAATAAAAAAGGGAAGACTACAGGCTATATTTTTTTTTAAATTAGATAGGTGAAAATAAGGTAAAGAAATTAATGTGTAAGTAATAATGAAATAGAGTAGAGAGAAAATACATGATAAATTTTTCTAAGATGTTTCTTCTAATTAGATTATGTTACACAGAAATTAAATTTTACTGAGTAGGCATGACATGTAAATCTAATCTAGTATTTATTTTCCTCAATTAAAAACAATTTACAGATAGAATGGTTAAAGTTGTACATATGTTATTTTGACAGTTTTGTGCACTTTGTTTCATTTTTTTCCTGTTCTGAATATAACAAGAGAAGAATTATATATATATAGAGATTGTTTGTTTTTGGAAAAATAATAATAATGTGAATTAAAAGGAAGAAGGAAAAAAAATAAGGAGGTGGAAATAAACTTAAGGAATGAGAATAAATACATGACATAAGATGCATGAAAACATAATGAAGGAAAAGAAATTAATAGAATAAAAGAAAAAAATGAATGCATGGTTACTGAAGAAATAAAGTGGAGAGAGATGAGGCAGTGAATTTGGGAAGGTAAATAAAGAAGGGGGAAACAATAAATATGTTTTATGTTTTTTTGATAATAAATGTATGCATAATACATGGAAAAGTTGGACAATGAATATGTTTTATATTATTATTTTTATTATAAATGTTAACATAAATTTTATTAATTGCGATAGTTAAAACATACATTATAAATGTTAACATAAATTTTTAAATCGTTCATTAATAACATCATAAATTTTATTTAAAAGCCATTTTAATTTTAATGATTTAATTTAATTCAGTAACTTAAATGATCAAAATATGCGGGATATTACAATCTCCCCTACTTAAAACTTTTCGTCCTCGAAAAGGAGAAGTTGTAAAAAATATATGTTTATGTATATAACAAAAATATTCTTATTTATACAAATTTTACAAAGTTTGGAACAAAATAAATCATAGGATTTTAAATTCGAAGATTCGTCCTTATTATTAATTAAATTAGTTTGTTTTAAATCTATTTATTAAATTCAAAATCATTATTTCAAACACTATTATTAAAGTTCAAGTTTTCTTATAGTCACAATTCAAATTACTTATAACAAACTAAAATTTTGAAAATATGATTCTCCTGTTTGAAAATAACTTCTGAAATCCAAAATAAGTAAATTATTAAAATTTCAAAGCTATTGTATTTCTTAAGACATTTAAAACTTTTCTTTCTTAGTCTATTATGTTAAAGTTATATAAATTTAATTGCAGGTTATTAATTTGTTATTTAACGTTTGAAAATACTTAATAACTCGAAGTTTAACAAGTTTATTGTCGTTCTTACAAACGTTAGGCATACACTGGCCAGGCACAAGACTAAAATATCTAAGTATGTAATATACTTGTTTCAACTCCCAGTGAAAATACTTTTAAAATAATTAAATAGATATGGAAAGTACATTCCCCCATGGATCGCGGTTACTTGACGGTTACGCTACTATCCCAGTAGAATCGCCTGTAACTATAGGTATCACACCCCTCAAATTTCGCCATGGTTGTTGCCATAGATTGCAGTTACACAGTGGTTACGAACACTATCTCAGTGGAACCGCTCGTACTATAGGAATCGTGCCCCTTGAATTTCGCTATGGCATCTAGATTGCAGTTACACGACGGTTACGATCACTATCTCAGTGGAACCGCTTGTAGCTGTAGGCTTCACATCCTTCGAATTACGCTAGAACAGATAAGTAATAATAATCAATGTGATCCCACCAAGTGGGATTCCGATATCAATGGATACTCCAATCAACATAGCACCAACGTAGCTATGATTTTTCAAATTTCAATTTTCAGTGGAAGGCACTTCCCATATCTTCATTTGGAAAACATACATACTAAATATATAGTACTTCATTTCACGTTTCGCATATATCGCACTTGCACAATTATCAATTTGCATAAGATTTTCTTGTCAAATCACGTTTTTTTTCTTTCTAACATATCATTCTCATATAAATTCTATTATTTCAATCAGTTATCTTCCAAATTAGTGGTTTTAGAATTAATCTCATGCTTACATAAGTCATATAATTTTCAAACATTTCAAATCATAATATTCATAAGTCGATAAATCTTCAAAATTTTGGTTTCAATATCGATTAAGTTTTGATTTCACAATTGATCTGAATATTCAATATCATTTCAAATCTTGTTCATATTGACAATCAATTCATTATTAAAACTACACTTTCGATTTGGGTTACAAAAGATAGCGTTACAAAACAAGACTGATTGATTAGGATTTAGAATCATCGAGGACTATCCGCATCTTGTCCGGTAATCCGCATCTTCTTCAAAATTCCTCCTCGGTATGCACTATTTCAGGTTGCACTACTCCAGGTTTCACTACGGAAGGATTAGTGCATTCCACATCAATGTGTCCCCAATTCCTACAGTTCCAACAAAAGTATGAGATACTCCCATCATTATTTACTTCCTTTGCACTTCTTTTTCTAGCTGGGCAAAACACGGCTTGCTTTCCATGCTGCCTCACGGCATAGTTTTGAGCTATGTGCCCAGTCTGATGGCCGTGGTAACAGAGTGTCAATTGATCAACTAGTAAATTAAGTGTGCGCTTCTTTTTCACCTCAAGGCAACGGCTAAGAATGTCCATCCTTTTGACACTTAAAATAAATAATCTCAAAATGAGCATAACGATTCTTTACATCCTTTCTATTTCTCTTCTTTCGGCACATAGCAGCATAATGTCCCTTATCATGACATCGATAACATACGACATTATCATATGGGACAGGCTCTTGTCTCCCCTTAATTCTCCTTTCAATTTCCTCAAATGCCTCGTTTGCCTCTTTACGGGAAAATTCTCTTCGCTCTCAACGTGCTGCCCTTTGTGCTTCAGTTCTTGCCATTTCAATTAAAGCGATGACTTATCAAAATTTCCTATCAAGATTGGAGTCTTCATTAGTTTGCATTTAAACTTAAATAAATTTTACCAAATATATTATTCCTCTTGAATGGTTTAACAATTTCACCTATTAATCTATTTATTAGTTAGCATCTTTAACTTATCAACTTAGTTATCATTCATCTTTATTCGTTGATATTCCCAAAATCTAAACAAATCGTCTTACCCTGTCAATAGGTATTTTCAAAATAACTAATTCAAATCTATTTATTTAGTAAATAACTAATTTAATTTATACTCATATTCTCTAGCAACCACGACAATTCGAAGATGGTTTTCAAATGGAATCAAGATTAAGTTTTAAAGAAACCTTAACGAAGGAAGCTATCAAAAGAACGGATTCGAGGAGTAGGGTTTCGAGAAGATTTAAATTTCAAATTAATTTATGTATTAAAATAATTTATATTTTCAAAATACTTTTTTTTTCAAAATACGTTGTCCTTAGAGATTCTGGTGACAATTGTAGTTAAACCCCATAAGTTAATCTTTGTATAAACCAAAACTCTGATACCAACTGTAACGCCCCGCCATTTCGGCCTCTCCAAGTCGGTAATTAAACCAACTCAGAGTGTTCAAAACGATAGCTCGTTATTAGCTTATAGGGTTCAAATAGAAAATACACACAAAATCATAGAACATAAATGTTTGCAGCGGAATAAATTTTATACAAATCAGAGTTTTATTAAACATTTTGCACAGCGGAAAAAAAAAATATACATGAATTATAAAATAAAGTTTTACACTTTAAACCGGGCTTGCGCACATATGTGCATCTTCAGAATCCTTCGTCGTCATCAACTTCGAACCTAAGCTGTAATTTACTCAGGTCTGACCCCGACCTGAGCAAAAAAACTCAGGTCAGGTTGTATTCAAGTAAATTAACTACATTAAATGTACAAGTAACTCAATAATTGAAATTCTCAAATTTAAATAAACATCATATTTATGTTGTAAATCGATTTAATTCAAACAAAGATTTACATTATTATTCCAAAACCAATCTAAACCTCATGTCAACATTTCCAAGTTTCAACTTAAAATTTTAGATTTTAGATTTTAAATTTCAAATTTCAATAAAGTGTTATATTAGTTTACAATATAAATTCCTATCTAATCCCGTTCACATCAACATTTAAATTATAGATTTAAATTTCATTTCACTAAATTAAAACGCCATTGAAAGTTTAATTATTTATCACTTAAATCAAATTCATAATTTTATCCTTACATCAATCAAACAATTAACCTTAATAACAATCTTATGTTAATTTAATCTATAACTTAAATTAAACCAAATCAACTCCTTACCTCAATGTTACTGAAATAAATTTAAATTTTGGCATTAAAAATTAAATCAAACAACAAAATTTAGCTTAAAACTTAATAACAACTTTGCATTAAATTTCATAATTTTAGATTAAATATTTCAAACATTAATTTAAACTTAATGTCATTCGATCCAACGTCAACTTGGTTTCGTATACAATATATAATATTGAGAACATTAGGTGTTATGCAAGGATGAAGACAATGCAAAAAACATAACATATTATGAATCAATCCCTATCATTTCATGTGATGGACAAGTATGGTTTCAAGTGAATTATCACTATCATTTCACGTAATTTACACATAAAAATTCATGAAATTTTCAACTAACAATTCATGTAAATAACAATTAATAATTCATATAAATATTGGGAACTTACAGTATGATAGAAGGATGATAACAATACAAACATAACATTTTATAACTCAATGACTATTATTCCATGCAATGAAAAAATATGATTTGATGTGAATTTTCACTATCATTTCATTAGACTAAAAACTACCATTTAATATAAACAATCGCTAACATTTCAACTAACATTTCATGAAATTTACTACCAACAATTCATGTAAATGACAAAAGAAACATACATTTAATAATTGATTTATTGTCATGTAATAAACAACTAATAATAAAAAAAATTACCAAAATATTATCGTCATTTCATTTGATGTCAATACTTGCAAAAAGAATGTTAATCGTGAGCTGAAACTCACCTTGAGTGGATTTGACGACGGATACAAGCAGACACAAGATTGTTAACAGAAGGTAGTGATAAAAACAAAACAAATAAAAGATTTTTCCTTTTTTTCTATCTCTTATATTTTTATAAAAGAGGGTAGGAAATAAATTAGGATTTTTAGTTAGAAGATGGTGACTCACTGAGAGAAATGGGGATTTATTGAAAGAGATGGAGATTTGCAGAGTGAGAGATTGAGGTTTGGGAGAAAGAAGAAGGATTAGAATTTATGTCTGGAAAGAAGAATAAGGGGAATAAACGGTTCTTTTTTTCTTTTTCTTTTATTCTTTTTTGAAATAAAATGAATGGATGAGAAGAACGTGAGAAAGGGGAAGATTTTAAAGAGTGTAGGAATGTGAACAAAATGACTATTGGGTACGTGAATTAAGGTAGGTAGCAAAATCAGGGGAAAGAAAATAAAAATGGGAAGACTACAGGCTATATCCTTTTAAATTAGATGGGTGAAAATAAGGTAAAGAAATTAACGTGTAATTAATAATGAAATAGAGTGGAGAGAAAATACATAATAAATTTTCCTAAGATGTTTCTTCTAATTAGATTACATTGCACAGAAATTAAATTGATTGAGTAGGCATGAAATGTAAATCTAATCTAGTATTGATTTTCCTCAATTAAAAACAATTTACAGATAGAATGGTTAAAGTTGTACATATGTTTTTTTAACAGTTCTGCGTGCTTTGTTTCATTTTTTTTCCTGTTTTGAATATAACAAGAGAAGAATTATATATATTGAGATTGTTTGTTTTTGGAAAAATAATAATAATGTGAATTAAAAGGAAAAAGGAAAAAAAATAAGGAGATGGAAATAAACTTAAGGAATGAGAATAAATACATACATAAGATGCATGAAAACATAATGAAGGAAAGAAATTAATAGAATGAAAGAAAGAAATGAATGCATGGTTAATGAAGAAATAAAGTGGAGAGAGATGAAGCCGTAATTTGGGAAGGTAAATAAAGAAGGGGGAAACAATAAATATGTTTTATGTTTTTTTTTTGATTATAAATGTATGCATAATACATGGAAAGGTTGGACAATGAGTATGTTTTATGTTTTGATTGTTTTTTTTTATTATTATAAATGTTAACATAAATTTCATTAATTGCGATAGTTAAAACATACATTATAAATGTTGACATAAATTTTTAAATCGTTCATTAATAACATCATAAATTTTATTTATAAACCCTTTTAAATTCAATGATTTAATTTAATTCAATAAGTTAAATGATAAAAACATATAGGATGTTACAGAATATGTGTCACCTGAAAATGTAAATGGGGAAATGACCAGGAAGGTAATGAGTAATGCATAAAGTTTTGGTGCATGAGGGAAGTGTTAGCGGAACTGAGTCTTAATGCCTAACATATAACCAAAGCAAGGTTCACGGCTGGTGCGTGTCACCAGGATTGCATTGATCTATTTCAAGTATGCACATGGTGTGTTTATACCCCATATGCCTTTATATGTTGGGTTAACAAGGTTAATGTCCCAGGCAGCGTGCATATATGTGTTCAATGTAAAGTGTTATAACCAAGTGTGGAAATGCTAATTTTAGTCCTAGGAGGTTATGTAGGCTTAACTACGAATCAATCCATTAAACAAATGATAAAGGGATGGAATGGGGCATCTTGATCTTATCATAGATGAATGTAGGCTATTCTCTGCATTTATTTGAATGATATAGATGCAGGTATGTGTAGATATATAATTTGCTATTTATAATTAAGTAACCATGGAATAATGCTTAATAAATAAATCCTTTATAAAGACGGTGAGAAAATATGTACTGTAAATATAAATATATGATAGGTAGGAACTTGATCTTTATATGTTATATGATCAATGATATGTATTCACTCCAGACATGGAATTCTGACCCTGTTGAGTTCCCTTGCAATCTCCTGGGTGTTTCATTTAAATGGGTAAGTTCAGGGAATTGAATTACAATCAGCGTTGCATCATTTTAGCTGGTTTGATGGACCGAAGAAGTTTGTTGTTCTAAGTTGATAAATATTGCATTTGCTAAATTGTAATAATGTATGTTATTTGATTATTATTACAAACATATTTAAATGCTTAAATGTATTCAAGTAAAGAATGCATGAACACTTTGTATTCTATGAATTGATTGAAATCTGTGCTTATTCTACTTGCTAAAGGGAGGAGAGATACCATATATAGGATATACGGATGTGGCTATCTTCCCAAAGTAGCATAGCAATACTCATTTTGATATATTTATATTAAGACATACATACACATATGTTCAAGAGCTCTATGAAATGATTTGCTTATATAAAATGTTTGTTTTTATATTGTGCCGCTGAAGAGGGAATGCCATGTAAATCGATATACACATATTCCTTCTTACTTATGCAGTAAGTGAAACAAAATTAGTATTTTGATAGACACATAGGTAATATGCAGCAAATGACTTACCTATAAGATTAAATTGATATTAAGAAATAGAGTACAGACGTAATAAGTTGATGGCTTATCTTTTTAGAATATCATCGTGCTAAGAGAAACTATGAATACTTAGTTGTAAGAGAATTGAAATACTTAACTATGATTAATGTGTTAACTTGCTTAGGCTTAGTAATAAAGGATATGATTTATTTGATGTGATGAACTAAAATGTAGCATCTCCAGGTTAAATATTTAGCTCTCCACTTTGACATGAACTTGTTCTAAAATGTGGATTAAACTGAGAGAGATGTGATTTAATATTATACACATATTATCACTACAAGAATATATGGTTATTCCAACAGAAGAGGGTTGTTGGCGACCGTTGGAATAGCTATTGGAAAAGAGTTCATGACTTCCAACGCTTCTGACGGCTTCCAACGGAATCCAAGGACCTTTTCCATTGGCTTCCAACAGTATTGGGCCATTAGAAACCATTTGAAAATCATGACCAAATTTCCATTGAAAACCATCGATAGCCGTTGGAAATACTGGGTTCTTTTTTTATATAAAAGCAAGCAAACAACCTTCCAACCACCTCATTTTCAATTCATTTCATTTCAAATCCATTTCCAACTAATTCCACATATATTTGACACACACACACACACACACATATATATATATATATACACACACACACACACACACACCAATAACAATATAAACAACCAAAATAAAATGCAGAAACATCAATATATACAAAACAAACCATCTAAACGTCTAGAAAACCATCAAGATATACAAACCATCGCCCACACTGTACCATCTAAATATCTAAACATGTATACAAACCATACCAATATACACAAACCATCAAAATACATCTGAATATGTCTCATCCACTCTATACCAATATATAAAACATCAAAAAAAAATCACATCTCCAAGCCAAACACCGAAAAAAATACCTCAAGCTGCATCATGTTCGTCGCTATGTCCTCCAAAAGCAGACGACGAAGGAAAACTACCATAATTGTGCATGTACCCCGCAACCTTTTGATTCAGCTGCTCAATCTGTATGTTACTGCTTCCGCAAGATCTGGGTCTAACACCCAAATGCAGATCACAAATCACAGAGTGCAGAAAAAAGTAAAGAAAGAGGAGACACATGAAGTTTTTATAGTGGTTCGGCTCAAACCAAGACTACGTCTACTTTATCTCTTCTTAAATCCTAAGAAGTTACAAGTAGAATTCTCTCGGTTTATACACGAAGTCCTCGTGTTTACAATGAAAAAGAAGTGAGAAAAATGAAGATTATACACGAAGTCTGCGTGTTGTAGTGTGGAATTTGGCTCCTTTGCTGCTGAAAATGTTTTACATAGAGCAATTGTGGAAGAGGTAAGGAGTTAAAGCCAAAAGACCCTTGAAAATGCCTTCAAATGGTGTATTTATAGCTGCAGGAGAGCTCCTGGGAAGACCGGTTCGTAATGGAGTACGTGGCACTCGATCCGGGAAAGTAGGAGTAGGAGTAGCCTTAAGAATAGGTCAAGATCTATGTGCAGCATTACATCCAGGCTGGTCGGATCGTGATTGGACAGGGCGAGCCGAGCTGGTCGTGGTGCTCGAGTGCTGAAGCTGACGCAGAGCGGGTCGGATCATGATGCAGGAGTGCGAACCGAGGGGGGCGATCCAATCGTGGGCGATTTGATGGGAGCGATCCGGTGTGTGTAAACCAAGGAGGAGCTCACGAGCCAAAGGGGGCGATCCGGTCCAGGAGGTGTTGCTTCGTCACTTCATCCAAATGATTGCCAGATTACACCCATTCACGGAAACAGACATAACTTTCAAACTGTAAGTCCGATTGAGCAAAACCAAAGCTCAAACTGAAGCTAATTCAGAGATCTACAAGATTTTTCAGGCCCAAAAAAGGTCATTTGATAGGAGTTTCGGGCCTTTCTTTGTTCGTGATGCGACTTTGACCAAATCGCTACCTGTCTTCTGACGATGTTCTCCATATCCGAGCGCGATGTTATCCAGATATTCAGTGTGACAGCTTTTACCAAAAAAGTGTGTCAACAAGTTTGCCCCCCAGAACATATCTTTCTGGTTAAAGGAAGATGTGTTCTGGATAGTCCAGGAAATCTATAAGCCATAGAAATTCGATAATGCCATGACATTGCCGGGTCTTCCAGCTACAGATATAATCCATACCTATAAAGAGATAAAGGAAAAACAAACGTGCCAAATCCTGGTGATATTGTTCAAATTTTCTGAGCATAAACCATGCTTCGGCGTCTAATGAGCATAAACCATACTCAAGGGACGTTTGAGTCATCCTGCCCAATCCTGGCAAGAGCCAGCATTTCCAGGCATAATCCATACCCAAAAGTCCAAATCAAGTATAATCCATACCCGATTTCTTTTTTCACATTCTGACAAGACCGTTTGCAGGGCATAATCCATACCCAAAAGTTCAAACCGAGTATAATCCATACCCGATTTCTTTTGTCACATCCCGACAAGACCATTTGTCATTCCTAAGTATAATCCATACTTAAGATTCCAAAGGTAGTATAAACCATAGTCAGACCTGAAGTAGAGCTACGCTTGCCACAGCCTGACAAGATAGTCCGTCCCCAGGCATAATCCATACCTAGAGTTCCATAATAAGTATAAGCCATACTTTAACCGAAGTTGAGGATCCTGCCACATCCTGACAAGATACTTAAATTCTCCAAACATAATCCATGCTTGGAAAGTCGTTATTCAATTCAAAATGTAAAACCAAAGAAAATCCTGATTGGTTTGACACTGAGTCCAGAGCACGCTTTGGGGCTACATCCTAACCCGAACGTGTGTACTCCGATTCAACCAATCGGAAAACCTAGTGAAAGCTAAAAAAAAAATCTTAAAGCCTAAGAAATGCAGAAAATGAAAGCTAATCTCGTCCAGATCAGTTGATGATGAGCCCACGAGAGCTCGATCCAGGGTCGTTCCCTCTTCGGGAAGCAGGAGGTAGCAGCGCAGGTGCAGGCGCTGTCGGTAGTTTCACATACTCCGGCAGCTCTCCACGTCTAACCCGTTCCTCAGTCAAATCACGAAGATGCCTGCAGTCATTTGTGTCATGTCTGTCCATATCGTGGAAAATGCAGTGCTTTCCAGAATCGTGTTCTCTTTGCGATGGCTCCCTCCTGGGAGACTTTGGGTAGGAGATAACACCATTCGTGTCCAGATAGTTGTATGAGAGTGGGGCATTGAGTTCAGTGTATTTGTCGTATCTGGGCCCTCTCTGGGGCTGAGGATTGCAGTCATTCTTGACATTGGTTTTCCTTTGCCATTTCCAGAATCAGACAGTTCTCCGTCTTTAAGCATGTTTACATCAAGAACTTTCTTCTCGGAGGTTGCATCTTCTTCCCGTAGAAATCTGTCTGCTTCAAGGTAGAATTTGCCGAGATTTCGCGATGGGTCTTAGTACAACGACTTTTTGAAATCCGAGCTATCCAAAATACCGGATACTGCTACCATCAGCACCATTGATGGTTCTGGTCGGTCAGCTGATGCTGCTGCAACATTGAATCTTTCCAGGAATGAACGCAGAGTTTCTCTGGGCCTCTGCTTGATTGTAGTAAATGACATGACGTTCTTGGGCCGAGCGATGTGAACCCGAAATTGTTCAATAAAGCGTGAGACCAACATGTCCCAACTTCTGATCGATTCCATTTCTAGCTGCTGAATCCACATTGTGGCTATATCAGTCAGAAAGAGGGGAAAACACTTTGCCATGACGTTTTCCGACGCCGATTGAACTTCCATATGTCGTTTGTAGCACATGAGATGCACGGTAGGATCCGTCCTGCCATTGTATGGCTCCAGTTGTGGGAGTTTGAAATCCGGGGGACTGCGGGAATTCCTAATTTCCTGAGTGAATGGGTTGTGATTGACGTCATCCACGTCATTATGATTGGTGCGGCCTCTCGAGAGGCGTTGAATCAGATCAGCGAGTCGACTGCCTTCAAAAAGTTGTTGCAAACTACCAAAATCAGAGCTAGTGCCCCCAGCGTTGAATGCAGGAGAGGATGTAAGCTGCTGGTGGGCTGTTGCCTGGGGATCGCGGGTCGCAGTTCGAGGGGGGCGACACGACCAGGTTGTGGATCTTGGAAGACGGTGCATGAGTCAGGTTCGTGAAGCAGGGGGGTGACCCGACTGGGACGTGAAGCTCCATCACGAGCTGCTTTTTGCTGTGGAGCGTGGGCTTTCGTTCCTGTGTTCGTTTGAACTGGAGCTGAAGTATGTTGCTATGCATTTGCAATAGGGAGTGGGTTGCCCCCGAGCACTGGTGCTGGCGGGTCGCGGGTCGCTGGGCCCGACCCGATCTGATTGTAGTGGCTTGTGTGAGCTGCTTCGGTGGCTCCGTCTCCAATGACTTGAATGTTGCTCGGCCTTCCATCCATCCGAGCGAAGAATTGGTTGATCATTTCCTGTTGTTTCTGGAGGAGATCATCTTGTCGTGCCATCCGATCTCTCAGTTCAGTGAGAACTCCGTCCATCTCATCTTTAGTCAAAAATGCTGATGGGTTTTCATGAGAGGAAGCTTCCTGGCTTGCCTCGTTTCTCGTGCCTTCGGCCTCAACTCCTTCTGTACGGGAGAAAGTTCCATCCTTATTTCTTTTAACTATTGATCCAATAGCCAAGCAAATTGATTCCTTTAAAGCTAGAAATTGAAGTAGTGTCGTGTGCCCCACTCCTGGCGCGCCAAATGTTAGACCAAAATCTAGACCTAACACCCAAATGCAGATCATAAATCATAGAGTGCAGAAAAAAGTAAAGAAAGAGGAGACATGCGAAGTTTTTATAGTGGTTTGGCTCAAACGAAGCCTACGTCCACTTTATCTCTTCTTAAATCCTAAGAAGTTCCAAGTACAATTTTCTCAGTTTATACACGAAGTCCTCGTGTTTACAATGAAAAAGAAGTGAGAAAAATGAAGATTATACACAAAGTCCTTGTGTTGTAGTGTGGAATTTGGCTCCTTTGCTGCTGAAAATGTTTTACAGAGAGCAATGGTGGAAGAGGTAAGGAGTCAGAGCCAAAAGACCCTTGAAAATGCCTTCAAATGGTGTATTTATAGCTGTAGGAGAGCTCCTGGGAAGACCGGTTCGTGATGGGGTACGCGGCACCCGATCCGGAAAAGTAGGAGTAGGAGTAGCCTTAAGAATAGGTCAA
The DNA here is from genome assembly GCA_030737875.1 of Allium sativum. Lineage (NCBI taxonomy): Eukaryota > Viridiplantae > Streptophyta > Magnoliopsida > Asparagales > Amaryllidaceae > Allium > Allium sativum. The sequence goes on along the minus strand of CM060913.1, from coordinate 311,311,973 downwards.
GATCTATGCGTAGCGTTACATCCAGGCGGGTCGGATCGTGATTGGACAGGGCGAGCCGAGCCGGTCGTGGTGCTCGAGTGCTGAAGCTGACGCAAAGCGGGTCGGATCGTGATGCAAGGGTGCGAACCGAGGGGGGCGATCCAACCGTGGGCGATCTGATGGGAGTGATCCAGTGTGTGTGAACCAAGGAGGAGCCCACGAGCCAAAGGGGGCGATCCGGTCCAGGAGGTGTTGCTTCGTCACTTCATCCAAATGATTGCCAAATTACACCCATTCACGGAAACGGGCATAACTTTCAAACCGTAAGTCCGATTGAGCCAAACCAAAGCTCAAACTGAAGCTAATTCAAAGATCTACAAGAATTTAGGGCCCAAATAAGGTCATCTGATAGGAGTTTCGGGCCTTTCTTTTTTCATGATGCGGCTTTGACCAAATCGCTGCCTGTCTTCTGGCGATGTTCTCCATATCTGAGCGCGATGTTATCCATATATTCAGTGTGATAGCTTTTACCAAAAAAGTGTGTCAACAAGTTTTCCCCCCAAAACATATCTTGCTGGTTAAAGGAAGATGTGTTCTGGATAGTCCAGGAAATCTATAAGCCATAGAAATTCGATAATGCCATGACCTTGCTGGGTCTGTCAGCTACAGATATAATCCATACTTGTAAAGAGATAAAGGAAAAACAAACGTGCCAAATCCTGGCGATATTATTCAAATTTTCTGAGCATAAACCATGCTTCGGCGTCTAATGAGCATAAACCATACTCAAGGGACGTTGGAGTCATCCTGCCCAATCCTGGCAAGGCCAGCATTTCCAGGCATAATCCATACCCAAAAGTCCAAATCAAGTATAATCCATACCCGATTTCTTTTGTCACATCCTGACAAGACCGTTTGCAGGGCATAATCCATACCCAAAAGTTCAAACCGAGTATAATCCATACCCGATTTCTTTTGTCACATCCTGATAAGACCATTTGTCGTTCCTAACTATAATCCATACTTAATATTCCAAAGTGAGTATAAACCATACTCAGACCTGAAGTAGAGCTACGCTTGCCACAGCCTGACAAGATAGTCCGTCCCTAGGCATAATCCATACCTAGAGTTCCATAATAAGTATAAGCCATACTTTAACCGAAGTTGAGGATCCTGCTACATCCTGACAAGATACTTAAATTCTCCAAACATAATCCAAGCTTGGAAAGTCCTTATTCAATTCAAAATGCAAAACCAAAGCAAATCCTGATTGATTTGACACCGAGTCCAGAGCACGCTTTGGGGCTACATCCTAACCCCGAACGTGTGTACTCCGATTCAACTAGTCGGAAAACCTAGTGAAAGCTAAAAAAACAAATCTTAAAGCCTAAGAAATGCAGAAAATGAAAGCTGATCTCATCCAGATCAGTTGATGATGAGCCCACGAGAGCTCGATCCAGGGTCGTTCCCTCTCCGGGGAGCAGGAGGTAGCAGCGCAGGTGCAGGCGCCGTCGGTTGTTTCACATACTCGGAAAGCTCTCCACGTCTAACCCGTTCCTCAATCAAATCACGAAGATGCCTGCAGTCATTTGTGTCACGTCCGTCCATATCGTGGAAAATGTTGTGCTTTCAAGAATCGCGTTCTCTTTGCGACGGCTCCCTCCTGGGAGGCTTTGGGTAGGGGATAGCACCGTTCGTGTCCAAATAGATGTATGAGAGTGGGGCATTGAGTTCAGTGTACTTTTCGTATCTGGGCCCTCTTTGGGGCTGAGGATTGCGGTCATTCTTGACATCGGTTTTCCTTTGCCATTTCCAGAATCAGACGGTTCTTCGTCTTTAAGCATGTTTACATCGAGAACTTTTTTCTCGGAGGTTGCATCTTCTTCCCACAGAAATCTGTTTGCTTCATGGTAGAATTCGCCAAGATTTCGCGGTGGGTCTCAGTACAAGGACTTTTTGAACTTCGCTCTATCCAAAACACCGGATACTGCTGCCATCAGCACCATCGATGGTTCAGGTTGGTCAACTGATGCTGCTGCAACGTTGAATCTTTCCAGGAATGAACACAGAGTTTCTCTGGGCCTCTGCTTGATTGTAGTAAGTGACATGACGTTCTTGGGCCGAGCAATGTGAACCCTAAATTGTCCAATAAAGCGTGCGACCAACATGTTCCAACTGCTGATCGATTCCGTTTCTAGCTGTCGAATCCACATAGTGGCTATGTCAGTCAGAAAGAGGGGAAAACACTTTGCCATGACGTTTTCTGACGCCGATTGAACTTCCATATGTCGTTTTTAGCGCATGAAATGCATGGCAGGATCCGTCCTGCCGTTGTATGGCTCCAGTTGTGGGAGTTTGAAATCCGGGGAATTGCGGGAATTCCTGATTTCTTGAGTGAATGGGTTGTGATTGACGTCATCCACGTCATTATGATTGGTGCAGCCTCTTTAGAGGCGTTGAATCAGATCAGCGAGTCGATTGCCTTCAAAGAGATGTTGCAAACTACAAAAATCAGAGCTGGTGCCCCCAGCGTTGAATGAAGGAGAGGATGGAAGCTGTTGGTGAGCTGTTGCCTGGGGATCGCGGGGTGCGGTTCGCGGTTCGAGCGGGGCGATCCGACCAGGTCATGGTTCGTGGAAGGTGGTGCGTGAGTCAGGTTCGTGAAGTGGAGGGCGACCCGACTGGGACTTGAAGCTCCATCACGAGCTGCTTCTTGCTGTGGAGCGTGGGCTTGCATTCCTATGTTCGTTTAAACTAGAGCTGAAGTAGGTTGCTGTGCATTTGCAATAAGGAGCGGGTTGCCCCCGAGCACTGGTGCTGGCGGGTCGCGGGTCATTGGGCCCGACCCGATCTGATCGTGGTGGCCTGTGCGAGCTGCTTCGGTGGCTCCGTCTCCAATGACTTGAACGTTGCTCGGCCTTCCATCCATCCGAGCGAAGAATTGGTTGATCATTTCCTGTTGTTTCTGGAGGAGATCATCTTGCCATGCCATACGATCTCTCAGTTCAGTGAGAACTCCGTCCATCTCATCTCTAGTCAAAAAATTTGATGCGTTTTCGTGAGAGGAAGCTTCCTGGCTTGCCTCGTTTCTTGTGCCTTCGGCCTCGTCTCCTTCAGTACGGGAGAAAGTTCCATCATTCTTTCTTTTAACCATTGATCCAATAGCCAAGCAAATTGATTCCTTTAGAGCTAGAAATTGAAGTAGTGTCGTGTACCCCCCTTCCTGGCGCGCCAAAATGTTAGACCAAAATCTGCGCCTAACACCCAAATGCAGATCACAAATCACAGAGTGCAGAAAAAGTAAAGAAAGAGGAGACACACGAAGTTTTTATAGTGGTTCGGCTCAAACCAAGCCTACGTCCACTTTATCTGTTCTTAAATCCTAAGAAGTTACAAGTACAATTCTCTCAGCTTATACATGAAGTCCTCGTGTTTACAATGAAAAAGAAGTGAGAAAAATGAAGATTATACACGAAGTCCTCGTGTTGTAGTGTGGAATTTGGCTCCTTTGCTGCTGAAAATGTTTTAAGAGAGCAATGGTGGAAGAGGTAAGGAGTTAGAGGCAAAGACACTTGAAAATGCCTTCAAATGGTGTATTATAGCTGTAGGAGAGCTCCTAGGAAGACCGGTTCGTGATGGGGTATGTGGCACCCGATCCACAAAAGTAGGAGTAGGAGTAGCCTTAAGAATAGGTCAAGAACTATGTGCAGCGTTACATCCAGGCGGGTCGGATCGTGATTGGACAGGGGGAGCCGAGCTGGTCGTGGTGCTCGAGTGCTGAAGCTGACGCAGAGCGGGTCGGATCGTGATGCAGGAGTGCGAACCGAGGGGGGCGATTCAACCATGGGCGATCTGATGGGAGCGATCCGGTGTGTGTGAAACAAGGAGGAGCCTACAAGCCAAAGGGGGTGATCCGGTCCAGGAGGTGTTGCTTCGTCACTTCGTCCAATTGATTGTCGGATTACACCCATTCACGGAAACGGGCATAACTTTCAAACCGTATGTCCGATTGAACTAAACCAAAGCTCAAACTGAAGCTAATTCAGAGGTCTACAAGAGTTACAAAGCACATCTCTGGAATCGCTATTTTCAGGCCCAAAAAAGGTCATCTGATAGGAGTTTCGGGCCTTTCTTTGTCCATGATGCGACTTTGACCAAATCGCTGCCTGTCTTCTGACGATGTTCACCATATCCGAGCACGATGTTATCTAGATATTCAGTTTGATAGCTTTTACCAAAAAGCGTGTCAACAGTTACTGCTTCCGCAAGATCACTACACAATTAGATTTTGAAAGAGAGAAGAAGATAACAATAACAAGAAAATTACTCCAAACAAACCTTTATTAATCCACCAAATTATTACAATGAAAGCCTAAAAATAATTGAGAATTTATCTCAATCCCAAAAAACAAGTTTTTTTTCTTTCCTTCAAGTGCAAGTAAATCTCTCCCTAATGAGGTGCTTATATAGGAAAATAGAAAGACTAGGTCTAAACCTAATTGGGCCCTAAAATATCTTAGAAATAAATACTCCTTAAAACTTGTTCAAAATAAAACTTTCCCTAAAATATCCCAACAAATCCATAAAACTCGGTCAATAGATCCTAAAATCCCACGACTTCCAATATCTCCACTTTAATATCCATGTGATGAATATCCCAAACCATAACACTCCACCTTGACATGAAATCACTCCAACGCTCAACAAATCTAAAAACCACCCCCAAACTATGCATTTCCCTAATGAGATATACCACAAAGAAGATCTTAAAATTTCTTTGTAATACCACAATGGCCTCCGTGTACACTTTGTGGCTTTGCGTTGATGGCTCCACCTTGATTCAAATGAACTCGCCTCTCCTAATCCAATTTGAGAACTCCTAACATTCTTTACCATTTTTCCAAGCAATTTATATATGTTATCATTTCCCCGTTTTGCACGTAGAAGCTCCTTATTACCCCTCCAAACTCTTGTAACTCCACCTCTAGTCGAGAAATTGCAACCTTTTTGTTCCAACTGTCCAATTGAAGCAAGATTCTTCTTAATTTCTGGGGTGTACCTAACTCCCGTTAGCTTCACCACCTTTCCATCATTCATCTTCAATAGAACAGAACATATGCCTTTAACATGTAAATCTCGACCGTCGGCGGATTCCACTTTACTACTTTGTTCTTTATAATCAATAAATGCTTCCTTTTGATGGCACACATGGAAACAAGCTCCTGAACCAAGTATCCAATCTTTGCTTTCGCCTTTATTAACACATAAAACATCTCTTTTAATCTCCTCGCCAAAATTCACCTCATTACCATTGTTATTTTGTTCATCGATCTTTTCTTCCTATGCCTTCATCTTCTACTTATCCCTTCTAAGCTTGTGACAAAATCTCAGTTGATGACCGGATTTGTCACAGTAAAAACAAACATATTCCTTTTTCATGTCCGATCTGTTCGATTGCCTTTCCATATTTCGTTGACTAACCCTCCTTGCAATTAAAGCTTTTTCAATTATAGTTTCAATTTTCGTTTCCTCCTTATCTTTTCCTTCCGTAAGGCTCATGCTCCGCATCTCCTCATTAAGCAAGCTACTAACTACTGACCCCATTGAAACAACGCCATCCAATTTGAGTTATTCAATGCAACCACAAGCGTTTCCCACCTTTCTGGAAACTAACTCATCATCATTAAGGCTTGTGTTTCATCATCCACCTTGAAATTCATGGCAGCCAATTGATTCACAATTTCCTAAAAAGCATTAAGATGCTCTCCAATTGATCCACTTTCTTTAAGCTTTAGATTCACCAATCTTCTCATAAGAAGAGCCTTATTTGTTGCGGAGTTCTTTGCATAAACCCCTTCCAATTTCTTCCATATTGCATAAGCAGATGTTTCATTAGCAACAATATGAAACACTGAATTATCCAAAAAACATCGAATAGACGCAGCAGCCTTCCTATCCAAAGTCTCCCATTTTGCTTCGGATAGTGATCGACGCTTCCAAGGAATTAGAAAAGCACGATATTTAAATTAATTTACTACAAGCATACAGGTCGAACACAGGGAGGCAAATTCAATCAAATTATTTAAATAATCTCTTGGGCGAGTTAGACAAATCTTTGAGGTTGATTTTGAAAGCAAACGAAATTGAAACTGTGATCCGATTCAGAACAAATCTAATTGAACCGACGATCAAATCACAATTATCAATTGGAAATTAAAATGCAAAACAGAAATAAAATGCAGAAATTAAAATTGTAGGAAAAGAAGAACAACAAAATGTAAATTAGGATTGTCGTTGAAACTAATCAAATGACTAATCACTAATAAGCAATAGAAATAACAATAACAATTTCTGTCTACCAAAACTAATTGAGTAGAACACAAATTGTTAAGAAAGTAAAGCAAATAAACTAGACGAAGAAGAGCTTTAATAAAACTAAAAGAGAGTACAAAAATTGGGATCCTCTTACAATGGTTACAACGTATATTTATAGATGAGATAGGAAAAATCCTAATTAAGTCTATGAATAAATGGGCCTCATCATCCATATATCTCTTGCCTTTCTTGACCAAGCTTGATTGGAAAGCAAATCATGGTGAATATCTTCCAAATCTTCCATGTGGCAAATTGATTGATTGATTGATGAGAAGATTGCATGTGATTAATTCTTCCAAACAAGGATACTCATTAGACTCCAAAGGCAACAAAGGATAAAATCTTCAAAATTGATCTTTTCTAGACAATAAATCAATCAGGAATTCTTCTAATTGGAAATTGAAAAAGGAATGTTCTGAATTGATTTCCATGACTACTCTTGAAATGTTTATTAGTGAATATTATACATACACATGAATATGTATATATATAATATAACACTAATTAATATATTCTTCATAGCAAAAGGGCAGTGTGAAAGTTCCGTTCTTTGGCAAAAAGTGAGCTCGACGGGGATCGAACTCAGGCCACTTAGTACAAATCTCTATGCAATTATAAGTGAGCTACAACGTCTTTTGTAATTGAGATGGCTTTAATACGGGGAAGTAGCTTTTTATCTGTAGTTGGCCTTTAATTTGAAACGAAGGAGGCATTTCTTGACAACCTGTAAAAACACACAAAAATACCCAAAGTATCACTTATTTATTTACAAAAGATAAAATATAAGAGCATAAAATAAACACATTTCTAGGTTAATCAAATACCCTCACACTTATCTTTTACTCGTCCTCGAGTAAAAGGAAAATGGAAAACTAACTAGATAGGTCACACTTTCGTAGGAAACACGATTGCATTGAGCGTATGCAACAAGCCGTTAAACCTCTAGGTGTCCCTAGTAGGATGAGTGGTGTCTCGTGAGGGTTTTCAGCGGATACTACCCACAAAATCCAAATGCAGTATGCTATGATTCTAATGAAGCTACATGAATGCAGTGGACATATGCAAAATAAAAACAAAAAATGAAAACAAGACTTGTTTCAGGAAAGTGGTACAACAAATTAAGTTAACAATTTCAAGTCAGTTGATTTCACTTTAGATATCTCAACTCGTCACAAATTTCCAATATAAATTAAGTTTTCAAATGTTAAATTCCAGTTTGGCCAATTAGTTCGGTCGATAACATAGTGCAGCCATGAAATAAATTCTTAGTTTGCTTGGCACAGTTTACAAAGTGGTATTATTATTTTCTCATGTATGGCTAGTTAAATCAATAAGGTCAAGAAGTGTTTGGGCATCATCGCTTATTCTTTAATCTATAAAATTTTTAAAATTTATGATTAAGTACATACACCTAACTTAGAAGACCAAGGTTTACCACCCATGCACTGCCTCGCAGACTAACGGAGAGTGGGTAAAGAGCTTGGCGGATTGTGCAGGCCGACTTTGACTTTGTCAACAACGTGTCGGTAATCCTTAGGTGTCCAATCTCATAGAATGAGACCAAGATATTCCAACATTGACTTTGTCAACAACGTGTCGGATAGAGCTTGGCGGGTTTGCACACCAACGCTCGATATACAAGCAATGTTGGATACCCTTGGATTACTATTATTATTATTGAATTTATAAGCACAAAAAGAGAGTTACGTGAATTCAACTTAACACAACTTAGTTTTAAAGATTCGAAAAACCAATATAAGTATTTTAAGTCCTCCACTTATTTAAACAAAGTCTACAATATAGAATAGATTTCATGGCCATCACCTAAGAATCTCCCTATGTACCGGTTACACTATTATCCCTCAAAATTAAACTTTTCATTATATTTCTTATTCGATCTAAGTTGAGATAAAAAAATACAATCAACTGACTAATAATTGTTAACTTATTTTGTTGTATCAAACTAAAATTAGCCATGTTTGAAAAAAAATGGCATGATACTACAGTCTAAAATGCATGATGGTCCTATTTAAATGGCTGAAAATGAAAAAGAAAGAAAAATAAAGAAAAAACGAAAATGAGTGAAATGCAGACTCCCTCCCTCCCCCCCCCCCACACACACTTGATTGAGACAGTGTCCACAGTGTCTAAGGTATGCAGACCAAAATGGCAGAAAAAATAAAAAAAAATGAAAAATAAAAATAAAAGAGAAAGAGCGTGTACCACCTGATTTCATGGTGGATGATCAGGCTCATGAAGATCGATAAGATCATCTTCGTCATATTGCTCGAATTCTAAAAAGGGTTTCAGTCGTTGTCCGTTTACTTTGAAGACTTTTCCATCCCTAGGATTTTCAATTTCGACTGCTCCATGAGGATATGTTGTTTTCATAACATAAGGTCCAGTCCATCGAGATCTGAGTTTTCCTGGAAACAAGTGAAGTCTAGAGTCGTATAAAAGAACTTTTTGACCTACATTGAATTCCTTACGAAGTATGTTTTTGTCGTGTTGGGCTTTGGTTCTTTCTTTGTAGATTTTCACATTTTCATACGCCTCATTTCTTAATTCCTCTAATTCAGAAATTTGTAACTTCCTATGTGAGCCGGCTTTCTCTAAGTCAAAGTTCAAAAATTTTATGGCCCAAAGAGCACGATGCTCTAATTCAAGAGGTAAGTGACAGGCCTTTCCAAAGACTAATCGATATGGTGACATCCCTAGATTGGTTTTATAAGCAGTGCGAAAAGCCCAAAGTGCATCAGTCAGTTTTAAGGACCAATCTTTTCTATTGGAATTCACGGTTTTCTCAAGAATTTGTTTGATTTGTCTATTGGAAACTTCTACTTGTCCACTAGTTTGTGGATGGTAAGGGGTTGACAGCTTGTGTGTGATTGAGTATTTCTTGAGCAAGGACTCAAAAGCACGATTACAGAAATGAGTGCCATTATCGCTAATGATAGCTCGAGGTGTGCCAAAGCGTGAAAAGATGTTTTCTTTGAGGAATTTGACAACAACCTTGTTGTCGTTGGTTTTGGTCGGAATGGCTTCAACCCATTTTGAGACATAATCTACCGCAAGCAAGATGTAAAGATTCCCAAATGAATTAGGGAATGGTCCCATGAAGTCGATGCCCCAAACATCGAATAACTCAATCACTAAAATGGGGTTGAGAGGCATCATGTTTCGCTTAGTAATTCGACCCGTTCTTTGACATCGATCACATTTAGAGAAAAATTCGAAAGCGACACGGAAGAGTGTGGGCCAGTAAAAACCGCTTTGCAAGACTTTTGCAGCAGTTTTTCTTGCTCCAAAATGACCGCCACAAGCATGGTCATGTGAGAAAGAGAGAATACTTTGGTGTTCATGATCGGGTACACACCTTCGAATGATTTGGTCTGGACAGTATTTGAAAAGATATGGGTCGTCCCAATAGAAGTTTCGAACTTTCGAGAGAAATTTTTGTTTACTTGTTTCGACCATTCAACGGGTGTTTGTTGCATGACAAGATAATTCACAATGTCAGCGTACCAAGGGGTGTTAGAGATCGAAAGGATTTGTTCGTCAGGAAAATAATCATCGATTTGGGTGTCATCAACATTTTCGTGCACAATTCAAGAGAGATGATTAGCTACAACATTCTCAGAACCCTTTCTATCTCGTATTTCTATATCGAATTCTTGAAGAAGAAGGATCCAACGAATCAAGCGGGCCTTAGCATCCTTCTTAGAAAGCAAATATCGTAGGGCAGCATGATCAGTGTAAACTATGACTTTGGATCCTATGAGATATGGTCTGAATTTCTCAAGAGCGAGGACAACTGCCAAAAATTCCTTTTCAGTAGTTGAGTAATTCAATTGGGCCTCGTTTAAGGTTTTCCTAGCGTAATAAATGACTCGAGGGAGTTTATCGATACGCTGACCTAAGATGGCTCCAATTGCAAAGTCAGAAGCGTTGCACCTAAGTTCGAAGGGCTGAGTCCAATCAGGAGGTTGAATGATGGGAGCTGTGGTCAAGACTGACTTAAGAGTTTCAAAAGATGTTTTGCAGTCATTGGAGAATTCGAACTTAACATCTTTGGCAAGTAAATTTGAGAGAGGTTTTGAAATTTTCGAGAAGTCCTTAATGAATCTTCTATAGAATCCGGCATGGCCAAGAAATGAACGAACATCTTTAACAGACTTAGGAGGAGGCAGATTAACAATCAAATTGATTTTAGATTTATCGACTTCAAGGCCATCTTTGGAGACAACATGACCTAGAACTATCCCCCTTTTTACCATGAAGTGACATTTTTCCCAATTAAGCACGAGTGATTTTTCCTTACAACGTTTTAGGACGAGTTCTAAATGAGTGAGGCATTGGGAAAAAGATGATCCATAGATTGAAAAATCATCCATGAATATTTCCAAGAATTCTTCCACCATATCAGAGAAAATACTCATCATACACCTTTGGAAAGTCGCGAGGGCATTACAAAGACCGAAAGGCATGCGACGATAAGCAAAGGTTCCAAAGGGACAAGTAAAGGTGGTCTTATGTTGATCCTCTAAAGCAACAGGGATTTGGTTTTAGCCGGAGTATCCATCGAGAAAACAATAGTACTCATGACCCGCTAAGTGTTCGAGCATTTGGTCAATAAAATGTAAGGGAAAATGGTCTTTTCGTGTGGCTGAGTTAAGCTTTCGATAGTCGATACACACACGCCATTTTGTTTTGATTTTTGTTGGGACGAGCTCATTATTTTCATTTTTGATCACTGTGACTCCCGATTTCTTTGGTACGACTTGTACCGGACTCACCCAGGTACTATCAGAGATGGGATAGATGATGTTATTGTCTAGACATTTGATTATCTCCTCCTTGACCACTTCTCTCATGTTTGGGTTTAATCGCCTTTGAGCATCACGGGTGGGTTTAGCCTCATCAACTAAGTGTATGCGATGTTCCGCAATTGATGGGCTAATTCCTTTTATATCGCTCAGTTCCCACCTCAAGGCTTCTTTATTTTCCCGCAAAATTTCTAAGAGTTTTTCTTCTTGGTCCTCGGTAAGATCAGAGGCCAAGATTACGGGAAGAGTTTCTGAGGAGTCTAAGTATGCGTACTTAAGGTCTTGTGGCAAGGGTTTGAGATCTAACTTAGGATGTTCTTGAGTGTTAACATTGGTTAACATTCCTTGGTTAGATTCAGAAGACGAAGGATTTAAGTCAAGAAATTCATTCAGTTCAGAAATGTATTCAAGTTCGTCGAAATCGGAGTCGAAATGTTCCAGACACATTTTCAAGGCTTCAGAAGTGTCATTAGAGGTTTCGTCAACTATGGTTTGAATCATGTCGATTTCATCGGTCTCAAAATCCCTATGTTGTTTGTTGAGATTAAAGATGTTTAGCTCAATGGTTAGGTGCCCGAAGGAAAGTCGAAGTTGACCGTTCCTACAATTAATGACAGCATTTGAGGTTGCTAATAAGGGCCGTCCTAAAATCAATGGTATTTGAACTTTGGGATTTGAGACAGGCTTTGTGTCTAAAACTATGTAATCGACCGGGAAGTAAAACTGTTCGATCTGTATCAAGACGTCTTCGATAATTCCCAATGGCTTTTTGATAGATCGATCGGCTAACTGAAGAGTGATGTTTGTTGGTTTAATTTCCCCTAGCCTTAGTTGACAATAAACAGTATAAGGAAGAAGATTGACACTGGCACCAAGGTCAAGAAGGGCACGAGAGATATGGGTGTTTCCTATTTTGCAATCAATCGTAGGGCAGCCAGGGTCTTTGTACTTAACTGGGGTAAAATTCGAAAGAACAGAGCTTGTATTCGCAGTTAGAAAGGCGGTTTTTGGGACATTAGTCGCACGTTTTTGTGTGCACAATTCCTTAAGACATTTAGCATATTGAGGAGTTTGTTTGATGGTGTCTAAAAGAGGAATGTTCACACGGACTTGTTTGAAAATTTCTAAAATTTTATCGAAATTTGCCGCTTTCTTCTTATTATTGAGTCTATGGGGAAATGGAGCTATTGGTTTTTTGACTCTGTGATGAGTTTCATCATTCGAGGAAGAAGGTTTATCCAAGGAAAAAGAAGGTGGTAAGGTTGCAGAAGATGGAATGTTGGTATTGCCAACATTATTTTTCGAAGGTGGGTCGGGTATGCCGACACTAGGAGAGGAACTGTTGGGATTGCCAACATTTGAGGAAAATGGAGGTTTAGAAGAATTGGCATTCGAAGCCAATGGGTGATCATCAAAATTAGGGATTGGAGTCGAGTTAGAAGGTTTGTCAGGGTCGCCCACATTATTATCAATCCTGTTTCCAGATCGAAGGGTTGTAATAGCGTTGACTGGATTATGGTTTTCGTCCTCACAAGAATTTACAGCACGAGAGTTATATTTTGGATTCACCTCAGGTTGACTAGGCAACTTTCCTTTCTCGTTATTTTTCATTAGTTCTTTCATCATACTCATCATTTTGTCGAGTTTAGCGTCGTGTGAGTTCATTTTAGCTTCGTGAGAGTTCAACTGTTTCTCTAAACGCACAATATCTTATGGCGGTTGAGAAGGTTGAGAGAATTGGTTTGATGATTGAAAGTTGGGGTGCCTATAAGGTTGTTTGGATTAAGATGTTGTTTGAGAGGTTTGAGAAATTGGAGGTGGAGCTTGATAATTTGGATTGGGAATAAAGGGTTGCACGTGAGATGGGTTAGCCGAATTATTGGGGTTTGACCAAGAAAATTTTGGGTGGTTCCTCCAACCAGGATTGTATGTGGATGAGTAAGGATTATTTTGAGCTATAGCATTGGCTTGGTCCTGAGAGTAGTAGTGGGGTAGCCCTTCTCCGGCTTGAGGAGTTTGATTTTCTAAGGGAATTTGACTTGGGTCCACGACATGCACTCCTCTAGTAGAAGTACGAATGGGGACACGAATTGATTCCCATTGCATGTCCTTTTCAGAATAGTCTTCTAAGAATTTCCAAGCTTCATCGGCTGTCTTAGACATAAAGTCTCCTCCACACATTGATTCTAATTGAGTTCTAGTTTGATAGTTTAGCCCTTCATATGCAATTTGACATAAGTGGTCTTTTAGAATTCCATGATGAGGACAACTATATAATAGTTGGTTGAATCTTTCAAAGTATTTTGAAAAAGTTTCCCCCTCATTTTGAAAAAATTGATTTATCTCGGTTCGAATTTTGAGAGTTTTATGGAAAGGGAAAAACTTTTTCAAGAATGCAGTGACAAATTCATCCCAACTTCTTATGGAATGTTTTGGAAGAGAATTTAGCCATCTTTTAGCGCTTTCAAGTAGTGCAAATGGAATTAGCCTCAGCTTGATCGATTCGTTAGACAATTATTGCATTTTTGTTGTGGACGCATACAATTCAAATTCACTTAGAAATTCATAAGCATTTTCAGACCCAGTAAACTTTGGTACCCCTTGAATAAAAGAATGTTTTAGCTCAAAATTGTTTCCTTTAGCTGGTGGGAACACGATGACAGAGGGTTGGACGGTCCTAGTTGGATAACATCGATCACGAAGAGACAAGGGTCTACCCATTTGGATATTGAGATTTTGAAAATTTTGATTTATTTGATTTTGATCTCCAAAGTTTGGAAAGTTTTGATTCACTCGATTTTGATCCAACTCGGTTGGAAAATTTTGGTTGATTCGAGACCCCCTAGGAGAATTTTGTTGGCTAACACTTTTTTCACTCATTGTTGTTAAATGCAAGCACAGAAATCTGCTACAATGAAATTTTCTGTCCTTAATGGCTCCTAACCCAAAATTATAAAGTGACGCGTTTGATTACTTAGATCAAAAGATTTCTCAGCCAGTTAACGGACAGGAGTTATCGGTGCACCAGGAATCACCCTAGCAATGCAGCTGAAGGTTTAAGTACCTTCAGAGTAACAACTGATATAATATTTACGAATCACCGTAATATTTATAAACGGCTATTTCTCTGCCATAGTCTAGACACCAAGAAATAATTTGTTCCAAATGAATCAACTATCACAATACAATTAAGCCCTAGATGAGCCCGTGACTCCCTTAAGTCCAACGTCTAAACGTTATTATTAGTTAGATTCTACGATGAAATGCAATTTGTGGGCTAAGGAAAGGGTGATGAAATCCCTCACCTTATGTGAATTGGGGTATTGCCTTTAACAGAATGAATAAAAAGTGCAGAAATAACAACAATCACACAATTTAATTGCAGAAATTAAAATTTTTACATTCAAGCCGTTGCCCCTGCAGAAATTTTTTACAACAATTGTCTATATTTTTTTTTTCTTTGCAGCAGAGCACCTGTAGAGTTAAAAGAAATTTAAAGTGGGGTATGGCTGTCCATCCAGAAAAAATGAGTAGCGTCAATGATTGAAATCTCACTATTTGAAATTTTTTTTGATTTCTGAAATCTTGATTTGTTGCTTGAACTCCAGTCACCTTGTCCTTAGTTCGAAATTTCTTTCTTTTTTTTTTTGGTTTTTTTTTGAATGAATTGAATAACAAAAAAAGCACAAGAAAAAGAAACAAAGGAATTAACAAAAAAAAGCTAACTTTTTGGAGAAGATGGAGCTGAAGTGTGGATTGAAAAAAAACTGTGGTGAAATGAGATTATGTGAGAGGAAGGGGTATTTGATCAGAGGGAAGAAATGAAGTAGGGAAAAATAATTGGAAAAAAAAAGAATGAATCTTTTTATGAACTTCCCTTTTTTTTATTGTTGAAAAAGTGGACAAATAGGAAAGAAACAAATGACAAAAAAAAATGGGAAGAGAGATTTCAGGAAGGAAAGAGAATTGTAAAGGAAGGAAGGAAAGTAATTGTAAAAGATTTGGAAAAGAAATTGAGAAGGGAAAGCAATAAAAGAGAAGACAAAAACAGAAAGATTTTTTTTCTTTTGTTTATTGTTGTAAAATTAGAAGAGGAAAATTTTTTTTTGAAAAGAAAGGGAATTTGTAAGAGAAGAAAAGAATCAAATGTATTGAGAACAAGAAAGACAAAAGAAGAAAGGAAAAAAAATTGCAAAAGAGGAATCTTTTTTTTTATTTGAAATTTGTAAAAAGAAAAAGAATGTAGATGATTGGAAAGAAAGTGTAAAGATGGAAAGAATAAAGGAAAATTGAAAGTTGTTTTTTTTCAATGAAGGAGAGAGTCGGAAAGAAATAAATGAAAAAAAATGGAAAGAGAGACTGCAGGAGGTGAATGAGAAATGCAATTGGAAAGAAATAAAAAAAAGAATGCAAGTTTTCTTTTATGAAAATTTGAACAAGAAGAAAGGGAAAGAAATGAATGGTAAAAACCCAAACAAAAAAGGAAAAAAAATTAAAAGAGGAAGGAAATAAGAGAAAAAAAGCAAGGTTTTTTGAGTAGAGAGGAAGGGTAGAAGAAATTGAGGAAAGAAATAAAAGCAGACAAAAACAAGAAAGAAATCAAAGTAGACAGAGATGAAATTGCGAAAGTTTTCTTTTTTTGAAAGTTGTAGACAAAAGATGGAAACAAATAAAAAGAAAAGGAAAGGGAAAAGAAAAATGTGAAAATCAGCGAGGTGGTAGAAAGATGGAAAGAAATTGAAGAAAAATTAGCAAGTTTCTTTTTTTGTATATATATTTTTTCTATTTGAAGAAGGAATTAGATTGGAAGAAATGCGAACAAAAAAAAAGAAAGAAATAAATGAAAATAAAACGAAGGAAAATTAAAAGAAAAAAGGGCAAGATTTTTTTCCTTGTCTTAGAGATTATAATATCAATATGTGATACACAATCAACTAATCAAGATTTTTATCTATATATATGTACAAGAAAACAATAGGAAAATAAAAAGAAATAAAAGAAATTTTGGCAAGATTTTTTTTTAACAAAATCAAATAAAAAGAAAAAAAAACTAACACGAATCATAAATTAAATAAATAATAAAATTCAATTGTTACCTCCCCAGCAACGGCGCCAAAAACTTGATCGACGCTTCCTATGAATTAGAAAAGCGCGATATTTAAATTAAATTACTGCAAGCATACAGGTGTGTAGCATACAGGTCGAACACAGGGAGGCAAATTCAATCAAATTATTTAAATAATCTCTTGGGCGAGTTAGACAAATCTTTGAGGTTGGTTTTGAAAGCAAACGTAATTGAAACTGCGATCCGATTCAGAACAATTCTAATTGAACCGACGATCAAATCACAATTATCAATTGGAAATTAAAATGCAGAACAGAAATAAAATGCAAAAATTAAAATTGCAGGAAAAGAAGAACAACAAAAAGTAAATTAGGATTGTCGTTGAAACTAATCAAACGACTAATCACTAATAAGCAATAGAAATAACAATAACAATTTCTGTCTACCAAAACTAATTGAGTAGAACACAAATTGTTAAGAAAGTAAAGCAAATAAACTAGACGAAGAAGAGCTTTATTAAAACTAAAAGAGAGTACAAAAATTGGGATCCTCTTACAATGGTTACAACGTATATTTATAGATGAGATAGGAAAAATCTTAATTAAGTCTATGAATAAATGTGCCTCATCATCCATATATCTCTTGCCTTTCTTGACCAAGCTTGATTGGAAAGAAAATCACGGTGAATATCTTCCAAATCTTCCATGTGGCAAATTGATTGATTGATTGATGAGCAGATTGCATGTGATTAATTCTTCCAAACAAGGATACTCATTAGACTCCAAAGGCAACAAAGGATAAAATCTTCAAAATTGATCTTTTCTTGACAATAAATCAATCAGGAATTCTTCTAATTGGAAATTGAAAAATGAATGTTCTGAATTGATTTCCATGACTACTCTTGAAATGTTTATTAGTGAATATTATACATACACATGAATATATATATATATATAATATAACACTAATTAATATATTCTTCATAGCAAAAGGGCAGTGTGAAAGTTCCGTTCTTTGGCAAAAAAAGAGCTCGATGGGGATCGAACTCAGGTCTCTCAGTACAAATCTCTATGCAATTACCAGTGAGCTACAACGTCTTTTGTAATTGAGATGGCTTTAATACGGGGAAGTAGCTTTTTATCTGTAGTTGGTCTTTAATTTGAAACGAAGGAGGCATTTCTTGACAACCTGTAAAAACACACAAAAGTACCCAAAGTATCACTTATTTATTTACAAAATATAAAATATAACAGCATAAAATAAACACATTTCTATGTTAATCAGATAGATTGCTAGGTTTTCCCCCATTATTCTCCAATGGTTGATGAAGATCATTAAGATAAAGGAAATCTTCCATCTTTGCCCTCCATAATCCCCAATTTCTTCCATTAATCTTTTCAATAACTATTTTATCCATATTCAAACTCTCTCCAAAAAAATATGTGTAGAAGGCTCTGATACCAATTGTTTCTACTTCCACAAGATCACTAATGTGTTAGATTTTGAAAGAGAAAAGAAGATAACAATAACAAGCAAATTACTCCAAACGAACCTTTATTAGTCCACCAAATTATTACAATGAAACCCTAAAAATAATTGAGAATTTATCTCAATCCCAAAAAACAAGTTTCTTTTTCTTTCCTTCAAGTACAAGTAAATCTCTCCATAATGAGATGCTTATATAGGCAAATAGAAAGACTAGGTCTAAACCTAATTGGGCCCTAAAATATCTCAGAAATAAATACTCCTTAAAACTTGTTCAAAATAAAACTTTCCCTAAAATATCTCAGCAAATCCATAAAACTCGGTCAACAGATCCTAAAATCCCGCAACTTCCAATATCTCCGATTTAATATCCATGTGATGAATATCACAAACCATAACACTGTATAGCCTACACACGAATGTGGTCCTGCAACAACTCAATCAACGCTCGCATCTCCTTAATTTGTTCTATATCATGGGCCTTCTTAGCTTGTGAAACCTACAAATAAAAGTATAGAAGAAAACAATCAAAAGATACTCTTAAACAAGCATGAATTGAAATCATAACAAAATGGTTTAGGAACAAAGATGCATAAACAAAAAAGGTTGAAATGGTAGATATTTATATGTTGATACATAGATATAAATAACTGCATATGTTGTATACAACTTTGAAAATTTTATTGTTATAACTACATATGTAGTATGTAACTTATATACATAGATACAAAGATGCAATTCACAAGTTAAACACTCATTAATAACTACATATGTTGTATACAACTTTGAAAATTTTATTGTTATATATCAATTACAAATTAAAATGATATTCAGTTATCGCTAACTACATATATCTCTAGTTATTAATGTCTTAACAGAGAAAAAAAATCTTAATAATGAGATGTAAAAAATTTATGTTATATGAGATATATTTATTATATGTATGAGTAAATAATTAATTTTTTTCATTCTTGTTGTATAGTTTTTGTATGTACATTCAACTATACAATAGGTCCTATAAATATTGCTAATACATCCATTTCTTTGCTAATAATGGTAGATATTTATATATTCATACTCAACAAAAATCAAATAAATATTGGTTAAATCATATGAATATCACCGTAGGTTACCGAATCCATAACGCCTACTCCACTGAGATGGATCCATAACAACATCAAATAGATTATCCTCCTCCTCCTGCGTCAACTCAACATGACCCGACTACTCAAGCGCATGAGCCCGTGCCTCCTGGAACTTTGCCTATAATGCAAAAAACAATTTCAGTTGAAAAATAATAGAATGTTGATTTTATTTTAGATTAACTAGTAATTAATAAACTAATCGATGTGATAATAAAATTTAAAATACACATACGTATGCAACAGTCGCTTTATCCTGATCATCCCACTGATATATGACGTTTCCCCCTCGTCAGCATGCCTGGATGCATGGGTGTGAGTATTACGTCCATGTAGGACGCAGGATGTCCATGAGCTCGTTCCTACAGTTTATAATTTGAAAAATTCAATTCCACATAGTCAATCATTAGTTAATGATCAATATACCAATGTAATAATTGAAAATTTTACCAAGTCATCGCGGTGATGCTGGAAAGACTTGGATCCTCCGCGATGAGTAACTGGATTCTTGCTCCTGTTTGCGGTGTTCCTTACTGACTCAACCTGCAAATGTACATTGACTAATTATCTAAAATAGGAAGAAAAAAAATAGATTCATTATAGATTTACGTTGAACTCATCCATGTCCCACCATGCAACCATCTTTTCAAACACTTCATCCCTCATCCACCTTGGTTTCTTCCCCTTTTTCTTAATCTCATTCATCTTCTCTCTATAATTCCTGGCAATCTTTGAGTTCCAGTGTCGCTGAACTAGGCTCATTTCAGCCTCCTATACATCTACTGCCCCTTGTATAATGAGAAAATATTACTAATCTCATTTATTTGTATTTAACCAATTTATAAAGCGATATAAGCCTACCAGAAAATCTTGCCATATAGTCTCTTTGACGTCTTTTGGGACTCTACTTCACTTAGGCCAGAAATCGCTCATTCTAGCCATATACGCATCCTTAGAGATATCTTGAACCATCTGAGATGGCTCCAACTCAAACCCCCTGCGTTAAATATAAATTCGAACTTTACTGAATATATTTATACTATGTAAAAAACTTTAAATTGTTATTTTGCTAATTTTGATACTTACGTCTTGTCAGCCTTAGGCTTCAAGTAAACAACCAGATGAGCTAACTGTTCGCCACTACCCTCACCGGCATGCGAGGTAATGCTACGTCGTCTAAAGGCAGAGTCAAAGCCTGAGCCAGGGTCAGACATAATATACCTGCAACATAGATATAAAATTGGATATCAAATGCCATAGGTGATGTATCATACATTAATAAATCAGCCTAGAAATAAAATTTTGTTATAAAATGCTTAGATAATGTGAATATGAACAAAACAACATGATTGAATAAAGATACATTTTGAGAATATGTAATTAAGTAGTAAAAGATAGCTAATATGCTACAAAACATGAATATTTTGAGAATATTTGATTTAGTAATTTCACTAAACTCAATCTAGTCGAAATTAAAAGAAATTAATTTGTATTAACAATTTATGAATGGTAATATATTTGATATTATCTGACCTAGCATTTTGGTTGCAAACATTAAAAATGATTACATCTTCAATGTATGGCGAAGAATGAACATTTCATTTCCACAAAAATAGAAACACTCATAACAAATTGTTTAAGAAGGCTAATATTACAAAGTGAATTCAAAAAAATTGGAACATATTCTGATATGACTGAACTTGTACATAAAAGTTTATATTTTCTTTAAGCAAAACTATTTTTATATTTACTTTTGTTTCAGTCATAAATTTTTTATTACAATTTTATTTTTCTATTATATTTTTGTTTGGGAGAAAAAAACATAAAAGGACCGGCTTTACCTCTAATTAAATATAAAGATTATAAAATATTTCCATTTTGGTAGATTAAATGGAATTTATGTTTCACATAACAATTATTTTTCTTTATAATAATTTTGAAAACTTAATAATTTATCTTTATAATTCTTATACTAATTATTGTTTCACATAACAATTCATGGCAACAAGTTTTTGCATTTATGGGTTCGATTAGGTTGCAATGTAAGAATGCAAAGACCAAGCATATGCTATACATGCTAACAATTTCTAAGCATTAGATCAATACAGTGATAACAATAGCAATTAGGGAGTAACATGATGTAATATACGTATACAAACAACTAGGAATCAAGTAAAATTCATATTAAACCTGAAATTAATTGGAAACTTAAAAATTAGGTTTACGAAGATTACCTAATTCTAGGACCAACAAGCGTGGAGACAGGATAGAGAAGCTTGTAGATGATGTCGGAGGTGCTTGCGGTGGTTGTTGGGGTGGAGGAGCCGAAATTGATGAAGGTGAGATGGTAGAAAGGGAAGAGAAATCGAATTGGGGAAGGAAATTAAGAAAATGAGCAGCAGGTCGGGTTCTTTGGAACATATGCAAGAAGATTTCCAATGGCTTCCAACAGCCGCCAACGGCTTTATTCTATCAGTTTGCAATGGCTTCCAACGGTCCCTTAATAGCCATTGACGGCCGTTGGAATAGATTGTTCATCTAGTAGTGTATGTGATTGACATCGAAAAGTGTTTATTTTATTACTCTTATGCTTTATCTTTTGTAAATAAGTAAATGATACTTTGTGTATTTTTTATGTGTTTTTACAGATTTCAAGCGTTGCCTCCTTCAATTCAAATCAAAGGCCAACTACAAGAAAGAGCTACTTCCTCACATCAAATTCATTTCAATTGCAAAAGAAGTAGTAGCTCACTGGTAAAGGCATAGGAATTGGTGCTGAGAGACTTGAGTTCGAACCCCGTCAAGCTCACTTTTTGCCAAAGAAACGGAGCGCGTTCACACTGGCCCTTTACTTTGAGAAATATCTGGATTAGTGTTATGTTATATATATACATACACATATTCATGTGTATGTATTTATGATGTGCACCAATTAACATTTCAGCAATAGCCATATTCTTATCATGGAATTATATTCAAATCAGTCAATTTCAATTAGAAGAATTTCTGATTGAATTGTTGCCAAGAAGAAAAATCAATTTTGAAGATTTTATCTTATATTGCCTTTGGAGTCTGACAAGCGTCCTTGTTTGGAAGAATTAATTAGATGCAATCTTCTATCAATCAAGCCACATGGGAAAATTGAAAGATATGGAAAATATTTACCATGATATGCCCAGATTTTCTCCAATCAAGTTAGTCAAGGAAGGCAAGAGATATTCAAGAATGAGGAGGCCCATTTATTCATAGACCTAATTATGGTTTTCCCATTCTCATCTATAAATATGTGTTGTAACCATTGTAAAAATTGATTCATTCTTCTGTACTCTCTTTTAGTTTTATAAAGCTTTCTTTTCTTTAGTTTCTGCATTTTTATTTTCATGGCAAATTGTGTTGTCTAGTCAATTAGATTTGCTAGAACACAATTTGCAATTGCTTCTATTTTTCTTACTAGTGATTGACCGTCTGATTAGATTCAGCGGTAATCCTAGTTTTTATTTTCAGTTGTTGATTTCTTTTCTGCAATTTTATTTCCAGTGTTCTATTTTATTTTAATCATTGAATTTATTATAGATCCGATTAGATTCGAATCTGCAGTGAATTTAATTGCATCTTTTATTCGTAGTTTCAGTTTTTATTTTGCTTTGCGAAAAAAATCAACCTCTAAGCTTTGTCTAACTCGCCCAAGAGATTAGATAAATAATTGATTTAATTCACCTCCCTGTGTTCGACCTGTATGCTACACGCCTGTATGCTTGCAGAATTTATTACAAATGTCGCGCTTTTCTAAATCATAGACTAGCGTTGATCAGTATGCCAGGCAACTTGTGTGATAAAAGTCCACTGAAACAAAGTAACAAAATATCACGACATCATATATACAAGAATTGAATAGAAATGTTGGCATGTTGACATAAGTATGGCTGGGCACATACTTATATATGCATGAAAAAAAGTACACATGTGTCAGATAAGTTCATGTAAGAGAAAAAGAATTGGAAAATGAAGTATAAGCCATGTATAATAATACTTAAATATAAGCATACTAGAGGGATATGTAAATATAGATAGCCGATCCTTTGTCTGAGAGGTATATATATATCTGATGAGTAATAGCTTGGATAGAATTCTGACATATGATGTATATATGAAAGGCACATGTACATCTAACATAGTCATTCTGAACTAAGGCAGTAGGCTATACTTTTAAATGTCAGATACTTGAAATTAATATATACATGTACAAAGCTAAATTACTTAGTTATTGTAATTATATGTATAAATTCCTGTAGTGCAACATATTTCATTTTTAAATGGAAACTATACTTATTCGGGATAAAATACCAAAGGATATATAAAGGATCTTATTGTTACCCGATTATTTAATATAACATAGTCTGAAACACTTTGGCAACTGTTTTGAAGCACGGTTGAAAGTCACAACAATATATTAAAATATAATTTGATAGCTTATGGTGCCTAAAATTATATATGCAAAATACATATATTCATGAATGATATTTATATCAGGAAAACAATTGCAAAATCTTTGTTTGTTGTGTGGTGATTAGTTAATTTAAAACTAATCAAATAATTTTTGCTTTTAAAAAATTGAACTCTAATCATATGCAAAAAAGACTTGCTTTTAAAAACCCGAACCCGTGCCGCAGCGCAGTCAAGCAATTAATAGAAGGGGACAACAACAGAAAGCAGCGGACGATTCAGATGGGTTGGAGCGGTTGCACACCAAGTGGGGTGTGAACGCGCTAGCGCTTCCCAAATTCACTGGAGGACTGCCGATCAAGGTGAAAATTTTTAAAACACTACAGGTGCTCTACTGCAAAGAAAAAAATATATAGACAATTGTTGTAAAAAAAAATTCTGCAGGGGCAGCGGCTTTGAATGTACAATTTTTAATTTCTGCAGCTATTTTGCGTGATTGTTGTTATTTCTGCATTTTTATTCATTCTGTTAAGGGCAATACCCCAATTCACATAAGGTGAGGGATTTCATCACCCTTTCCTTAGCCCATAAATTGCATCTCATCGTAGAATCTAACTAAAAATAACGGTTAGACATTGGACTTAAGGGAGTTACGGGCTCATCTAGGGCTTAATTATATTGTGATAGTTGATTCATTTGGAACGAATTATTTCTTGGTGTCTAGACTACGGCAGAGAAATAACCGTTTATAAATGTTACGGTGATTCGTAAATATTATATCGGTTGTTACTCTGAAGGTACTTAAACCTTCGGCTGCATTGCTAGGGTGATTCCTGGTGCACCGATAACTCCTGTCCGTTAACTGGCTGAGAAATCTTTTGATCTAAGTAATCAAACGCATCACTTTATAATTTTGGGTTAAGAGCCAATAAGGACAGAAAACTTCATTGTAGCTAATTTCTGTGCTTGCATTTAACAACAAATGAGTGAAAAAAGTGTTAGCCAACAAAATTCTCCTAGGGGTTCTCGAATCAACCAAAATTTTCCAACCGAATTGGATCAAAATCGAGTGAATCAAAACTTTCCAAACTTTGGAGATCAAAATCAAATAAATCAAGATTTTCAAAATCTCAATATCCAAATGGATAGTCCCTTGTCTCTTCGTGATCAATGTTATCCTACTAGGACCGTTCAACCATCTGTCATTGTGTTCCCACCAGCTGAAGGAAATAATTTTGAGCTAAAACATTCTTTTATCCAAGGGGTACCAAAATTTACTGGGTTTGAAAATGCTTATGAATTTCTGAGTGAATTTGAATTGTATGCTTCCACAACAAAAATGCAACAACTATCTAACGAATCGATCAAGCTAAGGCTAATTCCATTTGCACTACTTGAAAGCGCTAAAAGATGGCTAAATTCTCTTCCACGACATTCCATAAGAAGTTGGGATGAATTTGTCACTGCATTCTTGAAAAAGTTTTTCCCTTTCCATAAAACTCTAAAAATCCGAAACGAGATAAACCAATTTTTTCAAAATGAGGGGGAAACTTTTTCAAAATACTTTGAGAGATTCAACCAGCTATTATATAGTTGCCCTCATCATGGAATTCTAAAAGATCACTTATGTCAAATTGCATATGAAGGGCTAAACTATCAGACTAGAACTCAACTAGAATCAATGTGTGGAGGAGACTTTATGTCTAAAACAGCCGATGAAGCTTGGCGGTTTTTAGAAGATTATTCTGAAAAGGACATGAAGTGGGAATCGATTCGTGTTCCCATTCGTACTTCTACTAGAGGAGTGCATGTCGTGGACCCAAGTCAAATTCCCTTAGAAAATCAAACTCTTCAGGCTGGAGAAGGGTTACCCCACTATTACTCTCAAGACCAAGCCAATGCCATAGCTCAAAATAATCCTTACTCATCCACGTACAACCCTGGTTGGAGGAACCACCCAAATTTTTCTTGGTCGAACCCCAATAATTCGGCTAACCCATCTCACGTGCAACCCTTTATTCCCAATCCGAATTACCAAGGTCCACCCCCCAATTCTCAAACCTCTCAAGCTACACCTCAATCCAAACAACCTTATAGGCACCCCAATTTTCAATCATCAAACCAATCATCTCAATCTTCTCAACAATCACAAGACATTAGGCGTCTAGAAAAACAGATGAACTCTTACGAAGCTAAAATAAACTCACAAGACGCTAAAATGGACCAAATGTTTAATATGATGAAGGAATTTATGAAAACTCATGAGAAGGGAAAGCTGCCTAGTCAACCCGAGGTGAATCCAAAGTATAACCCTCTTGCTGTAAATTCTTGTGAGGACGAAAACCATAATCCAGTCAACGCTATTACAACCCTTCGATCTGGAAAGAGGATTGATAATAACGTGGACGACCCTGACGAACCTTCTAACTCGACCCCAATCCCTAATCTTGATGATCACCCATTGGCTTCGAATGCCAATTCTTCTAAACCTCCATTTTCCTCAAATGTTGGCAATCCCAACAGTTCTTCTCCCAGTGTCGGCAAACCCGACCCACCTTCGAAAAAATAATGTTGGCAATACCAACATACCATCTTCTACGACCTTACCACCTTCTCTTCCCTTGGATAAACCTTCTTCTTCGAATGATGAAACTCATCACAGAGTCGAAAAACCAGTAGCTCCTTTTCCTCATAGACTCAATAATAAGAAGAAAGCGGCAAATTTCGATAAAATTCTGGAAATTTTCAAACAAGTCCGTGTGAACATTCCTCTTTTAGACACCATTGAACAAATTCCTCAATATGCTAAATGTCTTAAAGAATTGTGCACACAAAAACGTGCGACCAATGTCCCAAAAACCGCCTTTCTAACTGCAAATACAAGATCTGTTCTTTCGAATCTTGCCCCAGTCAAGTACAAAGACCCTGGCTGCCCTACGATTGATTGCAAAATAGGAAACACCCATATCTCTCGTGCTCTACTTGACCTTGGTGCCAGTGTCAATCTTCTTCCCTATACTGTCTATCGTCAACTTGGACTAGGGGAGATTAAACCAACAAACATCACACTTCAACTAGCCGATCGATCTGTCAAAAAGCCATTGGGAATTATCGAAGACGTCTTGATACAGATCGAGCAGTTTTACTTCCCTGTCGATTTTATAGTTCTAGAAACAGAGCCTGTCTCAAATCCCAACGTTCAAATACCATTGATCTCAGGACGCCCTTTCTTAGCAACCTCTAATGCTGTCATTAATTGTAGGAATGGTCAACTTCGACTTTCCTTCGGGCACCTAACCATTGAGCTAAACATCTTTAATCTCAACAAGCAACCTAGGGATTTTGAGGTCGATGAAATTGACATGATTCAAACCACAGTTGATGAAACCTCTAGTCACACTTCTGAAGCCCTGAAAATGTGTCTTGACCATTTCGACTCTGATTTCGATGAACTCGAATACATTTTTGAACTAAACAAAATTCTTGACTCCGACACTTCGTCACCAGAATCTAACCAAGGAATGTTGACCAATGTTGATACACAAGAACTTCCTAAGTTAGACCTCAAACCCTTGCCACCAGACCTTAAGTATGCTTACCTAGACTCTTCAAAAACTTTTCCCGTAATCTTGGCTTCCGATCTTATGGAGGACCAAGAAGAAAAACTTTTGGATATCTTACGGGAAAATAAGGACGCCTTGGGGTGGGAAATTAGTGATAAAAAAGGAATTAGCCCATCAATTGTGGAACATCGCATACATTTAGTTGATGAGGCTAAACCCACCCGTGAGGCTCAAAGGCGATTAAACCCAAACATGAGAGAAGTGGTCAAGGAGGAGATAATCAAATGTCTAGACAATAACATCATCTATCCCATCTCTGATAGTACTTGGGTGAGTCCGGTACAAGTTGTACCAAAGAAGTCGGGAGTCACAGTGATAAAAAACGACAGTAATGAACTCGTCCCAACAAAAATCAAAACCAAATGGCGTGTGTGTATCGACTATCGAAAGCTTAACTCAGCCACACGAAATGACCATTTTCCCTTGCCTTTTATTGACCAAATGCTCGAACGCTTAGCGGGACATGAGTACTACTGGTTTCTCGATGGATACTCTGGCAATAACCAAATTCCTGTTGCTTTAGAAGATCAACATAAGACCACCTTTACTTGTCCCTTTGGAACCTTTGCTTATCGTCGCATGCCTTTTGGTCTTTGTAATGCCCCCGCGACTTTCCAAAGGTGTATGATGAGTATTTTCTCTGATATGGTGGAAGAATTCTTGGAAATATTCATGGACGATTTTTCAATATATGGATCATCTTTTCCCAATGTCTCACTCATTTAGAACTCGTCCTTAAGCATTGTAAGGAGAAATCACTCGTGCTTAATTGGGAAAAATGCCACTTTATGGTGAAAAGGGGGATAGTTCTAGGTCATGTCGTCTCCAAAGATGGCCTAGAAGTCGATAAATCCAAAATCGATTTGATTGCTAATTTACCTCCTCCTAAGTCTATCAAAGATGTTCGTTCATTTCTTGGCCATGCAGGATTCTATAGAAGATTCATTAAGGATTTCTCAAAAATTTCAAAACCTCTCTCGAATTTACTTGCCAAAGACGTAAAGTTTGAATTTTCCAATTATTGCAGAACATCTTTTGAAACTCTTAAATCACTCTTGACCACAACTCCCATCATTCAACCTCCTGATTGGACTCAACCCTTTGAACTTATGTGTGACGCTTTTGACTTTGCAATTGGAGCCATCTTGGGTCAGCGAATTGATAAACTCCCTCGAGTCATTTACTACGCTAGCAAAACCTTAAACGAGGCCCAATTGAATTACTCAACTACTAAAAAGGAATTTTTGGCAGTCGTCTTCGTTCTTGAGAAATTCAGACCATATCTCATAGGATCCAAAGTCATAGTTTACACTGACCATGCTGCCCTACGATATTTGATTTCTAAAAAGGATGCCAAGGCCTGCTTGATTCGTTGGATCCTTCTTCTTCAAGAATTCGATATAGAAATACGAGATAAAAAGGGTTCTGAAAATGTCGTAGCTGATCATCTCTCTCGAATTGTGCACGAAAATGATAACGACACCCAAATCGATGACTATTTTCCTGACGAACAACTCCTTTCGATCTCTAACACCCCTTGGTACGCTGACATTGTGAATTATCTTGTCACACAACAAATGCCCGTTGAATGGTCGAAACAAGACAAACAAAAATTTCTCTCGAAAGTTCGAAACTTCTATTGGGACGACCCATATCTTTTCAAATACTGTCCAGACCAAATCATTCGAAGGTGTGTGCCCGATGATGAACACCAAAGTATTCTCTCCTTCTCACATGACCATGCTTGTGGCGGTCATTTTGGAGCAAGAAAAACTGCTGCAAAAGTTTTGCAAAGTGGTTTTTATTGGCCCACACTCTTCCGTGACGCTTTCGAATTTTGCTCTAAATGTGAGCGATGTCAAAGAACGGGTCGAATCTCTAGGCGGAACATGATGCCTCTCAACCCCGTTTTAGTGATTGAGTTATTCGATGTTTGGGGCATCGACTTCATGGGACCATTCCCCAATTCATTTGGGAATCTTTACATCTTGCTTGCAGTAGATTATGTCTCAAAATTGGTTGAAGCCATTCCGACCAAAACCAACGACAACAAGGTTATTGTCAAATTCCTCAAAGAAAACATCTTTTCACGCTTTGGCACACCTCGATCTATAATTAGCGATAATGGCACTCACTTCTATAATCGTGCTTTTGAGTCCTTGCTCAAAAAATACTCAATCACACACAAGCTGTCGACCCCCTACCACCCACAAACTAGTGGGCAAGTAGAAGTCTCCAATAGACAAATCAAACAAATTCTTGAGAAAACCATGAATTCCAATAGAAAAGATTGGTCCGTAAAACTGATTGATGCACTTTGGGATTTTCGCACTGCTTATAAAACCAATCTAGGGATGTCACCATATTGATTAGTCTTTGGAAAGGCCTGTCACTTACCTCTTGAATTAGAGCATCGCGCTTTTTGGGCCATAAAATTTTTGAACTTTGACTTAGAAAAAGCCGGCTCACACAGGAAGTTACAAATTTCTGAATTAGAGGAATTAAGAAATGAGGCGTATGAAAATGCGAAAATCTACAAAGAAAGAACCAAAGCCCAACACGACAAAAACATACTTCGTAAGGAATTCAACATAGGTCAAAAAGTTCTTTTATACGACTCTAGACTTCACTTGTTTCCAGGGAAACTCAGATCTCGATGGACTGGACCTTATGTCGTGAAAACAGTATACCCTCATGGAGCGGTTGAAATTGAAAATCCTAGGGATGGAAAAGTCTTCAAAGTAAATGGTCAACGACTGAAACCATTTTTGGAATTCGAGCAATACGACGAAGATGACTCTATCGATCTGCATGATCATCCACCATGAAATCAGGTGGTACACGTTCTTTTTCTTTTATTTTTCTTTTTTCTTTTTTCATTTTTTATTTTATTTTTGTTTTTCTGCCTTAGACAGTTGGGACACTGTCTCAATCAAGTGTGGGGGGGAGTCTGCATTTCATCCATTTTCATTTTTCTTTGTTTTTATTTCTTTTTATTTTCAGCCATTTAAGTAGGACCATCATGCATTTTAGACTGTAGTAACATGCCATTTTTTTTCATTTTCATTTTTCTTTGTTTTTATTTCTTTTTATTTTCAGCCATTTAAGTAGGACCATCATGCATTTTAGACTGTAGTAACATGCCATTTTTTTTTTTTGAAATACGACTCATTTTCAAGTGATACAACAAAATAAGTTTACAATTTTTAGCCAGTTGATAGTATTTTTCTCTCTCAACTTAGATCGAATAGGAAATATAATGACAAGTTTAATTTTGAGGGATAATAGTGTAACCGGTACATAGGGAGATTCTTAGGTGATGGCCATGAAATCTATTCTATATTGTAGACTTTGTTTAAATAAGTGGAGGACTTAAAATACTTATATTGGCTTTTCAAATCTTTAAAACTAAGTTGTGTTAAGTTGAATTCGCGTTACTCTCTTTTGTGCTTATATTTTCGATAATAATAATAATAGTATTCCAAGGGTATCCAACATTGCTTGTATATCGAGCGTTGGTGTGCAAACCCGCCAAGCTCTATCCGACACGTTGTTGACAAATTCAAAGTCGGAATATCTTGGTCTCATTCTATGAGATTGGACACCTAAGGATTACCGACACGTTGTTGACAAAGTCAAAGTCGGCCTGCACAATCCGCCAAGCTCTTTACCTACTCTCCGTTAGTCCGCGAGGCAGTGCATGGGTG
This sequence comes from Allium sativum, assembly GCA_030737875.1. Classification (NCBI taxonomy): domain Eukaryota; kingdom Viridiplantae; phylum Streptophyta; class Magnoliopsida; order Asparagales; family Amaryllidaceae; genus Allium; species Allium sativum. The sequence goes on along the minus strand of CM060913.1, from coordinate 311,281,328 downwards.
GTAAACCTTGGTCTTTTTAGTTAGGTGTATGTACTTAATCATAAATCTTAAAATTTTATAGAATAAAGAATAAGCGATGATACCCAAACACTTCTTGACCTTATTGATTTGACTAGCCATACATGAGAAAATTAGAATACCACTTTGCAAACTGTGCCAAGCAAACTAAGAATTTATTTCATGGCTGCACTATGTTATCGACCGAACTAACTGGCCAAACTGGAATTTAACATTTGAAAACTTGATTTATATTGAAAATTTGTAACAAGTCGAGGTATCTGAAATAAAATCAACTGATTAGAAATTGTTAACTTACTTTGTTGTACCACTTTCCTGAAATAAGTCGTGTTGCCATTGTTCGTTTTTATTTTTGCATATGTCCATTGCATTCATGTAGTTTCATTAGAATCATAGCATACTGCATTTGGATTTTGTGGGTAGTATCCGCTGAAAACCCTCACGAGACACCACTCGTCCTACTAGGGACACCTAGAGGTTTAACGACTTGTTGCATACGCTCAATGCAATCGTGTTTCCTACGAAAGTGTGACCTATCTAGTTTAGTTTTTCATTTTTATTTTACTCGAGGACGAGTAAAAGATAAGTGTGGGGGTATTTGATTGACATTGAAAAGTGTTTATTTTATTACTCTTATGCTTTATCTTTTGTAAATAAATAAATGATACTTTGGGTATTTTTTATGTGTTTTTATAGATTTCAAGCGTTGCCTCCTTCAATTCAAATCAAAGGCCAACTACAAGAAAGAGCTACTTCCTCACATCAAATTCATTTCAATTGCAAAAGAAGTAGTAGCTCACTGGTAAAGGCATAGGAATTGGTGCTGAGAGACTTGAGTTCGAACCCCGTCAAGCTCACTTTTTGCCAAAGAAACGGAGCGCGTTCACACTGGCCCTTTGCTTTGAGAAATATCTGGATTAGTGTTATGTTATATATATACATACACATATTCATGTGTATGTATTTATGATGTGCACCAATTAACATTTCAGCAATAGCCATATTCTTATCATGGAATTAAATTCAAATCAGTCAATTTCAATTAGAAGAATTTCTGATTGAATTGTTGCCAAGAAGAAAAATCAATTTTGAAGATTTTATCTTATATTGCCTTTGGAGTCTGACAAGCGTCCTTGTTTGGAAGAATTAATTAGATGCAATCTTCTATCAATCAAGTCACATGGGAAAATTGAAAGATATGGAAAATATTTACCATGATATGCCCAGATTTTCTCCAATCAAGTTAGTCAAGGAAGGCAAGAGATATTCAAGAATGAGGAGGCCCATTTATTCATAGACCTAATTATGGTTTTCCCATTCTCATCTATAAATATGTGTTGTAACCATTGTAAAAATTGATTCATTCTTCTGTACTCTCTTTTAGTTTTATAAAGCTTTCTTTTCTTTAGTTTCTGCATTTTTATTTTCATGGCAAATTGTGTTGTCTAGTCAATTAGATTTGCTAGAACACAATTTGCTATTGCTTCTATTTTTCTTACTAGTGATTGACCGTCTGATTAGATTCAGCGGTAATCCTAGTTTTTATTTTCAGTTGTTGATTTCTTTTCTGCAATTTTATTTCCAGTGTTCTATTTTATTTTAATCATTGAATTTATTACAGATCCGATTAGATTCGAATCTGCAGTGAATTTAATTACATCTTTTATTCGTAGTTTCAGTTTTTATTTTGCTTTGCGAAAAAAATCAACCTCTAAGCTTTGTCTAACTCGCCCAAGAGATTAGATAAATAATTGATTTAATTCACCTCCCTGTGTTCGACCTGTATGCTACACGCCTGTATGCTTGCAGAATTTATTACAAATGTCGCGCTTTTCTAATTCATAGACTAGCGTTGATCAGTATGTCAGGCAGCTTGTGTGATAAAAGTCCACTGAAACAAAGTAACAAAATATCACGACATCATATATACAAGAATTGAATAGAAATGTTGGCATGTTGACATAAGTATGGCTGGGCACATACTTATATATGCATGAAAAAAAGTACACATGTGTCAGATAAGTTCATGTAAGAGAAAAAGAATTGGAAAATGAAGTATAAGCCATGTATAATAATACTTAAATATAAGCATACTAGAGGGATATGTAAATATAGATAGCTGATCCTTTGTCTGAGAGGTATATATATATCTGATGAGTAATAGCTTGGATAGAATTTTGACATATGATGTATATATGAAAGGCACATGTACATCTAACATAGTCATTCTGAACTAAGGCAGTAGGCTATACTTTTAAATGTCAAATACTTGAAATTAATATATACATGTACAAAGCTAAATTACTTAGTTATTGTAATTATATGTATAAATTCCTGTAGTGCAACATATTTCATTTTTAAATGGAAACTATACTTATTCGGGATAAAATACCAAAGGATATATAAAGGATCTTATTGTTACCCGATTATTCAATATAACATAGTCTGAAACACTTTGGCAACTGTTTTGAAGCACGGTTGAAAGTCACAACAATATATTAAAATATAATTTGATAGCTTATGGTGCCTAAAATTATATATGCAAAATACATATATTCATGAATGATATTTATATCAGGAAAACAATTGCAAAATCTTTGTTTGTTGTGTGGTGATTAGTTAATTTAAAACTAATCAAATAATTTTTGCTTTTAAAAAATTGAACTCTAATCATATGCAAAAAAGACTTGTGTATCTCCATATACACAATTTAAATCATGGTTTAATACACTAATATTTCTATATTAGCAAATGAACGATTCTGGAATTGTATGTTTTAAGGGAAAAGCCTCTGTGTAGGTGACTCTAGTTTGTGTAAAATACGAATAAATAGATTAAAAATTCAAAAAGAATTAGGGGATCATTTCAGTTGGTATTAGAGCCATGTTAACCAAATAAATATCCAAAATGTTAAAATTTTAATGTTTGGTTGGTAGGACATATTGCTTCAAATATGTATGGAAGTAGAATGTTTGGCTGAGTTTATTTATTTTCTTTGAGTAGTTTTTTTATGGAATTAACTAATCTAACCATAACTACCCTTGGAGATTTATAGTAGAACAAATACTGGACCGAATTATGAATTGACCGGTTGGATAAATGGCTTGGAATAATTGAATGGTTGTTGCTTATTATTTTGTTAGAATGTTATGATTTCTGAAATGCAAGAATATGAAATGCAGTGCATGTTTATTAACTCTAGAAATGTGGTCCTATAAAAGTTTTAGTTTATTCATTATATAACTTGCAAGATTGGCTCAGTATATAGAAGTGCAACCATATGATAAATATAACCTATCTCATTTTTTTCATAAATATGGAATGCTTATATGTAGAGTTAATTACATGTAGGCATGAATTTATTTTTGATTTATATGATTGTAAACTATCCTTAGAAGATTTCAAAGCTATCATTAATTTGGAAACATCTATCGTTTCTCTAAAAAAAACTAATGAAGGCAACCTTGGTTATCTAATAAAATAAGAATAATCTATATATTTATCTAAACATAATATAGTGATTGACTGAGATGGATGGAATATTTATGCTTTAATATGTGTTGGTTAAGATCATTGCACTGTTATGATTTTAATAATATTTTCTAATAGTGATTAGTAAGGTTAGATGAAAGTAACCTTTAACCAATTAGCTATAGATCATTACTGAATCTCTTTAAGGAATCAGTTAGATATATAATATAGTGGTGATTCCTTAATAAATGAATATATATAAACTGCTTTTATAATATTGCTAAGTAGAGTGTATATAAGGCGAAATCCTAGGTAGACACTGCTCACCTTTGGTATTTAATAAAGATGAAGTGATTAGGGGTGCAATGGTTTGATCATTTGCTGAGCTCCTATTAACTTGAGAGTTTCCTTAAAATTTATACTATGATTTAGTTAGTCTCATAAAGAATATGAGGTTTAATTGAATCATAGGTGACAGGGAATAAAGGCTTTAGTACGTGCCTCATAAAAACATCCATGGCCACATGAATTTAGTATAAAAAAAGATATAAAGGAAATATCTGCTTCATCTTTATTTTGAATGTCTAGGATAGCATGATGTGTATGTTAAAGTGTTTGCTACTAGTTACACACGAATGAATAGATATTGTATGCTGATTATATTGATTTATTTCTAAGGATAACTTGTATTCAAGAGAGTAGTATCCAGTTTAAAACACATATATTTGTATTGAAATATATGCAGCTAATAAAATGAATATTAGCTTAGATTGATGTAAATAAAAGAGCATATTATATATTTCCAGGAAATAATTGATGATTAAAGTGTTTTATTTATGTTGTAAGATGGTGAAAAAGGAAAGAATAGTTTATAACTAATATATGACTATGCTTTCTTCTTTAGACAATAAGATTTGAGTGAAAACAAAATTCTAGTAAATAAATCACCATGTGCTTGTATGAAAACAACTAAAATTATGATTCAGATATTGAAAGCTTGTAAGTATGTAATTGGATAGTGTCTTAAATCTTTGGAAATTGACCACCTTAGCTTAGGAAAGAGTTAAAAAATGCTTAGATATATAAATTAAGTTGTTAAAGAATTATTTTGTCCATATTTTTGAGGTTTATGTTTGCTTAACGTTTTGTGTTGAAATCTTCAGTTATTTGTTGTGTTATCAACATAAAATGTAATGGCTAATTTGTTGAATGCCTTAGTAAAATGAATATGTGTTTTGCTATAGTAAAATGAAAATATGTTGAAAACTTATATATTTATCTATGAGAAGCCAAATTTTACATATATCCAACATTTGACATGAATATACATATTTTTATTAAGCATTTTGAGGTATTTAACCAGGCTTAACATGATTATATGTATAAATGGATAAAGCCATAAGATATTGACATATGTCCTATAAATCTGATAAATATATGATTAAGTTAAAATGCTTGGATGTTTAAGTTATCAAGTTGTTGAAACAATACCCTAAATAAAGTTACTATTGAGAAATTATGCAAATTTCCTTATAATTAGATTTGTTGATAAAAGAAATAAAATGTAGAATGGTAAGACACACAAACTTTGACAACGGAGTTCGGCCAATTATTCCAACGTCTCCGGGCTGCTGCAGATCTTTTATTTAAGAGAACATTACAAAGTGATTACATAAAACACTTTTCACTCAGCCCCCGGTCTCACTCTAAACTTTTCTTCTTATTGGATTTGGAATGGGATGATAGTTATGAAGAAGAAGGATGTATATATAGGGTGAGAAGATGGTCGTGTTAGAGAATGGAGTTTTGATGACAACAACCTTATTTCAATATTAATTGATTATAAAATGTAAAGATACGCATTTTGCCCGACCTTAGTCGATCGCTAGATCGATTAAAATCGTTCAAAACCCGCATACGTTAACTTTGGGAATACAATACATTAGAACAATAACAACAGACTTTTATAAACATCATAATAATGTTACATCAAAGTACAGAATATCAGAGTACATCAAATCAAATAAAATACAGCGGAAGACTTTCTATGCTCTGGACACAGCTTTAGGCTTTGATCCATAATCCTGCTTAAGAGATAAATATCTGCAAAAAGCTACTCGACTACCCATGTAGAAAAGAGGGCACCCGAGTTTGCAAGTGAAACAAACTACAGGTCAGTCATGGGACTGGTGTGAGAAATCTAACTTAACTTAGCTAATAACAAGGCTAATCACAGGACCATGCCGCTAACGCAGAACGGGTTTACTCTATTGGATTGCCGGTGCATAACATAGGGTAAATCGTTAAACAACGCAATGCTTTTTAGAAAAATGAAACCATTATATGACTCAAGTCCCATCACACAATGCAACGCAGACCGTAGGATAAAGTTTTACCTTATAATGGTCAAAAATGCTTGATACGATAAAAACGGATTTGATATTATTACTAGTGTATATATGTTTCATGAACCATTTCAATCATAATGTATCAATCATAGACGGCATAGTACCCCATATTACTATGTCACCATACTAGTTCTACAATCAAAACCGCATGGTATCGTATTGGAAATTGGTTTTCCATCATGAATCGAGGCTAGGGATCGTCCTCTCCTATTCGAGACACTCTGGCAAATGCCTCAGGATTCAGACTCTGGCGAACCCTTGGATCTTCAGGGTCGGTCCACACTTTAACGCTTAGTGGATTAGTTATGCCTGACCACAAGCTTCCCGGTTCTTTTGAACCTCTATATGGTCACTAACAACCTATAAAACCGAGGTACCTCATAATCCAACATCCACATGATCCATGCATCTTAGCATGCCACATTGTCAATCCATACCATACCATTAATTTCTACCAATATATAACCTCTAAGCTCGAACGTCTCAGAGAAGGGTGTTAACCACCAAACAGATATATATTTAGCAGAGATCAACGAATACAGCATAAAGGAATACAACGTCAGACATACCACCCATTTACAAGTCTGTTCTGGGTATGAACGAAATCGGAGACACCTTATACCTCGCATATCCGAACAATCAACAATACGTCCGGACGGCTAACCCTGACTCCCCTTCAAGGTAGCTACTCCAATCATGGGCCTCAGTAGCAACACATCCATTTGATGTAAAGATCGTCGGTCTTCAATCATCGTCTTCAAATCTTTGACTTAGATCATCGTATGATCATTTGAAATGAGATTGAACTCGGACTTTTCAAATAATCCTCGCATATATATATATATATATATATATTAAAATCATTTCATATTGTTATTAGTATTTAATAACGATTAATCGCTATTTTTATATATAAAAATAGCTAAATTATAATTAAACGATGCTTCAGGTCAATGGGTGGCCTTATCTTTTTTTATCCAAATTTGATTTGCACTTATTTCGAAATCTAACCATTGGATTTTGACGAAATTTATATTGTTGGGAAGATTTTCCCAAAGCGGTCCTAATGGTTCCAGTTTTGGGAAAATCCGACGGTTGGATCTTTCGGTGTAATCGTTTAAAGTTACGACTGCCGAAACTCTAACTGCCGCGCGCGTTTCATTTAATTTTAATATATATATATATATATATATCACTTGGCGATTTCAATTTATTTATTCCTTAAATAATTTTCTACACTTCATATTCATGTTATTTTTAATGAACAGAAGTCTATTTCAAAACATGTACATTTTTATTGTTTATTATTTCCATTTCCAACGATGAACACTTTTCTATATCATTTACTTACATTTCATTAAAAATGTGATTTTTAATGATAACATGTATTTATATTTTAAAACATGACATTTTCTTTTTTCTTTACATTCTAAAAATGTAACTTTTCTATTCTTCCTTCATTTACATGAAAAATGTAATATTTTTCCTTCATTCTTCAATTACATAGTAAATGTAATATTCCACTTTCATTCTTTATTTACATTGAAAAAAATGCAATTTTTTTATTTCATCTTTAATTACATCAAAAAATGAAATCTTTTTATTTCATTTCTAATTACATTGAAAAATGTAATATTTTCTTTTCATTTCTAATTACATATATTGAAAAATGTAATTTTTCCTTTCATTCTTTAATTACATAGAAAATGTAATTTTAAAATCTATCATTTTTATCGCATCTAAAATGCAAATAGAGATGTTCACTTTTAAGCTATGTTTTATTTACATCCAAAATGTAAATAAAATGTCACTTTTAATTCTACTCTTTTTATTGTCCCTAAAATGACAATAAAAATGCTTCTTATAAATCTAATCTTTATATTGAATATAAAATGTCAATAAAAATGTCGCTTTAAAATCTACTCTTTTATTGTCTCTAAAATGACAATAAAAATGTTTCTTTTAATTTTAATCTTTTTATTTACATCTAAAATGTGAATAAAAATGAAAATTTTAATCTAATCCTTTATTTACATTAAAAATGTAAATCAAAATGTAATTTTAAATCAGTCCTTTTATTTACATCTAAGTGTAAATAAAGATGATGCCTTTTTAACCTATTCTTTTATTTACATCAGAAATGTAAATGAAAATGAAACCTTTTAATCTATCCTTTTATTTACATCTAAAATGTAAATAAAGATGTAACTACAAATTTATTCTTTTTATCTACATCTAAAAATATAAATAAAGATGTCACTTTAAATCTATTCTTTTTATTTACATCTAAAATGTAAATAAAAATATAACTTTTTAATTCTAATCTTTTTATTGTCTCTATTTGACAATAAAAATATAACATTAAATTCTATCTTTTTGATTACGTCTAAAATGTAAATTAAAAAGTCACTTTTATTTTCCTATTATTATTTACATCTAAAATGTAAGTAAAAATGTACTTTTTAAATTCATGTTTTTATTAAAATGTAAATACAAATGTGCCTTTCTAATTTCAATGTTTTTATTTACATATAACATATAAATACAAATGTGCCTTTTACTTCATGTTCTTATTTACATGTAAAATGCAAATAAAAATGTCCTTTTCTAATCCATGTTCTTATTTACAACAAGAATGTAAACCAAATGTACTTTTCTATAATTATGTTTTTATTTACACAAGAATGTAAATAAAAAGGTGCTTTTCTATAATCATGTTTTTATTTTCAATAAGAATGTAAATAAAAAGGTGCTTTTTAACTCTAAGTTTTTAAACCGTTTTGATAAACAAAAATATCTATTTTTGTTTGATCCTTTTCAATGAACAAAATGTTTATTTCTCTTAAATGAACAAAAATGTTTGTATTTGTTTTAATCCTTTTCAATGAACAAATAAGAGAATGATTTATTCGTATACAAATTTCTATATTAACTTAACAAATAAAAATGAAAATTTTATTTGAAAACAAATTCAATTTAACAAAAATGATATTTTTGTTAAATCTAATTTATTTCAACAAAAATGATTCTCATTACAAAATGCAATCCTTATTTTCTATTTTTTTTCTAATGTTCATACCACAATAAAAATGTAATTTTTATTGTCTAGTCTTTTCTAATGTTTCATCCTATAATATAAATGTAATTTTTATTGTCTTTCTTTTTAACAAAATGAATATTTTGTTTTCACACTTTTCTATTTAACAAAATGAATATTTTGTTTTTCATACTTTTCTATTTAACAAAATGAATATTTTGTCTTTCACACCTTTATAATTAACAAAATGACCTTTTTTACATTTCTACTAATTGTAATGGAACAAAATGATATTTTTATATTTCTAACAATTCTAGTGAACAAAAGGACATTTTTATATTTCTAATAATTCAAGTGAACAAAAGGACATTTTTATATTTCTAACATAACATTTCCTATCAAAAATGTTAATTTTTATACTAACATAACTTTTTCTAACTAAAATGATTTATTTTAATCCAATGTGACAATTCTTACATAAATGGTTTTTAATCCAGTGTGACAATTCTAACATAAATGGTTTTTAATCCAATGTGACAATTCTAACATAAACGATGTTTTTATTCTAATTTGTCAATTCTAACATAACGATGTTTTTATTCTAATTTGTCAATACCAACGTAACAATGTTTCTATTCTAATTTGTCAATTCCAACATAACGATGTTTTTATTCTAATTTGTCAATTCCAACATAACGATGTTTTTATTCTAATTTGTCAATTCCAACATAACGATGTTTTTATTCTAATAACATATAAAAGGATATTTTATATGTTAACAATTTAATAACAAATAAAAGGATAATTCATTTGTTACCTTTTTAATCTAACTTAGCAAATAGAAATGCTAATTTTATTTCAACAAAGGGTGTAAAACTTGTTTCATCTATTTTATTTCAAACAAAATAATTCAATCAATCAACAGATTGGCATAACAGAATTCATCAATCCACATCAAATCATGAATAACACAAATTAATTTTAATAGCGGATTTTCAAAGAAAAAATCATAATTAATAAATGTTGATTATAAAAAGAATTCTCACCATGATTTTAATTCTACAAAATTGTAGATCGCTCTGTTTTCAAATTTCATCAGCGTCATGGCGTAGATCTTTTCTTCATGATTTTAACGCTTCGAAAATCATCTGATTCTGTTTTCGTTTGAATGAGATACACCAATTTAAACTTTGAATACAAAAATTATTTATACTCTAGTCACCTCTTTAATCACGTTTACACTAAACATTGTCGGTCCCTCTTCATCGTTAATTTCAGGAACCCAAAAACCCAAGCCGTCGACTTTGAATCCTTCCATCCGCTCTTTTCAAGGTTTAGAAATTGCACGCCCTACGAGATGACAGCGGACCATTGAGCATTGCCACGAGAAAGATGGGAAAGGAGAAATAAGGAGATGGAAATTTGAGAAATGAAAATATGTGAATGAAATAGGATGCGTGAAAATAGAACAGAGGAGAACAATGGAAAGGCATGAAAATAGAACAAACTGAATACAATTAATAAAATGGAGAAAAAGAAATGAATGCATGATTAATGCATGTGGCCGTTATTCAAAACACTTATTTTTAGTTTTATTAAGGAAAAAAAATTCCATTCTTAACACACATTAAATTTCAATTTCAAATGCGATTATTTCTGGAATTAACACGCGTGCACATACTCTTGAAATAAATATTTCCACACATATTTGTTTCAATTGTTTTGAATTAGAACGTTACTTGACTAACATAATTAAACCCCCTTTTTCTGCATGATTTAATTTCATTTATGATGCGCATTTATTTTCAAATTCAAACATTACTTCTAAAATTTAAGGTCTATATATTTATATGAAGTAAATATATACATGCATATTAGCATGCATGTACCCTTCTAGATTTAATTGTCCGCTTGTGGAATTTTGTGTTATTGCCAATTTACAATTCATGTTTGAATCATTACTCCACAAACATTTGTTATTAAATACTATAGTAATCATTCAGCCTTTGACTATCAGAGCAATGTGAAATCAAATATTTTATATAGAATAGTGTTTTCCTTCCATACTTGATATTAGTATATATAATAGATGGACCGCCGTTTTTGCAAATGCTATAAAAGATAGCCTTAAAAAATTTCCTGTTTTATTTTTCTTAAAATACATTGATGCCTGGGTTGCTCTTTCTTCATTGACTTATTATATTTAGAGAAACATTTTAATATGCATATACGTAAAAACTTACAATTACAAATAAATATTTATTTAGAAAAAGGAAAGTTGGACAACAAATGTATGTGTCAATTAAGTTGTAAATGTCATTTGGTATGACACTTAATCTAATTAAAGAGAAAGAGACGAATGGTTTCTTTCTCTATATGACTTATCTCTTTCCTCTATTTATTACACATTCTAATAAAAAAATTGAAAAGTTTTCCTTCTTTATTTATTTTTACATGTATAGTTACATTAATTTTATTCGTTTTTAGCTTTGACTAAAATAAATTTTTAGTCATTATTATTTAAAATAAACCATTTTAAATATTAAAAATCCATTAAAATTCCTAAAATAAAAATTTTAAATTGGCTCCGAAATTCTGGGTTGTTACATAAAATATGCACTAACACTTTTGAATAGAATATACACACACACACACACATATGCAAGATTTATATACAGGAAATATCACTGAAGACTATACACTTTAAAGATATTCGAGATTCATAATTCAGAGAAATTTTAAGACTCATGAGTATTCAAGATTTCAAAAGTTCAAGATTAATATAGTTATAGAGTCTAGATTATGTAAGACTCTAAATAACACTCCAGATTCAAATTCAAATTCTGTTTCCAAATTCTATCTTCAACCTTCTTTATTTTATTTTCTATCTTTTCTATTTTCTTTATTACTTTACTTTTGTTTTCAAACTCAAGGATTACAAGTTTTATATATTTATATAGTTTTAAACTTTATAAATATGTTTACAAATAGAATTGAAAATGGCGCGGTAGTTCGATAATTCGATTTCAAACTTCAATTGAATGTACCGGGTGCAAAACAATCCAGATTTTAGTGAAACCAAAAATAATAGAATCTAATTGTGGATATCTTTCCAACGAATCCGAAAAATCGAGATTTCATAGCGGGGGTCAAAAGATATGTCCAATTGAAAATTCTAAATAGTCGCTATGGAATTCAGGCCCTTAAAAATAGCCATTTTGCAAACGACCTCGGATTTCGACGAAACCACTTTTGTTGGATCCGTGATGTCAAATTATTGTTAGATTTCGTAATTTTTCGAATCAATATGTGAGCATGGCAAAGGAAAACGTGTTTGACCAATTTAAGTTGATTTTAATCGACTGGAAAATGGCCATTTTTCCAACGGTCTCATAATTCGACGAAACTAGTTTTGTGAGAACCGTATCGTCAATACGAAGTTAGAAAATATTTTTTAGGAATTTTTAGACTTCGTATGTGGCCCCGGTAAATTGAAATTCGCGTTCAAATTCAATATATAGAGTTATATGTTGATTTTGACGAAAACTGATCGAAACTGCCAAATCAGCTTGCGATACATATCCCATTGTGTTCGGAATGGAGGTAATTAGTTATGGATGACAGGCGGTGGGCCTCGTTTCGAGGTCGAAATAAAAAGTACCTTTTTAGAAATTAAATAATTAAAAAAAATCTCCTCTTCCCCCTTATCTCTCTCAGCCCCCCCCCCCATTCGAATTGAAATCATTACCGAAATAAATAAATAAACTCCAACGAAGGAGCTGCCCCGCTCAGGCCACGACTGCCGCCACTGGTGGCGCGCGCCTTCCCTGGCCTCCGCCGCTGATGGCCGATCCTCTCCCCCCCCATTTCCTACGCCCGTTTTCTCCTTCCTCCACCAACAGAAAACCCTAAATCACCTCGCGCCGACCCCCATACCCGCGTCACCACCTCCCCCTCTTCTTCCTCCGCCGCCACCTGCTGCATCAACTCGAAAACCCGCAACCCCTCCCTCTCCGACGCCATCCCAAAGAAAAACAGCCCCCTTTCCTCCAAACGAAAGGTAAATATTTATTTTAAAAGATTCCCTTTGTTAATTTAATTAGTTTTAAAAATTAAAAATCCGTCTTTATATATATGAATGAATAAAAAAATAAGGTTTTAGTATATAGAAATTTAGAATTTTTATATAGGGGAATTTAGGATTTTTATTTAAGGAAAGTATAGATTTTCATATATGATTAGCCTTATATAGTAGATGAAGTTAAGATTTTTATATATTTGAAAAGGCGAAATCTTTATATTTGAAAAGGCGAAATCTTTATATTTGAAAAGGCGAAATCTTTATGTGTAAAATAGCGTGATAAAAATATAATCTTTATTATATGAACAGCGTTGTAAAAATAGAATTTTTATCCTATGGAGTAATTATAAAAATATGATTTTTATATATTGAATAACGAAGTAAAAATTCGATTTTTATATATTGAATAGCGAAATAAAAATTCGATTTTTATATATTGAACAGCGTAGTAAAAATTCGATTTTTATATATTGAATAGCGAAGTAAAAATTCGATTTTTATATATTGAATAGCGAAGTAAAAATTCGATTTTTATATATTGAATAGCGAAGTAAAAATTCGATTTTTATATATTGAATAGCGAAATAAAAATGTGATTTATATATATGTAGTGACTACGGGCAATGAAAGTGACAAAAGGTGAGAGCAGTGATGATTCCCTACATTGGAAGAGTCGTGGAATTGGGATAGCTATCGGTGAGAACTTCTCACTCAAATTTCCTTTTTCTAGTTATGTATATATACTAGGATGCAGACGGTGCTTAGCAGCACCCAACACCCATCATCCACAGACCATGGATGGCTTGTTTGTTTAATTGATGTGTTGTGAAATTTGTTTGTGTTGTTGATGTGAAATCGATAATAAAATGTGGATGGTTGAAATAAATTAATTATCGTTAAAAATATAATTTTTAACGTGAATGTGAATAAATAAATATTTATAAACAAATCGGCCGATTTGTTTATATACACTGATTTGACTGATATTGATTGGGATGATAAATTTTACACATCGCCCAACTGCACAAATAAAAATCTATGTTTGTTGATTTGAAAACCTACACAGGTGTTGGGATGATATTTGGGTACACTAATCCCAATTATTTAATTGTATGTCGATTGATTGGTCGACAGACTGTGTAAGCGTCGATTATTTATATTTGATGCTTATGCAGTTGTGTGGTGCACTTTGGATGATGGTTGATTGTTTATCGTTGCTATTATATACATGTGTTGTATGGAATCCATATAATTAACATTATATGGTAATTGATTGGGCTTCATTCCAATCGGGAAAATAATGAATATTATAAAAGAAAATTCATGTGTTGAAACTATTTATGTGTTGAGTAAAATATTTTAATAATAAAATTTACATCTTTATCATATTCAAAATTAGAACTACTTCACGGTGGAGTCTAATTGAAAATCAAACGTTAGATACCATAGTTTTATAAAATATTTTACATAACAAAAATAGTGATGTGTTGACAGTACTCATGTGTTGAGATTAGTCGTGTGTTGAAAGAAATATAGATTCATGTGTTGAATGGAATATATATATATTCATTTGTTGAATATAATAACGAATTTATTGAAATATATGTAGCCGTGTTGATTAGAGTTGTGCTATTTTGACGTGAACGATATTTATATCGATTTTATTCGTTTTATAATGAATATTGAAAAGTTAATTCAAAATTTAATATTTTGAAATGAAATTCAAATTAAATTAGATTAAAATTCAAATTGAAATTTTATTGAATCAATTTGAAATGAATTCGAATCGAGTAGAAAATGAATTCGATTCGAATTGAATAGAAAGTGAATTTGAATTCAAATTGAATAGAAAGCGAATTTGAATTCAAACTGAATAGAAATGAATTCAAATTGAATTAAATTGAAATTGAATTAAAAACAAATTGAAATCATTTTGAATGAAATTTAAAACGAACTGAAATTGAAATTTTATTGAATCAATTTGAAATGAATTCGAATCGAGTAGAAAATGAATTCGATTCGAATCGAATAGAAAGTGAATTTGAATTCAAATTAAATAGAAAGTGAATTTGAATTCGAACTGAATAGAAATGAATTCAAATTGAATTAAATTGAAATTGAATTAAAAACGAATTGAAATCGTTTTGAATGAAATTTAAAACAAACTGAAATTGAATTGAAATGAATTCAAAATGAATTGAAATCAAATCGATTTGAAGTTGAAATAGTGTTGAAATGATTTTGAAAACGAAGTTAAAACGATTTGTAAAATACGTTTTAAAAGGAAATCGATGAAATATATATAATATATATATATATAATGGCTGAATAGAACGCGCCGCGCCGCGGCAGTTCGTGAATTTCGACCATTAACTTTGAATTGACGTTGCGGGAGATCCGACCGTCGGATTCTCCTAAAATCGGAACCGTTGGGTTCGTATCGAAAAGAGCTTTCCAATGAATATTAGAAATCTGAAATCTAACGGTTGGATTTGGAATTATGTCCAAATCAAATTTGAAAAAGGTCGCTGTAAGTGCAGTTCGATGGCCGTTGATGGAAATTGACTGTACGGGCCTTGATAAAATCATTAAAAATAGTAATAATTTGTGTAAAATCATAAGAAATGGTTTGTGAAGAACTGGGATGAAAAATTCCACACTTTGAAAAGATAAAAATAGATTTTTATCGAAATGAACTAGTTTTGAACTAGAATTAAAAACAATTTATTTTTGAAATAAATAAATTGAATTTGAATGTGGTTTCGGGTTTATCGTGAATCGTGTTTTAGATGACATTGGTTCTGTAACGACCCGGGTTTTTCGACCATTTGAATATGAATATTTAAATTAGTTTTAAATATTATATTGGGAATATTGATGGAATTAAATATTTAATTCGTTATTCAAACGAAGTTGAACGTTATAATTTATATAATTATAAAACGAGCTCGAAATGGCGCGGCAGTTCGTAATATAGAGTTTTGAACTTCAACCGAGAATACAGGATTCGATATAAGTCGGATTTCTGTGAAACAAGACATGTTGGAACCGTATTGACGATAGTTTTCATATGAAAGAGAAAAATCCAGATTTCGTGGTATAGTTTGATATTTATGGCCAAATCAAATTTTGAAATAGTCGCTATGGAAAATCGTTATTAAATTATAGGCCTTTAAAATGGCCGTTTTGCAAACGGACTCAGATTTCGACGAAATCAGTATCATTAGAACCGTATCGCTAAATTATTGTACGGTGGTGAATTGTGTGGAAAACCGACATCGTATGTGACCACGGTAGCCGTAAACGCCCGTTCAATTTCTATAGCGCGTATTTAAATAAATAAAGGGGTATTTGAGTGTAACTTGAGCAGACGATCGAATTAAGCCACGAAACCAGTCCCGTTGAGTTCGTATCGTCGATTAGAGTCAGGATATGTATATAGTTTGTTATTTTTAGAGATCGAGAAATTTGGCGTTAAAAAGGGTAGGGCGGTTAGGGGTAAAAATAGCCTACCGGGGCAACAGTCTCAGAATGCGACGAAATTAGTGTCGTTGGGTTCGTATCGAAAAGTTATTGTAAGATATACAAGTTTCAAGTTGATTTGATTTATCTGGTGATCGTGAAAAAATTAAACGCGTGTTCATTTCCGGTTTCATAAAGGGAAAATTTTCATACGACCTCGGATTACGACGAAACTTGTCCCATTAGGTCCGGAATACCTTTTTACATTGAGATTAGTTTTTTTATCAGTAGACAGAAATCATTTGTAGTGGTTTTTAACACAATTTCTCTATAACAAAGTTTCATACATTATTTTATCAATAAAATACATCCTTTTTCTTTCTAGTATAACTTTCTTTTCTTTCCTGTACGCTCTCGCTGATACCATCCGTGCTACCCAAGGAACCCATTCGTGCCACCCAAACATTTCTTTTCTTTGTCTACCATTACACAAACACCGTGCCGACCACGTTCTGAGGGACTTAAAATCAAACAGCTACTCTAATACCTTACTGCAAAACTATACCCTATATTTCCTTGCTGTCCACACTTTCTCTTATTATATATAGCACGCACTCCCTTCTTTTCCTTTACAGCTTACACAAAATTGAACTAGAGAAAAAAAAAGGGGAAAGAAACAGAAAGTGCGAACAGGAAGTCCGCGGTGGAAACCGCAAGGAGGAAAGAAGCTGGGTCTTGAATGGTGCGAAGGAAGCAAAGGGGTCTTGGGCGTTCTGTCTTTGGGTGGGAGCTGTTGCGTGAAGATCAGCTCGAGTGTGAAGGAGTGAATGGAAAGCAAGAACGTGAGTGCATGGGTTTCATTGCTTTTGTTTTGACGTGAGGAGTATTAAAAGGGGGAAATGGCAGCTGGAGTTGTGATGAACGGTTTCAACTAAATGGGTTCACAAACAAAACGAAAGAAAGGTTAGTGGTCAATTTCTATTTAAAACAAGGGCAGGTTGATAATGTTATTGGTATTTTGTTAATACTAATGATATGTTAAGGTAATTAGAAACTTGCTTAAGTAGATAAATGGGATAAACCCAGTGGACTAGTCTTTGAGGTTCAATGTCGTAGTATCTTATTAGTATTTATCACAAGCTAATTGATTTAAGTAGGAAGGGTAAATATATAGAAACTTAATTAAGGAAAAACAACAAGATAAATCAGTACTTGAGAATAAGTCTTTAAGAGCCCAAGAAGACCCAAACGCTACTGACCTTTATATTTCGTTAAGCAAGTTTCAAAACATGCCTGATTACCTGTTCAAACGTGGCCAACTATATAAATTTGCGTCATATATTTAATGATTACCAATCTTACTGTAATTATGGTAAGGAATGGGATCATTTATATAAAGTGGAAAATTGTTTAAAAACTTTAAGCCCAACAAACAGAAAACCACTTTTAGACTAATGGTTGAAGTAAACATTTGGACGCTACATGTTGACTTATGGTTATGAGGAAGTCGGAAGTTTTCGGTATAAATCAATAGGTTTTAAGGATAATACCGCAAACAAATGTACATATTCTTGAGTTAAGATTTAAGATTTGTCTGGGTAGTTTAACGTGGACATGCTCGTCTGGGTATGATTTCGAATGAGTGTACCAACGCATACAAGTGCCTAGTCAACATTTAATTAACGTAAAATAGTATTTTGATAAATAACAATATTTTTTTAGGTTCTAGTAATGTTAAGTAATTTAGGAATACGGTATTAAAATTTTAACTATGTCATTCGTAAACAGAATCAAACAAACCAAAGGGCGTTGGAACCATACCAACAGATGCAATATTATGAAAGTGGAACGGACGAAGTAAAACGCAGCTGGAGGCTTGTAAAACAAACTGTTTTAACGATGGATGGAAATCAAGGTGAGTTAAACTCACTTAGTTACCCTTTTTATATTTTATATAAATTGGGTATTTTTATTTTGTGTGCTCTGCTTGCCAATGGTTGACTGTTTGCTAGTTATCTATTTAGCTGTTGATTTAACCGATGGAATTAAACTGTGTTTAATTTCAGTGAAATTACCAAATCGATATTTTTAACGATTGGTTCCAATAAAGGTAACTCACCTTGGTTGGTCACGTTTATTTATAAACGTGTTTAAATGGTTGAATCATTTGAATTGCTTGTGGTTGATGTCGAATGGTTGCTATTTAGTGTTATCAGTTAAACAAAAACTGAATGGTCTGATTTGAGATAACCATTTGAATACAGGGAAGGACAGGTTGGAGGGATCCAACCGGATTCCTCAAATGTATTTTTATTTTCATATTCTCGTATATGAACTGATCTGTTTGTGTGATTGATTTGATGGTTGATTATTGAATGTTCAACATCTGTTAGTTTAAAACCAATGGGTGATATTGGTTGGGTATTTGGCAGCGTATGGCCAATAAAATCAATCGTTTTATAGATATTGATTCACCGTCAGGTGAGTCAATAGAGGTGAAGTTATAAAATGCATTTTATAACTGGAGATAGATTTTTAGAACATATTATTTTGAATAAAAGTTATTCAAGAGAAACAAATACATATTTTATTTATGTAAGACTTTAAATTATTTTTAATTGATTTTATAAAGCAAGTTCCGATGTAAATCAGATTGATAAGTACGAGATAGGAAATAAAATCGCATAGTTAGAATTGGATTATCGTTTTGTTAAGAAAACCATTAATGGGATTTATTTAAATTAATTATATAATTAATTAATTTAAAGTGAGAATTTATTTGGAATGGGCTAACGAGATAATCAAGTTGAGTGAATTAAATCGACCATTTTGAATTTGAATTGATTATCGAATTAATGTGTTTTTGGATTAAATATCGTTTAAATATAGATATGGTTTTGAAAAGGGTTTAAGATAAACCAGGATTTATAAATGAGTTTCAAAGTGTAAATCGTTAATATTGAATCAACGTTATTTGAAAATGAAATCAAGAGGGGAATTGGAAATAAGATTTCAAAAGTGGGAAATGGTCGAACAGATTTGAAAGAAGATTGGAAATAAATGAATATGGTTAAAGAAGTGAGTTATAGGGTTATATAACTAAACCCCAGTTATAATGGAATGTATTTCGAGATGGAAATAGGAATATTGATTTTGTGATTACAACTGATATTCATCTGAGGATAAGAACGTTGTTTGATCAAGGTCTGAGAGGTAATTAAAATACCCCAACTTGAACAACGTCGGGATTATCTGAAGATAGTATTAGTTGGTAATCGTAAGAAGCGTTAGTGGATATGGTTTGAAAATCTAAACAGCGATTTTAGCGCGGTTGTTATAATATATGTTTTGTAAATCTAATATAGCAATTGTAGCGCTTTTGCTATAGTAAATGGGTTGTAAACCTAAACAGCGATTATAGCGCTGTTGTTTTGTAAATCTAAATAGTAATTATAACGCTATTGTTATAACAGATGTGCTATAAATTTCTTTGTTAAAACTAATGGATTTCCGAATCTAAAAGATGATTTGACGGAAGAATTAAGTGGGAAATTGAATATAGCTATTCGAGATAGAACTAGCCAAACATAATTATTCGGCTAAGTTGCCATTTCATACGACTGCTAGCGTAATTCGCAGGACTGCAGATAGCCTACGGAGGTCGGATGTTTCCTGAGGGAATCAGGCGTAACCATTGTGATCGCTGTGATCTAGAGTCAAGCGAATGGAGTTAAGACGAATGTTAATTAATCAATTAAAGTTATTCAAATATCGTATTTTTTTTGAATATTAAAAGAATTGGAAGTTTCAATTTAACAAAAAGGAAATTAGTTTGTCAAAGGCCAAGTGATGCTGAATACTGAACCAGTGAACTCATTTGGGTGTCATGTTTGAAAACACTGAGTATTTTGATAGTTAAAACACCGACTATCAAATCTGTCCAATACGATTGTTGGTATGGAAAGACCGGGATCGAATGTATATTCGAAAACCATTCCGACCAACAAATACGTGAAGATATCAGAAGATGGTCGAGATGGTGCTGAGAAGACCGTTGATTTTCATAAACGGAAGAACCACTAATATTCTCTGCCTGGCAAGCAGAGATAAACTGTGATTCTGTCGTGGTTGGAATCTACGGGTTGCAAGGACTTCTCGCTACTGATCCATGGGGTGATTCCTATATGGATGCGGTAGGAGAGTACCTTCGGTTCATCCTGTTCCGGGATGACGTATATGGACGAATGTCTGACAGAGTATTTCCAAAGGATCACGTACATTGATTTCTTCAAACGTGCTATGGTTGTTGGCGGAGAATTGTCGCTCTCTTAGCTTCCAACTAGAGTATTTTTGTGGATATCAATTAGTGATATCTGATGGATTTGACGATGTGGCATTCAAAGTAAATGGCGACCAGATGTCAAGAGTTAATTCTGGCCTCAAGCCTCATCAACCGGGAAATGACAAAAATCGGGCAGGCAGCATGGCTATGTGGGTCGCTCCCATTAGGGTGTATAATCACCTATCTAGAGAAATTCCTATTTGTTCTTAAATCTATGTTTCGATGCTGTCCCTTTTTCGGGAGACGGTTGCTGATCCCAACCGTCGGTGATATACATTCGATACACTCAAGCGAAATGAGTGGTCGGTCATGTGAGGGCCGGGTTGCAAGAAGTTCTTGTTGAACCCAGTGTATTCGTCTCTAGAGATACACTATCGGAAGGTGGACCCATACCTTGTCAAGTCGGAATCCAATCTCCAATAAGCACCTGCGGGTTTTGATTGTATACTATATATGTGGAGCGTGAGATGCAAGCGTTCCACTAGATTGCTATTTACTTGTATTTAGACATTATTGTAATATCAGACAAGATATTGATTTCAAACTGTTTTCGGTTATCGTAAGGTAAAAACCGTCCGTGTTTATGTGTGGATTTGGTCTTACGATTATCCTTTTCTTTTGAAAAGGTTTTGAACTTTAAAATCATGACTGGATGATTTACCTTTATACTGTGCGAGTTTATCTCACTCTGGTTCACCAGACTGACCCGGTGTTTTGTAAATGCTCGGGTTAGCCCGGAATGTACAGGTTCAGGTTATCGACTGCTGTGATGAGACGAGCTGGAAGAGTCCAGACGTATGTTATTACTATTCCGCTGTGTGTTATATGAGGACAGATTAGTATCACTGTCCAGGTGTGTACTTTGATATTGTAAGTATTTCAAAAGCTTTCAATAAAGGTTATTCCTGTATTATATTTTGTTCCACTGCGATGTGAGACTCTGTGTTGCGTTTCTTCTTCTTCTATTCTAATATTTCTTTCTTTCTTATCTCACCCTCTAACTTCTTTCTATTAATGATCTGGAATGTTCGATGTCTGAATGGTCAACATGGTAGTTTGATGTTGATTTTCGGAGTCGAAAATACCGGTTCGTTACAGTGGTATCAGAGCTAAAGGTTAAGTGATTACCTTGGCTCTGTGGCGTGACTCAGTAGAGATGGGGTTAGTAATACCCTAGATTGAGTTTGAGTGTATATATATGAGCGCGTATTTGTAAATTGATATAAAAACTGTTTATATTGTGTTGATTGGTTTGTCGAGTAGTTTATGGATTCTGGTCGATACAGTAATGCAAACTGTGTCGATAAGTGTTTCTAAACTCTTGAACAGAATAATTCGACACAGTATGTTTTTGAAAGAGGGCAAATGAAATAAATTGCCCAAATGATATTTTGATATAAAGAAAAATATATATTTTTGAATAGTATAGTATATTGGATGTGTTGGTTGATTATAATTGAAATGGTTATATAAATAACCAATCAGAATTCATATGGATATAATATATGGAATCAGATGAATTAAATCTGAAATTAAAATCAGAATTGGAATTTAAAATTCCTAAAAGGGAGAAAGTTGTTTGCAAATGGATTTGAATTGCATATATGAGGAATTTTAAATCCTGGGAGATTTTAAATTGTTTTACGAGCATTGTGTTTGGTATTTTGAAATAGATTTCAAAATGAAAATGTTTAGATGCTGTTTTGAAAAGATATAGTATTGAACTCACTTTGATAGCTGGGAAATAACTCTGAGGATGCTGGCCACATCATCAGTGTTCATTTCCGAGTTCTAAGTGACGGATTACTACCAAAGATTTTGTTTTGAGTTGCTTTGAGAAAAACAAGCTGTTTTGAATCCCGGAAAGGAATATTTGGTTTTAGAAGAGCTAAACTGTTTAAAAACTCCCAGGGAAATTATTTGAACAAAAAGAAAATTAAGTAAGAATTGTGAAAGAAAATATGAATTGAATTGAAACCAATTAACTGGAAATCGAATCGAGATGTAATATATCGAGTAGAATCAGATTTGAATTGTGAAACAGGAATCGGAAATGGTAGTGGACTGGTAAGTTAAGAGTTGAGATTGATATGGATGAAAATTGAGTTAAGAATGGGATTTGGCTGGGACGCTGCGAACGATTTGGTTTGAGGAATTTCGTTTGGGGAATGCAGTTGTATATGCTGACAGGGCAGAAGATGGAAAGGATAAAATGATATGCCCGACAAAAAGGTACACGTTTATTTTTATATGGGTTTTGTGATTTATGAGCCTGTTTGGTAAGCTGCTTGGCTGTTTTGTTTTCTTTTGGATTGGAGAAGGCCTAGAAAAGGCGAGTTGGAGTTGTACCGATTGAGCCGTACAGAGGAGGTGCTGGCGAAATTTTTCGGAAATTTAAGGGGTTAGAAAATTTTCGATATTTTTAAAAATATTTATGCACTGTATTGAATTGGTTTCTAATTTAATACAAAATTGGATTTGAATGTTAATGAGTTTATAACGTTCTTTCTTACCTTAGCAATTTCGAGGACGAAATTATTTTAAGGGGGGAAGAATGTAACGACCCGGGTTTTTCGACCATTTGAATATGAATATTTAAATTAGTTTTAAATATTATATTGGGAATATTGATGGAATTAAATATTTAATTCGTTATTCAAACGAAGTTGAACGTTATAATTTATATAATTATAAAACGAGCTCGAAATGGCGCGGCAGTTCGTAATATAGAGTTTTGAACTTCAACTGAGAATACAGGATTCGATATAAGTCGGATTTCTGTGAAACAAGACATGTTGGAACCGTATTGACGATAGTTTTCATATGAAAGAGAAAAATCCAGATTTCGTGGTATAGTTTGATATTTATGGCCAAATCAAATTTTGAAATAGTCGCTATGGAAAATCGTTATTAAATTATAGGCCTTTAAAATGGCCGTTTTGCAAACGGACTCAGATTTCGACGAAATCAGTATCATTAGAACCGTATCGCTAAATTATTGTACGGTGGTGAATTGTGTGGAAAACCGACATCGTATGTGACCACGGTAGCCGTAAACGCCCGTTCAATTTCTATAGCGCGTATTTAAATAAATAAAGGGGTATTTGAGTGTAACTTGAGCAGACGATCGAATTAAGCCACGAAACCAGTCCCGTTGAGTTCGTATCGTCGATTAGAGTCAGGATATGTATATAGTTTGTTATTTTTAGAGATCGAGAAATTTGGCGTTAAAAAGGGTAGGGCGGTTAGGGGTAAAAATAGCCTACCGGGGCAACAGTCTCAGAATGCGACGAAATTAGTGTCGTTGGGTTCGTATCGAAAAGTTATTGTAAGATATACAAGTTTCAAGTTGATTTGATTTATCTGGTGATCGTGAAAAAATTAAACGCGTGTTCATTTCCGGTTTCATAAAGGGAAAATTTTCATACGACCTCGGATTGCGACGAAACTTGTCCCATTAGGTCCGGAATACCTTTTTACATTGAGATTAGTTTTTTTATCAGTAGACAGAAATCATTTGTAGTGGTTTTTAACACAATTTCTCTATAACAAAGTTTCATACATTATTTTATCAATAAAATACATCCTTTTTCTTTCTAGTATAACTTTCTTTTCTTTCCTGTACGCTCTCGCTGATATCATCCGTGCTACCCAAGGAACCCATTCGTGCCACCCAAACATTTCTTTTCTTTGTCTACCATTACACAAACACCGTGCCGACCACGTTCTGAGGGACTTAAAATCAAACAGCTACTCTAATACCTTACTGCAAAACTATACCCTATATTTCCTTGCTGTCCACACTTTCTCTTATTATATATAGCACGCACTCCCTTCTTTTCCTTTACAGCTTACACAAAATTGAACTAGAGAAAAAAAAGGGGAAAGAAACAGAAAGTGCGAACAGGAAGTCCACGGTGGAAACCGCAAGGAGGAAAGAAGCTGGGTCTTGACTGGTGCGAAGGAAGCAAAGGGGTCTTGGGCGTTCTGTCTTTGGGTGGGAGCTGTTGCGTGAAGATCAGCTCGAGTGTGAAGGAGTGAATGGAAAGCAAGAACGTGAGTGCATGGGTTTCATTGCTTTTGTTTTGACGTGAGGAGTATTAAAAGGGGGAAATGGCAGCTGGAGTTGTGATGAACGGTTTCAACTAAATGGGTTCACAAACAAAACGAAAGAAAGGTTAGTGGTCAGTTTCTATTTAAAACAAGGGCAGGTTGATAATGTTATTGGTATTTTGTTAATACTAATGATATGTTAAGGTAATTAGAAACTTGCTTAAGTAGATAAATGGGATAAACCCAGTGGACTAGTCTTTGAGGTTCAATGTCGTAGTATCTTATTAGTATTTATCACAAGCTAATTGATTTAAGTAGGAAGGGTAAATATATAGAAACTTAATTAAGGAAAAACAACAAGATAAATCAGTACTTGAGAATAAGTCTTTAAGAGCCCAAGAAGACCCAAACGCTACTGACCTTTATATTTCGTTAAGCAAGTTTCAAAACATGCCTGATTACTTGTTCAAACGTGGCCAACTATATAAATTTGCGTCATATATTTAATGATTACCAATCTTACTGTAATTATGGTAAGGAATGGGATCATTTATATAAAGTGGAAAATTGTTTAAAAACTTTAAGCCCAACAAACAGAAAACCACTTTTAGACTAATGGTTGAAGTAAACATTTGGACGCTACATGTTGACTTATGGTTATGAGGAAGTCGGAAGTTTTCGGTATAAATCAATAGGTTTTAAGGATAATACCGCAAACAAATGTATATATTCTTGAGTTAAGATTTAAGATTTGTCTGGGTAGTTTAACGTGGACATGCTCGTCTGGGTATGATTTTGAATGAGTGTACCAACGCTTAAGGGTGCCTAGTCAACATTTAATTAACGTAAAATAGTATTTTGATAAATAACAATATTTTTTTAGGTTCTAGTAATGTTAAGTAATTTAGGAATACGGTATTAAAATTTTAACTATGTCATTCGTAAACAGAATCAAACAAACCAAAGGGCGTTGGAACCATACCAACAGATGCAATATTATGAAAGTGGAACGGACGAAGTAAAACGCAGCTGGAGGCTTGTAAAACAAACTGTTTTAACGATGGATGGAAATCAAGGTGAGTTAAACTCACTCAGTTACCCTTTTTATATTTTATATAAATTGGGTATTTTTATTTTGTGTGCTCTGCTTGCCAATGGTTGACTATTTGCTAGTTATCTATTTAGCTGTTGATTTAACCGATGGAATTAAACTGTGTTTAATTTCAGTGAAATTACCAAATCGATATTTTTAACGATTGGTTCCAATAAAGGTAACTCACCTTGGTTGGTCACGTTTATTTATAAACGTGTTTAAATGGTTGAATCATTTGAATTGCTTGTGGTTGATGTCGAATGGTTGCTATTTAGTGTTATCAGTTAAACAAAAACTGAATGGTCTGATTTGAGATAACCATTTGAATACAGGGAAGGACAGGTTGGAGGGATCCAACCGGATTCCTCAAATGTATTTTTATTTTCATATTCTCATATATGAACTGATCTGTTTGTGTGATTGATTTTATGGTTGATTATTGAATGTTCAACATCTGTTAGTTTAAAACCAATGGGTGATATTGGTTGGGTATTTGGCAGCGTATGGCCAATAAAATCAATCGTTTTATAGATATTGATTCACCGTCAGGTGAGTCAATAGAGGTGAAGTTATAAAATGCATTTTATAACTGGAGATAGATTTTTAGAACATATTATTTTGAATAAAAGTTATTCAAGAGAAACAAATAAATATTTTATTTATGTAAGACTTTAAATTATTTTTAATTGATTTTATAAAGCAAGTTCCGATGTAAATCAGATTGATAAGTACGAGATAGGAAATAAAATCGCATAGTTAGAATTGGATAATCGTTTTGTTAAGAAAACCATTAATGGGATTTATTTAAATTAATTATATAATTAATTAATTTAAAGTGAGAATTTATTTGGAATGGGCTAACGAGATAATCAAGTTGAGTGAATTAAATCGACCATTTTGAATTTGAATTGATTATCGAATTAATGTGTTTTTGGATTAAATATCGTTTAAATATAGATATGGTTTTGAAAAGGGTTTAAGATAAACCAGGATTTATAAATGAGTTTCAAAGTGTAAATCGTTAATATTGAATCAACGTTATTTGAAAATGAAATCAAGAGGGGAATTGGAAATAAGATTTCAAAAGTGGGGAATGGTCGAACAGATTTGAAAGAAGATTGGAAATAAATGAATATGGTTAAAGAAGTGAGTTATAGGGTTATATAACTAAACCCCAGTTATAATGGAATGTATTTCGAGATGGAAATAGGAATATTGATTTTGTGATTACAACTGATATTCATCTGAGGATAAGAACGTTGTTTGATCAAGGTCTGAGAGGTAATTAAAATACCCCAACTTGAACAACGTCGGGATTATCTGAAGATAGTATTAGTTGGTAATCGTAAGAAGCGTTAGTGGATATGGTTTGAAAATCTAAACAGCGATTTTAGCGCGGTTGTTATAATATATGTTTTGTAAATCTAATATAGCAATTGTAGCGCTTTTGCTATAGTAAATGGGTTGTAAACCTAAACAGCGATTATAGCGCTGTTGTTTTGTAAATCTAAATAGTAATTATAACGCTATTGTTATAACAGATATGCTATAAATTTCTTTGTTAAAACTAATGGATTTCCGAATCTAAAAGATGATTTGACGGAAGAATTAAGTGGGAAATTGAATATAGCTATTCGAGATAGAACTAGCCAAACATAATTATTCGGCTAAGTTGCCATTTCATACGACTGCTAGCGTAATTCGCAGGGCTGCAGATAGCCTACGGAGGTCGGATGTTACCTGAGGGAATTAGGCGTAACCATTGTGATCGCTGTGATCTAGAGTCAAGCGAATGGAGTTAAGACGAATGTTAATTAATCAATTAAAGTTATTCAAATATCGTATTTTTTTTGAATATTAAAAGAATTGGAAGTTTCAATTTAACAAAAAGGAAATTAGTTTGTCAAAGGCCAAGTGATGCTGAATACTGAACCAGTGAACTCATTTGGGTGTCATGTTTGAAAACACTGAGTATTTTGATAGTTAAAACACCGACTATCAAATCTGTCCAATACGATTGTTGGTATGGAAAGACCGGGATCGAATGTATATTCGAAAACCATTCCGACCAACAAATACGTGAAGATATCAGAAGATGGTCGAGATGGTGCTGAGAAGACCGTTGATTTTCATAAACGGAAGAACCACTAATATTCTCTGCTTGGCAAGCAGAGATAAACTGTGATTCTGTCGTGGTTGGAATCTACGGGTTGCAAGGACTTCTCGCTACTGATCCATGGGGTGATTCCTATATGGATGCAGTAGGAGAGTACCTTCGGTTCATCCTGTTCCGGGATGACGTATATGGACGAATGTCTGACAGAGTATTTCCAAAGGATCACGTACGTTGATTTCTTCAAACGTGCTATGGTTGTTGGTGGAGAATTGCCGCTCTCTTAGCTTCCAGCTAGAGTATTTTTGTGGATATCAATTAGTGATATCTGATGGATTTGACGATGTGGCATTCAAAGTAAATGGCGACCAGATGTCAAGAGTTAATTCTGGCCTCAAGCCTTATCAACCGGGAAATGACAAAAATCGGGCAGGCAGCATGGCTATGTGGGTCGCTCCCATTAGGGTGTATAATCACCTATCTAGAGAAATTCCTATTTGTTCTTAAATCTATGTTTCGATGCTGTCCCTTTTCGGGAGACGGTTGCTGATCCCAACCGTCGGTGATATACATTCGATACACTCAAGCGAAATGAGTGGTCGATCATGTGAGGGCCGGGTTGCAAGAAGTTCTTGTTGAACCCAGTGTATTCATCTCTAGAGATACACTATCGGAAGGTGGACCCATACCTTGTCAAGTCGGAATCCAATCTCCAATAAGCACCTGCGGGTTTTGATTGTATACTATATATGTGGAGCGTGAGATGCAAGCGTTCCACTAGATTGCTATTTACTTGTATTTATACATTATTGTAATATCAGACAAGATATTGATTTCAAACTGTTTTGGGTTATCGTAAGGTAAAAACCGTCCGTGTTTATGTGTGGATTTGGTCTTACGATTATCCTTTTCTTTTGAAAAGATTTTGAACTTTAAAATCATGACTGGATGATTTACCTTTATACTGTGCGAGTTTATCTCACTCTGGTTCACCAGACTGACCCGGTGTTTTGTAAATGCTCGGGTTAGCCCGGAATGTACAGGTTCAGGTTATCGACTGCTGTGATGAGACGAGCTGGAAGAGTCCAGACGTATGTTATTACTATTCCGCTGTGTGTTATATGAGGACAGATTAGTATCACTGTCCAGGTGTGTACTCTGATATTGTAAGTATTTCAAAAGCTTTCAATAAAGGTTATTCCTGTATTATATTTTGTTCCGCTGCGATGTGAGACTCTGTGTTGCGTTTCTTCTTCTTCTATTCTAATATTTCTTTCTTTCTTATCTCACCCTCTAACTTCTTTCTATTAATGATCTGGAATGTTCGATGTCTGAATGGTCAACATGGTAGTTTGATGTTGATTTTCGGAGTCGAAAATACCGGTTTGTTACAGGTTCTTTAACCCAGTTAAAGACAGGATATTGATTTTTGAAAGGATTAAAACTAAGTGGAGTTTTAATGAATCTTTAATTAGATTGAAATGTGAATTGATAATTTAAATTATCAAATCTGAAAAGTGATCGAGAATGGAGTATCACCAGTTTTGCTCCAAAGCGATAGTTAAATCTTTAATTAGATTTGAACGTGAAATGGTAATTAATTTTACCGATAACACCGTGGTGTTAGATGTGGAGTATTACCAGTTTTCTCCATGGGATGAATAGGTTGGGATTGGGAAATAAAAAAAATAATTACTTCGGTGTGGTTCGCAAATCCCGACTAGTTTGAAATGATATCCAAAGGAAGATTAAAGAATAAATTTAGAAAAATTTATCTTGGATAAAATTAATGGGAACCTTTCCCTAAGAATGTGATTTTGTGAATAAAAGAATATTCTGAATTGGAATGAGGCGTTTGTTGTGTTTGTGTAACATTTGCTTATCATATACATGGGTTATTCAGAAAGGCCGGGTTTACACCCATTCTGAATAACCGATTCGACGAGATGTCGAAGATAAAGACGGTGGTTGAAGACCGGAAGTCTTCACATCGTTTGGGTGATTACTGATGATCTTGATTGGGCTGTACACCCAAGATGAGGGAAACAGTTGGTGATCGTCCAGACGTACTTGGAGATGGATGGATATGCGAGGAAAGTGCCTCCGGTTTCGTTCAGACCCAGAACGAACATGTAAATGGATTTTGTGTCTGACATTGGATTTTATTCTGTGTTGATTGATCTCTATTAAATATACATCTGTTTGGCGGCGGAGAATTTATTCTCTTGCTTAACGCCCTTCTCTGAGACGTACGAGCTCAGAGGTTGTATATCGATGGACATCAGTCGCATGGAGTGAATTGCCAGTGTGGCACGCGTAAGTGGCAATTGATCAAGGCTTCTGTTGAAAAGCAAAGTCTTGTGGTTGATGATCAAAGCACGGCCTGTGTGGCATAGCTTTGTGTATAACGTGAATTCACGAGCCTCACACCTTGGTATGAGTCAAAAACGGGATAGTGACTGCAGGGAGAGCACGACGTTTCTTTCTAGCTAGGGTGGTGTCAGTGACCTACCAGCCCTGACATTTATATACTTTTCACCTGTGTGGTTGTTGCATACGAGGCGTCTCGGATATAGGTCTGTAAGGACCGGGAAACGTGTGTTCAGGAATAATTAATCCTCAAAAGTAAGAGAGGACTGGCCCTGAAGATCCAAGGATCAGAGTGGGGTCCTGGGACATTTGCTAGAGTGTCTCGAACGCGGATAGGAGCTTGCCCCTTGCCTCGGCTCATGACGAAAATCCAATTTCCAATACGTGATATTGCGGTTTTATTTGTAGAACCTAGTATGGCGACATAGTGGTATGGGTCATTCATGCCGCCTATGATTGATATTTATGATTGAAATTGTTTTGACACTATACACTTATAATAGTATCAAATAATGTGTTTTAAACATATCAAGCATGCTTTGGCTATTATAAGGTAAAAACCCTATCCTTCGGCTTGCGTTGCATTATGTGATGGGACCTGGGTCTTATAATAGCTTCATTTTTTTTTATTTAGCATTGCGCTGTTTGTTTTAAGCACTGGTATTCTTGGGAGGAAACCCGTTCCGTGTTATACGGCATGGTCCCTTGATTTACCTAACTTTAAAATAAAGATTAATAACTGTTTTAGTTCTCACACCAGTCACATGACTGACCTGGAGTTTATTGTTTTAACCTAAACTCTGGGTGCCCCTATTTTCCACACGGGCAGCTAGTAGTTTTGGTTTTGCAGATTTATATTCACGGGGACCTGGTTTACAGCTGGAATGATATCCGGAAAGCTCTGTATCCGTATATCTCTTTCAGTTGTGTTTTGTGTTATTTTCTGCTGCGATGTATTTAAATGTAATTTATTGTAATCTCTGATATTTATCGAATGTAATTTATTCATTTATACTCTGTATATTCTTGTATCTGATGGAATTGTTGTAATAACAATGAAATGTTCTTCCGTCTGCGTTCTATTTTGTCTTGTCCTCAAAGTATCCGCTCTTTCCTTCACGGGGAAGTTACGGGTCCTTACAGTGTCAAAGGCACTCAAATTGTTCTCGATGCTGAACTCTTAGGCATTATTCTAAATTGTAGAAGCACGAGCTCGAATTTTTTGGATTTTGTTATCGACGAAACCGATTTGGAAACCTACTATGACATATTTGAAGATTGTCCTCCATTGGAAATAAAAAATCCCTTTTTTGTCGAAAAACAAGAATTGTCAAACTTCTCCTTCAACATACCATCACTCCCCATTCCGGAAATTTCTACCATCCAACTCTCAAAGTCCAAAAGGCTCTCTTTGATATTATGGGTGGTTATAATATCAATTGTGCTAAAATGATCTTAAATGAAATTAAACCCACAGAATTATTGTCAAGAGAAAACACTCTCTGCTATGGTGTTTATCTCACTCATATTTTCAAATACTTTAATGTTGATCTTCATGGAGAAGAATTTGTGCCTAGAAAATCGTTTGACTCATCAAACATTCATCTCATGCAAATTCCTCTCACTTTCAAACCATATGAGACATTCGAAGCCAAACAAGCTCGAATGCAACACGAACAAGAGCCAATGGAAGTCGAAGAAGAAAAGGCTTCTATAAAAAGTGTTGAGTATCCAACTGATACTAAACGCATTTACAAAGGGACGATTATTCAAAAACAAGTGAAAATCATCAAAAATCAAAAGTCGCTTAACAAGAAACTTTCCAAAATATCCAAATTCATGGTTAATATGGGAAGAAAGCTTGGACTCTCACCTCCCTCGCCATCATATGAAAACTAGTTTATCTAGTTTAATCTATCTTTATGAATTCGCTTATATTTCCTTGTATTTTCTTTCGAATCTCGTATTTAAAGTGTGTCTTGATTAGATGGACGTATTTGCTTTCTATTAAGTAATAAATGGAGTTTTACTTATGTTAAAATCATCTTTATGTCTATGTGAAAACTTTAGAACTAATTATAATATAATAGAGTTCAAAAGAATTTAAAATTTTCACTATAGTATGTCGATATATAACTGCCAGATGTTCAAATTGTTTCAAATTTTGAAATTAAAATAACTACTCACATCCATTC
The DNA here is from genome assembly GCA_030737875.1 of Allium sativum. Lineage (NCBI taxonomy): Eukaryota > Viridiplantae > Streptophyta > Magnoliopsida > Asparagales > Amaryllidaceae > Allium > Allium sativum. The sequence goes on along the minus strand of CM060913.1, from coordinate 311,248,685 downwards.
AAAATCCAACGAATTCCAGGCCCTATTTAAGCCTATTTCTTCCAAAAAATTCATTATTCTATTTCTCGTTCTTCCTTATTCATTTCTTATCAAATCCATGGCAAATCCTATCCATAACACAAGTGAAAATCTTGATGATTCTTTGAATTCTTTCAAGAAAATTCTCTCCATAGCACTACGTAATCAGCGCAAACTATAGTTAATTCAAATGAGGATGGTTGAATATCAAGAAAAGTATTTTAATGTAATTTGTTGGGAAATTTCTTCTCATTTCAGAGATGAAAACAACAAAACATAACATAACACTGAAAAAGAGTGGAAGGACATCAAGAAGAACCTAATCACTGGACAAGATGAATAGGATGAAGTTCCAAGAAACATTTAAAATCGACTGGTATGGTTGGTTCGATTGATTTGTTTGAATTTTCTTTGAATTTTATAACTTGAAATTTGTATATATATTAAGACATATAGTGTAGTGTGATTTGGTTTGTAAACAAACATATGTAATTATAATACTTGGATTGGTCTGTATTTATTCATTATATTTCTAGGAATTATTATAAGTTTGTAAGGATTAAGGGGGAGTATTCTACTTTGAATTGGTTTTGAATTAAGGGATAATATCATTAGTTACTTATTGTCATATAGATTTTATTTAGATATGTATACGATTTAGGGGGAGTTGTTTTAGAATTTCTTTTTGATAATGCCTAAGGGGGAGAAATTATAAAATATAGACATAGTTTATAGGATTCATATAGACAGGGGGAGTATTGAAGGATCATCATCAACAGGTATATACAGGTATTGTATTTTATAAATTAAGGTTGTCATCATCAAAAAGAGGGAGATTGTTGGAGAATATAGTTTTGATGACAATAACCTTATTCCAATATTAATTGATTATAAAATATGTACTAACACTTTTGTGTAGAATACACACACACACAGATTTATAAATAGAAAATATCAATGAAGACTATAGAGTTTAAAGATATTAGAGTTCGGAGATATTTCAAGACTCATGAGTATTCAAGATTTCAAGAGTTCAAGACTAATATAGTTATAGAGTCTGCATTATGTAAGACTCTAAATAGAAGTCCAGATTTAAATTCAATTTCTGTTTCCAAATTCTGTCTTCAATCTTCTCTATTTTATTTTCTATCTTTTCTATTTTTCTTTCTTGCTTTACTTTTGTTTTCAAACTCAAGGATTATTAGGTTTATATAATTGTATTTTTATATTTATATAGTTTTAAACTTTATAAATATGTTTATATAGTTTATATTTATGTTTTCATATGATTTCCTACTATGTAATATCAATTTATAACACTATTTTTAATTCAAGATTTCTAGAATTATATTTATATCAAAGCACTTGAAAAATGCTCAAAAGATAATTTTACACTAGGTGTATGTCGACATAAGAAAAGCGCAATATCGACATATAACTGTCATTTTTCAATTTTGAAAGGAAGTGTATTTTCACTAATTGTGACGGTTTTGAAGCATTGCAACCTTTCACACACTATAAAAAGGGATTGAATTCGAATTTTTAATCACTCCTTCTCCTCTTTCACTCTCTTTCATTACACCATTATTTCTTATCATTTTTATGATTTCTACACCTATACTCTGCCTAATTCAATTCTGTTTTCACTAATCTTCTTCTCTCTACACACGCTACTCATTACTCTCCGAATCAAGTGCTATTAAAGAGTTATAGGGTTGTTTGTAATAGTTTGGGTTGTGTAAAGGAATCAGTGGTATCCCTTGTAGCCATGAAATCAAGGACGGGTAATCAGTGGTATCCCTTGTAGCCGTGAAATCAAGGAAGGTATACTTGATCAAGTTTGTGGGTGGAAACGGTGGTATCCCTTATAGCCGTTAAATCATGGAGGATTGTAATTGGATATTGATATAGTAATAAAACGCTGCGCAATCCAGCGTTGCGTGGGACTGGACGTAGGAGCAATTCCAAACCATTATAAAATCCGGTATGTTCTTTCCTTTTCTACATTTTTATTTCTGTTTATTTTGCATCTGTGTCTGTGATTGTTTCTGTGGTGTTTGATTCATATAGTTTATGACATAAGATTTAGATTTTGTTTAAATTCTCAAAAACACTATTCACCCCCCCCCTCTAGTGTTTGTTTTGCCTTAACGATCCTTTCCGCAATTCCTAACAGGTTGGTGGCCCGGTTGGTGGCAGCCCTATGTTGAACCCATGGGCTGCTGGGGGGCTGCTGTGAGCAGTTGCTGCACATATAGCATTCCAACAATCTCCCATTTGTGGACTGATTTCAATCCGTCTTTACACTTTGATCGATGCAACAACAATCATGCTCTTTTTACTCTAGCACACCAAGTGAAGTTGAACACAACTTCAGTTTATCAACAATTACCGTCTTTATTAACATGTCTGCTAGATTCTTGCTTCCTTTGATTTTCTCCAGTATTAACACATCATCTTCTAGTAGAGATCTGATGAAGTGATGACGAAGCCCAATGTGTTTGGTTCTGGAGTGAAATGCTGAATTCCTCGCCAAGTGTATTGCACTTTGACTATCACTGTATAAGATATTCTTTTCCTGCTTGAATCCCAACTCAGTTAACAAACCTTGAATCCATATCATCTCTTTACTAGCTTCAGGAATTGCTACATACTCAGCCTATGCAGTGGATAAAGTGGCAATCTTCTGTACCTATGACATCCAACTAACAGTTGTGGTTCCAATCATGAATTGATTGGGATGGTTGATTTGATTGATTTTTTTGAATATTCTTTGAAATATATATATATATATATATATATATATATTAAGACATATAGTGTGGTGTGATTGGTTTGATTTGGTTTGTAAAACAAACATATGTAATTATAATACTTGGATTGGTTTGTATTTATTCATTATTTTGCTAGGAATTATTATAATTGTTTAGATTAAGGGGGAGTATTCTACTTTGAATGGTTTTGGATTAAGGGGTAATATTATTAGTTACTTATTGTCTTATAGATTTTATTTAGATAGTTATACGAATTGGGAGGAGTAGTTTTAGAATTTCTTTTTTATAATGCCAAAGAGGGAGAAATTGTAAAATATAAACATAGTTTATAGGATTCATATAGATAGGGAGAGTATTTGAAGGATCATTATCAACAGGTATCTACAGGTATGATATTTTATAAACTAAGGTTGTCATCATCAAAAAGGCGGAGATTGTTGGAGAATATAGTTTTGATGACAACAACCTTATTTCAATATTAATTGATTATAAAATATGTACTAACACTTTTGTATAGAAGATATACACACACATAAACACACACACACACACATATGCAGGATTTATATACAGAAAATATCATTGAAGACTGTACAGTTTAAAGATATTAGAGATTCAGAATTCAGAGATATTTCAAGACTCGTGAGTATTCAAGATTTCAAGAGTTCAAGACTAATATAGTTATAGAGTCTAGATTATGTAAGACTCTAAATAGCACTCCAGATTCAAATTCAAATTCAAATTCTGTTTCCAAATTCTATCTTCAATCTTCTCTATTTTATTTTCTATCTTTTCTATTTTTCTTTCTTACTTTACTTTTGTTTTCAAATTCAAGGATTATAAGTTTTATATATTTATATTTATATATTTATATATTTATATAGTTTTAAACTTTATAAATATGTTTATATAGTTTATAATTATGTTTTCATATGATTTCCTACTTTATAATATTAATTTATAATACTATTTTTAATTCAAGAATTTCCAGAATTATATTTATATCAAAGCACTTGAAAAATGCTCAAAAATTAATTTTACACTAGGTGTATGTCGACATAAGAAAAACACTATGTCGACATATAACTTTCATTTTTTCAATTTTGAAAGGAAGTGTCTTTTCACTAATTGTTACGTTCTGAAGCTATGTAACCTTTCACACACTATAAAAAGGGATTGAATTCGAATTTTTAATCACTCCTTCTTCTCCACTTTCACTCTTTTTCATTATACCATTATTTCTTATCATTTTTATGATTTCTACACCTATACTCTACCAAATTCAATTCTGTTTCCACCAATCTTCTTCTATCTACACTCTCTACTCATTATTCTCTGAATCAAGTGCTATTGAAGAATTATAGGGCTGTTTGTAATAGTTTGGGTTGTATAAAGGAATCAATGGTATCCCTTATAGCCGTGAAATCAAGGATGCGTAATCGGTCGTATACCTTGTAGCCGTGAAATCAAGGAAGGTATACTTGATCAAGTGTGTAGGTGGAAAGGATGGTATCCCTTGTAGTAGTGAAATCAGGGAGGATTGTAATTGGATACTGATATAGTAATAAAACTCTGCGCAATCCAGTGTTGCGTGGGACTGGATGTAGGAGCAATTCCGAACAAGTATAAAATCCGGTGTGTTCTTTCCTTTTCTGCATTTTTATTTCTATTTATTTTGCATCTGTGTTTGATTATGTTTCTGTGATTATTTCTGTGGTGTTTGATTCATATAGTTTATCACATAAGTTCTAGATTTTGTTTAAATTCTCAAAAACACCATTCACCCCCCTCTAGTGTTTTTTTTCCTTAACGATCCTTCCTGCAATCCCTAACAATTGGTATCAGAGCAAGGTCTTTCAAAAAATTCATAATCTGATTTTTGAGAATAGTGATAGTGGCAACCAACACTGGTAGTAATAATAGTTATTTTGTAGAGGGCCAGTCCACTGTTAGACCACCACTGTTTAATGGTAGTAATTATTCATATTGGGCATGTCGAATGAAAATATATTTACAGTCAGTAGGATTAGACACATGGAATAGTACGCAAAATGAATTTGTTGAACCCACAACTGCTTTTGCACAATGGACAAATGAACAAAACACTGCTGCACAAAGAAATTCTAAAGCCATAAATATGTTATTTTATTCATTAGATAGGAATGAGTTTAATAGAGTGTCCATATGTAAAACTGCTTATGAAATTTGGAGAACTTTACAAGTTACTCATGAAGGAACTAGTAAAGTTAAACAAACTAAAATAGCAATGTTTGTAAATCAGTTTGAGCTATTCAAAATGAACAAGAATGAGTTTATTTCAGATATGTATTGTAGATTTCAAGAGATAGTGCATTCATTAACAGCACTTGAAAAACTTATTCTAAATTTGATCAAGTCCGAAAAATACTAAGTTCATTAACTCCAGAATGGGATCGGTAAACTTTGGCAATTGAAGAAGCTAATGATGTGAATGAATTGAAGATTGAGGAGTTAATCGAAAATTTTATGTCTTATGAAGTCCAATTACAGAAGAGAAAAGACAACAGGCCAACTGAGAAGAAATCTTTTGCATTAAAAGCAACAACAAATGATTCTAACTCGAGTTGTGAAGATGATGAAGAAACAGCTCTTATGACAAGTCATTTTAGAAAATTTCTCAAATATAGAAGGAAAAATTATAACCAAGGAAGTTCAAGAAGTAACGATGGTCGATATTATAACTGCAACAAGCTAGGTCATATAAAGAAAATGTGTCCATATCCAGATAAATCAATTCAACAAATAGAAAACAACAATTCGTCAAGAAAGAAAAAGAAAGCATACACAGCAACGTTAGATGATTCAGATTCATCGTCAACTGATGAAGAACTAGAAACCGGAAATACGAATATATGCTTTACGACAATTCAAAATTCAGAAAATTTTGATGAAAAGGATCTAAAAACTAGGTATGCCTTAATTAAGTTCTAATTTTATTTAGTTGAATGGTTGCTTTATTTGTTTGCTTTGATATGAATTTACAAACTTTAAAATTTAAACTTGAAATTTGAATTTTTAAATTCAAAATAATAACAATAATAATAAATAACAAATAACTTACCCATTGCCTAATCATCCTCCACCTGACCCTTCACATATCCCTCCACTTGTTCCTTCTCCTAATCAACCAACTGTCCCATTGCCTAATCAGCCTCCAGACCAATCTTATAACCCTCCGCCTGGCCCTACAATTAACCCCAATCCATCACTTCTACCACCCGCGTTGCTTCGGAATTCCCCCCTCTTTCTAAAAATCCTCGTCAAACTATGTGCCAACGGCGTTGGACCTACATCTTTGAGCATTTGCCTCGCAATGAGGGAATTATGAACCCATAGACATGTAACCAACCTTCTCTGAAGGTGCTATGGAATTCACTGACGAGATTGTTGAGGCGGGTACCAAAGTCTGGAATGAAGCTCTGGTTGGTTTCTTTTTAGATGTGCCTCTCACGTTACACTGCTGTTCTTTAGAAGATTACTTCGATCTGGAGGCTTAAAGGTACTTTCACTGTTAAATTCGATGGAGTTATGTTTTTGTTCCAATTTTCATGCCAAGATGATCATATGAAAATTTTGAAGAGTGATCCGATCATAATGAGAAACAATCTCTTCATTATAAAACCCTATGATGTGTAAATATGCAATGTACGTGAACTAGTTATGGAAGTCCCTATCTGGGTGGAGTTTTCTAATATACCTTTGTTTACGTGGTCGCACCCAGGAATAAATTGGTTTGTGTGTAGATTTGGAAGGTTGATATGTTTAGATAAGAAAACTAAGAGGTTACAAAGATTAGAATGCGCTAGGTGCCTCATAGGAGTTAAGCCAAACAAGGTTTTAGTAGATGACTACTTAGTTAAGATACCTGGAGGACGTAACCAAAGAATCAAAGTGAAATACCTTTGGAAGCCCTTAGTTTGTACACACTGCAGGGTTTTATAGTAATGAAAGTTGTGAAGAAAACGAGGGTTTTGGAAATCGCAATGAGGGAAGCATAAACAAAAAGGAAGCACAATTCGCAGCAACTATAGGAATGTCAACAACAGCTGCTATAGGAAACACGCAAAAGGAAGTAATGGAAGCAAACGTCAAGGCAGCCCCAATTAACCAAAGGAATCCAAACAGTAACTATGGAAGGAATGTTAACAGCAGCTACGTTAGAAAAATGCAAATACCTGCAATGAAAAATTGGCAAAGAGTAACAAGAAACAAGAGAAATTATTATTACAACAAACCGAATGGGAAGAGCACCATTGGTGATTTCTGGCCTATTAACGGCAATACTGAAATACGGAAAACTGGAGCACCATCCATCATTCTGAATGAAAATGCTCTGGAGGAAGGAGAAATAGATAGCGATGGTGAACAAGGAAACATGCATAATAATGAGAGCACAAAGCAGTCTGACTTCATTTATAGAGTCTCTGCTCCTCTTATTATCACCAACAGTTATGAAATATTGAGTGAAACCCTAGAGAAGCAACTGACTGAAGCAACAGTAATGGAGGAAACTCTCGATCAAAGTACAACTCACAAATGCTCAACCATAGCCAAAAATGTGAGTGAAACAACCATCATTGGAAGCAAATCTCCATGCAAGTTATCAACTGCACCAATGATTAGTATGCTAATGATGAAGTTGTAAACGAAGACTGTAACATTGGTTTAATGTACAGTGGCTTTGAACCGGATCTGGTAAAGGCTGCCCCAGCTTTGTGTGTGCTATTCTATGTTACCACAAATGATGTAGACAGTGTTGGACTCAAACTCCACACATCCCCGCTACTGCAAACTAAACTGGTTTCTTCTGTTAATACTACTACAAACGAGAGGAATGATGCTGGAAATAGTTCCCATGCACTTGAAGGCAAACAACAAACATGCATTTCTGATGGTTTACAGTCTCTTCCTAATCCTGATTTAAAAAGGTAAACTGATGTGTCAATTCTAGTTGGTAGTCATGAGGCTAATGGCCTCAAATAGCCGTACAAAGACATTTCACCACCACCGAGTTATAAAGCTGCGAAAGATTTTCATCTATATTACCTGCAAAAGGCCAGTTAGAGAAGCAAAGCACAAAAAAGCAGAAAGTAATTACTCCGAAACCTGGACAGATCCTAACGAGATGTAATGGCGCGATTTTCGATGCCCTCGAAAGTCGTGTCATTATTAAAGAAATAGATAGAAAATAAAACTAAACGAAACATCAGAATCCCACAACGGAATTTCACAAAATACATAATATATTACATAACAAGGTCTGATACATCATAGTACAACATCATAATACATCATCATAGAGAAACAACATAATTATACATGATTACTAGGATAATACGGACAGCTAAACTAGACACATAGAAATAGATATACCACTAGACTGGTCTTGAACTCTAAATCCAACACACTTCGTAGGGTTCCACTTGCTGCCTGGATCACTTGTCTACTCATAACAAGTGTTATGAGTACCCAAGAGTTTAGGAAACACAGATATTAAACTCTGGGTCAGTCTGGGGACTCATGTGAGTAAACACAATTAAATAGATTGGGAACAGGGAATAAAAGAATGAGGTTTTTCATATTGGACAGATTCATTTAACTTTAGAAATCTTTAGAACAATCCATAGGTATATGGATGATGACCTAAGTATCTTTGATATCAAAATCATTTGATACTACAATAGTTTTTAACAATTAAATAATCATCTATTGAAACGCTTGCATCTCACGTTTCATGTATATAGTATATAATTGAAAACCGCAGAGCGCTTATTGGAGATTGGATTCCAACAGACAAGGTATGGGACCACCTGCCAATCAGTGTACTCAAGAGGGGATACACTGGGGTTCAACAAGAACGTCTTGTAACCTGGCCATACATGACCGTCCACTCATTTAGCTTGAGTGTAACGAATATATTATCACCCCCATGGTTGGGAATGACCCACCGTTTCCGAAAGCTGCAGCAGCGAAAAGAGATTAAGAAGTTAAATATGTACTTTCTCTAGATCGTGATAACCTAACCTGCTTGGGTATGACCCACCTAGCCATGCTGCCTGCCCGATTTTGGTCATTTCCTGGTTGTGAGGCTAGAGGTCACGTTTATCTTTTTGACATATTATATCTTCAATTACTTTGAATGTCACATCGTCATAGTTGTCAGAACACTCATTCGATTTCCCAAATATACTGCGGGCAATAAAGCTAGGAGAAACGACTTCCTCTGCCACCAACGTAATATACTTACGTAAATTCGATGTGTAAGATATAATAGAAATACGTTGTTAGACAATCGACCATACAGGTTGTCCTAGGACTGGACAGACCTAAGGCACTATTTAAAATAGCCCTTGCATATCTCTGTCTTCAATATTTCTTACACGCGGCGTATACTTCGAATCGAAGTGGAATATAATTCCAGCCTCTTCGAAACAATGTACGTATTGCCTTTTATTATCAGTTGACATTTAAGAACCTACTTGATCCAAAACACTTCATCAAAGAATTAGTTATCAGTCTAAACTGAACTGGATTAATTATAATCCATTTTCTATTTAATGATCTTTAACCAACAGAAAAGGTATATGATTGTATTGTTTAAATCCAGAGGTTTTGATTTTCTTTTATAAACGAACAACCAAAGTGTGTGCATCGCACACGCTATTTTACTCTGTTTTGTCAGCTTGGTTTATACGACAATTTATACATTTTTCATACTTCGTAAGTTATCTCTTTATTTCTAAATAACCATAATTAACATTATTTATATTTTATATTTTATATTTATTGTTTCCTTTTTGTTTCTTATTTTAAACTCGTCGAACTTCTGCAGTCGAGCTTCTACATTTGATTTTCTTGCTACTGCCTTTCTTTCCACTTTCCCACAACATTTAGTTTTTATTTAATAAAAATCTCTTTATACTTATTTTATTTGATTTCCTATTTCCATTTAAAAACTAAATTTAATTTAAAACCCATCCAAACTCCTTTCCTTCACTTGCCAAAGTACCGCTACAAATCAATATGCTGCTCATGCAAAACCCACTCAAAAACCCATGCTCCAGCCTACTACCAAATACCCAGTACCGCTTGCCAAAGTACCAGCTTCCCCACTTCAAATTCCCATGCCACACACGCTGGATCTCCACACAAGCCCCATGCCCGATCACCTTGCAAAGTACCATGTTGCCAAAGTACCACATTTTCCAAAACCTATGCCGCGCCTGTCTGATCACCATCACACACTCCACTCAATACCACTTTTCCAGCAACAAGTGCCAAAGTACCACCTCCTTTGCCAAAGTACCCAAAGTACCACTTGCCAAAACCCTTTCCACACTCGCTCGTTCGCCACGAAAATGCCATGCCAAGCCAATACCACTTCTTCTTCTTACTGATGCACACACATGTCCACTGTGCACGTACACAACCCATCGAGACACCATTGACCTCTTGTGTCCCTCAAACACGTTGCCTATCACCTCCTGACCTCGTCACCGTCCTCCAATCTAATCACCTGAGCATCTACAGTGTTTTCACCTTTAAACATGCCCATTAGCGAACCCAGACCGATCCAAGAAATGACTTCACACCACCACCTCTTACTACCAGCGTTCATCCAACTCCGACCATATCATAGTGACGACCCACTTCGTCGATTCCCCCAGGGGCGCGCTTCCCAAACTCGCCGTGGTGGTGCTGCTCCGTTGAAACACAAAAACCAAAAGAAAACTAACCCAAAACCCACTTTTGCCTCATCTTCACAATTCGCTCATCAGAAAAACCATCTCCTCTTTTTCTGATGATCACCAACCTCTCACGCTCCCTCTGACCTAACGCCCCTAGTACCTGTTACGTGGTTTGCCGGAATTTACCCAAAATGGCATTTCCGTGCATCTCCCTGTTTCTCGACAACCCCATCCTTAAAAATCATGAAACTATGATTTAAAATCATCATATCCTCCTATGATCACATTCATGTAACTTGCACGCGATTCTGAGATGCTCGAATTTCATGATATATGGTTGGGTTACAGGAAAACAGTGCTTATGGTAAATTCAGTATATATAAATATACTTACATTGTTACTTATAGGTAAGTTGCAGAAGTATAACAACTAAAATGAATGATCACATACTAGCATTGATAAGGATTTAGATATGGAATTTAAGAATATATTTTTACCTGGGAAACAGGGTATTACTGGGAATGATATCTTTTTGCGTACAGGTTCATAACAGCAGGTTTTCTATTCCAAATGGATTTAAAGCTTAACAGTAGAATAAATAAACATACTAATGATATAAATATATGTATCTAGGTCTACACAACACTGGAAATAGGAATTTTAAACAGAGAGAAAAGAAAACAATTTACTCACCGAAATGCTTTCCTATTTCCTACTAGTTCAACCCAGTATTTTTTTGTAAGGAGAATGCAGGGTTTTGAGTCCATATTTATAGCCAAGTTTCTTTAATTAAAAATCTATTTCTCTTCATATCTTCTATAGTAAGTGTATAATTAGCCTTACCCCTTTGTTTAGGGTGCGTTCTTGGTGAACGGAAATGGGGTATTTGAGCGGGGCATTTGAGCAGGGGTACTGTAGCGAACGGGGAATGTGTTTTTAGCTACGAACGGGGTGTTTGAGCGGTGCATTTGAGCAGGGTATTTAATTGTTAAATAAATAGTTATGAATTAATTAAACACTATTACACAACATAAAGCGACTAACATTTTCATTACAAGAACTGAAATACAAACATAAATAACACAACTAGAGTTGAAATTAAAATAAGTACATGAAAATCTAAAAAAGACAACGATGTTGTCAAGTGCTCAGTTTCGCTGTAATGAATCCACGTATACCCTCATCAGGAAGTATCTCAACAATCTCCCTATTCTTCTAGTCATTGCGGAAAATCATCAAAATCTCCCACAACTCCACATTTACATGTCCCCAAACAAACTCGTAGCAATGTGTAGCACACTGCTGAATATGGTCGGTTAAAAACTGACGGCTCGAGCTACCACGCTCTACCTGTCTGCGCCTAGAGGGCTGACCAAAAGGAGGATCGCCGGTAGCCATCCAGTCTCCATAATAATCCGCGTCGGTAGTGGTGAACGAAGCAGCTGGCATAGGTGCTAGTGGAGGTGCAGGTGCAGTAGGAGGCGCAACAGCAGGAATCTGGTACGCACAAGCAGGCTTATGCAAACAACAATCAAGTAGAAGGTCCTGCTCTCTGAACTTCATCGGGGGGTTCTTCCTGAACTTCTTGTGTGCTCTGCCAGCGTCGGTAGCCCAGAAATCATCAGGACCATCCAAATAATCGAACATTGCATCCCATTCCCCGCCAGGTATCCTAAGTAGTCTGTCCTAGTCTCGAAATGTCCTCTTCATGTTATCTCATTTATTTTTTATCTGGTTTTCTGTAAACTCCCGACTAAAACGGGTGTTCATTGCTGTCGCGACTATTGCATAATAGTTACTGACGCTGGAATCGCGCTCGGCTATATACTCCACACAAATATCTATAAATGCCGAGTCACTTTCCTCCGTCTAGTATGCAACTGGGTGCAAAGTAGCGGTGGTGGAAGTGGCATACATCTACAGTCCCAAAAAAATTCAGAAAAACTCCAAAAAAAAAATATGTAATAGAGAATTAAAAAATAAACATAACGGTATTAGAAAATACCCTTTTTCCTGAAAATTTGGCACGAATTTTTTTTTTGAGGCTGAAAAGGGTGGTGTTCGGGTTGATGGAGGAGAAGAGGAAGGGGGTGCACAGTTTTATAGTGCACGAAAGGGGATGTTGAAAATCCATCCGTTGGCGTCCGACGCGTTGGACGCCAACAGATGGATTTTCAACGTCCTGGAAAGGGCCATTTGACTGTGGAATTTTGTGCTCGCGTCCGACGCTTCGGACGCGAGCACCTTCTCGAGTGTGCCAGAAAATGGATGCGAACGGACCCTTAGCCTCTACGCCATGTTTTCAAGAAACCAGTGTATAAAGCAATTGAATTGTTTAATTATATATTGGCCAATCTCCTTATCCTTTGTTTCTCTTCTAGAAGCGCACTATATTCAAACCATGCTTTCATTAAATGCTGCGCATGCTCACTTCTTTTCAGCAAATATAGAATAGTTTTACCTGGCCCTTAAATATTAGATATTTTTCTAATATGAATTCTTTACTTGAAAGTTGATGCCGAGTAGTCTTAGGTGACGGATATTTCCAACTCTTTGTCATACTATTTATGATAACATCACATTAAGAATGTTGCCTTATATGACTTGCTTTTGTTTGTCTTATCCTACATTTCCATTGATATTTTCTGTTAAGTCATTTATCCAAACGTGTTGTGTGCAAGTCCTATTATATGTTTCATATGTATGTGATGGCCAAATTATCTTCCCTTCACATGTTCCCTTATTCCTTCTTGTTTATTTCCAAGTCCCTTATATTTTTAAAGTGACCAAATGCCCTTTTACATATGTGAATTTGGTCATGACTTTCATGTAAATAGTTAAGTTCTTGGTTGTAATATTTTACTTTGAATTCATGTTGACTTATACCTAAATATATGTTGTCATATTTCCAATATGTATTCTTATGATTTATACTTAAATGTTGCATGCTGATATTATGTTTTCACAATTAAAACATAACTAAATATGTATATTCTTAGTATATTCATACCTATATATATTTACACATATGTTAACACTTGTTTTAGTTTGTTAAGTAAACATATTTTATTTTAATTACCTTATTAAAATTAATATCAAAAGTCAGAAAAAGCTGGGACATTACATGAGATCTATGGCAAATATTATCAACAAACAACTAGAGTTATCCAATGTTGCAAAACATCTATGTATGGAACATTAGGGGCGCGCACTCGGACGATAAGCTCGATCAATGTAAGAAAATGATAAGAAAGTACAATCTCAGTGCTCTGGCGATCTTGGAAACAAAGCTCAACGAGGTTTTGACTCTTCGAGCCGCCAGGTACATCAACCCAAACTGGTTATTTATTCATAATTTGTGTGATTCTAGTTATGGTAGTATCCTACTTTTGTGTGACCCAAATGTTCACAAATTTTCCACAATAACAACTTCTAGTCAACATATACATTGCCACAATATTCATGTTCCTAAATCTAGATCTTATTACTTCACCTTCATTTATGCATCAAATTCTTATGCTGTTAGAAACCATTTCTTTCTACAACTACCTACTTTTAGACAAAATACCCACCCTTGGCTGGTTTGTGGTGATCTTAACACACCTTTTAAATTAACTGATAGAGTGGGAGATACGAGTGTCTCGCCATCTGAAATTAGGGATATCAATATAGCCATAAATGACTCCGATCTTATTGAAATTAATTCATTTGGGCTTCCTTTCACTTGGAATAATAGTAAAAGAGAAGGCCCGCGGGCGTTTTCAAAAATTGATCATGCTTTTTGCAACGATACTTCCCTATGTTTCTGGCCTAATTTGTGTAATGAGCTTCCTCCACCATTACTCTCGGATCATTCCCCTCAAATCATTTGGCTTGGGGAGAATGAAACAAGGAGATTTCCTAATCTTAAATTTTTTAATGCCTGGACTCTAGACCTTGATTTTTTGGACATAGTGAAACCGCAGTGGGAAGTGTCTACCTTTGGTAACCCAATGGTTATTCTTAACAAAAAGCTAAAATATCTTAAATTTGCATTAAAGAATTGGTCAAAGAATAAATATGGTTCTAGTAGTATGTAGTCCATATATTGGTGTCAACAACTAGCAAACATTCAAACTCAATTGGCTAATGACCCCGCCAACCTTCACCTTGCGAGTGTTGAGAGTACCTTTTCGCCTAATTAATAGATAGCCCTTCATCATGAGTCTCTAATGAATAAACAAAAATCGAGAATAAAATGGGCAGATGATGGGGATAGGAACACAGCTTACTTTCATGTTGTGCTTCGGGCCAAACACAACAGAGAAGAAATTCACTCTGTCACGGACACTCTTGGGCAGGTTCATATGACTATCCCTGCTATTCAAACTGTATTCGTACAATATTTTTCTGAACTCTTCGGTAACATTTATTATAACTTCGAGGCCAAAATTGAAGACATCAACCCCAACATACTCCCTGTGCTTAACTTAACTCAATATAACATCTTAGGCACACCAGTCACTAACGATGAAATTAAAACAGCAATGTTTTCTCTTAACCAACACTCTTGTGGAGGCCCGGATGGGTTTAATGCAGTTTTTTTTAAACATTACTGGAACACTTTACACAACGAAGTTTTCAAAGTCGTGCATCAATTCTTCAAAAGAGGTAATATGTTGCAATCCTTTAATAACATTGTTATTACCTTAATCCCGAAAGTTAAAAATGCTTGCTATGTCACTGATTTTAGACCTATATCTTGTTGCAACACCATTTATAAGTGTATATCTAAAATTATAGCGACTAGACTCAAACTTATTCTGCTAGATATTATATCTACGAACCAATCTGCTTTTCTTCCGAATAGGAGCATTCTTGATAATGTTTTATTAGCGCATGAGCTTCTTAAAGGGTACAAATCTAAACATAACTCTACTAGAATAATGTTAAAGCTTGATATTAGGAAGGCGTTTGATACTTTACAATGGGTCTTTGTTATAAGAATTATGAGTTATATGAAATTTCCTCCTTGTTTTGTTGCTTGGGTTAACTCATGTATTAGCACTGCACATTTCTCTATTAACGTCATGGTACCCCTGTCGGTTTTTTCGAGAGTAAGCAAGGGATAAGATAGGGGGACCCCTATTTGCGTACATTTTTATAATTGTGATGGAACTGCTGACTAAAATGCTTGATGAACTTGTTAACAACAACCTTTTTAAGTTGCATCCCAAATATGATTCTCCGCGTATAACATCCCTCATGTTTGCGGATGACCTTGTCATTTTTTGTAAACCGGAAATTGCAACCATTATGAATATCATGAAAACTCTAGATAGTTTTTTTTACCATGAATGGTCTCAAAAATAATGTTGACAAATCAGAATTTTTGGCCTCTAGTTTATCTTTTCAACAAATTATTCAAGTGTAGGATATCACAGGTCTTCGATGCAATCAGGTAACAATCAATTACTTGGGTCTCCCTTTAACTACTTTCAGAATTACAACTTTACAGTGCTTACCGCTTTATGATAAAATAACTGCTCGTCTTGACTATTGGTCATCTAAGATGCTCAGTCAAGTCGGCAGACTGACTTTAATCAAAGCAGTTACTAATTCAATGCAAGTATATTGGGCTAGAAGTTTCGTCTTGCCACAGAAACTTATTTACATGATTAGAACTACCTTTGTTCGTTTTCTGTGGAAAGGGAACATTCATTCGAGATTTCTAGCGCCAATATCTTTTTCTATGCTTGAAAAGCCAACCTACAAAGGTGGTTTGGGTATCGTTAATATGTGCAAGTGGATTAAAGTGGCACATGGCAAACACATGAACGATTTTCTATGCAGAAATAACAGTCTTTGGGTTCAATGGTCTTACGCTCGCGTGCTCAAAGACAGGAGTTTATAGACACTAAATGAAAACCAAAATAATAGCTGGACATGGAAGAATTTGTTAAAACTGAGAACTCTTTATCTTCCTCACTTTAAATTTGGTTTGAAAAACCCTGACTTAAATAAAGTTTTGGCATGATCCGTGGTTAGTGCATAGTTTCATTATTAAGAACAACATGACTTATTTGGAAATGATGCAGTCTGGAATTGTCCAGGAGAATAGTGTTGGAAGCATTTTGGTAGGTGACCATTTTTCCATTCCATGTACTGCTTCTCAAAACACGCTGCATGTTTGGGACAAGATCATTGCATATGACATTCTTGTCGGAGCTCAAAATGATCATTCTTGGAAGTTTAAAGGTGAGCGGTTCTCTATTAAAAGCATGTATTATGTTTTACAAGATGTCACAAATTTGTTGCAATGTATGTAGCATAGCATGATTTGGTGGCAAGATAATACATCTAAGGAAAATCTTACATTCTAGAAAGCATATAATCAAGCCTTCCTAACCAAAGACAAATAATTAATATCACATGGATTGCAAATACAGTCGTGTTGTGTATTTTGTTGTTCACAAAATGAAACTACAAACCACTTGTTCTTCCAGTGTGCAACAATTCCGCCTATCATAACCGAAACAATGACTAGAGCTGGCTGTAGTATGTTCACAAGATATGGCTGGAAAGAAATGCTAGACAATTTGAACCAACCAAAGCCAAGAGCCTGAATCAAATGAAGCTGATGTTATGGCAGAGCATACGAGATGGGATAAAATATCTGAAATTTACTTTGATCCTGACATCTTGGGATTTTAATCCTATCGCAGTAAAGCTAATGTAAATAATGTTATGTGTTAGTTTCCTTTAGCTATTGATATGCCATGTATACATGTTTTCATTTATTTTTGTTTAGCTCACTTTGTCTCTATGTATTCGTCTTCGGTATATCAATAAAGTGGTAGGGGACCACTCAACCCCGTCGGCTTTGCCAAAAATAAAAAAATAAATAACAAATAAAATAATAAAATAAATTGTTTGTGCGTTTATTAGGATTAGAATTATTTCAGGAAATCGTTAAGCCTGAAATATTAATTGATAATATAAATTTCCATTCACAAAAATTTAATTTTCTTTTAAAGTAGACATATATGTCAACATAAAAATATGTCTATGTCGACATATCTGACCAGTTTTGAAAATCAAATTTTGAATTTCAAAGGTTTAAACTTTCAAACCTCCCTCCAACTTTTCACCAACTCCCAAGGTCTGAAAAGGTGTCATTTAAGTCTGAAAAGTTGTGCCTATTCAATTCATATCCATTCAATTTCTATATATACATCCATTCTCTTTACCTTTCATTCACAACTCAAAACAATATTCTTCATATCTATTCTCTTCAAAATTATCAATTCATTGGCTCCCTCAAGTTCATCTCAAAAATTGAAGATGACCAAAACCATCAAAGGTTATCTTCATAATGACAAAGAGGCTACCAAAACCTATGGTAACTATTTAGCAAGTGCTAAAGTTAACACGGGTTCTTTCGCCATCTTTAGCGAATTTCCCTCCTATGATCTTACTTCTATCTTTCAACACAATGAAGTTTTGAGTCTAATTGACTCTCGTGAGAACGACGAAGTGTGTTATCCCAAACTCATCAAGATGTTCTATGCGAATCTCAAACATGGATTATACAAAGGCAACGAAAACCAAATTTGAAGTAGTGTCAAAGGCACTCAAATTGTTTTCGATGCCGAACTCTTAGACACTATTCTAAATTGTATAAGCACGGGCTCGGATTTTTCAGATTTTGTTATCAAAGAAACCGATTTAGAAACCTACCACGACATATTTGAAGATTGTGCTCCAATGGAATTGAAAAATCGATTCTTTCTTCGAAAAGCAAGAATTGTCAACCTTCTCCTTCAACATACCATCACTGCCCGTTCCGTAAATTTCAACAATCAACTCTCGAAGTCCAAAAGGCTCTCTTTGTTATTATGGGTGGATATACTATCAATTGGGCCGAAATGATCTTAAATGAAATTAAACACATAGAATTATTGTAAGAGAAAACACTCTCTACTATGGTGTTTATCTCACTCGTATTTTCAAATACTTTAATGGTTATCTTCATGGAGAAGAATTTGTGCCTAGAAATCATCAAACATTCATCTCATGCAAATTCCTCTCACTTTCAAATCATATGAGACATTCGAAGCCAAACAAGCTCAAATGCAACACGAACAAGAGCCAATGGAAGTCGAAGAAGAAGAGGCTTCTATAGAAAGTGTTGAGTATCTAGCCGATACTAAATGCATTTACAAAGAGACGATTATTCAAAATCAAGTGAAAATCATTAAGAATCAAAAGACGCTTAACAAGAAACTTTCCAAAATATCCAAATTCATGGTTAATATGGGAAGAAAACTTGGAATCTCACCTTCCTCATCATCACCTGAAAACTAGTTCATCTAGTTTAATCTATCTTTATGATTTCGCTTATATTTCATTGTTTTTGCTTTGAAATCTCGTATTTAAAGTGTGTCTTGATTGGTTGGATGTATTTGCCTTCTATTAAGTAATGAATGGAGTTTTACTTATGTTAAAATGATCTTTATGTCTCTGTGGAAACATTAAAACTAATTATAATATAATAGAGTTCAAAAGAATTCAAAATTTGAAAATTTCCAAAATTTTCACTAAAGTATGTCGACATATAATTGCCAAATCTTCAAATTGTTGAAAATTTCAAAATTAAAATAACTACTCACATCCATTCAAAATCCAACAAATTCCAGACCCTATTTAAGCTTATTTCTTCCAGAAAATTCATTATTCTGTTTCTCCTTCTTCCTTATTCATTTCTTATCAAATCCGTGGCAAATCCTATCCATAACACAAGTGAAAATCTTGATGATTCTTTGAATTCTTTCAAGAAAATTCTCTCCATAGTACTACGTAATCAGCGCAAACTATAGTTAATTCAAATGAGTATGGTTGAATATCAAGAAAAGCATTTTGAGGTAATTCGTTGGGAAATTTCTTCTCATTTCAGAGATGAAAACAACAAAACATAACATAACACTGAAAAAGAGTGGAAGGACATCAAGAAGAACCCAATCACTAGACAAGATGAATGGGCTGAAGTTCCATGAAACATTTAAAATTTATTGGTATGGTTGATTCGATTGATTTGTTTGAATTTTCTTTGAATTTTATAACTTGAAACTTGTATATATATTAAGACATATAGTGTAGTGTGATTTGGTTTGTAAACAAACATATGTAATTATAATACTTGGATTGGTTTGTATTTATTCATCATATTCTAGGAATTATTATAAGTTTGTATAGATTAAGGGGGAGTATTCTACTTTGAATTGGTTTTGAATTAAGGGATAATATCATTAGTTACTTATTGTCATACAGATTTTATTTAGATATGTATACGATTCAGGGGGAGTTGTTTTAGAATTTCTTTTTGATAATGCCTAAAGGGGATAAATTATAAAATATAGACGTAGTTTATAGGATTCATATAGACAGGGGGAATATTGAAGGATCATCATCAACAGGTATATACAGGTACGATATTTTATAAATTAAGGTTGTCATCATCAAAAAGGGGGAGATTGTTGGAGAATATAGTTTTGATGACAACAACCTTATTCCAATATTAATTGATTATAAAATATGTATTAACACTTTTGTGTAGAATATATATACACACACACATATGCAGGATTTATAAACAGAAAATATCACTGAAGACTATAGAGTTTAAAGATATTAGAGTTCAGAGATATTTCAAGACTCATGAGTATTCAAGATTTCAAGAGTTCAAGACTAATATAGTTATAGAGTCTGGATTATGTAAGACTCTAAATAGCACTCTAGATTCAAATTCAAGTTCTGTTTCCAAATTCTGTCTTCATTCTTCTCTATTTTATTCTCTATCTTTTCTATTTTTCTTTCATACTTTACTTTTGTTTTCAAACTCAAGGATTATAAGTTTTATATATTTATATTTTTATATTTATATAGTTTTAAACTTTATAAATATGTTTATATAGTTTATATTTATGTTTTCATATGATTTCCTACTTTATAATATTAATTTATAACACTATTTTTAACTCAAGATTTCTAGAATTATATTTATATCAAAGCACTTGAAAAATGCTCAAAAAATAATTTTACACTAGGTGTATGTCGACATAAGAAAATCACATTATCGACATATAACTGTCATTTTTTCAATTTTGAAAGGAAGTGTCTTTCATTACACCATTATTTCTTATCATTTTTATGATTTCTACACCTATACTCGGCCTAATTCAATTTTGTTTTCACTATTCTTCTTCTCTCTTCACACGCTACTCATTACTCTCTGAATCAAGTGCTATTAAAGAGTTATAGGGATGTTTGTAATAGTTTGGGTTGTGTAAAGGAATCGGTGGTATCCCTTGTAGCCGTGAAATCAAGGACGGGTAATCAGTGGTATCCCTTATAGATGTGAAATCAAGGAAGGTATACTTGATCAAGTGTGTGGGTGGAAACGGTGGTATCCCTTATAGCCGTGAAATCATGGAGGATTGTAATTGGATATTGATTAGTAATAAAACTCTGCACAATCCAGCGTTGCATGGGACTAGACATAGGAGCAATTCCAAACCAGTATAAAATCTAGTGTGTTCTTTCTTTTTCTGCATTTTTATTTCGGTTAATTTTGCATCTGTGTCTGTGATTGTTTCTGTGGTGTTTGATTCATATAGTTTATCACATAAGTTTTAGATTTTGTTTAAATTCTCAAAAACACTATTCACCCCCTTCCTCTAGTGTTTGTTTTTCCTTAACGATCCTTTCCGCAATTCCTAACAGGTTGGTGGCTTGGTTGGCGGCCCGGTTGGTGGCAGCCCTATGTTGAACACATGGGCTACTGGAGGGCTGCTGGGAGCAGTTGTTGCACATGTAGCATTCCAACAATCTCCAACTTATGGACTGATTTCAATCCGTCTTCACACTTTGATCGATGCAACAACAATTATGCTCTTTTTACTCTAGCATACCAACTAAAGTTGAACACAACTTCAGTTTATCAATAATTACCGTCTTTGTTAACTTGTCTGTTGGATTCTTGCTTCATTTGATTTTCTCCAGTGTTAACAATCATATTCTAGTAGAGATCTGATGAAGTGATAACGAAGCCCAATATGTTTGGTTCTGGAATGAAATGCTGAATTCCTCGCCAAGTGTATTGTACTTTGACTATCACTGTATAAGATATTATTTTCCTGCTTGAATCCCAACTCAGTTAACAAACCTTGAAGCCATATCATCTCTTTACTAGCTTCAGGAATTGCTGCATACTTAGCTTATGCAGTGGACAAAGCGGCAGTCTTCTGTACCTACGACATCCAACTAACAGTTGTAGTTCCAATCGTGAATACATAACCAGTTGTGCTTTTTCGATGATCAACTTTGCCTCCAAAGTCTGCATTTACATAGCCTTGAGCTTTTAACTGTCCTTTACCAAAGTATATGTCGTTCTGTATGGTGCCTCTAGATACCTCAAAATCCACTTGATTACTTCCCAATGAGATTTCCCTGGATTTGACATAAACCTGCTAACAACTCCCACTGTATGGCTAATGTCTGGTCTCGTGCAAACCATGGCATACATCAAACTTCCAGTAGCCGAGGAACAAGGAAGATCAATCATGAAATTTCTCTCTTCCTCTGTTTAAGGGGACTGATCCTTGAATAAGAAAAAGTGACTAGCTAATGGTGTGCTAACTGGCTTAGCATCGTCCATGTTGAATCTCTACAAAACATGATTGATGTAATTTTCTTGAGATAGTTGCAAGATTCCTTTCTGCTTATCTCCCGTAATTTGCATTCCAAGAATCTTCTTTGCTGGACCAAAGTCTTTCATGTCAAACTCCCTTGACAGTTGATGCTTTAATCTTCTGATATCATCCATATTTGATACTGCTACTAACATGTCATCAACAATATGCAGTAAAATGATATAACTGGATCTATATCATCAGACTTTAACTTATTTCTTCCATACGAGTTACTCACGATAAAGACAATAGCGTTCCAACTTTTTGCTAGGGAAGAAAAAAGTGTCAATGCTTGTATTTCTTCGTCAAACTCAGTTTCAATTGAACTTAGCTGAGAAGTAACTATATTCGGTTCATTGAGATGTTGAGCTACCGATGCACCTTCTGTCACCCGCAAATTCTATAATCGCCTCATCAAATGAACTTTGTTAGCGGCCGATGGCTTCTCGTACATACTAGAGAGAGCTGCCATAAGATCTGCCATGGTCTTTTCCTTTGCTATACTGAAAGCAACATTGCGAGATAACGTCAATCGAATAACTACAGGAGCTTGTCTATCAAGAAGAGCCCAATCTTCATCCTTCATATTCTCTGGCTTCTTTTCTGAGAGAGGTTGATAAAGCCTTTTCTAGTATAGGTAATCTTCAATTTGCATTTTCCAAAAGACAAAGTCGGCTCCGTCAAACTTCTGATTCTCACCTTTCCTTCATCTGCCGCCATTGCACCCACTCAATTTTGATGTCCTTTCTAACAAATTATGGCTCTAATACCATTTGTTGGGAAATTACACAAATTTCCTAATAATTAGATTAGTGGAGAAAAGAAATAAAATGTAGAATGGTAAGACACACAAATGTTGATAACGGAGTTTGACCAATTATACCTACATCTCCTGGCTACTGCAGATCTTTTATTTAAGAGAATATTACAAAGTGATTACACAAAACACTTTTTAGTCAACACTCAGTCTCACTCTAAACTTTTCTTCTTATTGGATTTGGAATGGGATGATAGTTACGAAGAAGAAGGATGTATATATAGGGTGAGAAGATGGTTGGTGGCTTGGTTAGAAGATGGTTGGTGGCTTGGTTGGTTGCTCCGATACCAACAATGATCAGCATTGCACTTTTGGAAGCCTTCCTTATGCACGAATCCATCAAACTTTTTGTACCATTGCCTTGGGGCTTGTTTCAGGTCATACAATCTTTTCTTTAGTCTGCACACAACGTTCTTCTCTTTCTCGATGAAACCTTCTGGTTGGTGCATATATATCTCATTATCCAAGTCTCCATGAAGAAATGCAATCTTCACATCTAACTGTTCAAGATGAAGGTCTTCAATAGCAACAATACTTAATATTGACCTGGTAGTATTGAGCTTCACAACGGAAGAAAAAATATCATTGTACTTCACTCCTTCCTTCTGTTGGAATCCTTTGACAACTAGTCAAGCATTGTACTTCTTGGAACCATTGTGCTCCTCTTTTACCCGATACACCCATTTATTATGAAGTGCCTTCTTTCCTATGGGTAACTCAGCTAGTTCCCATATTTAGTTGGAGATAAGAGACTTCATCTCATCTTTCATGGCAAGCTCCCACTTGGTAGCATCTACAGTCTGAGAAGCTTCATCATAGCATTCAAGTTCTCCTGCATCATTCGGTTACAAATAGTTCATGTATCTTCTGTTAAGTACATGAGGTTGAGAAGACCTTCTCAAATCTCAATACAGGAGCTGGAGTAGGATGTTGTGGTGTGTCAGACTGGTCCACACTGCTCAAATCAAAGATTTCATCAGGTTGAGGATTTTCTATAGTCGGTTTTGTTATGAGACTATCTGGATGTCATTTGAATCTGCAAATACTGGCTCACTCTGCGTTGAGTCGTTGACTTCTGTTTTATGTCTGTCTTTGTACATTACTCTTTCCTTAAAAATCACATCTCGGCTACAGATCACCTTCTTGTTTTCATCATCCCAAATGCAGTAGCCAAACTCATTTTCGCCATAGCCGATGAGAGTACATTTCTTGGATTTGGGATCAAGTTTATTCCTGCCTTGATCACTAATATGCACATATGCTATACAACCGAAAATCTTTAAATGTGATAGTTTTACCTCTTTTACACTCCATAACTCCTCTGGTACTTTGTGCTCTAATGGAATGGAAGGACCTTTATTGATCAAATAAGCTGCTGTGTTGATTGCTTCTGCACCGAACTATTTTGGTAGACCTGATTGTATATGAATGCCTCTGGCTCTTTCTGTCTATGTTCGATTCATACGCTCAGCTACACCATTATGTTGAGGCGTACCCGACATGGTTCTCTACATTTGGATCCTATGCTCATAAAAGAACTGCTTGAATTTGGTATCTTCAGATTCACCTACATTGTTAGCTCTAAGCTTTTTGATTTCTAGATTTGTCTCATTTTCAACCATAGCTTTCTATATCCTGAAAGCCTTGAACACTTCAGATTTATTCCTTAAAAAGTAAACCCATACCTTTCGCGAGTGATCATCAATGAAAGTAATGAAGTAACGCTTTCACCAATGGATGAGATGGTCGTTGGCTCCCAAATATCGGAATGAATAAGCTCCGGTCTTTCCTTCTTCGGAGTTTTGCCATTCATTTGAAAGCTCACTCTTTTCTACTTTCCAAGTATGCAATTTCTGCACATGCCTATTTCTACTGACTGTAGACCTGGAAGTTTACCCTTTGAGTGAATAATCTTCATTCCTTTTTCACTCATATGGCCTAGCCTTTGGTGCCATATGTTGGAATTTTCGTTGCTAGCTGAAATAGTGATCGAACGTCGTGCTCCTGCTGTCATGTAAAGAGTACCACTCTTCTTGCCTTGAGAAATCGTCATTGCACCCTTCAAAATTTTCCAATCATCACCATGGAAGGTTGTAGTGTAGCCTTCACTAGCCAATTGTCCTATGGAGATCAAATTCTTTCTCAAGTCAGGTATGTACCTGACATTCTTTAGCTCCTAAACTGACGCATTTAGCTTAATTTTCACTGCACCTTTACTAATAATATCTAAAGGTTGATCGTCACCAAGATATACCTTTCCAAGATTTCTAGGGGCATACCTTTCGAATAATTCTTTCTGCAAAGTGGCATAAAACGATGCTTTAGAGTCTAGCATCCAAGACTCTTCCTTACTCTACAAAGAGCATATCAACGTTTCATCTCCTCCTGAAGTAGAAGTAACATTTGCCTTCGCCTCCTGATTCTTTGGTGCATTTTGCATTGATTTTTGTAGTGCCCGGCCTTTCCACAGTTCCAACACTCAACTATCTTTGAGCTATGAGAATTGTTGGGATTTCTGGATTTAGATCTCCATTCGTTTAACCTACCTCATTGGTTTTATTTACTACGTTCGTTTCCTCATGTTGAATTTCTTCCTCTTGATTGTGTATGTAAAATTGAAAAGTTTAATGACTCACCAAAATCCCTCCGTCGGATCTCTTCATTGAGAATCATATCACGAATATCATCAAACTTTAACTTATTGCTTCTCGACGAGCTACTCACGGCTGTGACAGTAGCATTACAACTTTCTGACAAGGAAGACAAAATTATCAATGCTTGTACTTCTTCGTCAAACTCAATTTCAACTGAACTTAGCTGAGAAGTAAGTATATTCAGTTCATTGAGATGTTGAGCTACCGTGCACCTTCCATCCGCAAATTGAACAATTGCCTTCTCAAATGAACTTTGTTAGAGGCGGATGGCTTCTCATATATACTGGAGAGAGCCGCCATAAGACTTGTCGTGATCTTTCAAGCAACATTGTGAGATAACGTCAATCGAATAACTCCAAGAGCTTGTCTCTCAAGTAGAGCCCAATCTTCATCCTTCATATTATCTGGCTTCTTTTCTAAGAGAGGTTGATAAATCCTTTTATGATATAGGTAATCTTCAATTTGCATTTTTCGAAAGCCAAAGTCGGCTCCGTCAAACTTCTCGATTTTTACCTTTCCTTCATCTACCGCCATCGCTCACACTCGAATTTTATTTTATTTTTAACAAATTATGGCTCTGATACCAATTGTTGGGAAATTACAAAAAATTCCTTATAATTAGATATGTGGAGAAAAGAAATAAAATGTAGAATGGTAAGACACACAAACTTTGATAACGGAGTTTAGCCAATTATGCCTACGTCTCCGGGCTGTTGCAGATCTTTTATTTAAGAGAATATTACAAGGTGATTACACAAACACTTTTCACTCAACACTCAATTTCACTCTAAACTTTTCTTCTTATTGGATTTGGAATGGGATGATAGTTATGAAGAAGAAGGATGTATATATAGGGTGAGATGATGGTTGATGGCTTGGTTGGTGGCACGGTTGGTGGATTGGTTGGTGTGTGAGCAGCTGCTGCACATGCAGTATTCCAAAAGTTATGATAGATGTAATTTTATGGCTAAAAAACCTTGGTTAAAATTTGAGAGTATGCCGAGTTATCAACGTTAACATGTAGGGTTTGTTCTGACTTATCAACTCTGAAATAACTTTGAATCGTATGAGTTAGAATGTGGTGAAACTTTGAGATTTTTAATCATTTTGTAAAAAAATATACTTACGTGTCATTCCTCTTTATTTACTTATGATATGTGGTAAAATAAGGAGTACAAGCTATATATTTTAATTACTTTTAAGTCCTTGAAAATGCCACTGTTTTGGCCAAATTTAGATATAAGAAATGTTGTAAATAATAGCGCATTGTTTTATGGAAAGGATAAGGTTATTAGATAATTAAGAATGATTTTTATATGGATAAATTTGATTCTAATACAACATGCTGAAATTGATGCTTGCAAATAACAATGAATGTGCACATGCACATATCACATGGTCATATTCTTTTTTTTTTTAAAAGCCTTGGAATAAACACCATACTCACTTGAACATACTATGGAATAATTTAAAGCAAAATATGAGATGAAATCCTGGTTTTAGATTTCTTAACTCTAAATTTAAGTCAAGCACATACTTTAAGATATCAAAGGAGCATAGGCAAGAAAATACCCAACTAAATTTTAATTCAATAAATACGTTCACATATGAAGAAAGAACGGAAATCAAATCCACTATACCCAAAATCCCCTGTCCCTCAATATCCAATCAATCAAGACCTCTGATTTCCATATTTTTGTAATTAAGTCCTCTCTTTTTTCTATGACTTAATTGCAAAAAAGTGGAAATCAGGGTGTATGATTTGTTGGGTACAGAGGGACAGAGGATTTTGGGTATAAGAGATTTAGTCTCGAAAGAATGAGGTTGGCTAGAATGAAACATGGTCTGTTACATATATATGCATTTGTCAGAAAATGCGTGTGTGTGGCAGGCACTTTCATATAGAACTAAATGCATTAGATGATTAGGAAAACACAAAGACATAGTTTATATATTTATATGATAGCATTTTGAGTAAGTAAAGTATTCCCTATATTAAAAATGAACTTTAGATCAATGGATATGGGTTACTGATTGTATTGTTACGTGCTAGTTTGAAGTATTTATGTTTAAAATATCTTTAGAATTAAATGACAACGTAAATATGTCACTTCAATTCGTAAAGACCTCCTAGAGAAATGGAATTCAGTTTATGCTAGATAAAAAAATAAACATAATTTCTCCTGAAGATTGATTACTCAGGATAATGTTAAATGAAAGGAAATCGAGAAATAAGACTATGAAAAAATATAGTTAAAGTACAGTAGAGTTTATACACAAATTATTGCATATAGGAGGTAAAAGGTAAAGTAAAAAATCAAAGTATCCTAAGTTGTTTGTCTAAATATTTGCTTCAAGAATCTAAAAAGGGTTCTTAGTAGTATTTTATTTTAAATGCACATATAACTTTGAATGAATACAGTTTAATGATGATTGTGGGTATGCTATGAGTTTCTTTGAAACTATATATCTGAATAGGCCCTATGATTGGCTTGATATGGCCTTAATCGGTCTTGAATTTGGTTAAATACTTGATATTAAATGAGAAAATTATAGGATACAATTTCTAAAAGGATGGGTGTATGTGATGACCCTAGATTTTATGACGATTAACTATATTGATTAGAGAATTTATTACATTTGAAATATAGAAGTGTGTGATAAATAAATAATGACATATATAAGTGTGCATGTCATACATGTGCACATTGTGCATGTTTAATTAGTACAAAGATTCCTGAAAATAAAATATATGCGTATATTGATGCCATGTGAATGAAATAAGGGTATTCAGATTTAATATAAGTATATATAAAACATAAATGTATGTGTTTTGTGCAATAGGAATAATTGGTGTATACACCAAGTATGATTGATATATATGAATCTTTGAATACACACACACATATGCTAGATGCAATTAAAAGAAGCAAGAGTGTTAAAATTTAAATAAAGTGCATAGGAATGAAATATTTGATTAGAACTAGGTAGCATGAGATAGTTCATACTATTTATATGCAAATGAAATTAGGTAGGAACGTAAGAAGTAAGAGAGAACATGCAAATAGACTGACTAGTGCTAGGATAGAAATGGGAACAAATAAAGGAGCTTTTCTTTTCTTAGTAAAAGTAAACTATGTAGCTTGTAGAAAACAAACAAATTCTCTAACAAATTTAATAAGAGAAAAAGTTAGCTAGGAAAAATTTAATTGATGGAGGTAATATTGGTGCCTTAAACATGATTTTATCTAGGGTATATTTGAGATTACCCACACTTAATAACCATAGTAGATATCTGTATGTAAATCAGTAAAAAATGAGTGTCACAGGCTAAGACATTTTCTCCCTAAAATAAAAATAAAAACAAGGAATGGTAGAAACATATAGGAGAATAAGAGGCCAAGCACAGATTAGGATTAAAAAGAAAAGTTTACCTATGAGTATGCATCATTTTTCATATGGCATTAAGACCAACACGAGTCAGCCCTTTCAATATGCTTATATTTTGCTCCAAATTTATGTATATAAAAATATGAGAGCTTATTAACCTGACTTGGTATAATTTTTTGATTTCAATTTAATGATATGTGTGAGTAAATAGATTATTAGATCAGAGAAATACCTAGTCAACAGATTAAGCATGAAATTATTGTGTGGTTGGGTTTTTAAGGGAATAGGCAGCTAGGGCTGTCAATGGATACCCGAAAAATCCGAAATCCGTCCGCATCCGTATCCGAAAAGCGGATAAATATCCGATATCCGGGAAAGCGGATGCGGATGCGGATATAGGCATATCCGCATCCGAAAATTATCCATCCGTTTTTTTTTCTCCGATTATAACTTAAATTATGTGTATTTTAACATAATTAAATATACTAATTTATTAATTTGCAAAATTAAAAGTCTACTAAACGCATGTTAATTGCTCAAAATTATATATTATCATCATATTTATTTATTTTTAGCACTTTAGTAATCAATTATGTTGAAAAAGATTAATATTAAGCTAAAAAAATTCGTTTGTGTTCATTGATTTATCGATTGTTGGCGGAGCGGATAATTATCCGATATCCGTCCATATCCGCGGATACGGATATCCGATATCCGAAAATGGTTTCGGATGCGGATGCGGATATGGCACTATCCGTATCCGAAAGTATCCGTTGACAGCCCTATAGGCAGCATGTTCTGGAAGGATTTATGCTTATGTCTATTTCTTAATTTCCTTACCTATAACACTACCCTGAACATCATAGTTAAATACTCACAATAATAAAATGAATATTTAAGTATAATATGATTTTCCTAATAAGTATATCTAGATATAAATAGATGATTAGGTATCTTATGAATAATGAGTGTGATGTTACCATAAACCTGATTCAATGGATACATGTTATACCCTTTTTGGATTTGAATGGACGTTTATGTACGATTTCCTTTATGTTTGTATAAAGTATGTTTGTTTTGAGTTTATCACGTATATATATAAAACATGATCTGGAACTTATGTCACTTGAAAATGTATACGGGGAAATAACCAAGGAGGTATTGAGTAATGCACATAGTTTTGGTGCATGAGTGGAGTATTAGGGGAATTGAGTCTTAATACCTTAAATATGACTAAAGTAAGGATTTTGGCTGGTGCATTTCACCAGGACTGCATTGATCTATTTGGCATCAGTAGGATGTCAAGTGTGCACACAACATGTTTATGCCCTATAGGCCACTATGTGCTTGGTTAATAGAGCTAATATCCCAGGTAGTGTGCACATATGTGTTCAATGTAAAGTGTTATGACCAAATATGAAAATGCCAATTTCGGTATTTGGTGATTAGGTAGGATTAGCTGTGAATTAAGCCATAAAACAAACGATAAAAGGGATGGATTAGGGTATGTGGTCATGGATGCTAGTCTTTGCATTAGTGTGAACAATATATATAGGTTTTTGCGGATATAATCTGTTATTTTTAATTAAGTAACTATAGAATACTGCTCAATAAATAACTCCTTCATAATTGTAGAAAGAAAGGAAAAATGTATTGTAAATTTAAATACATGATAGGTAGGAGCTTGATCTTTATATGTTATATGATTAGTGATACATATTCACACTCGCCATGTAAGTCTGACCCTATTGATTGCCTTTGCAATCTCTTGGGGTTTCTTATTTAAATATGACAGTTTGGGGAATTGAATTACATGTAGGGATGCATCATTTTAGCTGGTTTGATGGATAAAAGAAGTTTGTTGTTCTAAGCATATAAAGGTTGATAAATAGCTGCCATATTAAATGATTAAGAAGCTTGCATTTGCTAAATTGTAATATAAAATATTATTTCGTTATTGTTACAAACTTGTTTAAATGCTTAAATGTATTCAAGTAAAGATTGAATGAACTCTTTGTATTGTCTGAATTTGATTGAAATCAGTGTTTATTATACTTGCTAAAGGGAGGAGACATACCTTATAAAAGATATATGGATGTTGTTATCCCCCAAAGTAGCATAGAAATATTCGGTTTGATATATTTATATGAAGACATACATACACATATGTTCAAGAGCCATGTGAAATGATTTGCTTATATAAAGTGTTTGTTTTTATACTGTGTTGCTGAAGAGGGAATGACATGTAAATTGATATCAATACAACAAACAACGCTTTTCGCAACCGACAATTTCTTGTAATAACCCTTATTTTGGAACCAATTAAATAATTATTTTTAATTTATTTTAATGGAAATTAAATACTTTGAATGATTCATTTTGAGAATAAATGATGTAATTTTTTTAAGACGAAGTTCGAACGTATAAATTTAAATTTTAATTAAAACGAGCTCGTAAAGTCATGGTAATTTAAAATTTTAATTTTGAACTTCAATTGAATATACAGAATGCAATATAAGACGGATTTCAGTAAAACAAGAAACTTTAGTATCTATTTAATAATTTCTTTCTAACGAGTGTGAAAATTGAGATTTCATTTTATATATCGTAAGTTATGTCCAAATTAAAATTTAAAATAGTCGCTATATAATTTATTAATAGCTTTATATTATTTAAGCCCATAAAAATATCCATTTTGTAAACGAGCTCCGTTGTAACGATCCAAGATTTTTGAAATTAAATTTGAATTTATTATAATTTCAATATATAAATTTTGGAAGGTTTGAATAATTTGGAATAAAATTTTAAAGTAATATTACTATTATAAAAAAATGATCGAAATTAATTTTTATTATAAAAAAATCATCGGATTAGAATTGTCGATTTTGAACTTAGTTAACTTTAATTAGTGAATTGTTATAAAAATTAGGAAAACTCGAACTATTTGATTTTTGAAATCTAATATGACTTTAAATAAAAATTTGAAATAACACTGTTTGAAAATGATATTTAAACTTGAATTATTTGGTTACGAAATTTGATATAAGTTTAGATAAATATTATAAATTTCTTTGAATAATAGTTGAATTTGAAATTTAAATAAGGAATGTAACTTAAGTTTGGGTTAACAAGTAAGTTTGCTCCGTTATCAATTCTGGAACAGTAAACGCGGTGTGTAACTAAGGCAAAGGATGCAGCAACCATTGCGCTAAACTTACCTGGCCTACGTTTACTTACCTAGGATGGTAAAAGAGAAAACTGAAAATGAATCTCGAACACCATAAAACGGTAACTATAATAAATGGATTTTCAATTTAAAATTAGGTTAAAATTGGAGTGAATGATAGTGATCTTTAGATATTTGATATATGTTCCGCAGATGACGACTAATACTATTCGAGGAATTAAATGGTGGAAATATCACAAATTCCTCTTATCGTATCAGTTTAATATGGATGCATATATTGGATATAAGAAGTTTGATTTCTAACTAATCATATATCTAATATTAATCTGTTGGATTTAACTTGAATGATACGATGATCACAATATTTTTACCCAAATAAGGCTTAGGTTAATTATGGAAGTTAATACAGAACTAAGTGAACGAAAGTAAATAGTGGAATGTCTTTGAAATTTATGGAATTAACGCAAGATTATCAGAACCAGTTATGCTCTTCGAATATGAATATTAATTCAAGTCATCGGCATGGAAAGGAAACAATTTCAGTTTAAAGTATTTGTATATTCATATGGGTTTTCAACTATGTAAAACATGATATGTCAATTTCAAAAATATTTAAATAAGACTTATTTGATTTAATGGATATGTTTATGTTTTAAAATATTCTATTTGTGTACTTCTTTAAACTTTAATATATAGTAAGTAATCATTTCAACCATTTCTGTTTAAAAAATTCTTAATATATATGTGTATATATATATATATTTGAAAATTGGTTCGCTTTTATTAACTACTAGAAAAAACGGTACAAAACAAACTTAAAACAAAAGCATAAAAAAACCAAAAATACAAGAAATGTAAACCTAACTAACATTAAAATGGCCCATGATGAGGCCATCAACACAAAGTCGTGTGCAACTCGCGGCACCACATTCGAACCAATAGCTCCGCTTGAGCATTATCCTGCTAAATGCACATCATTGTGCATGATACCCACATCTCCTCCACTTAGAACCATTCCTTGTGCTATACTACATTTAAAGCTGCTTTGTGTAGTAAGTTTCCAAAGAATGCTCCTGATATAAACTTCATATATTATCAAATGCATCGCTCTGAAAGCTTGGCACCATGTTGCACAAATATCAGTTAGTTTCAATTATCCATAGACATATTTTATAAGATTCCTTTGATATCATATTGCAGAATAGAAACAAAAGAAATCCTGCTTCGATCATGTAACCCCATTTCCACATGCTTTGTTATGAAGTTGTTTATTAAATACCAGTTGATTGTGAAACATGTTGAATCCATGAAAATAAAATCCAAATTAGCCGCTCAAACAATTTATGGATAATCCAATATAAATAATTTGGCAATGTGCGTCTTATCCTGCAACCTAACTCCACAATGCATATATGGATCTATCATCACCATTCAATTAACCCAAACTTTGAGAAGAGAAGCAAACTGAAACCAGGATAAAATTCTGACCATCATATTGTTGTAATCTATGACCAAAATGGGGGAATAGACACAAAAAAGCCTACAGCTTCAACCCTAAAAAACCTATATCTGGATGGCATCCAGCAGATTCAGATTTAATCGACGTAGACAACCCATTAACCCTTAACTCCAAGAATCATGAATAACCACAAGTCGCACACAAGTACTTAAACCACAAACAGACACCCCATATTCGAATATACGAAAATGATAGAAAAAAATTGGCAGATCGGTTATGAGGAGTCGGAAGTGATTACACTTAAGTCGGCGATGCCAGATCCCAACTCCCCCAATGGCTTGATCTCCTATTCTCAAACAAATCCGTGGCTGAAATCTGAGAGATCTGCAGTTAAGTATAGACGACAACTGGGGCGGATTGATCTAAAAATCATAGATCTGGGATTGGAAGGCGACGAGAAGATCTGGAACTCCGATACCCACTCTGCGTTGAATTAGAACTAACCTTAAATTTTGGAAATAAAATGAAATAGAAAAGTCGCTTATCAGCGAAGTGAAAATTCGTTGAAGGTTTGAAGAAGATTGCGAGGCAATTTGGGAAGAAAATCACTTATAAGTGACAGATGAAATATGTGATAGGGCTCACGCATAGCGAAAACAGGCGATGATAGGTCGTCTGTCGCCATTAACAAGCCCCATATATATATATATATATATATATATATATATATATTAGTTTATAACCAATGTATTATTTACAAATATTTTATTAAATTAATAATTGTTTCAGTCCTGAAACCTTTGATTCGAATATAACTAATCCTTGTTCGAATAAATACAATGAGTCGGAATTAAAGAAATTGTGTAATCGTGATCTTTGGCTTATAAATGATTGTTTGGAAGTAGAGAGCAAGGGAAAGAAAACTAGTTGAATTTATATAAATGATCAATTCTAAACTTAGAAAGAATTAAGTTATGTGTGTGTGTGTGTATGTTGGAAAGAACTTAATTTGAAATGTGTTTTCCATACGAGGAGCTGGTTATTTGGAATGACCGGAATCGAAATTTGCTTTCCGAAAACCATTCAGAATAACCATAAGACGTAGTAGATGAAGACATATGAATGACGATGGAAGACCGTGGTTCTTCACATCGAACATGCTGCCTGCTAATTTGTTTCTTTACTGATAGCTACAGTAGAGAGATAACCCTATTTCCAGAGTGGCAGTAAGTCCGAACGTACTTGGAGAACTTTCGCATTGCAAGGGCCTTCGCACTCAAACCTGAATCGTGGAATAAGGCGCCTTCGGTTTCGTTCGAACCCGGAACGAACTCGTATGGATGTGTGTCTGGCACTGTATCTTATAGCGTATTAACTGATTGCTACTGAATATATTTCTGTTTGGTAATGGGAATTTATTCCCTTGACTAAAAGTTATTTGGTCAGTGATTATCAGTTGTATATTATGAAATGACAGTGTGGCATGCGAAGTGCTGCAGTTGATGAAATGATCAAAGCATGACTTAGTGTAAGAGCGTAGCTTTGTGGTATGAAACCTCGTGAGCCTCACAACCCGAAATGATGGGAAACTGGCTGTTATGTTGTGTGTGTGTGTGTGTACATATATATATATATATATATATATACACACACACACACACACACTTAATCTATGTTGGAACTCGAAAGCTTCGGCGGTGGCACCACCTGTGAAACCTAAGGAAATAAAGTATATACGATGTCCGATGTCTGGATGAAAACCGAGATATATACTTGCGCTATGTATTCGGTGTCTGAGTCTGAATGTTAACTGGGAGATACTTAGCTTGTGGCTCGATTAATCTTTCGTGCCAGGAACCATCTTATTGGAAACTAATAACAAATATGAGTCTTTCGCTTTGTTTGTAAACTATGTATATAAGTATAGTTACTATGCTTGCTAAGATTTGTAAATTTACTTGAAAAATGTTTTACTAGTAGTAATAATACACACCGTTGATGTATATCACTGATTTGGTTTTTATAAGGCTAAAACTCGTCCATATGTGCGCTTGCATTTGCATTTATTGTTTGGTGTGCATTGGGGCGAGCCTTAGTAGTCTCATTTTTCGAAACTCGTGTACGACTTATGCACTGGTAATCATAGGTAGTAAACCTGTTCCGTTTTATACAGTGTGGTCCTGTGATTTTCCTTAAAATAAAGTAAAATGTTTTATGTTCTCACACCAATCCGATGACTGACCAGGAGTTTAATGTTCCTTCCTAAACTCTTGGTGCCACCAAATTTTCACACGGGAAGCTAGTGGTTTAGTTTTACAGTTATAGATCCTTGGAACAAGATTCATGAGACAGCCCGTAACTTCCCCGGTAAGGAAAGCCCGGATTATCTTGAGAACACGACAAAATAGAACGCAAACAGAAGAACATTTCATTGTATATTACAACAATTCCATCAGAATACAAGAATATACAGATTATGAATAAATATTACACAGAAAATATCAGAGATTTACAATAAATTACATAGCAGCGGAAAAAAATACAAAACACAACTGAAAGTAATACACGGATACAGAGCTTTCCGAGCATCGTTCCAGCTGTAAATCAGGATCCTGTGAATATAAATCTGCAAAACCAAAACTACTAGCTGCCCGTGCGGAAAATAAGGGCACCTAGAGTTTAGGTTAAAACAATAAACTCCAGGTCAGTCATGTGACTGGTGTGAGAACTAAAACAGTTATTTAAAACTTTACTTTAAAA
The DNA here is from genome assembly GCA_030737875.1 of Allium sativum. Lineage (NCBI taxonomy): Eukaryota > Viridiplantae > Streptophyta > Magnoliopsida > Asparagales > Amaryllidaceae > Allium > Allium sativum. The sequence goes on along the minus strand of CM060913.1, from coordinate 311,212,170 downwards.
GAGAGTAATTCAAGGGACCACGCCGTATAACACGGAATGGGTTTCCTCCCAAGAATACTAGTGCATATAACAAAACAGCGCAATGCTCTTTGAAAAAATGAAGCTATTATAAGACCCAGGTCCCATCACACAATGCAACGCAAGCCGGAGGATAGGGTTTTCCCTTATAATAGCCAAACATGCTTGGTACAATCAAAACAAATCATTTGATACTATTATAGGTGTATAGTTTCAAAACAATTTCAATCATAAATATCAATCATAGACGACATGGGTACCATATATCATGTCGCCATACTAGTTCTACAATTAAAACCGCAATATCACGTATTGGAAATTGGATTTCCGTCATGAGTCGAGGCAAGGGGCAAGCTCCTCTCCGATTCGAGACACTCTAGCAAATGTCTCAGGACCCCACTATGATCCTTGGATCTTCAGGGCCAGTCCTCTCTTACTTTTGAGGATTGGCAATTCCTGAGCACACGTTTCCCAGTCCTAACAGACTTATATCTGAGGCGCCTCGCATTCCAACAACCACACGGGTGAAAAGTATATAAATGTCAGCCAGTTTAAGCACTGACACCACCACTAGCTAGAAAGAAACATCGTGCTCTCCCTGCAGTCACTATCCTGTTTTAGACTCATACCGAGGTGTGAGGCTCGCGAATTAACGCCATACACAAAGCTGCGCCACACAGGCCGTGCTTTGATCATCAACCACAAGACTTTGCTTTTCAACAAAAGCCTTGATCATCTGCCACTTAGGCGTGCCACACAGACAATTCGTGCCATGCGACTGATGTCCATCGATATACAACCTTTGAGCTCGTACGTCTCAGAGAAGGGCGTTAAGCAAGAGAATAAATTCTCCGCCGCCAAACAAATGTATATTTAATAGAGTGCAATCAACACAGAATAAAATCCCATGTTAGACACACAGTCCATTTACAAGTTCGTTCCGGGTCTGAACGAAACCAGAGGCACTTTCCTCGCATATCCATCGATCTCCAAGTACGTCTGGACGATCACTAACTGATTCTCTCATCTTGGGTGTACAGGCCAATCAAGATCACCAGTAATCACCCAAACGATGTGAAGACTTCCGGTCTTCAACCACCATCTTCATCTTCGACATATCGTCGAATCGGTTATTCAGAATGGGTATAAACCCGGCCTTTCTGAATAACCCACGTATATAATAAACACGTGTTACACAAACACAACATACGCCTCATTCCAATTCAGAATATTCTTTTATTCAAATTTTCACATTCCTAGGGAAAGGTTCCCATTAATTTTATCAAAGACAAATTCTTCTAAATTTATTCTTTAATCTTCCTTTGTATATCATTTCAAACCATATTATGGTTTTCCAAACTAGTCTGGATTAGCGAACCACACCGAAGTAATTATTTATTTTATTTCCTAATCCCAGCCTATTCGTCCCATGGAGCAAAAATGTTATTACCCCATAACTAAAACCACGGTGTTATCGGTAAATATTAATTACCATTTCACGTTCAAATCTAATTAAAGATTTAACTATCGCTTTGGAGCAAAACTGGTGATACTCCATCCTCGATCACTTTCCAAATTTGATAATTTAAATTATCAATTCACATTTCAATTTAACTACAGATTCATTAGAACTCCACTTCATTTTAATCTTTCCCCCAAATCAATATCCTGTCTTTAACTGGGTTAAAGAACCAATGTCACCTAAAACACGATTCATGATAAACCCAAAATCACTTTCAAATTCAATTCCAATTAAATATTATTTAATTGGTACACTTCATTAAATCTAAATAGAAAGATTTAATCTTTTTTTTTCTTAACTGGGTTTAAGAACAGTGTTAATGAAGACACCATTCACAACAAATCCAAATCACATTTGATATTAAATACAAGGCTCTGAATAGAAAATATATTGGCTTATATTCAACATCAAATTCTACGACCAACAAATATCGTATTGGAAATAACGATATAAATATATTTTTCAAATTCCCATAACAATATATGTATAATCACAAAATCCAACATCGAAATATTCCAAAGAGAATTTCGATTCAAATCCATTTCCACTTTATATATTGGAAATTCTGGTTATTTTCAAAACCACTTTCAATCCATTTTATTTATTTAAAAATAATTGGATTTTTTTATTTCTAGTTCAAAACGAGTTCATTATGATTAAAATATATTTTTATCCTTTCAAATTTAGAAATTTTCACCCCAGTTCTTTCCAATTCATTTCTTATGATTTTACACAAATTATTAATATTTTTAATAAGTTTATCAAGGCCCGTACAGTCGATTTCCATCAACGGCCATCGAACTGCACTTACAACGACCTTTTCCAAATTTGATTTGGACATAATTCCAAATCCTACCGTTATATTTCAAATTTCTAATTTTCATTGGAAAGATCTTTTCGATACGAACCCAACGGTTCCGGTTTCAGGAGAATCCGACGGTCGGATCTCCCGTAATGTCCATTCGGAGACAATGATCGAAATTCACGAACTACCGCAGCGCGGCGCGTTCTATTCAGGCCATTATATATATATAATATATATTATATTATATAAATTTCATCGATTTCCTTTTAAAACGTATTTTATAAATCGTTTTAAATTCGTTTTCGAAACGATTTCAACTTTATATTCCACATCATCGATATACAAATGATAATATTTTCAAAACGTTATATTTTGAAATCACTTCTTTTTCTATATTCATTATAAAAACGAATAAAATCGATATAAATATTGTTCGCGTCAAAATGGCGCATCTCTAATCAACATGGCTTTATATATTTTAATAACTTTGTTACTCTATTCAACAAAGGAATATTTATTCTATTCAACACATGAATCTTTATTTCTTTCAACACATGACTATTTCTATTATCTAATATATTTTATAAAATTATGGTATCTATCGTTTGATTTTTAATCAGACTCCAACCGTAAATTAGTAAGAGAATGATTCCCTAAGTATTAACCCCGAAGGTCGAAACCAACATCAGATCAATACCTAGGAAACCACTCATCTTATATAGTTTCCAGTTAGTTTCTAATCTTAAATATGATAAAGATGTAAATTTTATTGTTAACATATTTTACTCAACACATGATAAGTTTCAACACATGAATATTCTCAACACATGAGCATCGTCAACACATGACTATTTATTCTGTTCAACACATGAATTTATTTTCAATTCAACACATGAATATTTTTTTTTATAATATTCTTTATTTTCCCGATTGGAATGAGGCCCAATCAATTACCATATAATGTTAATTATATGGATTCCATACAACACATGTATATAATAGCAACGATAAATAATCAACCATCATCCAAAGTGCACCACACAACTGTATAAGCGTCAAATATAAATAATTAACGCTTACACAGTCTGTCGACCAATCGATCGACATACAACTAAATAATTGGGATTAGTGTACGCCAAATATCATCCCAACACCCGTGTGGGGTTTCAAATCAACAAACACTGAATATTATTTGTGCAGTTGGGCGATGTATAAAATTTATCGTTCCAATCAATATCCTTCAAATAGGTGTACATAAACAAACCGTCCGGTTTGTAAATGAATATTTATTTATTCACATTCACGTTAAAAATTATATTTTTATCGATAATTAATTTATTTCAACACATGAATATTTATTTTTCAATCATTCCACAACACAATCAATTTTCATCACAACAAACAATCAAACATACAAGCCATCCATGGTCTGTGGATGACGGGTGTCCGGTGCTACTAAACACCGTCTGCATCCTAGTATATATTATAACTAGAAAAAGAAAATTTAAAGTGAGAAGTTCTCACCGAGAGCTAAACCAATACACCGCAATTCTTCATATGTAGGAATCTTCGTCGTGCTCGCCTTTTGTCAATTTCATTGTCCGTAGCCACTACATATATAAAAATCACATTTTTAATTCGTTACTAAATAGATAAAAATTCTATTTTTATAAATCTAACCTCATAATAAAAATTCCATTTTTATTTCGAAGATATTTAACTAAAAATCACTTTTTTTTATTTCAATGCTATTCGAATAAAAATCACATTTTTATTCGGCTCTTTTATATATAAAAATTCTATTTTCCTTCGCTATAAGAATGTATAAAAATCGAATTTTTACTTTGCTAATGAATATATAAAAATCATTTTATTATCTCTTTTATAAATTAAAAATCTAATTTTTATTCTTTACTTCATATAGAAAATTCGATTTTTAAACCTCATATAAAAATCCAATCTTTATCATGATGTCATACATATAAAGATCAATTCTTTTTGCACTTAAAAATCAAATTTTCATAGACTAAAAATCAGTTCTCTTCCGTTTTAAAAACCCATTCTTACATAAGAAAATTACTGAAATAAAATAAACAAAAGGAAGAAACTTACAGGTTTTTTTTTATAGAAGGAGAGGTGGTCGGAGTTGTCGAGGCGATGGCGGGTGGATGCGGCAGGGGTGGCGCAGGGGGGTTTGGGCTCGGGGGAACTCGCGGTTTCAAGCATCGCGATGGGGGGGATTGGGGTTCTTCACGTCAGCGGAGAGAGGCTCGGGGAGGGCGAGGGTGTGCGAGAGGAGGAGGAGGGGTGCGACGAGGCTAGGGGGAATCTGGTGGGGGCGCAGCACCTAGAGGCGGCGGCGGTGACGATAGGGGGCGACATCGATCTGCTGAGCGGATTTTTTTCCTTTCTTTTTTTTGATTTCGAATTTGAAGATAAAGGGGGGGGGTCTGAATGGTATAAGGGCAAGAGGGTTTTTTTTTATTTAATTATTTAATTTCAAAAAGGTACTTTTTATTTCGACCTCGAAACGAGACCCACCGCCTGTCGTCCATAGTTAATTACCCCCATTCCGAACACAATGGGATATGTATCGCAGGCTGATTCGACTGTTTCGATCAGTTTTCGTCAAAATCAAAATATAACTCTATATATTGAATTTGAACGCGCATTTCAATTTACCGGGCCCACATACAGCCTCTAAAAATTCCCGAAAAATATTTTCTAGCTTCGTATTGACAATACGGTCCTAACAAAACTAATTTCGTCAAATTCTGAGATCGTTTGAAAAATGGCCATTTTCCAGTCAATTAAAATCAACTGAAACTGGTCAAACGCGTTTTCCTTTGCCACGCTCACATATTGAATCGAAAAATTACGAATTTTGAAACCTAGCAAAAATTGGAAATCTCGGATCCAACAAAAGTGGTTTCGTCGAAAACCGAGGTCGTTTGCAAAATGGCTATTTTCAAGGGCCTGAATTCCATAGCGACTATTCTGAAATTTCAACTGGACACAACTTTCGATTCCAGCTATGAAATTTCAATTTTTTGGATTCGTTGGAAAGATATTCTCAATTAGATTCAAATATTTTTGGTTTCGTTAAAATCCGGTTTATTTTGCAACCGGTATGTTCAATTAAAATTTGAAATCGAATTATCGAACTACCACGCCATTTTCAATTCCTTTTATAATTAAAATAAAATATTTATATTCTAACGACGATTCGAATAAATATATACGTTCGAATTCTATTAAAACTAAATTTCTCGTCGTTATTATTTAAAATAATTCATTTTAAGTACTCAAAATTCATTAAATTTGCCAAAATAAAAATTTTAAATTGGCTCGGATTTTCGGGTTGTTACATTCTCCCCCACTTAAAACTTTTCATCCCCGAAAAGGAATGAAGCCGAAAGTTGTTTTACAGACCAACTCAACTTCCATTATTTTCTTTACTGCTTAAGTTCTTCAACTTTTCAGTTTTTAAGAACTTTTCAAATTTTTTCAAAAATTTGGCTAACACCCTAAATTTTCGAAAAATTTCGCCATAACCTCCCCTGCACCGGGGACTTCGGGATATTTCATATAGCCTCCCATGGCCTTCTTCAATCCGAAAGAAAAAGAAAAAGCCAAGCGGCTAGCCAATCGGCTCATAAAATCATCATCACCCAAACAAAACAGTAAATTATGGTAAACATGTACCTATTTGTCGGGCAAACAATTTTATTCTTCTGCTCTAGCCTCCTTGCTATGACTTGTTCAATGTAAGTACATGTATATGCATGCAATTGTAATCATTTTTCAATACAGTTCAATATTCAATTCAATTTGGCATAAATAATTAAAAATATCAAACCAATAATCAAACACCACAACCATCAATCAATTAGTTGATTAGCTTTTAAAATTCATAATTTTGATACATAGTCAAAAATCATATTTTTGATGCCAAATCAAAACAAATAATGCTATATAAGTTTTGGCACCAGTCTAATGGAAATATATAGACATCACACCTTCGTCACTCGAAAATAAATACTGGTGATGGTATACTTCATCATCAGGACCATGTCCGGGCGACTAGAATGTGATCCTATATCTATCTAGTATATTAAAACTTCGAATATACATTCATGACGCGTATATGCAAAACTTTTATATACTCGATTGTCCAAAATCAATATAAATAAAATATTCAAATACGTATACTTGATTTCAATTTCCAAAACAAAGTTTGTTTTCATTTGAAAAATATACTCTTCACACTCGTTCTAGGATACTACTGATCCTATCTCTAACGAGTCATTCTAACTAGATATTACTAATCCAATATCTGATGGATTCTTTCATATTGTTCTAATGTGTCTTGTTCTCGAGCTCTGTAAACCAAAGCTCTGATACCAACTGAGACAGCCCATAACTTCCCCGGCAAGGAAAGCCCGGATTATCTTGAGCACACGACAAAATAGAACGCAAACAGAAGAACATTTCATTGTATATTACAACAATTCAATCAGAATACAAGAATATACAAAGTATGAATAAATATTACACAGAAAATATCAGAGATTTACAATAAATTACATAGCAGCGGAAAAACAATATAAGACACAACTGAAAGTAATACATGGATACAGAGCTTTCCGAGCATCGTTCCAGCTGTAAATCAGGATCCTGTGAATATAAATCTACAAAACCAAAACTACTAGTTGCCCGTGCGGAAAATAAGGGCACCCAGAGTTTATGTTAAAACAATAAACTCCAGGTCAGTTATGTGACTGGTGTGAGAACTAAAACAGTTATTTAAAACTTTACTTTAAAAGAGAGTAATTCAAGGGACCACGCCGTATAACACGGAACGGGTTTCCTCCCAAGAATACTAGTGCATATAACAAAACAGAGCAATGCTCTTTGGAAAAATGAAGCTATTATAAGACCCAGGTCCCATCACACAATGCAACGCAAGCCGGAGGATATGGTTTTCCCTTATAATAGCCAAACATGCTTGGTACGATCAAAACAAATCATTTGATACTATTATAGGTGTATAGTTTCAAAACAATTTCAATCATAAATATCAATCATAGACGGCATGGGTACCATATATCATGTCGCCATACTAGTTCTACAATTAAAACCGCAATATCACGTATTGGAAATTGAATTTCCGTCATGAGTCGAGGCAAGGGGCAAGATCCTCTCCGATTCGAGACACTCTAGCAAATGTCTCAGGACCCCACTATGATCCTTTGATCTTCAGGGCCGGTCCTCTCTTACTTTTGAGGATTGGCAATTCCTGAGCACACGTTTCCCGATCCTAACAGACTTATATCCGAGGCGCCTCACATTCCAACAACCACACATGTGAAAAGTATATAAATGTCAGTCAGTTTAAGCACTGACACCACCACTAGCTAGAAAGAAACGTCGTGCTCTCCCTGCAGTCACTATCCCGTTTTTGACTCATACCGAGGTGTGAGGCTTGTGAATTAACGCCATACACAAAACTGCACCACACAGGCCGTGCTTTGATCATCAACCACAAGACTTTGCTTTTCAACAGAAGCCTTGATCATCTGCCACTTAGGTGTGCTACACAGGCAATTCATGCCATGCGACTGATGTCCATCGATATACTACCTCTAAGCTCGTACGTCTCAGAGAAGGGCGTTAAGCAAGAGAATAAATTCTCCGCCGCCAAACAGATGTATATTTAATAGAGATCAATCAACGCATAATAAAATCCCATGTTAGACACACAGTCCATTTACAAGTACGTTCTGGGTCTGAACGAAACCGGAGGCACTTTCCTCGCATATCCATCGATCTCCAAGTACGTTTAGACGATCACCAACTGATTCTCTCATCTTGGGTGTACAGCCCAATCAAGATCGTCAGTAATCACCCAAACGATGTGAAGACTTCCGGTCTTCAACCACCATCTTCATCTTGACATATCGTCGAATCGGTTATTCAGAATGGGTATAAACCCGACCTTTCTGAATAACCCGCGTATATAATAAACACGTGTTACACAAACACAACATATGCCTCATTCCAATTCAGAATATTCTTTTATTCAAATTTTCACATTCCTAGGGAAATGTTCCCATTAATTTTATCAAAGACAAATTCTTCTAAATTTATTCTTTAATCTTCCTTTGTATATCATTTCAAACCATATTATGGTTTTTCAAACTAGTCGGGATTAGCGAACCACACCAAAGTAATTATTTATTTTATTTCCCAATCTCAACCTATTCATCCCATGGAGCAAAAATGTTATTACCCCATAACTAAAACCACGGTGTTATCGGTAAATATTAATTACCATTTCACGTTCAAATCTAATTAAAGATTTAACTATCGCTTTGGAGAAAAACTGGTGATACTCCATCCTCGATCACTTTTCAAATTTGATAATTTAAATTGTCAATTCACATTTCAATTTAACTACAGATTCATTAAAACTCCACTTCGTTTTTAATCTTTCCCCCAAATCAATATCCTATCTTTAACAGGGATAAAGAACCAATGTCACCTAAAACATGATTCACGATAAACCCAATATCACTTTCAAATTCAATTCCAATAAAATATTATTTAATTGGTACACTTCATTAAATCTAAATAGAAAGATTTAATCTTTTTTTTTCTCAACTGGGTTTAATAACAGTGTTAATGAAGACACCATTCACGACAAATCCAAATCACATTTGATATTAAATACAAGGCTCTGAATAGAAAATATATCGGCTTATATTCAACATCAAATTCTACGACCAACAAATATCGTATTGGAAATAACGATATAAATATTTCTTTCAAATTCCCTAACAATATATGTATAATCACGAAATCCAACATCAAAATATTCCAAAGACAATTTCGATTCAAATCCATTTCCACTTTATATATTGGAAATTCTGGTTATTTTCAAAACCACTTTCAATCCATTTTATTTATTTAAAAATAATTGGATTTTTTTATTTCTAGTTCAAAACGAGTTCATTTTGATAAAAATATATTCTTATCCTTCCAAATGTAGAAATTTTCACCCCAGTTCTTTCCAATTCATTTTTTATGATTTTACACAAATTATTAATATTTTTAATAATTTTATCAAGGCCCGTACAGTCGATTTCCATCAACGGCCATCGAACTGCACTTACAGCGACCTTTTCCAAATTTGATTTGGACATAATTCCAAATCCCACCGTTAGATTTCAAATTTCTAATATTCATTGGAAAGCTCTTTTCGATACAAACCCAACGGTTCCGGTTTCAGGAGAATCAGACGGTCGGATCTCCCGTAATGTCCATTCGGAGTCAATGGTCGAAATTCACGAACTACCGCAACGCGGCGCGTTCTATTCAGACCATTATATATATAATATAAATATATTATATATATTTCGTCGATTCCCTTTTAAAACGTATTTTATAAATCGTTTTAAATTCGTTTTCGAAACGATTTAAACTTCATATGCAATTTCGAATCGAAATTGATATTCCACATCATCGATATACAAATGATAATATTTTTAAAACGTTATATTTTGAAATCACTTCTTTTTCTATACTCATTATAAAAACGAATAAAATCGATATAAATATCGCTCGCGACAAAATGGCGCATCTCTAATCAACACGGCTTTATATATTTTAATAACTTTGTTATTCTATTCAACAAAGGAATATTTATTCTATTCAACACATGAATCTTTATTTCTTTCAACACATGACTATTTCTATTATTTAATATATTTTATAAAATTATGGTATCTATCATTTGATTTTTAATCAGACTCCAACCGTAAATTAGTAAGTGAATGATTCCCTAAGTATTAACCCCGAAGGCCGAAACCAACATCAGATCAATACCCAGGAAACCACTCATCTTATCTAGTTTCCAGTTAGTTTCTAATCTTAAATATGATAAAGATGTAAATTTTATTGTTAACATATTTTACTCAACACATGATAAGTTTCAGCACATGAATATTCTCAACACATGAGCATCGTCAACACATGACTATTTATTCTATTCAACACATGAATTTATTTCCAATTCAACACATGAATATTTTTTTTATAATATTCTTTATTTTCTCGATTGGAATGAGGCCCAATCAATTACCATATAATGTTAATTATATGGATTCCATACAACACATGTATATAATAGCAACGATAAATAATCAACCATCATCCAAAGTGCACCACACAACTGTATAAGCATCAAATATAAATAATTAACGCTTACACAGTCTATCGACCAATCGATCGACATACAACTAAATAATTGGATTAGTGTACGCCAAATATTATCCCAACACCCGTGTGGGGTTTCAAATCAACAAACACTGAATATTATTTGTGCAGTTGGGCAATGTGTAAAATTTATCGTCCCAATCAATATACTTCAAATAGGTGTACATAAACAAACCGTCCGGTTTGTAAATGAATATTTATTTATTCACATTCACGTTAAAAATTATATTTTTATCGATAATTAATTTATTTCAACACATGAATATTTATTTTTCAATCATTCCACAACATCACAACAAACAATCAAACATACAAGCCATCCATGGTCTGTGGACGACGGGTGTCGGGTGCTACTAAACACCGTCTGCATCCTAGTATATATTATAACTAGAAAAAGAAATTTTAAAGTGAGAAGTTCTCACCGAGAGCTAAACCAATACACCGCAATTCTTCATATGTAGGAATCTTCGTCGTGCTCGCCTTTTGTCAATTTCATTGTCCGTAGCCACTACATATACAAAAATCACATTTTTAATTCGTTACTAAATAGATAAAAATTCTATTTTTATAAATCTAACTTCATAATAAAAATTCCATTTTTATTTCGAAGCTATTTAACTAAAAATCACTTTTTTTATTTCAACGCTATTCGAATAAAAATCACATTTTTATTCGGCTCTTTTATATATAAAAATTCTATTTTCCTTTGCTATAAGAATGTATAAAAATAGAATTTTTACTTCGCTAATGAATATATAAAAATCATTTCTTTATATCTTTTATAAATTAAAAATTGAATTTTTATTCTTTACTTCATATAGAAAATTCGATTTTTAAACCTCATATAAAATCCAATCTTTATCGTGATGTCATACGTATAAAGATCAATTCTTTTTGCACTTAAAAATCAAATTTTCATAGACTAAAAATCAGTTCTCTTCCATTTTGAAAACCCATTCTTACATAAGAAAATTACTGAAATAAAATAAACAAAAGGAAGAAACTTACAGTGTTTTTTTTTGTAGAAGGAGAGGTGGTCGGAGTTGTCGAGGCGATGGCGGGTGGATGCGGCAGGGGTGGCGCAGGTGGGTTTGGGCTCGGGGGAACTCGCGGTTTCAAGCATCGCGATGGGGGAGTTTGGGGTTCTTCACATCGGCGGAGAGAGGCTCGGGGAGGGCGAGGGTGTGCGAGAGGAGGAGGAGGGGTGCGACGAGGCTAGGGGGAATCTTGTGGGGGCGCAGCACCTGGAGGCGGCGGCGGTGACGATAGGGAGGGGGGCGACATCGATCTGCTGAGCGGATTTTTTTCCTTTTTTTTTGATTTCGATTTTGAAGATAAAGGGGGGCTGAACGGTATAAGGGCAAGAGGGTTTTTAATTTTTTTTATTTAATTATTTAATTTCAAAAAGGTACTTTTTATTTCGACCTCGAAGCGAGACCCACTGCCTGTCATCCATAGCTAATTACCCCCATTCCGAACACAATGGGATATGTATCGCAGGCTAATTCGACTGTTCCGATCAGTTTTTATCAAAATCAAAATATAACTCTATATATTGAATTTGAACGCGCATTTCAATTTACCGGGCCCACATACAGCCTCTAAAAATTCCTGAAAAATATTTTCTAGCTTCGTATTGACAATACGGTCCTAACAAAACTAATTTCGTCAAATTCTGAGATCGTTTGAAAAATGACCATTTTCCAGTTGATTAAAATCAACTGAAACTGGTCAAAAGAGTTTTCCTTTGCCACGCTCACATATTGAATCGTAAAATTACGAATTTTGAAACCTAGCAAAAATTAGACATCTCGAATCCAACAAAACTGGTTTCGTCGAAAACCGAGGTCGTTTGCAAAATGGCTATTTTCAAGGGCCTGAATTCCATAGCGACTATTCTGAAATTTCAACTAGACACAGCTTTCGATTCCCGCTATGAAATTTCAATTTTTCGGATTCATTGGAAAGATATTCTCAATTAGATTCAAATATTTTTGGTTTCGTTAAAATCCGGTTTATTTTGCAACCGGTATGTTCAATTGAAATTTGAAATCGAATTATCAAACTACCGCGCCATTTTCAATTCCTTTTATAATTAAAATAAAATATTTATATTCTAATGACAATTCGAATAAATATATACGTTCGAATTCTATTAAAACTAAATTTCTCGTCATTATTATTTAAAATAATTCATTTTAAATATTCAAAATTCATCAAAATTGCCAAAATAAAAATTTTAAATTGGCTCGGATTTTCGAGTTGTTACAATTCAGAGCGCTTTTTAGGTTGGCGCTTTGAGCTAGAGTTGGAGTTCTTCCACTATATCGTATTGTTTCTTCCTCTGTAGTTTTATTTTCTGCTGTGTATTTTATTGTAACTCTGATTATGTAAACTCTGGTGTAATCAAATGTTGAATTATAAAAGTTTATTTTATTATGTTCTAATGTGTATCACCCTAGTGAATCCGATTTTCAAACGTTTGGAGTTGGTATAAACATCAACTCGAGGCGGTTGGAAGTTGGGTCATCACATCTGTTTTTGATAAAAGCATTTTTGTTGGATTCGGAACGTCAAATTATTGTCAGGTTTAAAATTTCAAGTCAATTGGAATTCATATTTATGCATGGTCAATTTAAATGTGTGCTCAATTTTAGTTGTAAATTTAATAAGCTAGAAATAATGCCATTTTTCAAAAGGTCTGCAAATTCGAAAAAACCAGGTTCATTAAATCCATGTTTTTAAAAAATAGCAAGATTTCAAATTTCGTAATTTTTGGAGTCAGTATATAGTTGTGGTAAATTAAACGTACGTTTAAATTTAATATTTAATGTTGTTTTTTATTTTGATAAAAACTAATCGAAACAGAAGAACGAGCTTACAAAACATATCCCATTGTGTCCGGAACGGGGGTATTTGGTTGGGGGCGACATTCATTGGGGTTCGTTTGGAGTTCGGACGCAAAAACTTCATGGTAAAGTGATATTAAATTAAATATTAATATAAATTATGGTATAAATAATCACTTTTGCTTTCAAAACCCTAACTCGTTCAAGTAGTGACCACTTTCTTTCAATGGAGGGCTGAAACTGCTCCATTTTAATTCACAAATTTCTTTCAATCCATTCAATGATTTCAGGAACTTACAATTACAAAATTGGAGAGAAGATCAAGATCTATTTGTTCAATGGTAGAGATTGGTTTTAATGTTGTGGGTTGTGGGATTCTAAAGCTCGAACTTCGGCAATTCGCACGCCGTTTCACGTCGCTAGAGGACACCGAGTTCTCCACAACGGCAGGTGGTGGAAGACGTCACAAGGGGATTTGGCGTGGTCACCCCTGATCGGCCTGCAATGGACTGTGGGGGCGCGCGTGTTTCGAGATTAGGTTTTCAGCAAGGTGGTTTAGAACATGCTTTAGAATGAGGAAGGCCTAAGGAATTAAAAATATTTGTTTATTAATTTAATTGTTTTCTTATGTTAATTAAACTAGGTAATTAAAGTTTAAACCTTTGTAACTAATTCAAATGAAAACGGAATCGAATGATTTCAGGTGCGTTGGAATCATAGAGAATAGAGCTTCGCAATGAAATAGATTTGCACAGAAACGGAAGCAAATGGAATTTTTGATAAAACTAAACTTTTGTTTTATTTTATTATAAAAATTGTTTTAATAACGATTTCAAAGTCGATCGACGTCGGAACTCTCTCACTCAAATATTTTGAACATTTATTCTATTTTATATCCGAATATATATTGATTGCCTGTGATCGCAATTTTTGATTAATTGATTACAAATTATTATACGGTATATGGTAGCTCACATCACTAGTTGTTTGAAACCATATGGATGGATGGATGTGTACAGTTTTATTGTTATTATTATTAATCGTTCATATATGAGTTGTCAAATAAAACGTTTATATTACGAATTATTTTGAGATGCCAATTTGACCACACGTCTCCCAAATATGTAGATATGTTCACATGGACTATGATGTAAACCCCAAATGGGTATTGGGACAATAATTCTACACTTCATCCAAATGTGCAAATAATAATCGCTATTATTGGATAAAAAAACCCACACGGCTATTGGGATGATATTTGATTTAGACTAATCCCTAGTATTTAGTTGTATGTCGATCGATCGATTGACAGACCGTTATAAGCGTTATTTTATTATTGAATGCTTATACAGTCTTTGACGCAATTTAGATGTTATTTGGATGTTTAATAGTAGTTTATAACTACTGTCAAATACATGCGATGTATGAAATCCTTATAACTAAATTTATATGGTAATTGGTTGAATCTCATTTCAATCCAGAATAAACAAATATTTTTATATAATATTCAGTGAAAAGTTGAGGTCTAGTTTTGATGTCCGATTTTGGATGGACACGAAAATATTGAAATACCAATGAAAATTTATGTTGACGTCAAAAGTTGGTCTTATGATGATCAACCCCAATGTGTGTTGAGTACACACGAAAAACTATCAAGAAAAAAGTAAATGAACAAGGAGATACAATATTTTATAGTGGTTCGACTTATATTGATGCCTACATCCACTTATAATCTTTGTTTATACTATTGATCACAGGTAGTTTTTCAGTGGAAGAAAGTAGAGAAAAGAATGATTTAAACACAAATCCTTGCATTAAATCTAGAGAAAACAGCTCAGCATTTCTAGTAAGCCGAGTAGTAAACTTTGGGTGTTGGATTTTAGATGATTTCTACTTCGGGGAAGATCTGTATGTACAGGCGAGCTAGTGGGCCAGATTTGCATGCAGCATGGCAAACGTTTTCTGGGGTTTTTACATGTGGATCTCGATCCGGCTGAGTAGTTGTAAGCGGTAGGACCCGGTAATGCTCATGAATACTTCTTCCTAGAAATTGGTGGTCTTGCGTGGCATCAAGTATATGGCGTGTGAAAAGGAGTGTTGGTCAAACTTATCAACTGCTCCAGCCTTAGGAAAAAGGCTTCGTTTGATAGCACATAACTCGTTTTGACCCGATACTATAGGAGATAATTTTACTGGATACTTCATGTTGATGGGCCTTTCAGACCGCCCATCAAGACATAATGATGCGACAGATTCATATCCGAAATGTTCGACTTGGGCCAACCGACGAGGCCCGACATCAAAACTCTCTCCCTTTGTCAGGCGCGGCCCAGGAGAAGTCCGATATGGCCAAGCATAATCAGCCGTATTACATTCGGTTGAGGTCCGAAAAAGTGGCCTAAAGACTAGCTTGTTCAGATCTTTTCTTTTAAGTTACTCAATGTAACACCCCACATCCGTTATGGTCACTCACAAAGGGAATGCCTTAACTTCGATGGAGAGTTATAGGTAAAAGATACAGATAAATTACAAAACAGACAAAATTTAAAGCAGCAGAAAATAGAACTTTACTTTATTGATAAAATAGTTTGTACAACAATTATTTTCCAATGCCAGGACATCTGTCTTACAAAATAAAGAAGCATAAAATAACATTTATATTCCCCAATGTAGCATGAGCCAGCCATAGCAATGGAAAAGAGAATCCAAGCAAAACTTCGACTAACCTTCAGCTTGGAAGAAAACTGGGCTAAGTAGTAATATTCCCTCCCTGCGAACCTAGGGGGGAACGGAAGACAAGAAAGCGAAAGAAAACATAGTCAGACATAAAGTCTGGCAAGTTCAGTAACTTTGAGCATGTGAACAGGTAAAAGCAACATGGCATGAATTAACTGTATACAAGACTACACCA